>CM052657.1:114523120-114548861 GCA_028533165.1 Leontopithecus rosalia | reverse complement strand
AGCACCCAGACACGGTGGTTCACTCCTATAATCCCAGCACCCAGACACGGTGGTTCACTCCTATAATCCCAGCACCCAGACACGGTGGTTCACTCTTATAATCCCAGCACCCAGACCTGGTGGTTCACTCCTATAATCCCAGCACCCAGACACGGTGGTTCACTCCTGTAATCCCAGCACCCAGACACGGTGGTTCACTCCTGTAATCCCAGCTCCCAGACATAGTGGTTCACTTCTATAATCCCAGCACCCAGACATGGTGGTTCACTTCTATAATCCGAGCACCCAGACACGGTGGTTCACTCCTATAATCCCAGCACCCATACACGGTGGTTCAGTCCTATAATCCCAGCAGCCAGACACAGTGGTTCACTCCCATATTCCAAGCAGTTTGCGAGGCCACAGGAGGATCGCTTGAGCCCAGGAGTTCCTGGCCAGTCAGGGCAGCATAGCAATATCCCAACTCTATTTTTCATTTTTATTTAGAAAAAAAGATGCATAATCATTAAATAAGAACAAGAACAGCTGAGGATTCTGTGTTAGTTACCTCGGGCTGCTGTAACAAAATACTGCTGACTGGGGCTCAGCGAATGGATGCCTTTTCTCTCACAGTTGCAGAGGTTAAAAGTCCAGGTTGAGGTATCACAGGGCTGGCTCTTCCCAAGGCCGCTCTCCTTGGCTTGTAGACACCGCCTTCTCCCGGTGTCCTCACTGGGTCATCACTCTGTGTGTGTCTGAGTCCTCCTCTTCTCTTCCTATAAGGGCACTGTCATTTGGGACTAGGGACCACTCGAAAACCTCTGTTTATTTGCCTCTTTAAAGACCCACGTGTGCTCACATCCTGAGGCACTGGGCGTTAGGGCTTCAATGTACGAACTGGTGGTGGAAGGGAACAACCCGTGACGTTCTTTTATTTATTTATTTTTTTGAGACAGGGTCTCACTTTGTTACCCAGGCTGGAATGCAGTGGGTAACTCCATAAAAAACCCACGCAGCTAATTTTTTATTCTTTGTTGAGACAGGCTCTCACTATGTTGCCCAGACTCGAACTCCCAGACTCAAGTAATCCTCCATGTTTAGGCTGCCAAAGTGCTAGGATTACAGGCATGAGGCACCACCCCCGGCCTCGTCATATTCCTGTGTTGCAGCCGACTGTTTATGCGGAAAATCATGACACGGAGGAGAGAAAAATTTTCCTTGCCTTTTACTCCTTCGTTACCGCCCGTAAGTGGAAGGTAGAGAGCTGAGAACGTGTGCATCTGGAGGAGGAGAAGAAAGGCTTCCGTTCTGTCTCACAGAAACACAATACACGTGCAGGTGTGCACTACAAAGACAAATGGCGTCGTGTCTACAACTCCACACACAAGTTCAAAGATCTCACACGTGAGCTGGAAACCCACGTCCCACGCTACAAAGGTGAACGGTACCATTTATACCCATGATTTACGTTTTCTTTTTTCTCTACTCAGAATGATTTCATTGCAAATCTAAAAATAGGACGTCAAGAGAGAAATGGAGGAAATCAGTGACAGGTTTATCTTACAGTACCTTTAACAACACGCTACTCCTGACTTTTGAACAAAGGCTCTTCGTTTGCATTTGAACTGGGCAAATTTATGTAGCAAATTTTGCAGCGAGTCTTGCTGGGGCACAGAGGCGCCCCCTCCTCCCCAAAGGCTGAACCAAATTCTCAGGTCCACCCTGATTTTCTACCAACCAATTGCTGCACCAGAGAGGAGATGCCTGTGTGCTGACTGGCTTAGGCCTGAGTCACATGCCCTGCACTGACCAATCACAGTGGTGATGTCTGTCGGCACCCACCCTGAGCTGGGGGGCACGGTCAGTCCTTCCCAACCCAGGTCAGTCCCGCAGAGGGGTAGTCCCTAAGAAAATCTACTCGTTATTAGGAATGAGGAAGGTGGGAGTAGATTTGGGTGGGACAGCCAGTGTAGATCCTCTCTGCATGATTTTGTAAGGTCTTGGCCTTAGAATCTAAGAATCTTGTCTTTGAGAGTCTTCCACCATTTGTCTTTGTTTCTTTTTATTGCGTTTTAGGTTTTGGGGTACATGTGCAGAACATGCAAGATAGTTGCATAGGTACACATGTAGCACTGTGTTTTGCTGCCTTCTGCCCCTTCACCCATATTTGGCATTTCTCCCCATGCTATCCCTCCCCCACTCCCGCCCCCCCGCTGTCCTTCCCCTATTTCCCCCAATAGACCTCAGTGTGTGGTACTCCCTTCCCTGTGTCTGTGTTCTCATTGTTCATCACCCGCCTATGAGTGAGAATATACGGTGTTTCATTTTCTGTTCTTGTGTCAATTTGCTGAGAATGATGTTCTCCAGATTCATCCACGTCCCTACAAAGGACACAAACTCATCATTTTTGATTGCTGCATAATATTCCATGGTGTATATGTGCCACATTTTCCCATTCCATTCTATCATCAATGGGCACTTGGTTTGGTTCCAGGTCTTTGCTATTGTAAACTATGCTGCAATGAACATTCGTGTGCATGTGTCCTTATAGTAGAACGATTTATAGTCCTTTGGATATATACCCAGTAATGGGATTGCTGGGTCAAATGGAATTTCTATTTCTAGGTCCTTGAGGAATCGCCACACTGTCTTCCACAATGGTTGAACTAATTTACACTCCTACCAGCAGTGTAAGAGTGTTCCTATTTCTCCACATCCTCTCCAGCATCTGTTGTCTCCAGATTTTTTAATGAACGCCATTCTAACTGGTGTGAGATGGTATCTCAATGTGGTTTTGATTTGCATCTCTCTAATGACCAGTGATGATGAGCATTTTTTCATATGTTTGTTGGCCTGTTGTATGTCTTCTTTTGTAAAGTGTCTGTTCATATCCTTTGCCCAGTTTTGGATGGGGTTGTTTGCTTTTTTGTTGTAAATCTGTTTGAGTTCTTTGTAAATTCTTGATATCAGCCCTTTGTCAGATGGGTAAACTGCAAAAATTTTTTCCCATTCTGTTGGTGACCTATTTGTCTTAAGCGTTTCTTTAGTGTCCACCTCCCCAGAGAGCCTCTGATCTCAATGAAGGTGGGGACAGCTTGCCTGGATTGCTGCTGTGTGCACAGCCAGGAGACTTATTGAAGGAAAATAAATCTCGGGACCCCCAAATCACTAGGCCAAAGGGAAAAGTCAGGCTGGGAACTGCGCTGGACATGTCTGCCTCCCGTTCTATTCTGATAAGAGAGCTGCAAATATTTTTTTAAAAAGCCACACTTCTCCCTCACAGTTGCCCACAGGGAAATCCCTTATGGACAAAGGACAGGCAGAACTCAAAGTCCTCCCTCAGCTCACCAGAGACAAACGCGTATCTGATGACTTCCTCTAACCCATCGTTTCACGGAGCCGGGGACTAAGGCATGAATGTCTATTCCTGTACATTGAGTATTCAATAAAAGGCGAATCAGAAACTCAGGAGAATGCAACCGTGTGCTTCTTAACCTGCTTCGAGTTGTCCGGCCTTCCTGGAGCGAGCCAGCATACATCTTATATGTATGGATTGATGCCTCATGGCTCCCTAAAACCAAGCTGTGGCCTACCGACCACCTGTGCCGTGACACGACCCACCTGGCACATGTCACCAGGACCTCCTGAGGCTGTGTCATGGGCGCATCCTTAACCCTGGCAAAATAAACTTTCTAAATTGATTGAGACCTGTCTCAGATATTTGGGTTCACCCAGTACACAGGAAGCAGGCAATCGCGGTATGAAGGACGGAGGGTAAGATGCTCACTCATGGGCGTGCTGAGGACTAAAACCAGGCCCCTGACAAGCAGCCCGGAGTGTCTTCAAGACCACCCTCTGCTCAGGGGTCAAAGTTCAAGAGCTAAGGAGCATGTCTTCAGAAAGGGGTGCTGTCAGGGAGCCCCACCCACTGTCTCCTTGGCTTCACTCTGTGGGTGTGTTTGACTCATCACAATGGACTTGGTGGCACAGAGCACTAGCTAATTACAAGGCTTTACTAAACCCTACTTTTTCCTTCTAGATAATTCTACCATTTCACCTTATTCTCATCCAAAATAAGCACATGGCTCCTCCACTGTGGCGTCAATCTACCTGGCATGGCAGGGCAGGGGGAGGCATATACACAAAGGCTAGATTGTCATTTCCCCTGGCAGATGCTTTGAGGCCTGTTAAAGCTGGCTTTGCAGCAGAAAGCTACCCAGAGCTGCCTCTGAATATCAGGCCGTCATAAGGGGTAAGCTCCGAATCACCAAGCACTCCAGTTATGCTTCGTCAGAAATGTGTCAATAATGATCAAAAAATACTCATTTGCTAGATCATAGGCTAGAGCAAGGGCAGAGGAGTTGATTTCCAGCAAACTGCTCATTAACCAGAGTGAGGGTAGGGTGTGAGACCCCCTTGATCCCCAGCAGGGTTTAGCATCTGCAGTGCAGAGAGGGAGGGGCTGCCCCCCATACTGCCCCCATCCTCATTCCTGGCATCCTCTGGGTCATCTTGAGGGACTGACAGTGAGCAGCTGCTGTTGGCTGGGGCGGCAGAGGGAGAGAGGCCGCCGCCACCTCCCACCTCCTGAGTGAGCTGATCTAGGGCTATTCCTGCTGAGTTGTATACCTGGACCCTGTAGAGGAAGGAATGGGACTGACCTCTGCTCACAGGGGCGCAGTGCAGAGCCCTGCAGACATGAGCAGAGATGACTGCCAGCCACAGGGTCAGAGGTGATGGTGAGGAGATGGCAGGTCAGACACGGCCCGTTATACCCACTCCTTTATGCAGTTTAGACACAAGTGACCAGCATTAATGTTAAAACAGGGATCATGAGACTGGCAGAAGAGATTCTCTGTGGCGATGAGAGACCAGATTATAAACATATCATGGCTCCCCCTGGAACCTGTTAAAATTCGTACACCAGGCCAACCCATTCGGCTTGAATTCCCGTCCAAGCCCTCCTCCTCTGAAGTGCCAGCTCCTAGTCTCCACCAGAGGCCAAGTTTCCCAGCCTGTCCAAAGGAGCACCCTGCAGGCCACAGCCCTTCACAAGACATGGAAGGGTCTCCTTTTCTAAATGTACCGATTGTGTGAATTTTCAGTTAGCAAAGCTCTGGCCAACAGCCCCAGCTGAGGTCCCAGCCCACAGTCAGCACCGCCGTCAGACGAGGGAGGAAGACTGAATGACCCCAAGCAGCCACCATCTGAGCAGCACAAGCACACAAGCCCCTGGAGATGTCCCCAGGTCCCCCCTGCCCCCCACTCCCACACGTCTGGTGTGAAGGAGAAACATAAACACTGCTGTTGCTTTCAAGCCACTAAGAGCCGCTGGGTTCTGGGCTGGCTCGTTACCAAAGCACAGAACAAAGTTCTCACACGACTCACAAGAGCCTGGGTCACAGCCTGCAGCCCCCGGCGGCGGCACAGGCTTATGAAGACGGACCACCCTTCTCAAAGCCTTTACAGAACGGACGAGGTTGCCGCATCTCTAGATAGCCTGCGTTTGCTTTTGCTCTCCCCTGTGACACATTTTCATGGGTGCTGTGTCTACACGGGACCTTGAAAGTTTTGCTGGAAAGTGTCACATGAAAAAAAATGTGTTTGCCATCCCACAGGCAGGTGGGAAGGGGCTGCTGGAGGGTGGAATGGACCACCCGCCCACCGCTTCACCACTTTTTATGTTTGCATGGAAAAGCCAGGCAAAGTCTTCCAGCATCAGTTCATAAGGCTGCACAAAGGTTCAAATTATGCAATTGCTGCCTCAATCTTCGCTTCCAGAGAAACTGTACATCTGCAGTTAGCAGCAATGAACTGTCTGATTAGAATGTGTCTCCACAGCTGGGCGTGGTGGCTCATGCCTGTAATCCCAGCAATTTGCGAGACCAAGGTGGGTGGATCACCTGAGGTCAGGAGTTCAAGACCAGCCTGACCAACATGGAGAAACCCCATCTCTACTAAAAATACAAAAAAAAAAATTAGCTGGGTGTGGTGGCGAGTGACACCTGTAATCCCAGCTACTTCAGGAGGCTGAGGCAGGAGAATTGTTTGAACCTGGGAGGTGGAGGTTGCAGTGAGCCAAGATTGCGCCAATTGCACTCCAGCCTCGGCACAAGAGCAAAACTCTGTCTCAAAAAAAAAAAAAAAAAAAAAGGCCGGGCTCGGTGGCTCACGCCTGTAATCCCAGCACTTTGGGAGGCCGAGGCGAGTGGATCATGAGGTCAAGAGATCGAGACCATCCTGGTCAACATGGTGAAACCCCGTCTCTACTAAAATACAGAAAATTAGCCGGGCATGGTGGCGCGTGCCTGTAATCCCAGCTACTCGGGAGGCTGAGGCAGGAGAATTGCCTGAACCCAGGAGGTGGAGGTTGCGGTGAGTGGAGATTGTGCCATTACACTCCAGCCTGGGTAACAAGAGTGAAACTCCATCTCAAAAGAAAAAAAAAGAAAAGAATGCGTCTCCACAAACCCTGGCCCAGCTTCTCTTCTCTGGATGGCTTTGGGTTTTCCAAAACGGGAGGAAACCTGAGGTCTGCACATTTTCCTGATAACTCCACTGCCCCAGCCCAACTCACAGCCCTTCCAGTGTCCCTTTTATTTTCTCCTGGTTTCCTGCTCCCTCCTCATTCTTTCATTGAAGGAAAACATTCTGGATGACTTGTGCTGCTCTCCTGCCTCTCAGGCTGTGGGTTAGCTCATTCTGGGGCCAGCCCTTATGGGAGAACAATTGTATTTTTGCCACTGTCCCATAAGCACTGTCCTGGTCACGTAAGGTGTGGAGACACACAGAGCCTCCCACTTGCTGAATATGCCTGGAAGTCCTTCCTCTTGGAGGCAGACATCTGGTTGACCAAGTGTTCTGCCGTGTCCCCATTTACAAGTCCAGAGTTTTTCAGCCCAAACGGGGCCACCGCAGATCCTGGGGCTCCTGTTTGCAGAGCTGGTTCCGCTTCCACCGCCCTGAGTCAGCGGCACACTAGGAGTGCTGGACACAGTCATGGGGGCAGGTGGCTGTTTCCTGGGTCACCCATCCCCTCTTTGTTGCCATGCCTTCTAGAACCCTCCATGCTGGCCAATGCCGCCCAGACTGTCCCGTGTGCGGCTGCACCTGCCTGATGCCCCCCAGGCGTGCGTGGGTTTCCCGTGGCTGCTATAATGATTCACCACACACCGGGGAGCAAAAACAACAGAAATGTCTTCTCTCACAGTTCCAGAGGCCAGAAGTCCAAAATCAAGGTGGCATCAGGGCCAGGCTCCCTCCAAAACTTCTAGAGGAGAATCCTTCCTCATGTCTCCCAGCTCTTGGTGGTAGCCGGCAGGCCTGGCGCTCCTTGGTTTGTGGACACATCGCTCCAATCTTGGCCTTCGCCCTCACAGGGCCTTCTCCTTGGAGGCTCTGCATCTTTCCCTCTACAAGAACACCCGTCACTGCACGTAGGGCCCGCCCTGAAACCAGAATGCTCTCATCTATTCGTTTATTCACATCTGCAAAGACACTAGCTCCAAATCAGGGACACTCACCGGTCCCAGGGTTATGACATGTATTTTGAGGGGCACTGTTTAACCCCCCACAGCATGTCTTGGGTTTCCATACTGTATCTCTCTATTTTTCCATTCTCCTTTCTTATTTTTTGAACACAGAGTCTCTCACTCTCTCTCCCAGGCTGGAGTGCAGTGGTGCCATCACGGCTAACTGCAGCCTCAACCTCCCAGGTTCAAGTGATCCTCCTACCTCAGCCTCCCGAGTAGCTGGAAACACAGGTACATGCCACCATGCCTGGCTATTTTTGTAGAGGTGGAGTCTTGCTATGTTGTCCAAGCTAGAGTTGAACTCCTGGACTCAAGTGATCCTCCCACTTTGGCCTCCCAAAGGGCTAGAGTTACAGGCATGAGCCACCATGTCTGGTCTCATTCCATCTTTTGATGAAGAGTTTATGGACTAATTCATAGTGTGGTATGGATTCTTCTTCATGGCTTAACAAATGAGCGTTAACGTTCTGACTACTCTGTCAGGGAAATTTAATCCAATTTAAAACATGTATGAATCTTCCATGTGCTGGGACTTTACCATGTTTGCGTTTGGACAAGGTGGCTCTTGCGGGGATGTGGACACAGGGTGGTTGTCAGGCTTTTTAGGATGTCCTGGAAAAGAGAGATGGGGCACATCTGCAACTAGAAGAATCTGCTGAATTGGGGGCATCTTGTTGTATCAAAGCCTGGACAAACATTTAGGGATTCAGCAAGGACTCAGACAGGGCCCAGTGCTGAAATCCTTGCAGATTTGCTGAGGCCACACTGTCTTCTGAAACTTCCAGGAGGCAAATGGCTACGGTTCCTCTGCTGTGCCATCCGGTAAGCCACCTGCAGAGATTTTGCTTCCCATTTTTGCAGTTTTGAGTGTTGCTGGTTTGGAAACGATGTTTTCACCTGGAGACATGACATTGGTTCCCGTGAATCGGAAGATGAGATGATCACGTGGCCATGTTGGGCCCCGCTGACCACTGAACCTGCAGGAAAAGAGGAAGGCCACTGTACCGGCCGGAGTGATGGATCCCAACTGTCAATGGGAAATTTGGTTGCTGCTACGTGATATGAGCGGTGGGGAGGAAGGAGACTATTTCTAGACCCCAAGGAGTCTCTGGGGTGCCTCTTGTTTCTTGCATAATTAATAGTACAAGTGAGTGGAGAACTGAGACCACTGAGGATTCAGAACCTTCAGGAAAGGAGTGTCTTTGGGGCACCCCACCAGCTGAGGAGAGACATGAAATGACCTGCAGAAGAGGGCTTGTGATGGCAGCTGTAGAAACGCAGACCGTGGCCATGCGCAGACATCCTGGCCTTGCTTCTGATGGGAACATGTGTCCCTGCACACATGGGATTGTTTGTATGGACATTCCTATTTTCTTTGTCTCTCTTCTCATTCTTTAAAGAAATTTTGTTTGGGATCAGCTTTCTTGGTTTGTAGTCAACAGAATTTTCAGAAGAGACTCTGTGGTAGGCAGAACAATGGACCCCAAAGACACCCACATCCTTATCCCTGGAACCTGTGAACATGTGACCTTACCTAGCAAGAGAGACTTGGCAGATGTGATGAAAGTGGGGGACTCAGAGACAGGGAGGTGAGTCTGGGTTTTCCAGATGGGCCTAATCTACTCCCATGAATCCTTAAAAGCAAAGAACCTTTCTCAGCTATGTTCAGAGGGAGCTGGAAGAATGGAGACAAAGATTCAACGTTTATGGCTTAAAAGATGGAGGAAGGACCCAGCAGCCAAGATATTTGGCAGCCTCAACAGGCTGGAGAAAGCAGGAAACGGACTCTCCCCTAGAGGTTGGAGAAAGCAGGAAACGGACCCTCCCCTAGAGGTTGGAGAAAGCAGGAAACGGACTCTCCCCTAGAGGCCGGAGAAAGCAGGAAACGGATTCTCCCCTAGAGGCCGGAGAAAGCAGGAAACGGATTCTCCCCTAGAGGTTGGAGAAAGCAGGAAACGGATTCTCCCCTAGAGGTTGGAGAAAGCAGGAAACGGTTCTCCCCTAGAGGTTGGAGAAAGCAGCAAACGGATTCTCCCCTAGAGGTTGGAGAAAGCAGGAAACGGTTCTCCCCTAGAGGCCCAGGAAAGAACGCGTCATGCTGACGCCTTGACTTTAGCCCATTGAGACTTTTGTCTGACCTCTCACCTCCAGACCTGCAGCAACAATAAATTTGTGTTGTTTGAAGCCACTACATTTGTGGCAATTTGTTGCATCAGCCGCAGAGGACTAATGAAGGTGGCGACTGGATTTAAGAAGTATCTTGGCTGGGGCAGTGGCTCACACCTGCAATCTCAGCACTTTGAGAGGCTGAGATGAAAAGATTCCTTGAGCTCAGGAGTTCAAGGCTAGCCTGGGCAACACAGCAAGACCCTGTTTCTACAAAAAATTCAAAAATTATCAGGGCATGCTGGTACATGCTTGTGGTTCCAGCTACTGGAAAGGCTGAGGGGGGAGGGTCACTTGAGCCTGGCAGGTCGAGGCTGCAGTGAGCTGTCCTTGCACCGCTGCACTCCAACCTGAGCAACAGAGCAAGACCAAGAAGAAGGAGGAGGAAGAGGAGGAGGAGGGGAAGAGGATGGGAGGAGTAGGGAGGGGGAGGAGGAGGAAGGAAGAGGAGGGAGGGGGTGGAGGAGGGAGAAGGCAGGAAGGAGGAGGAGAAGAAAGATCTGGCATGGCCCAGAGGTGGTACTAGGACCAGCTCCCAAAGACAGACATAATGACTGGTGGCTTCTGCAGTTCCTCGGTTGGGGGAGAGGGTAAGAAAAGTCGTTTGTGTGGAGGATGCTTGCAGCTTGTTAGGCAGAAGCGTAAGTGGCCTCGCTGTTGGAGAGACGCGCAAATAGGAGTTGAAGGGTGTGGACAGGGCTACACGGTCTGAGGGTGTGTGTGACCCCGGCCCCTCCAGGTCACAGCTGCCCTTCCACACTGGGTGTTCTTGGCGCCTGGCCGCCTCACACAGGGGGCACCGAGGGGACTGCAGGGCTGGGTGGAAAGTTCTGCTCCCTCTGTCCTGTTCTGACAATGCTGCCGCTGCTGCCTTTTCTGTTTTTTCTTTTTCTTTCCAGCCACATGTCTTCGCTTTGTCAGTGTGGTTCCTTCCCATAGCAGACAGGATCTTGCCTACAATTTTCCCAACTGTAGGAAAGTTCCTCTTAAAGTTTCCTTTCTTGTTAAAGCATAAATCATGAGTGTGCTAGTAACTCTTTGTGAAGCCCTATCCCATGTAGCTGTCAGACACGCCGTGCTCACAGGCGCGTAGTACATTCTGTGGCCTTGTACTTTCACCAAAATATCTGCGCTGGACGTGCTCTCAGGCACGCCCCAGCCCTCCACTGCTTTCACCTGTTTAGAAAACCTTTACGTTATTAGCCAGTTGGGTTTTAGTTTAGATTGTGAGTTCTGGCTCCAGCCAATGGAGATCAGACACGGCAGTAAGGACGACCCCACATGCGTAAGGGATGAATGTGTGTGTTCCTTTGTTCACCGTCCTCTTGTGCAAGATGGCTGGTGAGGGTGGCCTTCCTGCAGCCCAGGGAATCAAAGTTGCTTTGCTGAGAGATCCTTTGTCTCAGTGCTGATATATCTTGACGGCACTGAGCATCTGTTCCCAACACTAACCCTCACAGAACCAGGGACCCTGTGTCCGCCAGCTGCCGAGAGACCCCAGCCAGCGCTTCCTCCCTGGAAGCCTCAATTTATGCCCCATGGGCTGCAGTACTGGGCTTCCTTGCTGTTATGGCCACAGTCTCACCTCCATGGGAGTAGCTGATAGCTGAGTTCTCGCAGTGCCTGGATCAGCTGGGGAGAAGTAACCAGCACTCGGCTGGCACCCCTCTGTGCTCTTCTCTGTTCGATTCTGGCTGTGAAAATACCCTGTGGCTCCCATCGCAGGATGCCACCTGTTGTGACGGGCCCCAAGCCGCATGTTCCGCAAGACCCATAGAAGAAGCAGTTTGCTCTAACAGGGTACCTAGAGGAAGGGCCGTCACAACACTCGGGGGAAAGGGGCTGTTCGAGGCAGGCGGTTCATCCTGCCATCCCTCCTCAACACACAGGTGAGACCAGTGCTACCCTCCTGCAGCCAGGCTGCCCTGGAAGTTTCCCTGCTGGGCCCCGGCAGGGTCACACTGTGTCCTGAGCTGCCAGAGCAACCCGGGCTGCCTAACGGGTGAGGAAACTGGCCCGGCCCAGGTCTTTAGGGACACGAGGGCCTCCAGTCATCCTCCAACTCAGATTCCCGCCATCCCCTACCCTGGTGAACAGCGGAGCTTTGGGACAACACCCGCGGCCTGCAAAGGTGGGCCAAGGGCTTGCTGTGACGAACAGAGTCAGTCTCAGAAGCCGAGAGCAGAGGTCTGGCAGATTTTCTATTTGTTCTGTAAGAAGAGGCACTCGGCTTCTAAGAAGCCATCTCTCCAGGAAGACCTCGGACACAGATACGACCTAAATCTTTGCTTCTGCCTGCATTTTCCCCAAAACCTTCGCTCCACTTCCACTGTCAGTACCTGCGTCTCCTTTTCCTGGCAGCAGCAGTGCCTGGCTTTCTCAGGGTCATTAGAAACGGCCCCTGCCTCCCTCCCTGGGCTATTCCACGGCAGTCCGTCCCCAGGGTCTCACTGATGTGCTGATGGGGAGGGCTTGAGAGGCTGTTTTTCTGCCTGTCTCAGGTCCCTGGAAACCTCAGCTTAAGCAACATGTTCTTTTTGTTTGGAAAAAAAAGAGAAAACTCCTCATCGATCATCAAGTCTGGGTAGCAGACCAGGCAACACTGTGAAATAGAACACGGTGAAATGTTTTTATCTGCGCCGTGAGGCCACTTCTCCCTTTTGTTCTTTCTTCAGTGTTGCAGTTGTGATCAACACAACGCACATTTTCATTCCTTGGTCTGTTCTCTAGAAATGGCTCTTGGCTTGCAGCAATCGGGCTGATTTGCAGCAAGGGCCTCCTCCACGCAGGAATTCTCAGGCTTCCCTTCTTCCTCCTCCTCGAAACTTGTTTCAGTTTCCTAGAGCTGCTGGAACAAATGGGACTGCACACTGGGGGCCTGAAACAGTAGAAATTTATTGGGGTCACAGTTCTGGAGGCCGGTGTTTGTTTGCCTGCTTGTTTGTTTGAAATGGAGTCTCACTTTGTTGCCCAGGCTGGAGTGCAGTGGAGTAATCTCAGCTCACTGCAACCTCTGCCTTGCGGGTTCAATCAATTCTTCTGCCTCAGCCTCTGGAGTAGCTGGGATTATAGGCATGCGCCACCATGCCTGGCTAATTTTTGTAATTTTAGCAGAGAGAGGGTTTCACCATGTCGGCCAGGCTGGTCTCGAACTCCTGACCACAAGTGATTCTCCCGTCCCAGCCTCCCAAAGTGCTCGGATTACAGGTGTGAGCCACTGCGCCCGGCTGGAGGCCAGAAGTTGTCAAGGTGTTGCGGGGCTGGTTCCTCTGGAGGCTCTACGGAGGGTCCTTCCTCTTCTCTTCTAAGTTCTGGTAGCTCCTATCCGAGATGCCCTGGGAGTGTAGGCGTGTCACCCCAATGCCTGCTCCATGTTCCCGTCATGTCCCCTCCCTGACCTCTGCCCTTCCCTTCTCTCATGAGGACGCTGGAGGTACAGCCGCTGCCATCCAGAATAACCTCAGCATTTCTCTTTTTCCAAACAAGGCCACACGCACAGCTCCCGGGTGGATGTACCCTCTGTGGGAAGTCGTCATGCAACCCACCATGCGGCCCTTGATGGCGGATTCTATGGTCACCTCAACGAATGGATGGCAACACAGAGCAAGCACATTTAGGGAGGCTGGGTGTCTAGCTGGTGAGTGGACATGCTGGGATTTGAGGTTGAACACATCCGGGCTGACCTGGCTCATTCCTGGAGCCCCCTCTGGCTGGAGTTCCCCCCAGAGCCCCAAACCTCCCCGTGTCATGTCCCCCAGTGTTGCGCTGGGCTCTGAGCTCTGGGCCAGCCTAGCTGCTATGGTGGGACCAGCCACACTTTACTCTGCATCTGCCCCAATGTCACTTTGTCAGGCAGGACTTAGCCCTAACATTAGAATTTACTTCTTGACCTCAGAGAGGAGAGCCCTGGGGATGCTGTAACAAAGGACCACAAACTTCACAGCTTCAAACAAGAAACATTTCTTCTGGAGCGATTCTGGAAGTCCGGAGTCTCACTGGGCTAAAGTCAAGGGGTCATCAGGGCTGGGTTCTGCTGGAGGCTCCCGGGAGAACTTGTTTCCTCACCTCGTCTGGCTGCTAGTGGCCGCCTGTGGTCCTTGGCTCGTGGCCCCTTCCTCCAAGGCCAAGCTGGCAGCGTCGCATCTTCCAGTGTCACTCTGATGCTGAGTGGACGTCCACTCGTGTTGGCATGTCTTCTACCCGCAGGGATCCCGCCTCCCTGTCCTAAGGACCCTGTGATAACCCCGTGCCCATCTGAGTAATCCGCAGGGGCCGGGGATTGGGCGCCTCACCGGGAGGCTGCACCCTGTCTGTGGCATCCTGCTTTCTCTACATCCCTGGTGGCCCTGGCAGGTCGATTATTTAATTCTATTGCTGATCTCTCCCCACTGGAAGGTCCGCTTCCTGAGGCCAGGGGCGTGGCTAGTTCCCTACTTCTACTTCATATTGTGTCTCTCACACAGTAGGTGCTCAATAAATACTTGTTTAATAAATGAAATGGCACAAAACTCCTATTGAAATGTGGGTCTCACTGAGTGACTTAGAAGATTCTCTGTTCTGAATTGGAGCCACCAGAGGCTCAAAGAAACCTTTTTTTTTTTTTGAGACAAAGGTTTACCTTGTCACCCAGGCCGGCAGTGCAGTGGTGCAATCTCGGCTCACTGCAACCTCCACCTCCCAGGTTTTCTCCTGTCTCAGCCTCCTGAGTAGTTGGGATTACAGGTGCCCGCCACCATACCCAGCTAATTTTGTGTGTATGTTTTTTTTAGTAAAGATGGGGTTTCACCATGGTGGCCAGGCTGGTCTCGAACTCCTGACCTCAGATGATCCACCCACCTCAGCCTCCCAAAGTGCTGGTATTACAGGCTTAGGCCAACATGCCCAGCCCCAAAGAAATGATTTATAAAGGCTGCATCTGAAAGCAATTATATCATGGGATTCTAACAATGCCTATTTTAAATTGTTGGCACCATGCCCACGGCCAAAACCTCAGTGCCTCTGAGAACATTAGCAGGTGCCAAAAGGGCATCTGAAACGCTGTAACTTGGGGCAGCTACTCCACAAAGCCTTCCCCGTGAGGCTGTCCCTACAGCTGTGCCTGTGGTGCCCACACCACACCAGGGGACACTGTCACAGGACAGGGGATGCTGCCTACCTCTAAGCAAGGGTGTGACCAGATCCTTAAACAGGGAAACACAGCAGACCTGCCTATTTCTGAGACTGTTTTAGGCAAAGTCCAGGGCTCTGGCCTCCTCCTTTGATATAACAGAGACCCACACCACCTTCCATCTGGGAGAGGAGGCAGAGGCAGTCAGGTGGCCACATCCCTCCTCAGAGCCAGAAACCACTTGTCCAGCCCCTCTGGCCCCTGGTTCAGTAAGAAACAAGCCACTCCTCTGGGTATTCTGACTCTTCTTATACTTGAGTGTACCTGGTTTTAAGGAAACGGAGGAAAGAGGCACCGAAGAGGGTAGGAAAGACAGCCTTGAATTGCTGATGCCACCCATTCCCCCATCCCCCACCCCCTGGCAGCGGCCGTGTGGCACAGAGACAGAATCTGTGTGCCCTGGGGAGGTATCATGCAGTGATTGTGGGACTTTCCACCAGAACCCGTGCTGTGCTGTCAGAGCAGAAAGCAACACACGGTAGAACTCCGCTGGTGCCCCTGGAGGGAGCCTTCAGACCAACCTTAGCTGGAGGGAAGTCCCCCCTCCCAGTGGTCAAAACCTGAGTGCCAGCAAGCCTGGACACCAGGAGCTGAGGTGCTCTGGGGTCCTAAATAAACTCGAAGGAAGTCTAAGCCACAAGGACTGTCATTCTTGGCCAAGTCCTGGTGCTGTGCTCAGAGCCAGGGGACTTGGGGTGCACATGACTTAGTGAGACACCAGCTGGGGCAGCTATGGGAGTGCCTGCACCACCCACCCTCCAGTCCCAGGCAGCGCAGCTCCCAGCTCCAGGAGAGACTCCTTCTCTCTGCTCGGCATAGTCCCGATGCCTCGATTCCAGGCCTTAGCTCCTGGATCACATTTCCAGACACACCCTGGACCGGGAGGAAACCTGCTCCCTTGAAGAGAAGGACGCGGTCTTGGCAGGATTCATCACCAACTGACTAAAGGGCCCCGAGACAAGGATCGGCAGCACTCTCCAAGCGGTACTTCGAGCAGGTCCTGGGTGAAGTTCAGACGTGACCCAGCACATTCCCTGGTGTGGTGGCTGTGGGGAGAGAGACTCCTTCTGTCTGAGGAAAGCAGAGAGGAGAGCAAGGGGGGACGTTGTCTCGCAGCTTGGGGACCAGGTGACCGGAATAGAGTACAGCACTCCCAGAGATGGGCGATTTGCCTCCAGCTAAGATTGGTCTAAATGCTCCCTCCATGGTGTCCTCGGGTGCAGGCCTTGGCTCTTGGACAGCATTTCTATACCTGTCCTGGGCCAGCGAGGGAGCCCACTGCCTTGAAGGAGAGACGCAGGCCTGGAAGCACTGACCACAAGCCGACTGCAGAGCTCGTGGGCCTTGAGTCAGCATCGGCATGGCCAGGCGGTACTCACCACAGGGCTTGGGCAGTGGTGGCCATGGAGAGAGACTCCTCTACTCGAGGAAAGGAGAGGGAAGAGTGGGCAGTGAGGACTCCGTTTTTCAGCTTGAGTGCCAGCTGAGCCGCAGTAGAGCAGAGCACCAGGTATGTTCCTAAGGTTATTGACTCCAGGCCCTGGTTCCCAGATGCCACCTTTGGACCCGCCCACAGCCAGGGGGAACCTGTCACCTTAAGGGAAGAGCACGAGCCTGGCCGGCTTCACCACCTGCTGACTGTGGAGCCCTTGGCCTTGAGTAAACGGCTACACCACTGGTGGAAATGTACATTAGCACAGCCACCATGGAGAACAGTGTGGGGTTCTCACGACTTTCAAAACAGAGTTGCTACGTGATCCGGCAGTTCTACTGCGAGGTCTACACCCCAAAGAATGGAAATCAGTACACTGAAAACATACCTCTGCCTCCATGTTCACTGCGCACTGCTCACAGCAGCCAAGATTTGGGAGCAACCTAAGTGTCCTTCGACAGAGGAACGGACAAAGGAAACGCAGTGCACACACGCAGTGGAGTACTATACAGCCACGAAAATAACGAGATCCTGCCATTTGCAGCAGTGTGGGTAGAGCTGGTCACTGTGTTAAGTGAAATAAGCCAGGCCCAGAAAGGCAAACTTCATACGTTCTCACTTATTTGTGGGAGCTAAAAAATCGAGCCATTGAACTCATGGAGGTAGAGAGCAGAACGATGGTTAGCAGATGCTGGGAAGGGTAGTTGGGGGATGGGAAGGAGAGAAAGGGGATGGGTAATGGCTACAAAAATGTGGTTAGAATGAATAAGATCTAGCATTTGATGGCACAACAAGGTAACTACCGTCAACAGAAAGGTATTGTACACTTAAAAATAGCTAAAAGAGTATACTTGGATTGTGTGTAACACACACAAAGAAAGACACATGCTTGAGGTGATGGATACCAAAACAAAGAACCTCAATCTGGACTCCACTCGTGGCATTATCCATCGTGGGGAGTAGCCCTCCCGGCCAGTCCCCAGAAGCCTGAACACCAGCCAACGTCTTTCTCTGTGGCAGCCTCTGACTCGTCAACAATGAAAAGCACACTGGGGGCTGGGCATGGTGGCTCACACCTGTAATCCAAGCACTTTGGGAGGCCGAGGCAGGTGGATCACGAAATCAGGAGTTCAAGACCAGACTGGCCAACATGGTGAAACCCTGTCTCTACTAAAAGACACAAAAATTAGCTGGGCATTGTGGCTCATGCCTGTAATCCCAGCTACTTGGGGGATGAGGTAGGAGAATTGCAAGAACCAGGACCCAGGAGGCGGAAGTGGAGCCGAGATCGCACCACTGCACTCCAGCCTGGGCTGCAGAGTGAGACTCCATCTCAAAAAAAAAAAATGGCACTGGGATGGCCACCGAGGGAGTGTTAAAAGAACATGTGGAGTCTCAGGCTTGCAGCTCTGCCAGAGCAATAAAGCAGAGAGTCCAGTCCTTGGATGCAGGGGCCAGAGACAGCTGTGTCCCTTAGCAGAACGCCCAGCCCATAAATTCCCTTCCATGGCTGCATTCTGCAGGTGCCAAGCAGTGACTGAAGACAGTATGCACAAAAACAGGCAGGCTGGACCTGACCTTCCCGTGCACCTAGAATGCCCCTGCTCCCACAAACCTGACTTTTATGAAGAGTAACCAAGTTTGCTCCTGTTAAAGTTGACAGAAAGCCAACCCCAGTGGACAATTCCCAGAAGGGAAGGTACACATGACGCACACACCAATGAAGAGCTGCTCAAACCCACAGGATCAGAGAAAGGCAAAGTCAAGTGCAGGAAATCCCTCTAAGCCCATACGATTGGTAAAAGTTACAGGGCTGGAGAATGCCAAGTGCTGGCAAGACGGTGGGAAGCAGAGGCTTCCAGGACGGCCGTGGGAAGGAGACTGGGCATGTGCCAGGCTGGGAAGCACTCAGGCTGGGCTTCGTAGGGAGCTGCAAACCTAGTCAGGCTGAGGAATGCATGGCTGAGAAAGGCTCTCGCTGTGTCTTCCCCAGCAAGGCTTGCAATGGTGTCCATCAGCACCGTATGTGGAAGTGAAGGATGGAGAAGCTCAGAGGCCAGTGGTGGGTGACTGAGTTACTGACATGTTGTGAAGCAGCAGACGGGACTGAGCAGGAGTCACACGGCATGCATTAGTAGAGACAGGGTTTCACCATGTTGGCCAGGCTGTTCTCAAACTCCTGACCTCAGGTGATCCACCTGTGTGTGCACCAGTGTGCACCCGCGTGCCCTCAGCCGCATGGAGACAAGTAAAAATAACACACACCACCTTGTACTCCTCAGGATGGCTACGATCAACAAGGCGGAGAACAAGGGTCGGCGAGGCCGTGGGGAAACTGGAACCCTTGCACATTAGTCAAGGTTGACCCACAGTCAAACGTTCAGTTTCCACCCAAGCCCAGTAACATGCCAAGAGCTGTCTCTCAATCCCCTGAGGTGGGACAGTAAAGGCATATTCCTGGCCTTACCAGCTGAAGACACATTGCTTCTGGCGGGCCTTATGGACAGGAATGGAGAAAAAGGCATTGGCCAAGTCAGTGGCTGCACTCCAGGTAAAAGGAGATGTGTTAATTTGCTTAAGCAATGAAACCACATCCGGTACAGCAGCTGCAACTGAGTCACAACTGTGGGAATGTAAAACGGCGCAGCCCTGTGGAAAATGGCATGGCTGCTTCTCCAGAAATTAAACGTGGAATTAGCATGTGACTCAGCAGTGCCACTCCCGGGTCTGTCTCCCAGAGAACTGAATCCAGCGTTTCAGAGATATTTGTACTCATGTTCCAACCAGCGTTTTCCACACTACCCAAAAGGTAGAATGGACCAAATGTCCACGGATGGATGAACGGATGAGCAGAGTGTGGTCAGTCCCTACAACACACTATCACTCAGCCTCGGAAATAAGGAGATTCTGACACAAGGGACAACAGGGATGAACTTTGAGGAAGTCGTGCCGAGTGAAATAAATCGGTCACAAAACAGTGACAGCTGTAGGACTCAAATGAGGTCCCTGGAAGGCTCAAACCCACAGAGATAGCAAGCAGTGTGGTGGGTGGCAGGGGCTGGGAGAGGAGGAAGCACAGAGTTGGGGTTTGGCGGGAACAGTTTCAGTTTGGGAAAATGAAAAGGTCTGGAGGTGGATGGTGGTGACAGCCACACAACACAACAGTGTGAATGAACTTAATGCCACCGGATGGTACACTTAGAAATGGTTAAAATGGGCCGGGCACGATGGCGCACACCTGGAATCCCAGCACTCTGGGAGGCCAAGGCAGGCAGATCACCTGAGGTCAGGAGTTCGAGACCAGCCTGGCCAACATGGTGAAACCCCCTCTCTACTAAAAATACGAAACTTAGTCAGGTGTGGTGGTGCGTGCCTGTAATCCCAGCTACTCAGGAGGCTGAGGCAGGAGAACCACTTGAACCCAGGAGGTGGAGGTTGCAGTGAGCAGAGATTGCGCCAATGCACTCTAGTTGTCTTGGAGACAGAGCAAGACTCCATCTCAAAAAAAAAAAAAAAAGAAAAGAAAGAAAAAAGAAATGGTTAAAATGGCCAATTTTAGGTTATATGTATTTTACCATATATATATTTTTAAACTTGATGACATTGAGTGAAACTGAGTGGGATCGGGGCACAGTGGCATTTACAGTGTGAAGCCACGCTCACCGGAAGCCCCACTCACCAGAAGCCCCACGCAGTATTCTGCAAGAAGGCTCGCCCATCGTGTGCGTGCACTGAACCTGCTGAATGGGAAAGCCATCGGAGTGAGGCTGCGAGTGGGGTGTGGGGGCCGTGAGCTGAGCATGGGGAAGGAAAATGAACACGTCGGCCCTGCACCCTCATCCTCCACAACAAAGGAAGAACAGTCAGGCACACGTCAGATGGGGGGAAGGACTGGAATGACTCAGGACAGGGCAGGCCCACTCCAGGCTGAGCCCCGCTGCCGGAGCAGCCCCTGCAGTCGTGACTCAGGACAGGGCAGGCCCACTCCAGGCTGAGCCCCGCTGCCGGAGCAGCCCCTGCAGTCACTTTTATTAGGATCACGCATTCACGGCCTTGTCTGGGTTCTCATACCTTTAGGCCTTCTCAGAAGTCCTGCGCTTCCTAGCCGGTGCTCAGAACACACGTGTGCATAGCAGACATCTGTTCACTTGGGCTGCCTGAAACCCCTTTTCGTTTTTTCTAGAAAGAGTGCAGCAGTTCTTCCTAGAGAATCAGGCTTCCCCGAGTCCCACACTTATGGCTCCAATGGGGCTGGCCCCTCCTTGCAGCAGAAGTAGGCAGGCGACCCCAGCTTGGCCCCACAGAGCATTCCAGAACCCAGTGAGAGATGCTCACAGACGGGCTGGAACCAAGCCAGTCGTGGTCCAGAGCTCCAGGAGTGCACATTCTGGAATCCTGCCAACAGCGCTGGCAGCGGAGGTGCTCTTTCTACTGAGTCTGAGTCCAAAGGCAGAAGGAGACCAATAGTTCCAACTTGAAGACAGGTAGAGGCACATAATTCTCTCCTCCTCAGCTTTTTATTCTATCCAGGCCCCTGATGGACAGGGTGAGGCCCACCCTCAACAGGAAGGATGCTCCACTTGCCTGGGCTGCAGATTCAAATGCTAGTCCCATCTAGAAACACCCTCACAAGCACAGAGGCTTGACCAAATGTCTGGGGAACCCCATGGTCCCATCAAGTTGACACATAAAATTTACCATCACGCATGGTGAGACCACCAGCCATGGGGCTGGAAGGACATGGCCCCTGTTGGCGCTCTCTGCCAGAGCCAGTGCCCAGCACTACCTAGTCCCTAACCCGACCCGTGCCCTTGCCCCCAGGCCCCATTCCCCTCTGTGCTTCCCAGGCTCCCTGCATTCCTGCACAGACCTCTCAGACCAGTGGGGTCTTTCTCCTGGCCGCCACCCAGGACTTTGAACAATCTCGCCCTCTGTCTTATTGTTTGTTGGGTAAACGAGCCGATTTTGAACAAGCTCACTCTTCCTGATTCTCCCCCACACAACCAACCCAACCAGCCTGGCCTGTTCTGAACCCAGGAAGCTGGCACCCAACAGCATCAGCCAGGCCCTTCCTCCCAATAGGAGCCTCAGAGGCTGAAGGTCAGGGAGGCTCTGAGAAGCTGACCTCTCCTCTCTCCGAGAGCAGCAGAGCCTTCCAATCTGCTGCCCCTCTTTCTCCTTGGTGTTTGATATAGAAAAATCACTTAGGGATGGGTGTGATAGCTCACACCTGTAATCCCAGCACTTTGGGAGGCCAGGGCAGATGGATCACCTAAGGTTAGGAGTTCAAGACCAGCCTGGCCAACATGGTGAAACCCCATCTCTACTAAAAATACAAAAATTAGCCGGGTTCGATGGCAGGCGCCTATAATCCCAGCTATTTGGGAGGCTGGGGCAGGAGAACCGCTTGAATCCAGAAGGTGGAGGTTGCAGTGTGCTGAGATTATGCCACTGCACTCCAGCCTGGGCTACTAAAGTGAAACTCTGTCTCAAAAAAAAAAAAAAAAGAAAAATCGCTTAGGAAAGCCACTTGGTCCACCCTCTACAGAGCACATTTATTCAACACACATCGGTTGTGCCGGGGGATTCAGACATGATCAGTGCAGGGTTCCTCTCCCAGTCTAACAGCGGGGAGACCGCTGCCAGACAAGGCCAGCACCCAAAGTCAACATCGTGGTGGGAGGAAGCAGGTGATGCGTGGAACCTGGGAGATGAGTTTGTCATCCAGCCTCAGGAATGGGGAGGCAGCGCTTGGTGGACACTGTCCCGGAAGAGCCCCGAGGACTCTCCAGGGTTGGAATTGCTGGGAGAATGGGAACTGCACTCTCAGCCGAGGGAACACCATCAGCAAAGACAGGATGCACCAGGGCGGGTGTGGTTCCCCGAGCATAGAGCACCAGCCACAGAGTGTGGCAAGCTCAAGGAGGAGCCCCAGAGGTGGCGCCAAGCTGAAGGCCTTCTCTGCCAACCTGAGGCCCATGGGGTTCACTCTGCAAGAGAAGTGTCCTCATGGGGTGGGTACGAGGTATGGTTAGAAGGGAGGCCCCAAACAGCCCTTCGCTCCTGAAGGCCACAGTCTGGGGCATCCCAGGCTTCCCTGGAATCCACCCCCACCCCTGCTGTCTTCTCCACCTGCTCTCAGGCGCTGCCACCATCATTTGGGGAAAAGCCATTAAATGAGCGAGACCAGAAGCTGCATGTATGTTTCCCACTGTGCCCCAGCTCTGCTCTGGCTGTGTCCCGGCTGCCTTACTTAGCTAACCCTGGGACCCTAAGGGTGCCTGGAGATGCTCCAGGCGGTTCAGGTGGGGAAGAAGCCACCTTTCCCAGCCGCTGGATTCCAAAAGGCCCCCAAGCTACATGTGAGACAAAGGTGTTGTGTTCCGGCTGCCAGAGTCACTCTCTGTCTCACCCAGTGGTCAGAGTGAACAAAGAGCTGATTGAGGACTCTCGTTCCAGTTCCTAAGCTGCTCCCCTATTTATCTTCCTCAAGGTGCAACTGAATGAAGATGGGGGACGGGGCCCAGCGGGGATAATGCCATGATTACTGAGTCTCTAGATAAATTGCAAAAATGTGCACCATTCATTATCCTGAAAACGGCCTTGCCAGGCACCAAGCCTTAACTCGAGGGTGGCCTGAAAGAGGTGAGCTTTGATTTAAGATCTTCAAGTCTCTTCCATGTTCCTGAATGTTTTTGTGGCTGAAGCCCAGCAAATGATAACCTGGCGAAATAATAACAATGATGTATGAATATTTTGTATTTTTAAATAAATCCTGTCAGAGTCATCTTTCCTGCTGGGGTCAGGATGAAATCCAGGCCTCAAGGTCACCCCAAGGTCCCTGTTGCCCACAGGCAAAGTGACTTCCAGCCTCTGTCCTGCATTTCCAATTAGACCCCCAGCATCTATGGATAGAGGTGAAGGATAAGGCTAAACATCCTACAGTCCACGAGATACCCCAAGCCCCCCAAAAAGAATTATCTCCAAATGCCAGTAGGGCTGAGGCTGAAAAACCTGAGTGTATACATGCTTCACAACGTATGTAATTGTACACTGTTCATGTATTTACTTATTTATTTATTTTGAGACAGAGTCTTGCTCTGTCACCAAGTCTGGAGTACAGTGGTGCAGTCTCGTTTCACTGTAACCTTCGCCCCCTGGGTTCAAGTGATCCTTCTGCCTCAGCCTCCCAAGTAGCTAGGACCACAGGCACGTGCCACCATGCCTGGTTAATTTTTGTATTTTTAGTAGTGACAGGGTTTCGCCATGTTGGCCAAGCTGGTCTCGAACTCCTGACCTCAAGTGATCCATCTCTCTCAGCCTCCCAAAGTGCTGGGATTACAGGCGTGAGCCACTGTGGCTGGCCCAGAATTGCATGCTTAAAATATGAGTTTACCGTACATGAATTATACATCAATAAAATTGTAAAATCAATGAAATCTCAGCCCTTCCATTTGCTGGTGGCGTGACGTTGGGTAATTCACGTGCCCTCTCTTGGCCTGTTTCCACACTGGAAATATGAAGGTGTGGGTAATAACACTGATTTCCCAGAGATGCTGCGCATTTAGTGAGATCCTGAGATGTGAGCCAAATACTAGGTAGATAAGAAGATGGCAGTGATGTCTAGACGCACTTCTGGTTCCCCTCTGTGGCCGCTGGAACTGACTTCAGCTGCCAGGTGAAGTGCATGGCAGCACCATCCGCAGAAAAGACATTTAGACTGAAAACAGGTCCTCAGAGATAGTAGAGGACTGAATAGAAATGGCCCCTGGATTTTGGGTAACAGTGCCAGGCCCGTGGGGCAGGGGAAGAAACACTGGACAGAGGCTGGAAGTCACTTTGTCTGTGGGCAACAGAGACCTTGGGGTGACCTTGAGGCCTGGCTTTCAGCCTGACCCAACAGGAAATATGACTCTGATAGGATTTATTGAAAAATAAAAAATATTCATACATCATTATTATTATTTTAAATATATATTTTATTGTGGTTGAGGTTTTGGGGTACATGTAAAGAACATGCAAAATTGATGCATAGCTACATACGTGGCAGTGTGATTTGCTGCCTTCCTCCCCATCACCTACATCTGGCATTTCTCCCCATCTTATCCCTCCCCAACTCCCCACCCCCTGCTGTCCCTCCCCTGTTTCCCCCCACAGACCCCCAGTGTGTGATGCTCCCCTCCCTGTGTCCATGTGTTCTCATTGTTCAACACCCACCTATGAGTGAGAACATGCAGTGCTTGGTTTTCTGTTCTTGTGTCAGTTTGCTGAGAATGATGGTTTCCAGGTTCATCCATGTCCCAACAAAGGACATGGACTCATCCTTTTTATGGCTGCATAGTATTCCATGGTGTATATGTGCCACATTTTCCCTGTCCAGTGTATCATTATTATCGTTATTATTATTATTGTTTTGCCAAGGTTATCACTGGCTGGGCTTCAGCCACAAAATCATCCCTAATTGAGGACCCCTTGTGTCCACCAATGAAGCCACCATCACCAAGTGATGAATGACCCCTCGTCCGCAATGTCTCCACTCTCCCCGGTGCTCCCACTTTCCCCAGGCAACAGCCCATCTGTTTCCCGTCACTGTGGATTCGGCTTACATTTTCTAGGCCTTTATAGAGCTGGAATCGCACAGCAGGTACCTCTGAGCGGGTCTGGGCTTCACTAAGCTGCGTGATTTCGAGGCTGCCTCGGACTGCGTGACTGTCTGCGACGATGCCTCCCGCGGCGTGGACGTTCCGTGCTCGGGTTCGCCTCCGCAGTTTCCGGTTTGTTCCCGGCTGTTTCCGGTTTGCTCCAAGCTGTTTCCGGTTTGTTCCCGGCTGCTTCCGGTTTGTTCCCGCCTGTTTCCGGTTTGTTCCCGCCTGTTTCCGGTTTGGGGCTGTGACAGGCAAAGCTGTTACAGTCATGCCCGAGACCTTGTGAGGACACGAGCTTCCATTCCTCCCGGTGAGTACCTAGCAGTGGAGGGGCTGGACCGGAGGACGGGGATGCGTTTACCTTTTCAGGAAATGGCCATGCCGTTCCCCAAAGCGGCCGGTAGCTTCTGACTCCTGGGTCCGTTCCATTGGTTCCCACTCGCTGGCTTCTCAGACCCCGAGACAGCGGGAGGAGGAAAAGGCAGACCAGGGTGGGTGGAATTCCCAGGCAAAAGACAGGCCAGACAGAGATTGCGGGTCACTTAGAAAATGCCAGGAAGGCCGGGCGCCGTGGCTCACGCCTGTAATCCCAGCACTTTGGGAGGCCGAGGCGGGTGGATCACGAGGTCAAGAGATCGAGACCATCCTGGTCAACATGGTGAAACCCCGTCTCTACTTAAAATACAAAAAATTAGCTGGGCATGGTGGCGCGTGCCTGTAATCCCAGTTACTCGGGAGGCTGAGGCAGGAGAATTGCCTGAACCCAGGAGGCGGAGGTTGCGGTGAGCCGAGATCGGGCCATTGCACTCCAGCCTGGGTA
>CM052657.1:114502503-114523020 GCA_028533165.1 Leontopithecus rosalia | reverse complement strand
GGCCCCAGGATGGTCACATTCCACAGAAATAGTACTCAGTTTCGATGCCTTAATTCTTTAAACCAGGAGGGACCCTCCACTAGAAAGAAAAAAAAAAAAGTACGTCTTTTTGGGAAACTTCCTTTTTTTTTTTTAGGTGGAGTCTCACTTTGTCACCCAGGATGGAGTACAGCAGCACGATCTCTGCTCACTGCAACTTCCACCTGCTGGGTTCAAGCAGTTCTCCTCCTCAGCCTCCCAAGTAGCTAGGACCGCAGGTGCGGGCCACCATGCCAGGCTATTTTTTTTTTTAATTTTTAGTAGAGACGGGGTTTTACCATGCTGGCCAGACTGGTCTCGAACTCCTGACCTCATGATCTGCCCTCCTCGGCCTCCCAAAGTGCTGAGATTACAGGCATGAGCCACCGGACCCAGCCGGGAAACGTCCTCTTTCACATCGATTTTCACAGGGCTGCTTCCTGTGTGGATTGCTGCAGTGTCAAATTCTATTTAACTTTTTCCTCTTGACCGTACCCACGAATAACACATTTGCGTCATAGAAATGAACCCACAGTAAACTTCCGGAAAACCTACTATGCTAATTTATTTGCTCTCCATTCACATGACTTCAGATCTTCACTGCCAGTTCTGCTCACATGGAAGAATTCTGAATCTGCAGGGTGGGTCTGGGAGTGCTGGAGAACTGACCCAGGATCTTGAAGAAATTTTTTCCTTTCTTTAAAATCTTTTAATAAAGATTTAAAAAGTGCTCTCATGACATCATATATAATCCGGAATTCTTGCATTAAGATTTCTCTTTCAAAACTAAATATAAACTTTTTGACTAGTTAAACAAATAAGAGTACAAAGACTTTATTTTCTTGTTTTTAGAAGTGTGAGGATTAAATTTTAATCCATAATTTTAATGAGAAACAGATTAGCTCTGCATAATACATGAAGAATTTGTCCTGGGTAGAATATTATTTTAGATCATTATGTTTTTTAATCAGAGATTTGGTAAACCTTAGTTTCATGGCTAGTTGGTAATTTGGAATCACTTGAAAATATAGGCCAGACACAGTAGCTCACACCTGTAATCCCAGCACTTTGGGAGGCCAAGATGGGCGGATCACTTGAGGTCAGGAGATCAGGACCAAAATGGTAAAACCCCATCTCTACTAAAAATGTAAAAATGAGCCGGGTGTGGCGGCGGGCACCTGTAATCCCAGCTACTTGGAAGACTGAGGCAGGAGAATTACTTGAACCTGGGAGGCAGAGGTTGTAGTGAGCCGAGATCGTGCCACTGCACTCCAACCTGGGGAACACAGTGAGATTCTGACTCAAAAAAAAAAAAAAAAAAAAAAAAGAAAAGAAAAAGAAAAAAAAAGGAAAAGAAAAGAAAATATGGCTATAGAGAGAACATTTCTAGAACTAAACCAAGAAACTATTGTCCCCAAAGGGTGAGAATATGGGTTAAAATGGGAGAATGATTTTTTTCACTGGGAGTCTGACTTCTGATGTTTGGGGCTCTTTTATCATCCATGTAATAATGTCATAGTTTTAAAAGAATTCAAAGCAGCACTTGTGGATAATCACCCATAATTCCCAGTATTAAGAGGCAAATAGTGTTAACTTTTTTTTACACATTTAGTTTTATTGTTACAAAGCAACTTGTACACTTTTAATGTTTAAAACTCACCATCATCTTTCTTATCCAGTGAAACAAAAAGAAAATTTAAAAATAAACAGGAACACCATTGCAATAGAGAATGTCAGTTCCAAATAAGATCCCACAGGTTCTGCTGGTTCTCCCATTGAGTGGCAGGGCTCAGGTCATCATTCCGAGAGAATTTATTCTAAAAGTGTCACCTTAAACTGCACGGATGTCTGTCAAATGTCACAAACATGCCAACGGAGAAGCCATGTTGTCAAAATGCCCACTTAACCCACCCAGACATCTCAGACCCACCCTTTGCTGACCTTCTATAACCCCATTTTTTAAAGTTTTTTTTCTTTTTTTAAACAAGAGAAAGTAGACAGACACATGTTGGTAAATGCTAATTGTCCATATTCACATAGAGGCACAGTGTACGCTCTGAGCCCAATATACACAGAAAGGAGGGAAAAAGCTAGAATTCTGTGCACTGCTACCCAGGGGCCGACACCCTCCAGCTTCCAGCAGAGCGAAGGGAGCAGGTGTTTATTTTTTTACCACAGAGCTCGGTGGTGTTGATTCCATACAGTTCTGTTCAGATAGGAAGGGATAAAAATGAATTTCAAACAGAAAGGGGTAGAGACTCTTTTCCCATTATATCCTGCTCAAGATATTTCCCCCCAAATAAGTGGAGAACCATGGTGTAGAGAAAAGAGACCTCAAAACAGGGTGACTGAGCACAAGAAGGGGGGAAAAAGACCGAAACTTGCTCCCAGGGACTGGAGAAAATTTTAAAAAAGGAAGGTTGAAATCCATCAGTGTTCTGTCAGTCATCTCCTTCCTCCCCTTCATCATCATCTGCATCTTCTTCACCTTCATCCTCATCCCCTTCTTCATCGAGATCTTCTAATCCTTCTCGTCCTTCTCCTCATCTGCTCCTTCTCCTTCTTCATCCATATGGGGAACCAAGTAGTACTGTAATGGGTTGGGCCACATGTCACCTTTAATGGCCTCTCCTAACTCATCAGCACCTGCATCAGAATGGTCAGTAAACCAGGTAAAGACGCTCTCTGGTTCCTCATGCTGCCTCTTCCTGCTGGCTTTATTCTACGTTTGACTTGAACGTTTCTTCAGATGCTTTCCAGATTTCCATTTGATTTCGGGGAACTTTGAAGATGGATTGCCACTCTCATTCAGATGAAATTATTTGAGAGAACTTTGTTTTCAATGTAAGGATTTTCATTAAAATAGAAATCTATTCTGTGACATGATTTGATATCTTCCAATTCTGTCCCTTCAACTCTGGTCCAATAATGCAGCGCCTCTTTGTCCTCCTCCCCAGGCAGTGCAGACACTTGTGGATGGCTGACAAATGCTGTTACCCCAAAATTTGGGATTTGGGTGATCAGTTCTGACCTCTTCTGAAGAAATGGCTGGCAGAGTTTGTTCCAAAATCTCCTCGCCGGCTCGTTCATTAAGTGTTTCATTTTGTACTTCATCAGTGTGTTCAGTTGCTTCCTGCTCTTCGTCTTCTCCCTTCTTCAGCAAGCCTGCCGAGGCTGATGTCTCCTCCAGTCCCAGAGCAGGAGGCGGTCGTGCTTTCTTCTTTTGAGTCAGGAGTGGAGACCAGCATTTGTGGGGCCGTGCTGCTGGGGAACTCCCAAGAACCAGAGCAAAAGTCTTCTCGCTCATCTGGAAGCAGGCAGAACACTCCTGTTAACTTTTGAATACATATTTTCACAGGCAAGGTTTTTTTGTGCATTTATACATATATGTATGCATACATGTCAAGTTTTGAACAAATGTAAAATAGCAAAAATATTTTCGAACTAACCACTTTTATTTATTTATTTTTTGAGACAGAGTTTCGCTCTTGTTACCCAGGCTGGAGTGCAATGGTGCGATCTTGGCTCACCACAACCTCCGCCTCCTGGGTTCAGGCAATTCTCCTGCCTCAGCTTCCTGAGTAGCTGGGATTACAGGCACGCGCCACCATGCCCAGCTAATTTTTTGTATCTTTTAGTAGAGACGGGGTTTCACCATGTTGACCAGAATGGTCTCGATCTCTTGACCTCATGATCCACCCGCCTCGGCCTCCCAAAGTGCTGGGATTACAGGCGTGAGCCACCGCGCCCAGTCCACCACTTTTCAATCTACAACATATTGGAGACATCTTTCCGCTTTACCAACACACAGGCGTAACTGGGAGGTGTGGTGGGTTCGGTTATGGTCCAATGCCATAAAGCAAGTATTGCAGCAACGCAAATCACACAAGTTTTTGGTTCCCTGTTGCCTATAAAAGTTACCCTTATGGCCAGGCAGGGTGGCTCACACCTGCAATTCCAGCACCTTGAGAGGCAGAAGCAGAAGGATCACTTGAGGTCAAGAGTTTGAGACCAACCTGGCCAACTTCTCTACTAAAAATACAAAAATTAGCCAGGCGTGGTGGTGGGGGCCCAGCTACTTGGGAGGCTGAGGCAGGAGAATCACTTGAACCCAAGAGGCGGAGGTTGCAGTGAGCCGAGATCGTGCCACTGTGCTCCAGCCTGGGTGACACGGTGAGACTGTCACCAAAAAAAGTTATATGTACATTATAATATAGTCTATTAAGTGTGCAATAGCAGTATGTTTTTTAAAAAGTACACACTTTAACTAAAAATACTTTATCACTAAAAAAAATTTAAAAAGCTAACGATCATCTGAGCCTTCACCAAGTTGGGATTTTTTGCTGGTGGACGGTCTTGCTCGATGTTGATGGCTGCTGGCTGAACATGGTGGTGGTTGCTGAAGGATAGGGTGGCTGTGGCCCTTTCTTAAAATAAGACAGCAATGAAGTTTACTGCATCAATTGACTCTTCTTTTCATGAAAGATTTTTCTATAGCATACGATACTGTGGGATAGCATTTTACCCACAAGTAGAACTTTCAAAACTGGAGTCAATCCTCTCAAACCCCGTCACTGATTAAGCAACTATGTTTATGGAATATTCTAAAACCTTTGCTGTCATTTCAACAGTGTTCACAGCGTCTTCACCAGGAGTAGATTCCATCTCAGAAACTGCTTTCCTTGTTCATCCATAAGAAGCAGTTCGTCATCTGTTTAGGTTTTGTCCTGAGATGGTAGCAATTCAGTCCCATCTTTAGCTCCACTTCTAGTTCTAGTTCTCTTGCTGTTTCCATACAGCTTCAGTTGCTTCCTCCATGGAAGCCTTGAACCCTCAAAGTCATCCATGAGGGTTGGAATCAACTTCTTCCCAGCTGCTATTGTTGATATTGTTTCATATTTTGACTTCCTCCTGTGAGTCATATATTTTTTACTGGAATTTAGAATGGTGTATTCTTTCCAGAAGGTTTTCAATTGACTTTGCTCAGATCCATCATAGAAATAACTATCTCTGGCAGCAATAGCCTTGCAAGATGTATTTCTTAAAAAACAAGACTTGAAAGTAAAAATGGCTCTTTGATCCATAGGCTTCAGGTGGCTGTCATGTTAGCAGGTATGAAGACAACATTAATCTCCTTGTACATTTCCATCAAAGCTCTTGGGTGACGAGGTGCATTCTTAATGAGCAGTAATATTTGTAGAAGAAACTTGTTTTCTGAGCAGCAGTTCTCAATAGTGACCTTTAAATATTCAGTAGGTTGGGCACGGTGGTGGCTCATGCCTGTGATCCCAGAACTTTGGGAGGCTTAGGTGGGCAGGTCGCCTGGGCTCAGAAGTTCAAGACTAGCCTGGGCAACATGGCAAAACCCCCTTCTACAAAAATTAGCTGGGTGTGGTGGTACATAGCTGTAGTCCCAGCTATTGGGGATGCTGAGGTGGGAGGCTCACCTGAGCTTGGGAGGTGGAGGCTACAGTGAACTATGATTGTACCACTGCACTCCAGCCTGGGTGACAGAGTGAGGCTCTGTCTCAAAACAAAAACAAAACAAAAAGCTCCATAAACGATGCTGTTAACGGTAAACAGATGTGCTGTCATGGGGCTTTGCTGTTCCGTTTGTACAGCACAGGCAGAGTAGATTCAGCATTTTTCCTAAGGGCCCTAGGATTTTCAGAATGGCAAATGAGCACTGACTTCAACTTAAAGGCGACAGCTACATTGTCCCATCATAAGAGAGTCAGCCTGTTTTTTGAAGCTTTGAAGCAGGCGTTGGCTTTTCTTCTAGCTGTGAAAATCCTAGATGGCATGCTTTTCCGAGAAAGCTGTTTTGTCGATCTGGAAAACCTGTTGGGTAGTGTGGCCACCTTCATTGATGGTCTCAGCTGGATCATCGGGAGAACTTGCTGCAGCTTCTCCATCGGCACTTGCTGCTTCACCTTGCACGTTTATGTTATGGAGACGGCTTCTTTCCTTAAATCTCATCAACCAGCCTCTGCCAGTTTCCACCCTTTTTCCTGCAGCCTCCTCACCTCTCTGCATTTTCATAGAGTTAGGGTCTTGCTCTGGGTCAGGATTTGGCTTAAGGGAATGTCGTGGCTGGTTTGATCTCCCATGCAGCACTCAGACTTTCTCCATATCAGCACTGAGGCTGTTTTGACTTCTTCTCCTTTGTGTATTTACTGGAGGAGCACTCTAATTTCCTGCAAGATCTTTTCCTTTGCTTTCACGGTTTGGGTCACTAGTTAGCATAAGAGGCCTAGCTGTCAGCCCCTCTCAACCTGCCCTTCTCACTCCTTAATTATTTCTAGCTTTTGATTTAAAGTGGGAAGCATGTGACTCCTCCTTTCACTTGATACCCAGAGGCCATTGTAGGGTTATTAATTGGCCTGATTTCAGTATTGCTGTGTCTCGGGGAATGGGGAGGCCTGAGAAGAGGGAGAGGGCAATGGCTGGTTGGTGGACTGGTCAGAGTACACTCAGAATTTATCTATTGGTTGACGGTGCCTCAAAACAATGACAACAGTATCAGCAAAGGTTACTGATCACAGATCACCATCACAAAGCTATTCTTAACAACAAAGTTGGAAATATTGCAAGATCCACCAAAACGTGTCACCGAGACATGAATCAAGCTCGAATTGTTGGGAAAATGCCACTGATTCACTTGCTTGATATACGGTTGCCAGAAACCTTCAGTTTGCAAAAAATGCAATAAAGTGAAGCTAAATAAAATGGTGTGTGGCTGTCTCTTCTTTAAAGCCGAAGCTGAGTGTAGCTGGCAGACAATCTGTGATCAGGGAAAGTCCTTTTCTTATTCTCAGGGTATTAGCTTTTGCAGTGGTAACAAATAACCACAAAGCCTTAACGTTTTCTGATGACAAGCATGTGTGTCTTCCATGACTCAATGGGCTTCGCTGGGCTGCGGTCCAGGATGGGGTCAGAGGAGTTGCTCACAAGACCCCTCCGTGAGTCCCTCATTCGAGACTGAGGATGAAGGAGCAGCTCTCTCTGGGGTCTGTTCTGCTCAGGGTGGAAATCAGGAGTAAGTGAGGGCTGATTGGCACCTGCACTGGGTTCCTCACCACCAGGTCAGCATGGTCAGTCCTATCCAGATTCTACTGACCAACGCAAGTCATGTCATTGGTGTTGGAAACAGATGCTCGGTGCCACAAATTAAAATGAGCACTGAGACAAAGGCTCTTTCAGCAACACGGGTTTTACTTCCTGGACTGCAGGAAGCCTGGACTGCAGGAAGGGCACCCTCACTAGCCTTGCCATGAGAGCACAATGAACAAAGGAAAACACATAAATTTATCCCTCACACATTTGGGGTCGTCCTTACTGCTGTGTCTGATCTCCGTTGGTTGGAGCCAGATGTCACAATCTAAACGAAAACCCCATTGGCTAATAACTTAAAACTTTTCTAAACAGGTAAAAGCAATGGAGGGCTGGGACATGCCTGTGAGCACGTCCAGCACAGATATCTTGGTGAAAGTACAAGGACACAGAGTGTACTACGTGCCTGTGAGCACGGCGTGTCTAACAGCTACATAGGATAGGGCTTCACAAAGTTATTAGCACACTGATTCTTTAACAAGAGAGTAAACTTTATAAAGGAACTTTCCTACTTCCCACAATTGGCCAAGCCAACATCCATGCGTCGAGGGTAAACTTCACCCGTGGTGGAGCAGGCAGGGTGGGGTGCGGGTTACCGTCGCTATTTGCTGAACAATAATGCACTCAGGTGCACTGCATGAAAAGAAATAAAAAGAGAACTTGGGATTCTGCTGAATGAGTAACAGGGGCTTTAGAAACCTGTTGGAACTAGGATTTTGTGCCTGCTACAGTCATTCTTCAATCTTGCTCCACTTTGGTTTTTGGCTTTGAATTGCTGTGAATGTCAGTGAGTAGAATGTAATTGAAACCAGGAATAATGACAATGTGACAGCTGCGAACAGCTCGCCCTTCAGAGCACTTTTTCTGAGCATTCCATTTAAATTATCTCACTGAACTCTCACCATATCTGATGAGATATTTATCATTATGATCCCCATTTCAAAGATGAGAAAACAGAGGCTCAGGAGATTAAGTTACTTGTCCAGAGTCCCACTCTAGTGGGTGACAGTCAGGACTCAAATTCAGTTCTGTTTGACTCCAAGCCCAAGCATTTCAACACTATAGAGTCTAACGCTAGTATTTGAGGTGTGTGTGTGTGTGTGTGTGTGTGTGTGTGTGTGTGTGTGTGTGTGTGTCTTTACTATCCTCCTTTTTCTTGATATAGGAGGGAGGTTGGCTGCGTCCTCTTAGGGAGGGGACATTACCTGCATAGGTATAATCCCTCCAATGGTGGGACCCACTTGTGAAGGCCCAGTCCCAGGAAAGCTGATCCTCCATTTCTATATATAGCGTGCCCTTGCTGGGCATGGTGGCTCACGCCTATAATCCCAGCACTTTGGGAGGCCTAGGCAGGCAGATTACAAGGTCAGAAATTCGAGACCAGCCTGGCCAACATGGTGAAACCCTGTCTCTACTAAAAATACAAAAATCAGCTGGGCGTGATAAGAGGCACCTGTAGTCCCAGCTACTCAGGAGGCTGAAGCAGGGGAATTGCTCGAACTCCGGAGGTGGAGGTTGCAGTGAGCAGAGATTTCACCACTGCACTCCAGCCTGGGCAACAGCAAGATTCTGCCTCAAAAATAAATAAATAAATAAATAAATAAGAACGACAAACATGGCTTCGTGGTTAGCACTGCGGGGGCCAATCAATCCCAGCTCTGCTTCTCCTTCCCTTCCTGAACACAGAAGGAATATGACATTTTCCTGTCCTTTTGAGTTAGGCCTGGCTGGTAGCTTTCCTTGGCCTATGGCGTGTGAGTGGCAGGGGGTGTGCCACTTCCAGGAGGGGGGCATGTAAGAGCTGGTGGGTGACTCTCATCGCCCCCTCTTCCTTTGGGGTGACGGTTCTGGAGGTGCATGGAGGACAGCTGCTCTGGAGGTTGCCTGCCCACAGTGGACAGTAAATGATGTGAGCGAGAAATCAGCTGTTGCTGTGTTGAGTAATCCGCCTGAAGTGGGGGGAGGATGCTTGTTACCACAGAATAACGTGGCCCACACTGGCTGAGACAGGTCTCCTCCGGCTGCCTGCAGCACGGCTCCCCGCTCCTCTTCTGAGGGTTTGCTCTTCAGTTAGCCTGCAACATTCTTCACTCTGATCTGCAACTGGCCTCGCTCCTGGCTGAGAGCCCAGGCAGGCTCCTTTGCTGGTGCACGACGGGGATGGGGGGTCTCTATTGTGAAGAGCACAGCAGAACTCCTGAGGACCCTGCTATCCCCAGCTAGGCCAACAGCAGCCCACAGGCCATCAGACCCTGCAGACAGGTCCCTTTGTGCAGTTAACAGGTTTCAAACTCATATCTTCAGCCGAGCATTAGAGTTTGGGTAACAGCGCCCAAGGCCTTGGCAGGCACCCAGGCCCTGCCCATCAAGCCACTGGAATCCAACGAGCTCCCCGCCTCCCTTGTCTAAGTATCGTCAGCACTTTATCACAACTTGCTTTGTAGACTGTTTTACAGATACTTTAATAGTTATTAATCCCAAGACGCAGAGAGAGGGGTAAGGTTCAAACTGAGGCCACCAGAGTGCTGGAATGAAGCCTCCGGAAGCGTCAGAGTTCCCAGTGGAAATATCTTCCGTCCTGACCTCATGCTGCCACTGTGAGATGCACACATGGCCTCTGCGTCACACAGCAGGACCCAACTGGAGAGGGAGCACCCATTCTCCCCAGCCCTTGGTAAGGAGAGTCTGAGGCCCCACCGAGGCCAGATCCACCCACTTCCTTCCATTTTCATTTCCTGCCCGTACCTCCTTCGGGTCAATTTGCTTTTTGGGGTGTGGGCAGAGTCTCTCTCCGTGGCCCAGGCTGGAGTGCAGTGTCCCAATCTCAGCTCACTGCAACCTCTGCCTCCCGGATTCAAGCAGTTCTCTGCCTCAGCCTCCCAAGTAGCTGGGATTACAGGTGCCTGCCACCACACCCAGATAATTTTTGTATTTTTCTTTGAGATGGGGGTTTCACTATCTTGGCCAGGCTGGTCTTAAACTCCTGACCTCCTGATCCACCGTCCTCGGCTTCCCAAAGTGCTGGGATGACAGGTGTAAACACTACATCCAGCCTAATTTGCTATTTTTAAGAACACATGTGGCTGGGCACTGTGGCTCACACCTGTAATCCCAGGACTTTGAGAGACCAAGGTGGGCGGATCGCTTGAGGTCAGGCGTTCATGACCAGCCTGGCCAACATGGCAAAACCCCATCTCTACTAAAAATACAAAACTTAGGTGTGGTGGTGAGTGCCTGTAGTCCTGGCTACGCGGGAGGCTGAGGCAGGAGAACTGCTTGAACCTGGGTGGTGGAGGGTGCAGATCACACCATAGCACTTCAGCCTGGGCGACAGTTAAACTCCCTCTCAAAATAAAGGAACACATGTGACAACAGACACTCATCTTCACAGAAGCCTGTGAAGCAATCCGAGCTCTCATTACGGGATTAAAAATAAAACCAACGATCAAGAAGTTCAGGTATGCAAGTAATCTATATTTAACTGTTAATAAAATGATCAGTTGCCTGTTCCACAGCTGTCTCTGTGTCTGTCCCAGCTTTCCGGAGGCCCCATCCTTGTTCCCTTGGGGCCCTTTGCAGCATCTCTGGGTCTGCAAGTCTGCGTAGCTCTTGCACTAAAAGACTCTCAGGAAATACATGGAGAGGAGGCGGGACAAACCGTTCCGTGAAAGGCCCTGGTGCTAATTCTCTGCAGAGTGTGTTCCTAATGAAGTTATTATTGGGCCAATTAACCGTTAATGCCAGGGCCTAGCACACAAAGCCTTCTTTAATAAGAGTGTTAGTCACTGCTAACTACGGAGGGTTAGGAGGCTGTCTGTATTTTCCAAGAGTTAAGCTGAAACCGCTCTTGTTCCTTCATTCACCCCTGCAGGCAACACAGGGATCCCCACTGCGACCCCCACGCCGGTCACCTTTCACCTGTCACGTTTCACGTCGGCCTGAGCCCTCCCCACGGGCCACATGGGCTCCCTGTGAGACAATCCAGTGCATTCCTGCAGATGCCTGACGGGCGGCACCTAAGGGGTGTGCCCAGGCGCCCCACTGGGTGGGAAACCTCCATAGAGGCACTGCCTCCAACTGTTGATCTTTTGTCCAGCACATAGTAAGTTGAACTGTCGCTACAACTGTGGGCATAGTAAAGGCGCTGTCTTCAAGACAGAATTTTGGTTGAAACAGGCCTTGCCGCCTGCAGAAAAGCAGGTGCAGCTTGCTGTGTGTACAAAGGGTGTGGACGGAGGGGAGGTGGAGCAGGCACCTGAGGGTGGCCACGGGAGCTGGGAGAGGGGGTACAGCAGGGCAGACGGCAGTTTCCTGCTGTAGAGGTGTCGTAGGAAGTGCCAGAGTTCTTCCTGTTGTTCTCAGATGTGGAAAGTAGAAAAGTTCCTTTTTAAAGTTTCCTTTCTTGTTAAAGAATCAGTGTGCTAATAACTTTGTGAAGCCCTATCCTATGTATCTGTCAGACACGCCGTGCTCACAGGCACGTAGTATATTCTGTGGCCTTGTACTTTCACCAAGGTATCTGTGCTGGACGTGCTCACAGGCATGTCCCAGCTCTCCATTGCTTTTACCTGTTTAGAAAAGTTTTAAGTTATTAGCCAATGGGGTTTTCGTTTAGATTGTGACATCTGGCTCCAGCCAGTGGAGATCAGACACAGCAGTAAGGACGACCTCAAATGTGTGAGGGATAAATTTGTGTGTTTTCCTTTGTTCATTGTGCTCTCGTGGCAAGATGGCTAGTGAGGGTGCCCTTCCTGTAGCCCAGGAAGTAAAACTTGCATTGCTGAAAAACCCTTTGTCTCAGTGATGATTTTTCTTTGTGGTACTAAGCATCTACTTCCAACATCAGATTTCTGAAATTCCTTTAAAATGAGACTTAAATGCCTTAACCTCTCTGTATAACCACCCATAACTCTTGAATTTGAAAGCATACCCGAATGTAATGCAGCTCGGGCTACTGAATTCATAGCATTGCCAGTTCTTTGTATTGAACCTGAATCATCACTTAAAAGTTCCATTGATGTTACTTTTGTCAACAGGATCTGTGCAAAGTCTAATCCAACGTCCAAGGGCCATGTTTCTCAGTGATCTTGATGGCAGCCCTAATGCCACCTCCAGACTTCTATTTCCAGAGGCAATATCTTCAGTTCTCTCAACCAGTCATGATAACAGCAAGAGCTGACATTTGTTGAGCATCTATTATGTGTCAGGCTCTGTGCCAAGCCTATCTCTATGCAAAATTTCATTTACCCTCATTTCATAAAACCCAATGAAGACATGCGATTGTCATCCTTATTATTATTATTATTGATATGGAGTCTCTCTCTGTCACCCAGGCTGGAGCACAGTGGCACAATCTCGGCTCACTGCAACCTCTGCCTCCCAGGCTCAAGTGATTCTCCTGCCTCAGCCTCCTGAGTAACTGGGATTACAGGTATGCTCCACCATGCCTGGCTAATTTTTGTATTTTTAGTAGAGATAGGGTTTCCCCGTGTTGGCCAGGCTGGTCTCGAACTCCTGACCTCAACTGTTCCAACCCTCTTGGCCTCCCAAAGTGCTGGGATTATAGGTGTGAGCCACCACGCCCAGCCTGTTGTCCCTGTTTAACAAGGAATCTGGGGCTCAGCATGCCCAGGTAAGCTCCTCAGCATCATAGAGCTGGTACAATTGGCAGAGGGAGGACCAGGGCTCCAGGGCTCCACGTGCCATGTCCCCATGCAGTCAGGGCCAGCTCCCAGCTCTCCTCCACACCCCCGCCAACCAGCCTCTCCATGAGGCCGTTCCCATTCTCAGTGTTCCAAACGTGTGAAATAGTGAGATGAATTCTTCCGCTGGCCTGTCTTGCCACAAACACAAGGACAACACGATGTTCTGTTTTTTCTGTGGACAGCGTGAGGGTGGGGTGGTGTTAAAGTCCAAAAAGTCACAGGAGCACAACTCACATCCACCGAAGTTGTCCGGACACAAATCAGAGGGATTCTGGAATCAAGGAAGCCTGGTTCAGCTTCCTCCTTCTCCTTCTCCTTCTCCTCCCGCTCCTCCTCCCCCTCCTCCTTGTTCTCCTCCTCCTCCCAAAGCTCAGGCCTGGACCCACTCCCACCTTGCAGATGCAGCTGGGATAGAACTGGGTGTGGAGAGAGCTGTGTGGACTGACAAGGGGGAGGTCTTTCTCCCCATGAGACAATGCTTTCGCTTTTTATTTTTAGGGTCTGTTGTGACAAAAATTGGTTAACCTATTAAAATCATGGCTGTTATTTTAATAATAAGAATGTAACTGTTAGTTAATAATAAATTGATGATGTAATTATAATAATAGTGCAGTGAGAATAGACATGGGAAAGCCTGACTCTCCTGCACCCTAGCTGCAGCCCTGGAGCATTTCCAACGTCTGCACTTTCTCCAGGGACATCTGGTGGAAGTTGGGACGCTGTGGTGGGACAATGAAGGAGATGCCTGGTGATGCGGCTGTACCCTCTCATGCAGCCCCCGCCAGCCTTTTGTTATATGTAAATTTTCGGTGCCACAAAAGAAGTAGCACTCGAATATAAATTTTCTCAGCAAGGCAATTTACTTCTATAGAAGGGTGCATCTCACAGATGGAGCAATGGTGAGTACACACCTGGATGAGGGAGGGGAAGGCCTTCTCATTCCTGATGCAGGTAGCCCCTGATGCTGTGTCATTCCCCTATTGGCTAGGGTTGGACCGCACAGTCTAAATGAATTCCTGTTGGCTATTTTAAAGAGAGCAGGGGTATCAGCCAGGATGGTGGGGTTGGTAGTTTGTCAGGAAGGTTATGGAACAGGTCAGAGCAGGTGACCAGGGGTGATGCTGGTCAAAGCAGGTGACCAGGGGAACAGATGTGAACTACTGATTAGAACTGGCAGGAAAGTGTTTATTGAAACTAGAAGCAAGGGGTGCAGAGAACCAGGAAGTTAAACTTTAAAATGGAGAACTGAAGAACAAGAGAGCTGAACATACTGACATACTGATTCTTTGAAGATAAACTTGGAGTTCACTATATCTAACACTGAACTTCCACTGCCATGGAAACAGCTGATGGCTGATTCCCATCTCACTTTATTAGAGGGGTTTGACACACAAAGGGCCAGGAGCTGAGGGAGCTGTGCAGGGGGCCTTTCCCAGGGCACAGCTCCACGAGGTGCATGAGCTCATTCTGAGGGGAGCCCAGACCACCCAGAGAATAACAGAGCAGTAGGCAGACCACCAGGTGATGGCAGGGACCAGGCAGAGTGGGGAAGAGTTGATGACGGTTTGCAAACAACCCCAGCCTGGGAGATGCTGGGAGTCAGGACTGCATGGCTGCCAAGCTGGGGATTCCCACTCTGCCTGACTCCCCAATCCTGTGAGCTTTGCACTGGCCCTGGTCTATCTATTAGAGCAGGCCTCTAGGGCAGGGGCCTACCCTGGCTGGTAGGGTGGGTAGTTATGGACCCCGGCAGGAGACAGTTTCTGGGGGGAAGAGTAGAGGCTGCAGCCAAGCTTAGAGGAGGAGGGAGTGGGACCTGGGGTTCTGGGGGTCCCTGCTGACTCCTGCCGTAGGTCCCCCAAACCCAGCCCCAGCCAGAGGGGGAGAGATGGGCTGAGTAGAGGCAGCACCCTGTTTTGTTATAACATAGCAAATCCTGATCTAAACACTGTAGTTATGTACGCTGCATCCTGCACTCCAAAGAAATGAACCATAATTGTCTTCAGCAAAATGATCCCCTTGGTACACTTTGCATTTGGCCTCAGGGTAGATTCCTCTAAGGAATGAGATGCTTACAAGGCTTTGGGTCTCTTGTCAAAAAAAAAAAAAGTCAAATAATTTACCATTGCCATTTTCTTTTGACTTTTATGTTATCTATTCCATCTAGAATTAACTTCCTCAGCTGTGACCAGGGAAGGGCATAGGGAGGCCTTTTGAAAAGTTGGAAACTTACCAAATGGCTCCATATCCTTCCCAGACAGCAGCAGTAGACCTGATTCATTGCTTTATTGACCGTTTACTTAAAAATCGTCCAGGATTGACTTCTGAGACGTGAACACATGGAAGTTGATTTTTTTTCTTTTTTTTCGAGACAGAGTCTTGTTCTTTCACCCAGGCCAGAGTGCAGCCGAATGATCTTGGCTCACTACAACCTCCGCCTCCTGGGTTCAAGCCATTCTCATGCCTCAGCCTCCCAAGTAGCTGGGATTACAGGTGCATGTCACCATGTCTGGCTAATGTTTTTGTATTTTTAGTAGAGATGAGGTTTCACCATGCTGGCCAGGTGGCTGGTCTCTGACTCCTGACTTCAAGTGATCTGCCCACCTCTGTCTCCCTAAGTGCTGAGATTACAGGCATGAGCCACAATGCCTGACCAAAGTTGATTCTTCTAACGAAAATAAACTTTGGACTTTGGGATAAATTCAATCACTGTGTCCCCAAGGGGTTTTTCACAGAGGGCATCGTAGCAGTGTGCATTTGGCCAGATGCATGTGGTGCAGCAATTGGCAGGGCCTGGTGTGTCCAGGAAGCACACAGCCTACACTTCCTTTCTATGCTGGATTCTGAGCCCAGTGGCCCGTGTGTGCGTAACTTCACCCAGGAGCAGCTCTGCCATGTTTCCTACATGGAACTGGTTTGGAAAGCAGACCTGAGTCCCAACCTTTACTGCTCCACTCTGCAAACTGAAGAGTTAATGGGCTCAGGAACAGCAAGCCAGGTAAAATACAACCCCTCCCCCAGAGGAGGAGCAAGTACAGCTGAGTGCAGGATCCCTGGGAACCAGCCCTACCCTGGGCAGGGCAACAGTGGAGCCAGGAGAACTGGGAAGTTCTCTGAAGGGAGTGCACATGTGACCCAGTCTTGAGAGGGGATGAAGTAGGGCCAGGGTGAGAAGGGGGTGCAGAGAACCAGAGGAGGGGTTTGGATCTGATGTGATGTTATACGTAAATTTTCAGTGCCTCAAAAGAAGTAGCACTCGAGTATAAATTTTCTCAGCAAGGCAATTTACTTCTATAGAAGGGTGCATCTCACAGATGGAGCAATGGCGAGCGCACACCTGGACAAGGGAGGGGAAGGCCTTCTCATTCCTGATGTAGGTGGTCCCTGCTGCTGTGTCATTCCCCTACTGGCTAGGGTTGGCTCACCCAGTCTAAACTAATTCCTATTGGCTATTTTAAAGAGAGCAGGGGTATGAGCTGGAGTGGCAGGATAGGTAGTTTGGCAGGAAGATGGTTATGGAACAGGTTGGGGGGGCAGATATGAACTATTGATTAGAACTGACAGGAAAGTAGTTTACCAAAACTAGAGGTAAGGGGGTGCACAGAACCAAGAAGTTAAACTTTAAAAGAGAGAATGAAAGAATAAGATAGCTGAACATAGTGACTTACTGATTCTTTGAAGAGAAACTTGGAGTTCATGATATCTAACAGCGGGAAGGATGGAAACCAGACAGGAGTGAAAGCAGGGAGCAGTGTGAGGCCAGACCAAGAGCTCCAGGGCTGGTGAATGAGGCAAGTGTAAGTTCTGAAGGAGATTCAAAATCAGCAGCAGATAAATAATGGCAGACCCTAGCAGGATGGGAATGGAGAGACATGTGGGACCCACAGCAGGCAGAAGAGGCGGTTTCTATAGGGCTTAGAGATGTGAGAGCTGGCGGGGGAGCAACAGGGGTCCAGGATGCCTCCAGGCTCCTAGCCCAGGCCACTAAGGTGACAGTACTGTCACCCCTGCCCCCAGCAGGGAGCCTGGAGGGGAACAAGCACTGTGGAAAGAAATGTTGAGCTCCCTTTCGGATATGCTGAGTCTGAAGTCCCAGTGAGGTGATCAGACGTCCGATGAGGCACTCAGCAGAGGCTGCAGAGCAGACATGGGCATGGACAAGGCCACCTGGGAACACTGGGAAGTGTGAGAAGGGAGAAGATCAGGGAGAGAGCCAGGGTGACCTCAGTGTTCCAGGGGGCCCACAGAAGGGTGCTGAAAGTAGGCGCAAGACAGGTGGAGACCCAGGATGCATCTGAGGGTGCTGTAAGGGGAAAGTGTGTGCACACTGGGTGTTGGGGTGTCAGCCGCTCAGAGGCCACTGATGGAAACATCACCATGTTGGAAATGTCCCTTCGTTGATCAAACAAATGCTTCTTGTGCCAGGCACATCCCACTGTGTTTGGCAATAGCATCCCTGCAACAGCAAAAATATTTCCAGCTCACACCTGTAATCCCAGCACTTTGGGAGGCCAAGGCGGGCAGATCATGAGGTCAGGAGTTCAAGACCAGCCCGGCCAATATGGTGACACCCCGTCTTTACTAAAAATACAAAAATTAGCCGCGCATGTATTCCCAAGCATTACCAGCTACTCGGGAGGCTGAGGCAGAAGAATCACTTGAACCCAGGAGGTGGAGGTTGCAGTGTGCCGAGATCGTGCCATTGCACTACAGTCTGACGATAGAGTGTGACTCTGTCTCAAAGAAAAAAAAGGAAAAAGAAAAAAAGCCTGTGCACATCACAGTGATATTTTGGTGGACAAGGTCCCGCAGCACAGCTCCCCACCTGCACACTCATTCATAGAAAGTGTAACCATGCGTGCTTTTTCATAAACAGGACTGTGTGTGCTGCTCTGAACTGTACTCCTGCCACTCAGTTAGGGATCGGGGCCTCTTTCTCGTGTCTGTAAATTTAGATCTACTTCCCCATTTGCACCAGCTGTGTGGTGTCACACTGTCTTCCCATGTTACGTTGTATTTGTGCTGAGCACTTAGGTTTGTGAGATTAGTCCATTCCTGAGATCCACCCACACGGCGTGTGGCAACAGTGCGTTCCCTCTTGGCCGTGAAGATGGCATGATTTGTTCATTCATAGCATTGTTGACAGGCTTTTGGGTGCTGTATTAGCAGGGTTCTCCAGAGAGACAGCAGCAACAGTGTACACACACACACACACACACACACACACACACACACGTTCGGAGAAAGAGAGGAGAGAGAACGAGAGATTGAGCAAGCGTGAGAGTCAGAGAGGGGATTCGTTTTGGGAACTGGCTTAGACGATGATGGAGGCTGAGAAGTCCTAGGACCTTCTGTGCAAGCAGGAGAACCAGGGACGCCGATAGCGCGGCTTAGCCCAAGCCAAAGGCCTCAGAACCCGGGAGGCAATGCTGTTGCTCTCAGTCTGAGGCCAAAGACCTGAGAACCTGGAGCTCTGACACCCAAGGCCAGGAGAAGACGGGTGTCCCAGGCCCCGAAGAGACAGCAGATGTACCCTTCCTCCGCCTTTCTGTTCTATCCGGGCCCCCAGCTGATTGAATGGTGCCTGTTCACATTGGGTGAGGGTGGATCTTCTTACTCAGTCCATGGACTCAAATTTCAATCTCTCCTGGAAACACCCTCACAGGCCACACCCAGAGAGGATGGTTTACCAGCCATGTGGTCATCCCCTAAGTAGACAGACAAAATCAACCATCCCAGCTATTAGTGCTTCCCAGACTGAGGAGGTCATCAACCTACAAGTGATCTCCTTTGGCCACAAATCCCTTGGCGATGAGGTTATTATGTCCTTAGAATAACCTAGATTGTGGTTTCCTGGATTCCAGCGTTTTTCTCTTTGTAACCTATGGCCATGCTGCAGTCACCTCGATTGTAACTTTTTTTTTTTTTTTTTTTTTGAGATGGAGTTTCACTCTTGGCAACCTCTGCGTCTCAGGTTCAAGGAATTCTCCTACCTCAGCCTCCCGCATAGCTGGGATTACAGGCACCTGCCACCATGCCTGACTAATTTTTGTATTTTTAGTAGACATGGAGTTTCAACATGTTGGCCAAGCTGGTCTTGAACTCCTGGCTTCAAGGGATCCACCTCCCTTGACCTCCGAAGGTGCTAGGAATATAGGTGTGAGCCATGCCCAGCCACTGGTAACTTTTTACACCGTCACCCGGTCCTGCAGGGCTCCTCCATTTCCCATGTCCTGGAAGACACTGGGGTGCATCTGTCTTTGCTCCTCCGTTTGAAGAAAAGAAAATACATAGTTCTGATTTCATTTCATCATCTTGAATTGTTAATGAATAAAGATATTTTTGAGGTATTTGTCAATTGTCTTGTTTAGAATAAATTCATTGATATTTTAATAGTTTGACGAGTTGCATTTTCAATTTGTTTTCCAGCTTCCATGGAGTGAGAGTCCCTGTTTTAATTGCAGGAGTTTTGACACATGCATAGTCACGTCATCACCACACTATCCAGAGAACAAGCAGTTCCATCGCCCCCAAGATTCCCTCCTGCCGCTTCTCCGCGGCTTCTGTGCAACCAAAACCCGAGCAACCACTGATCCCTTCTCCATCCTGAGGGCTTTGCGTCTTCCAGGGTATGTTCTCAGTGAGATCACACAGCAAGTGGCCTTCTTCCTGACCCTGCCTTCTTTCTCATAGCACAGTGTATTTGAAATTCAGCCACCTTGCTGCATGTGTCCAGAGAGGTTCCTTTTTAGTGCTGAGCAGTGTTCACTGAAGGACATTCATTTGCATTGTTTCCAGGTTTTGCAAATTATGAATACATCTGCTATACACATTCAGACAAGTTTTAGTTTGAAGACAGGCCTTTTATTTATTTCAGTAAAGACCTAGGTTGAATATATTAAGGATATGCTTAATTTTATAAGAAACTGCCAAACTTTTCTTTTTTCAGAGCTGGAGCGTCATGCGGTAGCCCAGGCTGGAGTGCAATGTTACTGTCACAGCTCACCGCAGCCTCAAACTCCTGGGCTCAAGTGATCATCCCGCCTCAACCTGCCAACTAGCTGGGACTCATGGGCATGTACCACCATGCCTGGCTAATTATTTTTTTTTAATTTTGTATTTTAGAGACGGGGGTCTCACTGTGTTGACCAGACTGGTCTCAAATTCCTGGCCTCAAGGCATCCTCCTGCCTCAGCCTCCCAATTAGCTGAGACTATAGTCACAAGCCACCGTATCTGGCTAATTACACCTTCAATTCATCTGAAATTTATTTGGCTATAAGAAGTGGGCTAGAGATTTAACTATATTTTGCAAAAATTGCTAGGCTTGTACTGCAACACCATACATTGAATAGTTCTCTTCTCTATACATTTTTAAAAGCATATTTATGGCCGGGCTCAGTGGTGCATGCCTGTAATCCCAGTACTTTGGGAGGCCGAGGCGGGTGGATCACGAGGTCAAGAGATCGAGACCATCCTGGTCAACATGGTGAAACCCCATCTCTACTAAAGATACAAAAAATTAGCTGGGCATGGTGGCGCGTGCCTGTAATCCCAGCTACTCGGGAGGCTGAGGCAGGAGAATTGCCTGAACCCAGGAGGCGGAGGTTGCGGTGAGCCGAGATCGTGCCATTGCACTCCAGCCTGGGTAACAAGAGCAAAACTCCGTCTAAAAAAAAAAA
>CM052657.1:114487889-114502403 GCA_028533165.1 Leontopithecus rosalia | reverse complement strand
TCCTCTCTCCCTCCGTCCCTGCCTTCCTTTGCTGAAAGCATGCTGAGCGCATACCAAGGGCCAGGCTCCGTGTAAGTGCTGCAGATCCGGGTGAGCAGAAGCAAGCTAACAAGTTTCGTCATTCTTGTTTTGAGACAGGGTCTAGAAAGAACATGCCTGTGAGCATGTCCAGCACAGGTGTCTTGGTTAAAGCACGAGGACACAGAATGTACTATGTGCCTGTGAGCGTGTCTAATGGTTACATGGGACAGGGCTTAACAAAGAGTTATTCACAAAAAGCAAGAAGGCTTTGAAGAAAGTCTTCAAAACAAATGATTATTCCTAACATTTATTATTATTATTCTTTAATAAGAAGGGAAACTTTGAAGAGGAACTTTCTACTTTCTACACCCAGCCTGGTCTTGAACTCCTAGGCTGGAGCAATCCTCTAGTCTTGGCCTCCCAAAGTGCTGGGATTACAGGTGTGAGCCACTATCCCTGGCCTGAGAGAGTTAAAATGTACTGGTTGACATGACACTCCAAAGCACACGGTACTGGCCGGCAGGTCGTATTTCAGCTTTGCTGTAAATGTTGAGCGTTGGATAGTCAAGGAGGCATGGTGGGAATGGGAAAACAGAGGAAAGAGCCTGGCATCCAGAAACCCTGGAAGAAGACCACTGTGGTTAGGGCACGGGATGCAGGCAGTGAGTAGGCTGGTTCCATTTCCGATGGGGCGATTGCTCTATCAGTCTATTTCTGTGCCTGTTACACACTTGGTAATTACAGTAGCTTCTTGGTATATTTAAGTTTGAACAGGGCAGGTCTCCTTTGCTGGTCTTTTTGAAGGTTTTTCTTGCTATTTTAATTAAAGTCAACTTTTATTGGTGTAGCATATCAATAAAAATGCATAAATCATAAATGCACGTCCTGATGAATTTTCACAAAGTCAACACACCCACGTGAGCAGACCCAGATCAGGAAACAGAGCACTCAGTATCGAGAGCTTTCCCTCATGTTCTCCCCAGGTCCCACCTGCCGACACTATAGACTGGGTTTGCCTGTTACTCAGCCTTCTGTAAATGCGATTTTACAGAACCTTCCTGTACAACCTGTAAAGCTTCTTTCGCTTAAAATGGTAACAGTGAGATGAATCCCGCCTCTGCATGTAGCAACAGTTCCTTTGTCTTTATTGCCGAGCAGTGTTTCATTGTTTTACTCTTTCATTTCACTGTTGATGGAGCTTTGGGTGATGTTTCAGTTCATCCAGGGTGTGTTAGATAGACTGGGTGGCTTAAACAACAAATATTTTCTTCTTATAGTTCTGGAGGCTGAGAAGTCCAATCCACAGGTGCTGGCAGCTTCTGTGTCTGGCGAGGCCCGGCTTCGTGGTTCACAGATGGTGTCTTCTCTCTGTGTCTCCCACACATGGTGGAGAGCAGAAGTGAGCTCGCTCAGACTCTTATAAGGGCTGGAATCCCATTCTCAGCTCCACTCTTGGGACCTCAACAAATCCTAATGACCTAACAAAGATCCCAGCTCCTAATGCCACCACATTAGGGGGTAGGATTTTAACATATGAATTTTGGGGGAATACCAGTAATCAGTCCATAACAGGTGGTTTCTGGTTTTGCCACATAATGAATGCTGTGCATCTTTCTTTATCTTTTTATTTTGATTTATTTATTTTTTAGACAGACTTTTGCTCTGTTGCCCCGGCTGGAGTGTCTCCCAGGAGTTGGAGACCAGCTTGGCCAACATGGCGAAACCCCATCTTTACTAAATATACAAAAATGAGCCAAGTGTGGTGGTGGGTGTCTGTAATTCTAGCTATTTGGGAGGCTGAGGCAGGAGAATCACTTGAACTTGGAGGCAGAGGTTGCAGGGAGCCAAGATCACACCATTGCACTCCAGCCTGGGTGATAGAGCAAGACTGGCTCAAAAGCAAGACTAGGTATCCGGTGTAATCTACCTGGAACCACACCTGGCAAGAAGTACTTTTTTGCTCATTTAACTCTCTCAGCAAGATGGTGCTGCTTCCACTTCCATTTTGGGTATGAAAATGGAGAAAAAGGGAGGATAGAGAACTTGCCTAGATCCAAGCAGTTCATAGGTGGTGGAGCTGGGATTCGAAAGCAGGCAGTTTGGCGTCACAGTCCCTGCTCTTAACCACAATCTTACGCTTGTTTTTTGTTCATTCTACTCTGTTTTTCTTTTCCTCAGGAAGGTTTTTAGTTTGTTTTTTCCTCACAGCCTAGGAATATTCTCATTGTGTTTGTCTTGGCAACAAGCCCTGATGGAAAAGGACTGTGTCCCATTATCTGAAGTAGGCTTCAGAAGGTGGATGATAAGAAACTTCTGGGAGTTAAAAGAACTTGTTCTAACCCAACGTAAAGAAACTAAGAACTTTCAAAAAAGGTTTGACGAAATGCTAAAAAGAATAGACAATATAGAGAGGAATATAAATGAACTAACAGAGTTGAAAAATACAACACGAGAACTTAGTGAAATATGCACACGTTTGAATAGCCAAATTGATCAAGCAGAAGAAAGGATATCAGAGGTCGAAGACCAACTTAATGAAATAAAACAAGAAGACAAGAATAGAGAAAAAAGGATAAAAAGGAATGAGCAAAGTCTCCAAGAAATATGGGACTATGTGAAAAGACCTAATCTATGTTTGATAGGTGTACCTGATTGTGACGGAGAGAATGAATCCAAGCTGGAAAATACTCTTCAGGAAAATATCCAGGAAAATTTTCCTAATCTAGCAAAGCAGGACACTATTCAACCCCAGGCAATACAGAGAACACCACAAAGATATTCCTCAAGAAGAGCAACCCCAAGGCACATAATTGTTAGATTCACCAGGGTTGAAATGAAGGAGAAAATACTAAGGGCAGCCAGAGAGAAAGGTCAGGTTACCCATAAAGGGAAGCCTATTAGACTTACAGCAGATCTCTCAGCAGAAACCCTACAAGCTAGAAGAGAGTGGGGGCCAATATTCAGCATCCTTAAAGAACAGAACTTTCAACCCAGAATTTCATATGCTGCCAAATTAAGCTTCACAATTGAAGGAAAAAGAAAATATTTTATGAACAAGCAAGTACTCAGAGATTTTATTACCACCAGGCCTGCTTTGCAAGAACTTCTGAAAGAAGCATTACACACAGAAAGGAACAACCAGTATTAGCCTTTCTAAAAATATACCAAAAAGTAAAGAATATTAACAGAAAAAAGAATTTACATCAACGAATGGGTAAAATAAATCAACTAAATCCCCCAATCAAGAGATACAGCCAAAACCTAATGGTATAATACATCCAGACCCATTTTATATCCAAAGATACACAGAGACTCAAAACAAAGGGCTGGAGAAAGATTTACCAACCAAATGGAGAGCAAAAATAAAGAAATAAACAAAAAACAGGAGTTGCAATTCTCGCATTTTATAAAATAGATTTCAAAGCAACAAAGATACATGGTAAAAGGATCAATGCAACAATTAGAGCTAACGATCCTAACACCCAGATACTTAAGACCCATAAAGAGATTTAGACTCAATGAGACAGAAAATTAATAAGGATATCCAGGACTTGAATTCAGATCCAGAACAAGTAAACTTAATAAATATGTATAGTGCTCTCCACTTTAAATACACAAAATATTGATCGGCCATTATTAATACCCATTTTTAGAATAAAGCAATATTCCTGTTCTCTCTCCCTCTTTTTTTTCCTCTTTCTTCCTCTCCTTCTTTCCTTTTTCTCCTTAAAAAAAAAAATCAAGAAAACTGTAGCACCTCCCCAAATGGTAAAGTTGCCTCCTCTTTTCCAATGCTTATTCTTCTTATTTAATTTTCTCATTCGATTGCATTGGCTAGCATTTTAGAGAAATGGTAAGTTCTGGTAAAGTTAGCAACGTCACAGTTCCGGTTCCTGAATCAAATGAGGGCAATTCAGCATTTTATATTGATCATGGTGCTGGTTTGAAATGTAAAATTGAATAATGTGAAAATATTCTCATCCAACATAATTTCTTTTTTAACCAAGAAATTTTATTTGATCAAACATACTTTGTAAGAGGTTTGCTAATACTGAAATATTCTAGCATTGCCCAGGTAAGCCTTGTTTAGTCATGGTGTGCTGTCTTTGTAAAGCCTTGATGTACTCTGTCTGTTGAGCATTTTAAAAGTTTGGCAGCCAGGTGCAGTGGCTCATGCTTGTAACCACAGCACTTTGGGAGGCCCAAGTGGGTGGATCATGAGGTCAGGAGTTCAAGACCAGCCTGGCCAAGATGGTGAAACCCCGTCTCTACTAAAAATACAAAAATTAGCCAGGTATGATGGTGGGCACCTGTAATTCCAGCTACTTGGGAGGCTGAGGCAGAGAATTGCTTGAACCCAGAAAGTGGAGGTTGCAGTGAGCCAAGGTCATGCCACTGTACTCCAGACTGGGCAACAGAGCAAGACTCCATCTAAAAAAAAAAACAAAAAAAAATTTTTTTTTTTTGCTTATTTCCTTGCTTGTCCAAAAAACTTCAAGGGTTTGTGAGCTGGTTATAATGGGATCTTCTGATATGTTTATTTCTTTGTTATTATTTTTTTTTGGTTTTGTTTTGAGACAGTTTCCCCTCTGTTGCCCAAGCTGGAGTGCAGTGGCATGATCTTGGCTCACTGACACCTCTACCTCCCTGGGAGCGATTCTCATGCTTCAGCCTCCTGAGTAGTTGAGATTACCAGCATGCACCACCACGCCCGGCTAATTTTTGTGTTTTTAGTAGAGACAGGGTTTCACTGTGTTGGCCAGGCTGGTCTAGAACTCCTGACCTCAAGATCCGCCCACCTCGGTCTCCCAAAGTGCTAGAATTACAGGCGTGAGCCACTGCGCCCGGCCCACCAGACAGTTCTTAATATAGTAGTGACCCCTGTCCACACTTTCATGATCTGTGGTCTCAGTTACCCCAGGTCAACCGAGGTATGGAAATATTAAATGGAAAATTCCATCAATAAACAATTAGTAAGTTTTAAACTGTGTGGTGTTGCGCGGCGTGATAAAACCTCAGGGCATCCGGCCCCATCCCACCCTGGATGTGAAGCACCACTTTGTCCGGAGACTCCGCGCAGCATATGCCACTCACCTGTCTGGATCATGAGATAGAAAAATAGTATATACCAGGGTCAGTGCTATCCACAGTTTCAGGCACCCACTGAGGGCCTGGGAATGTATCCTGTGTGGATAAGCAGGGGCACTATATTATTTTGGGTTTTCCCACCACTCTTTGGCTGGAACAAGGACTCGGATGCAGGCTCCCCAATTTGAGAGTTGATGCCAGGGAGCAGGAGTGAGGGAGCAGTGGAAGGGAGCTGTAGATGGAGGACATCTCCCCATACGGGTGTTTTGTCCTGGCCCCTGCTGTAAGCAACAAGGCTCCAAAGGCCCTTCCTAAAAGCTGCACAATGAGCCCCAGCAGGACTGCTCACCTGCAGTGGAGGCAGGGCAGCCCCCACCCCCCAGCTTCCCAGCTCTGCTTCCGCAAGGACTGGGAGTGGCCCCTCAGGGACTAACTCCTCCATTCTACAGGATGCCCTGCACCACCACCCCCCAGGCTGGGAGAAGGTGGAAGACACCTTGTTCTGGATGCGGGCCTCAGGGGAAGAGCATATGGCCTGGCTGGGAAGCCTGGCAGAGCCTGTCCTGCAGCCTCCCCTCCTGCCTGCTGCTCTCCACATCCTCCTGCTCCAGGGCAGCAGGAAAAGCTCCAAACCATCCCCTCATCAGCTCAGATTCCAGGGGAAACAAACTCTCCCTCCACTCTCCTAGGTAGCAGCCCAGGCACTTATGGTCAAAGTCTCAGGACCCTTTTCTGAGCAGATCCATCCAGGTGAGCTCATGGAAAATGAATGGAGAGGAATAAAAAAGTCCACAGGAAGCTACAGAGCTGAGACATGAAAGGCACTTCTGCACAGGAGTTAGAGGACTTGTAGAATCTGCGAATCCTTACAGCCTCAGGTTTATGTGATTGAGTTAGACATTGTCATGAAATTTCAGAGAAACTAGTGAATTTTCCAGTGTTTGACATGGGAGGGAACAGGAGAGAAGTGGATCTCTTCCTGTCGTGGAAAACAAGTAGAAAACAATGGCAAAAGCATGGGAGAATGTGGCAGGGACAAGGGGATGCGGCGGACTGGCTGGCCAGAGCACCTACCTTCACCTGGTACACCTGCCTTTACCTGGCTTCACCTGTGTGTGCCTGCCTGTGTGGCTCTGACCTCATGCCCTTGAGTAAGTCTCCTCCCCTCCTTGGATCTCAGCTTCCAACCTGCTAAAGAACAGGTTGCCTTGGGTTAGGCCACTTCCCCTCAGGCTGTCTGAGAACCTTTCTGGGAAGACGTGCTGGCCTCCAACTATTACCACACAAGCCCCAAACCCAGGAGCTTCTCTGGGAGAGAGGGACTGCTGTTGAAGGCAGTGAGTATCTGGGTTAATCCAAGCCACAAAATATTTATAATGTTTTCCCCAGGACCAAAAAGGTGGTTATGTCTCACATCCCTGAGGGTGCGGTGCCCCAGTTTCCAGGCCTCTGTGAAACAGTTGCTCTTCCCACAAAGTCCTGGCGTGTTCAGGGAGGCACAGCAGGCCCTCCACAGATGTGGCTGATGGTTTCATGGTTCAGGTCAGACAATAAAAAAGAGACGATGATCAGAATGAAAACCTTACCCCTTTCTGCAAAACCTGGCGAATCCAGGAAGGCAGTTTCCAGAAATAAAACCAAGGGGTTCTGGAACCAGGAAGGCAGGAGGGTCAGCTCTCCTCTTCCTAAACGGAACCTAAAACACGGCACTTGGTGGTTTGGGTGGCCCACCAGAAAAGAGAAGCCCGAAAGAAGTCCTACTTCAAATGGGCAGTGGGAGTGGGTGTTCCCCTCAATCTGAGATGCCTGCTCAGGGCGTTCAGGTGTGAATACCGTTTACTGATCCTGAACGTTTTCATAAGAGGCTTTTTTTTTTTGCTATCAATATTTTTAGTTGATACATAATTGTAGTAAATATTTAAGGGGTCCAGTGTAAGATTTTGATACATGTATACAATGTGTAATGATCAAATCAGGGAAATTAGTATATCCATCACCTCTCACCTTCATTTTCCTTGTGGTGGGATCACAAGAGGTTTTTACAGACTTGAAGGGTGTTGCTTCATTGGAGCGCAAGGCTGAACTGGGTATCTCTAAACAGACACAAAGAAACTGGGGCGTAAGCAGGATGCTGTCTTTAAAATGCCGAGTGCTGGGGCTCTCACACAGCGCTCTTGTTGGCTAACAAACAGATCAGAAGGACTGGAGGGGGATGGCCCAAGGGGTGTGCACTTGGGTGGAAGGCTGGCCGAGGCCTGCATCCCTAGGGAAGTATTTCTTAGAGATAGCAGAATGGCATCGGCCTTAAACCTTGCATGGAGCTATCAGAAAAGTGGTCACAGCTGAACTGTGACCAGCAGCAGTGGAGGGTCTAGAAACCCAGGAAGGGGCGTTCTGGGGCTGGGAATCTGGTGAAAGGAGGGAAATATCTTGAGGATAGGTGTTTGAGCTGGGTTTGCAGGGTAAATATACCACTTATTCAGATGACTTGCCTTCTTTGGGGTGGAGGGTACTGATAGGCATTATGGAAAGATGGCGCTCCAGCCCCACTCCCCACCACCCAGGTCTTGCATCTGCCACTGGTGAACCCAAAGAACATCCCATTGTCCTGCTGACCTCTCTCCCAGGAGCCCCAGCTTCCATGCCAAAGAAAGGATGCCTGCAGGATCCTGCCAGGGATCCTTCTTCCTGTTTGGGGATTATTATTATTTGATTGATTGCCTCCTTTATTTATTTGACAAAATATTTTATAAAGTCTATGCTTAAGGAAGCAGCTGCAAGAAAGACGTTTGCAGAAGGCAGCTGCCCCCAAGGAGTTACAATATTTACTCCACGTGTGTCCTGAAATATTCAGGCCCCAAACACAACTTTTTTTTTTTTTTTAAACCTAAGTGCTTTTAAAGACTTCTTTGAAATGTGGGACAATTATGCAAGCAGGAAAAAAAAAAGTATCTAGAGCAAATATTTAACTTTGCCTTCGGTATGTTGAAGTCACCAGCCCCTGCAAACCTCCCAGGCATGTCCTGTTAGACACACACACACACACACACACACACACACACATTCTCTCTATGTGGGGGGCACAGTTTGGGGGTTCCGAAATGTCAAACTCCAGGGTTCTGGAGGCAGTTCTCCACAGCTTGGACTCTGATCCCCACTCACCCCTTTCAGAATATTGGAAAACCCAGAACACAGAGACCTCAAGAGCTTACTCCGAAGCACGCAGCTTGTACTGGGGGAGATTCCCAGTGAATGATTAAGGTCTTGAGAAAATCTATCAGCTGATGGCTCACACATCAGATCAGGGAGGAGTAAATCAACCCGGCCACAGTTCAGAGCTCAGGATCTGCCCCTTCGGGCTTCGGCAAACCTAGCAATCCGGAGTCCTGGATAATAACAGCATGCCTGGGAGTCTCCGGAGTGTGCCTTTTGCCTCTGGGATTCGCCCGAGCCCTTGGCTTCTGTTCTCCCCGCCCCATCCCCCAGCTTTTCTTGGCTTGGAGGGCAGCTGGCGGCGACCTCGTGGTGCACCCCTGGGCGGAAGGCGCCCCAGACCTGGTGGCCTGGGCAGCAGACGCCGGCATATTACCCGGGTACAAAGTTTTCATTTGCTCTGCAAACGTTTTGATGTGCAGTCGGCCTCTATTTCCGAATCCTATTATCATAAATACTCTGTGGCGGTAGCCACCGGCGTTCAGGATAATCGCGCACACCGGACTTTACACAATTCAGGGACTTTCTCCTCGGCCGCGTTCGGCCGGGGAGGGGGAGGTGCGTTGGCCACGCAGCCCGGGGCGGGGCGGAGGCGGCCTGGACGCCCCGCGATCTCCCGGGGTTGCCACAACAGACCCCACGCGCGCGCGCCCGAGCCGCAGCCGCGGGCGGGAGCCGGAGCGGGAGCGGGGCCCGGGCGGGGGGCGGGGGGCCGGGGCTGGTCGCCCGCGGGTCCTGGGCGGCGCGCGTCCTTTAGGCAGCGAGAGGGCCCCTCCCCCACCCTCGCCGGGGCCTGCACCGGCGGGGCCGAGCCGCCCTTCGGGGGATCCCGGGCCGCGGGCGGCAGTGCGGGGCGGGGCCGGGTCCTTCCCCACCCCCTGCACCTGAGCGGCGGCCGCGGCTCCCGCGCTCTGGCGGGCTGGGCGCGGCGCCGCGGGAGCCAGGTGTGCGCGGACTCCAGCCCTCCCGGGGGGCTCGGACCCGCCCCTGACTCGCGGAGCAGCTGCCCCAGACAGGTGAGGCTGCGGATGGGGAGGACGCGAGGGGGCCCTTGGGCACCCGGCCCTGCTCACTGACGGCGTTTTGGGTGCGACTCGATTCCAAGAGCACCAACTACCGGGTAAGCGCAGTCCTGGACCCAGAGAGTCTGGAGAGGGGGGTGCTGGAGGGAGGGAGCAGCGTGTCCAGGTGGGGGTCGATTCTCGATAGCGAGCCCCTCCCCCCGCGCGCCTTCCTTCCGGGGCAGGGGCCGGTGTGGACAGCTTTGGCATCGGCGTGGGCGCAGCGCGCAGGAGCCCCCGCCTAGTCCCCTGCGTGCGCGGATCCGGTGGTCTCCGGCGTGTCCTGCCCCTTCCTCTGGGACAGAGCGTGTGGTGCGATCTGCGCCGCGCTCCCCCGGTCTCCTCGCCCCAGGTTGCCGCCCGCCAGCCCTAGGTCCCAGGCTACAGAGCCCAGCCGAGGAGCCGGTGCGGGGCCGCCAGGTGGCGCGCGGGGGCGGGGACCCGAGCCGCGGCCTCCCGGTCCCCGGAGACCCCGCTGCGGTCACCCTGGCCCCGCACCCAGCTCCCATCCAGGCGCGCGCGGCTGCAGCAGCTGTCGCGGAGAGGCCGGGGCCGGCGCGCCTGGTGCGGGCCCGGGGGTGGCGGGTCCGGCGCTCATGGCCCGGGGGTCGCGCGGAGCCACCGCCGGGTGCCCGACCCCCGTCCGCCGGGCTCGCCAGCTGGGATAGGGAGACCCGGCGGGCACAGCCCGGCCGCTGCCGTCAGTGAATTATGCAGGAAGCTGGCACTGGCGCGCTCGACTTGATCAAGTTTCCCTGGCAACTTTCGCCCGGGCATCCCTCCTCCCCGGCGGCCCGGCAGCTCCGCCCGCGCAGCCAGCGGCCCCGGCGCCTCCGCCGGGCGGCCCCGGCCCCGGGCGTCAGGCGCGGGGAGCGCTCCCGGAGACGCCGACAGCGCACTCGCCACCCGGGCTGGGGCCGCCGGACTGAGCCAGCAGGTGCGACCACCGCAGCGGGCTTCGCCGCCCGGGTTGGGGAGGAGGTGCCGGGGCCGCGGTGGACCTCGCCGCCCGGGTTCTGGGACTTTGGGGCGGAACGGGAGGGGGGCGCAGCGCGGCGCTCTCCAGGCGGGTCTGCTCGAGGTGAGTGGGCGCGCGGGCGAGGTTCGTCTTTCGCTGGGGCCAGGGAACCCAGAGGGAGAAAGGGTGCAGCAGGTGACCCTGGGTTTTCGCTGCCGAGCTTTTAAGGGGGGTCGGGGCTCCTGGGTATGAGAAGGCGCTCGGGCCGGGCAGGTGGGGGGATTCAAGTAGGGCCCTCGGCAGGCGGGGTGGGGGCGTCTGGCAGCTGCGGGCAAGGTCCTGGGCGTCCTCAGAGGCCATCCGAAAATAAAGTGGTTTGCGGGTGGAAATTCGAGGTAGTAAATTGGATAGTTACGTGACCTCTTTTTCGTTTGAAACTCAAGTTCTAACGTTAATGAGGCCAATCAGCTAATTAAGCTTCCAGATCCAGAGAGGTAATTTCGAAGTCCCCCGGTGGGGGTGGGCGGTTTGCTCTCTACCTGGGATGTGACCCTTGGTTTTGCAGACCCAGACACAGGGAAGTTCTGCACCCCTGGAAAAGGACCTGGCCGATTCAGCCTTGACCCCGGTGCTCTGCGGTCCGCTTGACATAATTAGTGACGCCCTACTATGCGCCAGGCACCCAGCCTGGCGCCCGGGTGGTTTCTGCAGGTCCAGAGCAGCCCCCGGGCCAACTGCTTTTGGAGTTTTCCCACTACTTGTAGGTTGGAAACAAGGTTGAGGGTCATAAAAGGGTTGAGCCTGCAGGAGTGGAGTGAGGGGAGCCAGCTGGGCCCGCTCTGGGTTCCTGTTAATTGTGGGGAAAGCCGCTGTTTGCTCTCACGGGGGGGGGGGGGGGGTTGGTAGGTAAGAGCTGTGGGTTTCTATGCCGGCGGTCACAGTGTCCTCTAATGGGGCTTGAGGGAGACCCTTGTCCTCAGAGGAACCCAGGTGTACTAGTGCCTGGAAGATCCAGCTCCTGGGGGGGCACTGGCTATACGGCCTTTGATTGTCATCTCACCCAGGAACTCCCTGTTTTCCTGGAAGGAAGAATTGGGTGGAAAGCTTGGTGCTGCTTTGGGTCCCTTCAGAAGGAGGTTGGAATTCAAATATCAAAGGTGACTCTTTATGAGCAGGTGATTTTGCCCATAAAGATGTTTCCAGTGCTGGGTTGACCACACTGGGCTGCTTTTAACCAGTCAGATGCCCCGAGCGAAGGGGGCTCTGTGTGAGGGTCCTTTGTGCCTACTATCTCCAAGTACAGTCTGCTCTAGAAAGCCCTATTCCTATTCGGGTGAGTTTCAAGGAGATTTTCATTCACTTCTTTATTCAGGTGCTTAGGGTTGTGTGCAGAGCCCCTACTGGCTTGGTCTAGGCGGGGGCTGGGGAGCCAGGTGATACCAGATGTGAGTGCTGCCCAGAGGAAGGTAAAGGGATTTCGAGACCGCATTGCATTTTATATTTCATCAGTGATGAAAAGGATGGGAGAGAAAAACGGGCCAGGGATTGACCAATATGCACACTCCTAAAAATGGCTTTTTATAGGAAGGCAGTGTTTTCGCATACTTGCCTTATTTCCAGATATGTAGCAGAGTTGCAGATGAGAGACTCTGGCGTCCTTGTGGGACCTGATAAGGGATGAGGACTTTTCTAGAGTGGGGCTCAGCTTGGGAGCCGCTGTGGGGCCCAAGCTCGTGCCTCTAAAGGAGTTCTGAGACGACACCTGAGGTCTCACACACACCTGGGGTCTCTCACCTGCCTGGAATTCCAGCCTCCTGCTTTGTAAACTCCAGGAGGAGCTTTCACCTGGGGGCAGCCTGGAGGGTGTGGCTGAGAAAAGTGGTGGAAATGGACGCCTCAGCCTCTTCAGGAGCCTCCAGGTGTCCTGTAACTGGTCCTGTGAGCTTCAGGGAGGGATCCTGCAGGTTCTTCTTTCATTCCCGTGACCTCCAGCAAATTTCCTGACCCTCTCAGTTTCTACAGGAGGGGAATTTGTGGAAGGAAGGGGAGGAGAATGGAGGATAGCTGGAAACAAAGGCCGGTCTTTCCATCTCTGGAGCACCCCGTCTTGCCATTCACGGGGGCACTGGGAGAATGAATCACTTGTTGAGAGACTGGGTACATATTTAGTGCAGGGCTTGGAGTCTGCAGCCCCCCCGGGGCTGAGTGACCTTTGTGACTTGGCCACTGCACCTAACCTCCCACCCAAAATGAGAGACCTGTCATTCTCTGATGGCCAGAGGTGATTTAGGATGTGTTTCTTTCCGCATGAATAATCATCTGAGGGCCTGCCGCCTCATCCAGGCCTAGACTGGCAGCAAGGGCTGCCTCAGGGAGCTTCCAGGCTCATGGGGAGGAAGAGGCGCCACCAGACAGGGGTTGTGATAGAGGTGACCGCTGAGTGCTGCAGGGCATAGAAACGGTCCCCAGCCCACCGTGGGGTGGGGGTATGCAGACCCCTGGAGGAGGTCCAGGCTGTTTGAGGGCATCCTCCTGGGACTGAACATGGGCCCTAGGCAGAATCCCAGGATGGGGACAGAGCAAAGCACCCGCTAATAACGTCAGCAGCTGCAGTGAGGGTAGTGACTCTCACTGGGCATTTTCCTGGTGGCTGGCATTAGTGCCACACTCTTGCTATTTATTGTCTCAGTCAATCTCACAGAAGTCCCAGGAGCCAGCTCCGATTCATTACGATTCCCATTTCACAGATCAGGAGCCTGAGGCTCAGAGGAGTGAAGCCGCTTGCCTTAGCCCACACAGCTAGTGGGTAGGGGAGCCCTTGACCCCACAAACTCGGCGGGTAAATGCACGCCGCCCAGCTAGACAAGCAGCCAGGCAGCTGTTGGAAAATGAGACTTCTCGCTCCGTGCTGTGAAATAACGCTGCGGTCAGCAGGTGAAAACCAGCTTCTGATCAGACTTCTTGATGTGCTGCACGTTTTCCATTGTTGAAAGCAGATTCAAGGACTGGTCTGATGCTGCTGATGGACAGCTGTCTCCTTGGCTGTGGTGCCAGTACTGACGCTGGGCTTTGGGGTACAGGTGCCTTCCCTGCATTCGAGGGTTTCCAGTCTTCGCAAGGCAGAGGAAGATGGACCTGTGCCTGGCATGCAGAACCTGCCCTGCGTTTAGGGACCGTAGTGTGGGTTTCTCTGGAAGCAGGTACCTGGGGGATGGGCCTTTGGGGATGGGCTGGCTGAAACACAGCCTGCTCCCTGGGAGATTAAGCTCTTAAAAGCCTGCGGGGCCGCCAGGAGTTTGGGCAGCAGCAGGGACACGCTGGGCTCCCCTGATTGGCTGCCAGATGTCATTGCTGAACCCCAAGCTGCACCAGAGCACGACTGGGGACGGTGTTTGAAAATTGTCCTTGCTGGGCGTGGTAGCTGCTCTGGGGTTAGCTCAATGAGGGGCATGTGAGTGGAATTAGGCCACAAACTCCCAATCTGAGGTTGCAGATTCCAGATGGTGGGATGCAGGACTCCTGGCCCCCCTCCCAGAAATTCTGATGCAGTAGAAAGACAGCACTGCAGTCCCCCCAGAGGGAGAGGAAGAACAGTGGGGGCAGCTGCACCGGAGATCCCCCAGGAGGCGCGAAATAGAGGTGAGAAGCCTCACAACCTGGCCAGGCCCTGCTGCTTCCATTTTTTTTTGTCTCTCCCTAAAAGTGTTATTTTCAAAAAGCTGTTTATCCTCTCGTACATTTTCTGCAACAATTTCTTATGAGAAATTCAAATATCCAGCAAAGCTGAAAGAATTGCCAGTGATCTTTCAGATTCTGCCATTAATCATTTCCCAGGCTTCTCACACGTTTTACGGTCAACATCTAACATTTTTCTTCATGGGTTTAAATACTGGTCAAGGCTACGGTACCTCTGTGTGGTAAACACCGATGTTTTATTTATTTGTTTATTTATTTATTTTATTTATTTTGAGACGGAGTTTCGCTCTTGTTACCCAGGCTGGAGTGCAATGGCGCGATCTTGGCTCACCGCAACCTCCGCCTCCTGGGTTCAGGCAATTCTCCTGCCTCAGCCTCCCGAGTAGCTGGGATTACAGGCACGCGCCACCATGCCCAGCTAATTTTTTGTATTTTTAGTAGAGACGGGGTTTCACCATGGTGACCAGGATGGTCCCG
>CM052657.1:114438607-114487389 GCA_028533165.1 Leontopithecus rosalia | reverse complement strand
TTGGCTCACCGCAACCTCCGCCTCCTGGGTTCAGGCAATTCTCCTGCCTCAGCCTCCCGAGTAGCTGGGATTACAGGCACGCGCCACCATGCCCAGCTAATTTTTTGTATTTTTAGTAGAGACGGGGTTTCACCATGGTGACCAGGATGGTCCCGATCTCTTGACCTCGTGATCCACCCGCCTCGGCCTCCCAAAGTGCTGGGATTACAGGCTTGAGCCACCGCGCCCGGCCCGACACCGATATTTTAAAAGTAGCTGTTGGCTAACTCTTGACTCACTGGTATAAACCCATCGTGACTCCGTATCCACTTTTCCTTGACAGATACGGAAGTGAGCCTTAGGAGATTTTCATCATTATTTTCTCTTCTTGAATTTATGCAGCCACTTCCCCAAAGAGTTATATCCTAATGTAATAGACTTTTATACTCATGAGTCTTTTATTAATCAAACTAGCATACTTCTCTGCATGAAAAATATACATAAATTGACTTTCATGAAATTTCCTGTGACCTCAAGTTGCTAAGTATTTAAAAAATTACTTCTGAATGGAAAAAGCTGTTCAGTCATTGCTGGAGCACAGTTGGTCAAAAACTATAAATATATTACCGATTTTGAGAGCTGGGATGGGGAAATGTTGCTGGCACTGCACCCCTGAGTGACAAGGCAGTAGGTGTCTTTGGGATTTTTTTTTTAAGACGGAGTTTCGCTCTTGTTACCCAGGCTGGAGTGCAATGGTGCGATCTCGGCTCACCGCAACCTCTGCCTCCTGGGTTCAGGCAATTCTCCTGCCTCAGCCTCCCGAGTAGCTGGGATTACAGGCACGTGCCACCATGCCCAGCTAATTTTTTATATTTTTAGTAGAGACGGGGTTTCACCATGTTGACCAGGAGGGTCTCGATCTGTTGACCTCGTGATCCACCCGCCTCGGCCTCCCAAAGTGCTGGGATGACAGGCGTGAGCCATCGCGCCTGGCCCGTCTTTGGGGTTTTAATTGATGCCCCGCTTCCTGAGCCCTTTCCTTAGGTGTCCGGAGGGCTCTTCACCTGGAGCTGCACCCCCACCTGGCCAGCTTCATGGGGATTGCAATGCCTTTGTGATGTAAAAATCTCAGGGATGTTGGGGAGGGAGGTGGGAAAGGGGACAGGAGGCCTTTCTCCACTGAGCAATTTCAGGAAAGACTTGTTTAAACTCCACGCTCAGCTGGGTCCACTTGGAAAGGGTCCTTGCACCTCATTTTGAGACCCCCCCCTGCAGGGAAGAAGATCTGAGTTCACAAGATTACACCACACTCGGGGCCCGCAGGTGTTTCTTACCTGGGGACAGTGGTGATACCCAGGTGAAGGCAGTGACAGGCGATACCAGCTGTGTGCTCTGGCCACCGCCAGGCTTGCCACCACCAGGCTTGCCACCTCCCTGCAGACTTGGGGATGTCCTGCCCCATGTTGTCCTCGCTCTGGCTCATCAGTCCCCTCTAGAAGAATCCAGAGTCTGCCTATAGTCCTCGCTGGGGGTAGGGAAGGGCCGAGAGTCTGGACAGCTGGCAGCCTGACCCCTGGTCCACTGGGGTGGGTCCTGGGAGGCTTAGGGCCCAGGGAATGGGGTGCAGGGCTTCCTGGGTTTCCAGGCCTGGAGCGGACCAGGATTTCTGGGCTCCTGGGAAGTGGAAATGAGCCTCTGAGCCTGTCTTTCCTGAAAATCCTGGCCTGGATTCCTTTCCTGGGGAGTAGCAGGGGATGCTTCTGCCTCAGTTGTATACCTGAGAGCACAGGGCTCGGCCGCTCCTGTCCACCTGCCACAAATGTCCCTGGGATGAAGAATCTGCTCCACTCCCCGCTTCCTGTGCAGGGCCTGCACACTGGAGCTCTTTGCCTCCAGTCCAGCCGGGCTCCTGTCTGACGCTTCCTCGCCAGGTGGTCAGGTTCTCAGGAGAAGGATCACGCCTTGCTCCTACCTGCATTTCAAGGTCCTGCAGGGGCACCAAGCATGGACCAGGGGATGTTGGCAGGGGAAGATACCGGATGGCATCACCACTGCCCCTTGTCCCGGTTCTGGACTTTCCCTCCATCAAGGGTCATTCAACTCCAGGAAGCCATCCAGCCACTGGCCTGTCCTTTCTTAGTCCACTCCGAGGGTTTCAGGCATCAGGCCAGCCCTGTGGTGGCCTTTGGGCCAGCTGCTTAATGCCATGGGCCTTTGGGCTGATGGGTTCCTGGGCAGGCAGTGCAAAGCCCCCAGATCTGTGTCTCCGCCAGTCTCGTGCACCCCGCACACTTACGTGGCAGATGTGGATGAGTGGCCTTGGCTAAGCAGGGAGTTTTCTGTGGAACGTGACACAGTCCAGATTGGGCCAGGAATGCACTTCCTCCAGACGGTCATGGCGAGGCCTGATATGTGGTGTTTGTAATTCCCCAGACACAAGGACGCCCCTGTGCCACATTCTTATTGGGGAGCGTGCCAGGGTTGACCTGCTTCCCCACGGCAACTCCACGTTCGCCCAGCCTTTGGAATTGGGAAGCACTGCAGGTTGCTGGAGGCGTGGGGAGGCAGTCGCGACCCTGTGTCCTGTGGTGCCTGCCGTGGGTTGTTTTTGATTCTTTGTGGGTCTCTGTGGGGAGTGTCTGGGCCTGGTGTGGTGACTCAGGCGTGGTGGCTGGTGGGTGTTCTCTGAGCTGAGTCTGGGCAGAGTCCCCTTTGGGACCGTTCTCTTTTGAGTCTGCCTGCTTTTGACAAGCCTGTTTGGGTTGTGGGAGAGGGACACCCACTCCCGGCTGGGTTAAGGGAGTAGAGGAGACGAGGATTTCAGGAACTCAGAAGGCAGCAGTTCTGGATCCCGTGGCAGCTTAGACGCAGCTGTCTGGAAGCTCGAAGCTCCTGGTGGAGGCGGCAGCTAGGAGCCCACCTTCCCTCGGATGCAGTGTCCCACCCCAGGTGGACTTGGGGGGTGGCCAGCTGTGTCAGGGTGCCACGTCCCCATCCCTGCTCCTCAGGGAGTCGGGGTCTCTGTGTCTAAAGGGGACGCCAGGCTGGTCTCCCTTTCTCTGTCTTCCTTAGTGGACCCTCAGCGACTTCACAGCGTGAATAACAGCGGTGGTGATTACGTGGGCCCCTGGTCCCCTGGTCCCCGAGGGCACTGGCGAATGCTGACTTAGCTCTCCTGCCACAGCCCTGTGGAGGCAGCAGCAATGTCACTGCCCTATTTTCCCCAGGAGTAAACCAGGGCAGAAGACGGTGGCTGAACGTGCTGAAGGTCACGTGGCCCAGCTGGGATCCACACTGGGTGGCCGCCCGTGCCGCCGTGCAGAGTATGGCACTGGTCGCTTCTCCAGCCTCCACATCGTCTCCTGGGTGGCATGCCAGTTCACTTCTCTGCTTGCTTTTAGGTAAAGCAGATGAGGTAGCAAAGTGGTTCTCAAACATTTAGCTTGAGGAACCCTTTTTGCTCTCTAGAATTCTGAAGGACCCAGAAGATTTTTGTGTGTGAGCACTAATCTACTGTTACTTATCCGATTAGAATTTAAAAATATTATTAATGCATTTAAAAATAGCAGTAATAAACTCATTGCATGTTGGTATAAATGATGTGTTTTTATGAAAAACAATTTTCAAAACAAGAAAAACACTTGGTGAGGCTGGGCATGCTGGTTCAGGCCTGCAATTCCAGTACTTTGGGAGGCTGAGGCAGGAAGATTGCTTGAGGCCATTGTAGGGCTGTTGGCCCCACAGGGTCATGGGGTGTCCCTTATGCCGTGCTGAGGTGTAGGATCCGAGACGTAAAGAGGACACTGGTGAAGAAGGACTGTTGAAAGAGGACACAGCTGGACTTGGGGGGCTGCGCCACCTGTGAGCTGAGACTGGTGAGGCCCCGAACTCCCAGAAGCGTCTGTATTTATAAGGTACAAGCAGGGAGAAGGGTCAAAAGTGAGGTCATCAGCTATAGGCTTAATGATACGGCAGACATAATCACGTGAGTCACAAGTGAGGGCGCCACCTCATGTCACCTGGGCAGAGAGGTGGGCCATGCGCAGTAGGGGGCCGTGCCGTGTGCAGTAGCAGAGGGTCATGTACAGAAAAGGGGTCCACCCCCATTAGATCACCGAGGCAGGGAGGTGGGCTGTGTGCAGCAGGTGTCGTGTGTAACACTTCTTATGTGGGGGCTGGAGACTTCAAAGGGTTTCTAATAGAAGGATACTATAAGCCAATGCAGTGGGAGTTGACAGCCTTGTGCTCTTGTCTTAAGATATTTATGGGAGGATGATCTGAGCTAGCACAGAATTGAGAAAAGACTGACAGGGTGTACAGCCGCCGTGACTGGTCACACCAGAGGGGTGGTTCTCCCTACTTATCTGTGGGATCTCAGGCCTGAGGCCGACTTTCCACAGGAGCTGGATGCAAGGTGCTACAACTCCTTTATCAGGAGGAGAGGCTCTTGCTCTAAGCCTGCTATGCAGCGTATGCCCTTTCAGGCAGGGACGCCACCGCCTGGGTCTTTGGTTCTCGTCCTGGTCTGGCCCTTTTCCCATGTCTGCTTCTGTTCTGTGACTGCTCTAGGCATTCCTCCTACTACAAACTACTATGTGGTTATATGGGAGGATTCTATAAATCAGCACTAAATGTGTTGGTTCAGCTCTTACTATATCTGCTATATGATTATATAGAAAGATATGGAACTAAGTATGGTTATGTAAGCTAGATATAGTAAGCAGTAAGATATGTGATTATATAGAAAGATTATGTAGGACTAAGTATGATTTATATATGTATTTATATATATATATGCTAGATATAAGTAAGTAGTGAGTTAGACTTCAGGCACTGGTTGTGCCTGGGGTCTGCACAGTTCTCCTTCCTCGGTGCCCATGGTGGGTGTTACCCACAGGCCAGGAATTTGAGACCAGCCTAGGCAGTATAATGACACCCCGTCTCTAAAAAAATAAAAAATTAGCTGGTGTAGTGGCATGCATCTTCTGTGGTCCCAGCTACTCAGGAGGCTGAGGTGGGAGGATTATCTGAGCCTGGGGGGTTGAGGCTGCAGTGAGCTGTGATCACGCCACTGTCTCCAAAAAAAAAAAGAATGCAGTGGCCCACGCCTGTAATCCCAGCACTCTGGGAGGCTGAGGTGGGTGGATCACTTGAGGTCAGGAGTTTGAGACCAGCCTGGCCAACGTGGTGAAACCCTGTCGCCACTAAAAATACAAAAATTAGCCTGACATAGTGGTGCATGCTTGTAGTCACAGCTACTCAGGAGGCTGAGGCAAAAGAATCACTTGAACCTGGGAGGTGGAGGTCGTAACGAGCCGAGATTGAGACAGTGCTCTCCACCCCGGGTGACAGAGCGAGATTCTGTCTCAAAAAAAAAAAAAAAAGCAGCACTTGGTGAGAAGGATGGCGTAACATTTTTGCAGTCTTTTGCCATCAGGTTTAATGAAAGGCAGCTGGGTTCCAGTGTCTGCTCCTGCAGTCAGCTTGTCGCGATATCATACCTTCTATAGCTTCCGGTATCTGCCCCCGCGGTCAGCTTATCGCGATATCTCACATTCTGTAGCTTCTGGTATCTGCCCCGCGGTCAGCTTGTCGCGATATCACACGTTCTGTAGCTTCTGGTATCTGCCCCGCGGTCAGCTTGTCGCGATATCACACATTCTGTAGCTTCCGGTATCAGCCCCTGGTCAGCTTGTCATGGTATCATGTCCTGTAGCTTCCGGTATCTGCCCCCGCGGTCAGCTTGTCACGATATCACACATTCTGTAGCTTCCGGTATCTGCCCCCGCAGTCAGCTTGTCGTGATATCACACGTTCTGTAGCTTCCGGTATCTGCCCCCGCGGTCAGCTTGTCGCGATATCACACGTTCTGTAGCTTCCGGTATCTGCCCCCGCAGTCAGCTTGTCGCGATATCACACCTTCTGTAGCTTCCATTGTGCAATTGGGAGAGGGTGAGCTTGAAAATGCAGCTCACATCTTGCTGTTATGATGAAAATGTTTTGACTTCACGGGTCTCTCGAATAGGCTGGCTCCGGAGCTGCATACCGAGAGCCTCTGGGAGGAGCATGGGATCCAGTGTGTCAGTGTGCCGGTCAGGTTGAAAGCTGGCTTTGCCACGTGGTCCAGAGGGCGTTTTGAATATTGCACGTCCCTTTTTCTTGTTATTCAGGGTACGCCTGTGAAGTTTAGTTGGGGGCTTCAGACAGCCACCAGGTGGTTCCCACCCCAGTGGCAGACCCTCTGGTTGTGGAATCTAGGATGGTGGGAGCCTGCAGGGGCTCCTCCTAGGCTGTGGGGTCAAGGAGGCTGGCAGGGCCTGAGGTGGCTTAGGAGCCTCTGGGAGAGCAGCCTGGGCTGGCTGTAGAGTGGGACAGGCTTGCAAGTGTAGACAGGAAACGGGAGGGGACTTTGTAGGTGTCTGGCTCCTGAGGAAGTCTGTAGTTGTCTTGTGATGTCTGATTCTGGTGTCAGAGTAATACTGGCCTTCTAAGATGACTTGGGAAGCATTCTCTTCCATTTTTTTTTCCTGAAAAGTTGATGCAAAGTTGGCCTTCGTTCTTCTTTAATTGTTGGCTACAATTCACCAGTAAAGCCATCTGGGCCTAGGCTTTTCTTTGTGAAAACTTTTAAAATTATTCATTGGATCTCTACTTGTCATAGGTCTTTTTAGACTGTCTCTTTCTTCTTGAGTCACGTTTGTTAGTTTGTGTCCCAGCAGAAATGTGTGGATTTCATCTGAGTTTCTCTAAGTGGCTTCTGCGTGTGTAGTTGCTTGTAGCACTGTCTCATGATTCCTGTGTGTGTGTGTGTGTGTGTGTGTGTGTGTGTGTGTGTGTGTGTTTCAGACCAAGTCTCCCTCTGTCACCCAGGCTGGAGTGCAGTGGCGTGACCTCAGCTGACTGCAACCTCTGCCTCTAGTTTCAAGCGATTCTCCTGCCTCAGCCTCCTGAGTAGCTGGGACTACGGGTGTGTGCCAACATGCCCTGCTGATTTTTAGTATTTTTAGTAGAGATGGGTTTCACCATGTAGCCAGGATGATCTCGTTGAGCCAGCATGCCCAGTCCATTTCCTTTTAATTCTTTTTTTTTTTTTAAGTGAAAGCAGGTTAAGAAAGCAAGGGAGAATAAAGAAATGGCTACTCCATAGGCAGAGCAGCCGATTCCTTTGAATTCTGTGGGTTGGTAATGTCCCTTCTTTCATTCCTGAGCTTAGTAATTGGAGTGTTCCCTTCTTTTCTTGATCATTCCAGCTAAGGTTTGTCGATTTTATTGATATTTTCAAATAACCAGCTTGCAGTTTCATTGATTTTCTTTGTTATTCTAGCCTAGATTTCATTACCGTCAACCCTCAACTTTATCATTTCCTTCCTTTTGCTTGCTCAGTTTGTTTCCCATTCTAACTTCCACAAGGTTTTGGTTACTGATGTGAGATTTTCCTCTTGTAATATGAACATTTACCGATCTGAATTTCCTTTAAGTACAGCTTTTGTTGTATTCCATAAGTTCTGATATGTTTTGTCTTCTTTTTCACTCATTTCGGAGCGTTTTCCAATTTCCCTGTGGTTTATTCTCTGACCCACTGGCTATTTAGATGTGTGTGGTTTAATTTCCACATGTTTGTGCATTTGTAAAGTGGATTTCTAATTTCATTCCATCGTGATTGGAGCACATTGTTTGTATAATTTCAGTCCTGGTGATGTTTAATGAGGCTGTTTTATGGTCGGGCATGAAGCGTCTCTTGGAGAATGTTCCACGTGCCCTTGAGAACACATATCCTGCCGTCTTTGGGTGGCGTGTGCTGCAGCGTCTGCTAGGCTGATCTGGACTCTGGGATACAACAGTGAACCAGACGGACAAATATTTCTGCCCCGGTAGGGTCGACACCCTAGCCAGGGGAACCAGCAATAATTAAGGGAGCCATAAAGAAGCAGAGATTCAGTGCTGGAGGAAAGGAGAGCTTGCTGGTGGGGACTGGGAGCAAGAAGGGCTGCCATTTTAGCAGGGTGATCGGGGCAAGCCGCATTGAAGAAGTGGTCCTCCAGCAAACATTTAAAGGACGTGAAGGAGGTGATGCGTGATAGAGGAAGAGTTCAGTGGCAATTGATGTGACAGCACTTTTTTTTTCCCAGTGCATATTTTATAAATTGTGCAAAATACCCATAACATAAAAGGTTACCCTTGGCCGGGAACCATGGCTCACGCCATAATCCCAGCTCTTTCAGAGGCCAAGTCGGGCGGATCGTGAGGTCAGGAGATCAAGACCATCCTGGCCAACACGGTGAAACTCCACCTCTACTAAAATACACAAAAAAAATGAGCCAGGTGTGGTGGTGTGTGCCTGTAGTCCTAGCTACTTGGGAGGCTGAGGCAGGAGAATCACTTGCCTGTGGAGGCAGAGAGTGCAGTGAATTGAGATCGCACCATGGCACTCCAGCCTGTCAACAGAGCAAGACTCCATCTCAAAAAAAAAAATGTTACTCTTTAACCACTTTTGGGTGTGTAGTTCTGGGGCATTAAGTTCACTCACATTGCTGTGCAACCAGTGTCGTCATCTGTCTGTAGAGCTCTTCATCTTGCAAAAGTGAAACCACATCCCCCTCCCCCCGCCCCTGGTGACCACAGTCTACTCTCTGTCTCCTTAATTCTGACTTCCGTAGGGACCTCATCCAGATGGAGTCATGCAGTATTTGTCTTTTTGTGTCTGGCTGAATTCACTCAGCATCATGTTCTCAAGCCTCATCCATGTGGCAGCGTGTGTCACAATTTCCTTCCTGTTTGTGGCTGAGTAATATTCTATGGTGTGGATGGACCACATTTTGTTTATATGTTCAGCCATCAATGGGGACCTGGGTGGCTTCACCCTTTGGCTGTCATGAACGATGCTCCTTCGAACATAGGTATGCAAATATCTTGAGTCCTTGCTCTCAGGAAACACCTTCTGTCCGGCCCCAGGCCCGTCTGGTATTGACATACTAAGGCTGAGATATTCTATCCACTGGCCCCAGCCCAGGCCGCTTTCTCACTGAAGGAGGCCCCACTTTTCTTCGTGGGTCTCAGGAGAAAGCAGGGGTGATCCTGAGTGTGGCAGAAATTGTGGGACATGACTCTTTCCCATGTCTGGTGCCTTCCAGAGAGGCAAGGTGCTGCTCCCTGGGAACCTGGTGGGGGTGTCTCATCTTTGTGGGTTCAGTCGGAGCCTACGGTTGCACCAAGAAAGACACGGACCAGAGAAAGTAGTGGGGGAGAGGGACGAGAGGGCCTCTGGTTCACTGTTGCATCCCAGCGTCCCGATCAGCCCAGCAGGCGCCTACAGCACAGGCCACCCAAAGACGGTACCTGCTACTTTCACACCTCCTGCAAAAGGTGTGACCGGTAAGGAAATGAGTGCAAAAGGTCAGTACCTGACGAGGTGCTTTCTGGTTGCCTCATGATATTAAACGGATTGATTGTGCCATTTGCCAATCTCACGTGTAGTTGCTGGGGGAGGTGTGGATTTGTCTGTCCGGTGGGGCCTTGGGGCACCTGTGTGGGGCAGGGGAAGCAGGGGGCATCCGGGCACTTCCGACCCCTCGGAAGCTTTGCCTTGATGTTTCCTTGATATTCACTTAAAAAAATCCACACTGAGTTGATGACGTAGCTCAGTTTGTACGTTTTATGGAATGGTTAACCCCATCTTATTCTTTCTCTTCCTGTTGACGTTTGGGTTGTTCCCGGGATCTTGTTTTGGCAGAATGTGCTGCGGAAATCGTCCTTCTTCGCAGGGCCTCCGCTTCCCTGGGTGCCTCCTTATAGGGGAAGTTGTCTGGCCCGCAGCTTTCACTGATGCTCTGCTTGCTCTCTCAGGGTTTATACCGACTTGCGGTCCCACCCGCATGGTGCCAGCACTCCCCGTGCTCCTCCTCCTCCGCTTGACTTAGTGTTGTCTGATGTTTGCCAGTCTGGTGGGTGGGAAGAGGCATCTCCTTTTAACTTGTGTTTTCTCTGATTCACAGAAAGCTTCTCCCAGCTCTGATTCACTGACCGCTTAGCTTTCCATTTTCTGAATGGACATCCTGGGCTCAGGTGATCCTCCCACCTTAGCCTCCCAAGGAGTGGGGACCACAGACTAGCAGACTACAGGTGACGCCATCACACCTGGCTGTTTTGTTTTGTTGTTGTTGAGGGTTCTCCCTATATTGCCCAGGCTGTCCTCTAACTCCTGAGCTCAAGCAGTCTCCCAAAGTGTTGGGATTTACAGGCATGAGCCCCCATGCCCAGCCCATTTTATTTATTTATTTATTTATTTGATGTGGCTCTTAGAAATTTAAAATCACGTTTGTGACTGATAATATTGCTTGGGGGCAGCATGGCTTCCTTCTCCAGGGGCTGCGGTCTGTCCCTTCTTGTTTGGCCCCCTACCCTGCAGTGGCCCCGCTTCTACTGCCACCTCACCCTCAGATGAAGCCCCCTTCCTGCTGATGTGCTTCCTGTGAGTTAGCAGCAAAGACCGGCTGGAGGAACAGGAGAGGGGCTAGGGAGAGAAGACAGGCCAGGTCAGCTTGTCACAGCCCGTCACTCAGACCTGAGTATGGACAGGACCCCAGAGCTCACTGAGAGTTCATCAGGGTGCTGCACTGCTGGCCCTGGAAAGTCCGGCTCCAATCCTCCTGGAGAATTGGCCCTCGGGAGGAGACGCTCTGCGTCTGCATCCTGCAGTGGGGTTTTGGCAGGTTTTATGCTGGATCCGAGGATCCCATGCTGACAGGCCTCTCAGAACCCCGTGCAGGCTCTTCATGGACCAAGCCTGCTTAAATAGCTTCTGGGGTTCATTATCCTGAAGAGCGAGGTTCTTACCAGAAGCATCTGGGTTAGTATCATATTACTATTGCACGTTCAAGGAGGCCCCTGGATATGCAGATGGCTTTCTGGCCACCACTGGGTATCTGCCCAGCTCCCTGGGACATGCAGTTGCCTGAGACACCTGGCAGATGCCCTGGGAGACGTAGCCTGTGCCTGGTGTGCCCAGTGGCCTGGGGTGGGGCGGGTGACTTTCTGAATGAAAGGTCTGTTACCCCGAGGTAACAGACCGTCTGGCCAGCTGCAGGACGCTCCACATGTAGAGGCAAAAATGATTTCTTGGCCAGGTGTGGTGGCTTGTGCTGGTGGTCCCAGCACTCTGGGAGGCCGATGTAGGTGGGTGGCTTGAGATGAGTTTGATACCAGCCTGGGCAATATGGCAAAAGCTTATTTCTAGGAAAATCAACAACAACAACAAATATTAGCTGGGCATGGTGGTGTGCACCTGCAGTCCCAGCTTCTCGGGAGGCTGATGTGGCAGGATCACCTGAGCCCAGAAAGGTTGAGGCTGCTATGGGCTGAGATGGTACCAGTACACTCCAGCCTGGGCAGCATGGTGAGGCCCTGTCTCAAAAAAAAGAAAAAAAATGACCGTTAACAATGCAGTGATAACGTAGGTGACCGGTATGTTTGCAGGTAGCTCAGTCAGTTGCCAGCGTTGTCATTTCGGACGTGTTCTGTGCAGGCATTGTCGGAGGACATGTCAGTTCCAGCTGTGTGCTGGACACTGTGCATATGGGCTCAGGGAGTCAGTGGTTGCTCCCTGGGATTATTTCAATGCCCATTTCACAGAAGGGGAAACTGAGCTCCAGAGAGGTGCATTGGCTGGGGCTTTGAACCCATGTCTCACGTTGTGTGTTATAACCAGTAGAACAGAGTCAGGAACATTTAATCCCCCTTTGCTCCAGGAAGTCCTCCCTCTTGGCCTGCTTGGCAGCCCCTCCCGGGCATCTGTGGACAGCCAGTCCTTCCTCAAGCCCCTTGGGCATTTGCAAACAAAATGCTTGTGAAACTGTGAGTTGCATCTTCCCATGCATGAAATCTGTCCCTGCGACTGCGTGTCTGGGCAGCCCCTCTCCTGGGGAGGGTCCTCTGTGGCAGGTGCAGTCAGCATGGGAGGGGTGGGGAGGACACAGAGGCCCCAGCGCTTCTGCTGATTGACTGCAGCGAGCTCCTGCCACACACGGTGCATTTGCCCAGCGGAGTTGAGTGTCACTTTGTCTCAGCACCGTGTTCTCTAGGCTGTGGTGACGGGTGATCTGCCTGGAGAATTTTGGCCACAGAGGGAGCATAGCACTGGCCAGGATGGGCCTGTGGCTGCTCTGCTCTTGCCCTGACGTCTTTGGGCTTTGGAGAGTGTTGGGTTCACTTCCCTTGCTGTAGTAAGTGGTACATTGCAGTGTAGAGCAGCTCTGCTGTGTTGCTGTGTGACCTTGGGCAGGCCAGTTGGCCTCTCTGGGCCTTGGTTTTCTTATCCTTCAAATGGAGGTACTAACATATCTCAGGTAGCTATGAGTATCAAATAAGGTAGTTTATGTAAAGCCGAGACTGTGGTAAGCAGCCACATACCGTCACCTGTACCTACTGTCATTAATGGTGATGGCTGCATCGCCTGTGTCCCTGCGGCCTGTGCCACATGTGGATTGTTGGGTCTGTGACACGCCTGTCTTGTCAAGGCCGTCCACTGGCCTGTTGAGACCTCAGCTTTGCACACGGGTTCTGTTACAGGCAGAGCAGGGGACGCCGGGGCCTCCACCTCTTCTCTGCAGAGCCTTCCATTTGGGCTTCATGAGTGCGCAGGGTTCAGGGACTCAGAATGATGGGGTGCCCAGCAGCCGCCCCCCGGCTCTTTCTGGGGACTTTGGCGCCTCGATACCCCACCCTCCAATTCCTACCCTCAGTCCATGTGTGCATGTGTGCAGGGCCTGGGGACAGAGGTGAGTCTGTGTCACAGGGCGAGCCCCATGAGACGGCCCCCTCCTCCCGTGGGAACTCCAGGTGGCTGGGCTGCTCCGCCCCCCGAGTCTGGGTGGGTCGTGTGTGTTCCTCCTTGTCGGCCGCCTTCGACCCCAGTGGCTTTTCCTGACATGGTTGAGCCTTTGTTCATTGGAAATCTTGACCTGCTGTCTTTTACTGAAGAGAGAGGAGGGGGGCCTCGGAAGTGGGGAATGGGGTAGGCTCTGCAGCTGTCGATTCCGTTAGGGGCCTGCACTGGGGTGGGCTTGGGGCCTTTGGTGTTAAACAAATAGGGTTGACTCCTGCTTTGCTGAAGCCTTCCCCTAAGTGCCACGGCATGACCTGGGCGAGTGACGGGGTCCTTCACTGTAGCCCTCGGCTGCCTGGTCTTTAGGTTGCAGATAACACCACCTACCTAATAGGCAGCTGTTAAGTTGGGGGTCGTGTTAGTTGACCTTTGCTGCCTAGCTGACCACCCCACACAGCGGGTAGAACCCCACCCGCTCATTTCAGGCGGGTTAGCGTGTCGTGCTTGCGCGCTGTGCAGTCTCTCCAGCGAGCTGTCCAAGGCAGTCCGCGAATGGGCAAAGCTGTGTGCCAGTAAAACGCTACTTATCAAAATGGGCTTGGGCTGGAATTGGCCCGTGGGCAGTCGTTTGCTGACTCTGATTTATTTAGTTCGTGGTTCTGCAAGTTGCCCACTGGAGCCGGGCTCAGTCCTCGTTCGCGGCTCACTGGCCGCTTTGTCCTGGGCTCCCGAGGGCAGCAAGAGGGCGCTTCACGATGCCATGGTCTGCAGTCCCTGCTTGTGTTGCGTTTGCTGTTGTCCCTTTGGTTTTATGATGCGGCTGGAGGGAACGGAGTGACCATTTCCAGGGTTGTTTTGGGAGAAGACTTCCCGAGATGGTAGGTCCAAGACGCATGACTAATTGGAGCTGTTATGGTGACTGCCTCCCAGGCCCGAGGTACAGTCCCACCTGCGCCAGGTCCCCCCAGGCCGCCACCTGCAGTGCTGCCCTCTGGGCACAGAAAGCCTCAGGGACCATGGAGGTACCACACTGGGGTGTGTGTGTGTGTGTGTGTGTGTGTGTGTGTGTGTTGAGACAGAGTGTCACTCTGTCAACCAGGCTGGAGTTCAGTGACATGATCTCGGCTCACGGCAACCTCCACTTCCTGGGTTCAAGCGATTCGCCTGCCTCCACCTCTGGAGTAGCTGGGACTACAGGTGGACGTCACCACATCCGGTTGATTTTTTTTTAGTAGAGATGGAGTTTCGCAATGTTGGCCAGGCTGGTCTAGAACTGCTGACCTCAAGTGATCCGCCAGCCTCGGCCTCCCAAAGTGTTGGGATTACGGGCGTGAGCCCCGCCGCCTGGCCTCACATTGGGTTTTGATGCTTTTACTGGTCACAGCATGTTGTGGTTCGCCCAGGAGGTATAATGCCTGTTTTCATTTTATGCCTGAATAATTTTGCACAGTGACTGTTGCTGAGCTAATTTCAGCCTGCCCCATTCATTGCCTTCTCTGGCCGCTGAGTTGGGGACGAGGAGAATGAGGAGTGTTCTGTGGATGGTGAGATGGGCCCTCAGCAGCGTCCCCCTCAGTCTGGTCCTGCCTTTCACACAGTGTCCATGGAGGGGTGGAGGAGGCTGAGCAGGAAGAACGGAAGTGCCAGCCTGACTTCCTCCTGGTCCTGGTTGTGCCGCCCACACCTGCTGGTCTGGCCTTAGTTTTGTCATCAGGAGAATGGGTGCATCTGATAAAGTCACATTGCTCTGGCACAGGCTTCAGCACAGGCAGCCAGCAGGATGGGAGATGGTACACACACGTGGGAGGAGAGAATGTGCCCATGTACACAGCAGCCACTCCCCACCAGCTGTGTCACGTGGACCTCAGGAGGGGGCTTCCGACTAAAACCGGAGACTGGGGGCTCTTCTGTCCCCTGCACACCTCTACACACTGGCTCTTTGCTTTCAGTGTTTTCCCCTTGTGCCATGAAGCAGATTCTGAACCTTTGTGAGCTGTTAAGAACGAGGAGTTCTTTTTATTTCCTTTGTGGAGGTAAAATACATGTAACATGAAATTAACTTTTTTTTTTTTTTTTGAGATGGAGTTTTGTTGCCCAGGCGTGGTCTCGGCTCACTGCAACCTCTACCTCCTGTGTTAAAATGATTCTTCTGCGTCAGCTTCCCGAGTAACTGGGATTATAGGCACCCACCACCACGCCTGGCTAATGTTTTGTATTTTTAATAGAGACAAGGTTTCACCATTTTGGCCAGAGTAGTCTCAAACTCCTCCTGACCTTAAGTGATCTAACCTCCTCAGCCTCCCAAAGTGCTGGGATTACCAGCGTGAGCCACTGCGCCTGCCCAGAATTAACCTCTTTAAGGTGCACAGTTCAGTAGGTGAATTCCAAGAGTTCTAGCCTCCATTGCCCCAGCAGGAAACCCCAGAGCCATCAGCACTCACTCCAGGCCCCTGCCGCAGCCCCTGCCAGCCCCGCTCTGCTTTCTGTCTGTGGCTTTGCTACGCTGCACGCTCCGTGGAAATAGTCATACAGCATGTGGCCCACTGTGCCTGGTGTCCTCCAGCTGGCCTCAAGGATGGGGGACGCATGTGCACAGTTCCCCACACAGAACACTGTGGACCCCCGGCACCAGCCAGGTGTCTAGCGGATGCCAGCGGGGCATCCTCTAGTTCAGTTCCATACTGACCGTGTCTACCTGGAGAGGGTGTCGGATCCCACGAGTGAGGCCTCCATCCTACAAGACTGCCCTACTTCCAGAGCTAATATCCCAAGTCCCAGGTCGGGTCTCCTGTGCTGCTAACCCATCGCCTGTAAATTGGGTTCCCACAACCCCCTTTGTGGGTTCAGTAATTTGTTATAACGGCCCCCAGAACTCAGGGACACACTTGACTCCATTCGTTTGTTAGTTGTAAAGGATCTGATGAAGGATGAGATGAACAGTCACGTGAAGCCATGTACAGGGTGAGGTGTCCCTGCGGAGGTGGGGGCACCTGCTCCTGGCACGTGGGAAGCTCATCAGATCTGCAAGTAAGAGGGTGTGTGTGTGTGTGTGTGTGTGTGTGTGTGTGTGTGTGTGTGACAGTCTCGCTCTGTCACCCAGGCTGGAGTACAGTGGCACCATCTCAGCTCACTGCAACCTCCATCTCCCGGGTTCAAGTGATTTTCCTGCCTCAGCCTCCTGAGTAGCTGGGATTACAGGCGCTCATCACCAGGCCTGGCTAATTTTTGTATTTTTAGTAGAGATGGGGTTTCACCATGTTGGCCAGGTTGGTCTCAAACTCCTGACCTCAGGTGATCTGCCTGCCTTAGCCTCCCAAAGTGCTGGGATTACAGGCGTGAGCCACTGCGGCTGGCCTGTTTTTATAGAGCTTAATCTCCAGTACCTTCTGGAGCTCAGTGGGTGGGGCCAGAAGTTCCCACCTTCTTAGACACCTGTGTTTCTGGTGACCAGTCTCATTCTGAGACTGGGGACCCCACCCTGTATCGCCCCATTAGCATAAGCTCTGATGGGATGACAAGGGGCTCACTTCTGCTCTGCAGGAAATTCTGAGTGTTAGGATCTCTGCGCTGGGAACCAGGGACAAGCCCAATGTATTTCTTATACCACAGGATGGTTCGTGCTGTGACGAGGATCAGTGCCTCCTTCCTTTTTACGGCGGAAGATGCTCCGTTTACAGTAGCTCGTGTTTTCTGTCTGCACTGTGTGTTGATGAATTTCTGCATTTTGGCTATTGTACCTGGTGCTGCCCCGAACATTTGTATACAACTTTTGAACGTTAGAGCGGGAGGGCGTGACACTTCCTCCCTCTGTTCGTGGGTGCCTGTGGGGCAGCAGGGACACCTGGGCGCGCTCATCCAGTGACCAGGACTCCAGGATGGGTGTGGTCACTCATTCCCTCTTGACAGAAGAGGACGTAGAATTAGCCCGAACTCGGGCAGTGGGGAAGCCGTGGAGGGGACTGGGGTCAGGCAGGTTGGGCTGCTCCATAAAACAGGAGACCAGGCTCCTGTTTTATGCACCTTCCAGAAAAGGGGCCCGAGACTCGAACCGGCTGGGTCTAGCTGGCTACAGCAGGCCTCCCCCACCCCCACTCAGAGCCCAGCATGTGGAGGGTGAGTCTGGGGGGGACACTTCCTTTAGGTCACAGAGCTGTTTCAGAACTCACGATGATGGTTTCCACCTCTGTAAGAGTGATGAGCACCTCCAAAAATTGCTGCACAGCTGCAGGCTAACATCTTATTATTTATTTATTTTTGAGAAGCGTCCTGCTCTGTCACCCAGGCTGGAGGGCAGTGGCACCATCTTGGCTCGCTGCAGCCTCTGCCCCCCGGGTTCTAGCAGTTCTCCTGCCTCAGCCTCCCGAGTAGCTGGGATTACAGTCGCCACCACACCGGGCTAATTTTTGTATTTTTAGTAGAGATGGGGTTTGCCATGTTGGCCAGGCTGGTCTCAAGCTTCTGACCTCACGTGATACCCCTGCCTTGGCCTCCCAAAGTGCTGGGATTGCAGGCATGAGTTTTTGCACCTGGCTGGCAGGCTAACATTTTAAATAGTTGAGTAATTTAGTTACTTGATATTGGGGGAAGGAGCGTCCCCTTTAATGGATGCTGTTTTTTTTCTTTTCTTTTTTTTTTTTTTGAGACGGAGTTTCGCTCTTGTTACCCAGGCTGGAGTGCAATGGTGCGATCTCGGCTCACTGCAACCTCCGCCTCCTGGGTTCAGGCAGTTCTCCTGCCTCAGCCTCCTGAGTAGCTGGGATTACAGGCGTGCGCCACCATGCCCAGCTAATTTTTTGTATTTTTAGTAGAGATGGGGTTTCACGATGTTGACCAGGATGGTCTCGATCTCTTGACCTCGTGATCCACCCGCCTCGGCCTCCCAAAGTGCTGGGATTACAGGCGTGAGCCACTGCGCCCAGCCCGGATGCTGTTAAAAGTTCTGAGAACCTCCAGTTTCGGATTTCTTAGATAATTTATTGAGGTGTGATTTACACACTGTTGTGATTCACCCGTTGAAAACCGGCAGTGCCGTGTTTTTTAGTAAATCATCAGGATCGTGCAGCCATCACAATTGATTTAGGGACGTTTCTGTCCCCCCGATACAGACCCCATGACCATCAGCCCTGCTCCCCGCTCCAATCTCCCCTCCTCTTCCCAGCCCTTGGTCACCACTGATCTGCCTTCCATCTGGAGGGTTCGCCTGTTCTGAGCGTTTCGTGTAAATGGAATCGTGCAAAGTGAGGTCCTTTGTGACTGGCTTCCTTCACTCAGAGTCATGTAACCGCGGCTCATCCATGCTGTAGCCTGGCTCAGGGCTTTATTCTTTTTGATGGCTGAATCATGTTCCGTTTTAAGGCTGGACCATGATGTGTTTATGTGTTCATCAGCTCAGGGACGTTTAGGTTACCTCCACTTTTGGGCTGTTATGAGGAAGGCTGCAATGAACATTCATACACACTTTCTTTGGGTAGAGACTGGGTCTCCTGTACTGCAGGCTGGCCTCAAACTCCTGGGCTCAAGCCCCCTTCCCACCTCGGTCCCCCAAAGTGCAGGGATGACAGGTGTGATCCACTGTGCCTGGCCTGCATGTTTTTGTGTGGATGTATGATGTATCATTTTTAGTTGTATGCCTAGGAGTGGAATTGCTGGTTCTTACCGAAACTATGTGAATTTTTTGTTCCATTGTTTTCCACAATGTACTTTTAAAAATACTTAAACTTTTTACAGTTAAACTTTGAACAGTGTAGAGATTAGGTGTTCCAACTCCCATACAGTCAGAAGTCCAGGTGTAACTTCTGAGTCCCCCAAAACGTAGCCAGAGAGCCTGCTATTGACAGGAAACCTTACGGATGATGTCAGCAGTCCATTAGCATGTTTTGTATGTTAGATGTGTTATATCCTCTGTTCTTACCTTACGTAAGCTAGAGAAAAGAACATGTTATTAAAGGATCATGAGAAAATACAGCTGCTCTTCATTGAGTGGAAGTGGCTCATAGTAAAGATCTTCATCTGCATCGTCTTCGTGTTGAGTGGGCTGAGGGGGAGGGAGAAGAGGAGGAGAGGACAAGGGGAAGGGGGGAGGGGTAAAGAGGAGAAGGAGGAGGAGGAGGAGGAGGAAGAGGAGGAAAAGGGGTTGGTCTTGTTGCCTTAGGGGCCACAGAGGTGGGACGATATCCACGTGTAAGTGGACTCGTGAGGTTCAAACCTGTGTCTCTTAAGGACCAACTCTATTGATTATTATTGTTATTTTTGAGATGGAGTGTTTCTCTGTTGCCAAGCTGGAGTGCAGTGGTGCGATCTCTGCTCACTGCAACCTCCGCCACCCAGGTTTACGTGATTCCCCTGTCTCAGCCTCCCGAGTAGCTGGGACTGCAGGTGCACACCACCATACCTGGCTAACTTTTTGTATTTTTTAGAAGAGACAGGGTTTCACCATGTTGGCCAGGATGGTCTTAATCTCCTGACCTCAAGTGATCTGCCCACCTCAGCCTCCCAAAGTGCTGGGATTATAGGTGTGACCCACCACGCCCTGCCTGTACTTTTAAGATAATTGCAGTTTTAAGAAGTAGTACAGAAAGATACCCAGTTTACCCCCATAGTCTCATCCTGGGACAGTACGATAACATCACGGCCGAGATGCTGATATTGACACAGTCAAGATTCAAATGCTGCCGTCCACACCAGGACCCCTAACAGTGGCTTTTTATGGCCCGACATACTTCCTTCCACCCCCTGCTTGCTTCATAAGCCCTGGTAGCCACTCATCTGTCCTCCTCCTCTGTAATTTTGTCATTTCAATAATTATACAGAAATGGAATCGCACAGTAAGTAGACTTTTGGGATTGGCTTTCCCTCCCTCGGTCAGTATCACTTTCTAGAGATTCACCCAGGTCTTGTGTATCAAGAGTTCTTCCTTATTGCTGAGTAATGCTCCATGATGTGGATATATCAGTTTGTTTAACATTCACCTTCTGAAGGCCATCTGGGTGGTTTGTAGTTTTTGGCTGTTATGAGTAAAGCTCATGAAACATTAGTGTATAAGTTTCTTTGTGAGCATGTCTTCTTTTTTTTTCTCCTGGAAGACAGGGTCTGGCTCTGTCACCCAGGCTGGAGTGCAGTGGCACGATCTTGGCTCACTGCAACCTCGTAGGCTCAAGCTACCCTCCCACCTCAGCCTCCCGAGTAGCTGAGACTACAGGTGCATGCCACCACGCCCAGCTAGTTTGTGCATTTTTAGTAGAGTTTTGCTATGTTTTGCTATGTTGCCCAGGCTGGTCTTGAACTCCTGGGTTCAAAGTGACTCGCCTGCCTTGGCCTCCCAAAGTGCTGGGGTTACAGGCGTGAGCCACTGCACCTGGCCCACGAACTTGTCTGAATTTCTCTGGGATGAATGCCCAGGAGTGCAGTTTTGGGGTCACATGGGAATTACACGTTTAGGTTTTTAAGGAACTGCGACACTGTTTTCTGCAGTGGCCATCCCATTTGCATTCCCACCAGCAATGTGGAACATCCAGATGCTTTATTTCTCTCACCAGCAGTTGGTGTCACCATTTTTTATTCTAGCTGTTTTGATGGGCGCACAGTCATATTTCGTTCTATTTGCCTTTCTTTAATAGCTGGTATGTTGGACATCTTTTCGTGTATTTATTTGCCATCTGTATGTCCTCTGGGAAAATGTCCTTGTCTACTTTTGCTCTTTTAATTGGATTGTCATACATATATATTTAACTATTGAGCTTTCAGAGTTGTTTATTCTAGACACAAACTATTTGTTGAATATGTGGTTTGCAGACATTTCCCCCCCACTCTGGTTTGTGTTTTTCTTTCAATAGGCCTTTCTCAATGCAAAAGGTTTTAATTTGAATGAGAACTTACTGGTCAAGATTTTTGCCTGTGGATTATGCTTTTTACATTGGGTCTACAACTCATTTCCTGTCTCTAGACCCTGAAGGTTTTCTTCCGTCTTTTCTAAATGTTTTAGTTTTACATTTTACCCGTAAGTTCATGATTCATTTTGAACTAATTTTTGTATAAAGCATGACACGTAGGTTGATGTTTATTCTTTTACTGATGGGTGTCCGAATGCCCCAGTGTCATTTATTGAAAAGACAATCCTTCCTCCATTGAGTGGCTTCTGCCTCCGTCAGCAATCAGTTGGGCATATTTCTGTAGGTTTTTTCTGGGCTCTCTATTGAGTTCTATTGCTGTGTATCTGTCCCTCCTTCAGAACCATAAAGCTTTGATTACTGTGCTGCATAACAATCTTGAAGCTGAGTAGACTGATTCCTCCCCCCCACCTTTTTTTTTTTTTTTTTGAGACAGAGTCTTGCTTTGTTGCCCAGGCCGGAGGCTAGAGTGCAGTGGTGTGATCTCGGCTCACTGCAGCCTTTGCCTTCCAGGTTCCAGTGATTCTCCTACTTCAGCCTCCCAAGTTGCTGGGATTACTTGGATTACAGGTGCCCACCACCACACCCAGCTAACTTTGTATTTTTAGTAGAGACGGGGTTTCACCATGTTGACCAGGCTAGTCTCAAACTCCTGACCTCAAGTGATTCTCCTGCCTCCGCCTCCCAAAGTGCTGAATAATCTTGTCCATAGCTACAAAAAAATTCTCCTGGGAATTTGACTGGAATAGAGTCCATCGTTGCCACCTGCACATCAGTTTGAGAAGAATTGACCTTGTGACTGCTTTGAGTCTCCCAATCCATGAACAGGGTATATCTCTCAATTTTTTTAAACTTTGATTTTTCTTCATCAGTGTTGTGTAGATTTCAGCATACAATTCCTGAACATGTATTGTTAAATTTATACCTAGCCATTTCATTTTCTGAGCAAGTATAAGTGGTATTGTATCTTTAGTTTTGGTATCTGCATGTTTATTGCTAGAGAATGCAATGGATTTTAATATGTTGGTCTGGTGTCTTGTGACCTTGCTCACCTTATTTATTTCTAGGAGTTTTTGGGAGGTGTTACGGTAGTTTCCTTGTGATTTTCATGCTCTGTGCCAATAGGGACAGTTTTATTTGTTCTTTTCCAATCTTTCGTTTGTTTTTCTTGCCATATTACACTTGCTAGAATGTCCAGCTCTATGTTGAGTACGAATGGTGAGAATGGGCATCTTTGCCTTGGTCCTGATCATACGGGGAAAGCATTTTGTCTTTATTTGGTGAATGTGGGCTTATGGTTTTCTGTAGATGTTCTTTATCGCATGGAGGAAATTTCTATCCTATTTTAGGGAGAGTTTTTGTCATAGAAAGATGCAGAATTTTGTTAAATGCTTTTTCAGAGTTGATATGATCATTTTTTTCTGTTGCTGTTAGATTACATTGATTTTTTTTTTAATTGAACCAGCCTGGCATCCCTAGAATAATAATTCTTTTGATATGTTGCTGAACTCTATTTGCTACTACTTTGTTAAAGATTTCTATGTCTATAGTCATGAGGACTTTTGACTTAACGTTTGTATAAGGTATCTTTTTTATTTTTATTTTTAATTTATTGTTGAGACGGATTCTTACTCTTGTCACCCAGGCTGGAGTGCAGTGGCACAATCTCAGCTCACTGCAACCTCTGCCTCCCAGGTTCAAGTGATTCTCCTGTCTCAGCCTCCCGAGTAACTGGGATTACAGGGGCCTGCCACCACACCCAGCTAATTTTTGTAGTTTTAGTAGAGGTGAGGTTTCACTATGTTGGCCAGGCTGGTCTCGGACCCCTGACCTCAGGTGACCCACCTGCCTTGGTCTTCCGAAGTGTGTGACCCACGTGCCCGGCCTGTAATCTTCTTTTTGTGCTCCCTTTCTCTGGTTTTGGTATCAGGGTAGCAGTTGCTCTATAAAATGAGAATTGAGAAACTTTCTCTCCTCTTCTACTTTCTGGAGGAAATTGTGTAGAATTGGTATTAATTATTCTTTAAGCATTTCATAGAATTCTCCAGTGAACTCATTTAGGTCTAAGCATTCCTTTTTCTGGGGAAAAAAAAAATTGGAATTTAAAAATTGTGAATTCAATTCCCTTAATAGTTGTAGGAAATTATTCAAGTTACCTTTTTCAAATTAGACAAGGTGAGGTAGTTTGTATTTCTTGAATAATTGCTTTATTTCATCTACATTGTCAAATTAATGTGTGCAGAGCTGATCTAGTATTCCCTTAGCATCTTTTTGGTGTCTGCAGGGTCTGTAATGGTATATCCTGTTTAATTCCTGGTACTGGTAATTTGTGTTTTCCTTTTTTTCTTTGTCAGTCTTGTTAGAGTTTTGTCAATTGTATTGACTTTTACAAAGAGCCAGCTTATTTCATTGATTTTCTGTTTTTTTTTTTGTCTTCTGTTCATTTCTCCCCATTGATATGTTTATTATTTTCTTCCTTCTGCTTGGTTTGGGTTTGTTTGGCTCTCCTTTTTCTAGGAGAGGTAGGAACTTAGAATTTGATTTGAGATGATTATTCTTTTCTGACACATGCTATGAATTTGATGAACACTTGAAAAGAATGTGAATTCTGCTGTAGTATGGTGGAATATTCTACAACCATCACTTTGATCTTGTTGATTGGTCATATTATTGAGTTCTTCTGTATCCTTGCTGATTTTCCTGTCTTATGGTATCAGTTATTGAGAAAGGTTTGTTAAAGTTTTCTAAGTGTGGATTTATGTCTCCTTTCTTCAGTTCTGTCCATTTTTGCATCATGTATTTTGCTCTGTTGTTTGGTACATACACATTTAGAATTACTATGTCTTCTTGGTGGAGTCCTCTCTCATCACTATGTAATGTTCTCTCTGTGGTAGTTTTCTTTGCCCTGAAATCTACTTTATCTAATATTAACATAGCCATGATGTTGATATTAGATAAATGCTTTCTTTTGATTTATTTTTGTATAAGGTATCTTGTTCCATCTTTTTATATTCATCATACCTCTGTCATTATATTTGAAGCAAATTTTTATACACCTCATATGATTTTATCTTTTAAAATCTGTACTCTGCCAGTCTCTGTCTTTTAACTGGTATATTTTGACCATTTACATTTAATGCAATTATTGATATGTTAGGCCTTACATTTGTTATTTCAGATTATGTTGTAATTTTTTCTCAGCCATCAAATGTAATCTATAAAACTTGAGAAGGAAAGCCTATTATTATACATAACCAAAGCTTTTGCTTACCATACTCCTTTTCCCTTCCTAATATTCCAAACTTATTATTACTTCTTTTTATTTAGAAAGGTTTCTTCAGCTACTTTTTAACAATATGTCTGCCAATGACAAATTCCTTAGTTTCCTTTCATCTGAGACTATCTTCATTTTCCCTCCATTCTTACAGGATGTTTTTGTTGGTATAGAATTATGGATTGAGAGTTCTTGTCTCTCATCACCTGAAAATTACCGTGCCACTCTGTTTTGGTCTCCACAGCGTCTGATGAGAAATATAAGTGTTGCTATTCTCTGCCTGTTTTCAATATTTTTCTTAGGCATTAGTTTTCAGAAGTTTAATTCTGATGTGTATTGGTGTGAATTTTCTTGGGTTTATCCGGTTGGGTTCATTCAGCTTCTGGAATCCACAGGTTTATATTGCTTACCAAGTTTGGGGTGTTTTGAGCACTTTTCTAGACCTTCCTTCTCTTATTGCTCCTGGGATTTCAAGAGTTTAAAGTTAGGTATTATATTATCGTCCCATAACTCCCCAAGGCTCTGTTTACTTATTTTCAATCTGTTTCACTCTATTGTTCAGTTGGGTTAATGTCTGTTGTTCTGTCTTCCAGTTCACTGTTTCCTCTATTTCCTCTGTCCCCTCCATTCTGCTGTTGAGACCATTTACTAAGTCTTTTATTTCAGTTATTGTATTCTTTAGTTCTATAATTTTCTTTTTCTTTTTAATTCTTTTTTTGAGGGGGGGGACAGAGTTTCACTCTTGTTGCCCAGGCTGGAGTGCAGTGACATGAACTTGGCTCACTGCAACCTCTGCCTCCTGGGTCCAGGTGATTTCCTGCCTCAGTCTTCCAAGTAGGTAGAATTAGAGGCACCTGCCACCACACCTGGGTAATGTTTGTATTTTTAGTAGAGATGGGGTTTTGCCATGTTGGTCAGTTTGGTCTCAAACTTCTGACCTCAAGTGATCCACCTGCTTCAGCCACCCAACACATTGGGATTACAGGCATGAGCCACTGTGCCCAGCTGGTTCTTTCATTTTCTCTTGCTTCTTTTTTTATATCTTCGGTGAGAAGTACTTTTTGATAAGGCTTCCTGTTATTTCATCTGTTTCTGGGATGTTCATAGTTGTTCATGGAAGCATTTACCACGGCTGCCTTCAACTCTTTGTCAGATCACTCTGACATCCCTGCCACTTCTGTGTTGGCATCCACTGATTACCTTTCTTCAGTTTGAAATCTTGCTGATGCTTGGTTTGATGGGAGATTTTCTACTGACACTTGGACATTGTTGTATTATGTCATGACATTCTGAGTCTTATTTGAACCTTTTTTGTAAGCTAACTTTTCCTGATGCCACTTCCACAAGGGAATATGGGAAGGGGTGTCACCTCATTACTGGCAGGTGCAATAGAAACCCAGGCTCCCCATGCTGCCTACAGTAATGCCAGAGTGAAGGGAGGATTTGTTACTGCCCGGTGGGGATGAATGTGCCAGCTCCTTCTTTTGATTTATTTGATGCCACCCTGGCAGGGATTTGGTGCCTCATTACAGCCACACAGGGTGGAAATCTAGACTCCTACTTGGCCTTCGCTGCTGTGGGTGGGGCTGATTTTCCTGTGGTGTCTGGCTGAGTAGACCTGTTGTTGTCTGCATGTGTTGCCCTGTTAGCTGCCACTTTCCTAGTTCTTCGACTAAAGAGAACAGGCTTTTCTTGTGGTATTCTTCCTGCTCCTATTGGCGTTTCTGAGTTGCTGGTTTATTCCGTGCCACGTCTGAGATGGCATAAGGCAAGAAGAAAACCCAGAGTTCACACCACGTCCCTGGCTGGCCTGCCTTCTCTCTGCCTTGCAAAGTGTTGTGTTTGTTTTATATACAGCATCCTGGTATGAGTTGCGTTTTGTGTGTGGAATAGGGGAAAATGTGTCTACTCCATCTGCCCAGAAGCAGAGGTTTGGTTCCTGGATTTTAGCTCAGAAATATCAGAATCTACATGAAGTTTTAACATGTGCCTCTCAGCAATCTCTGTCTGACCGTACCCCGGTCTCACTGTCTTTCTGCAGATCTGGAAATCTGTCCACGCTCCCTGCTTTGGCCACCTAGAACACGGACCGTTCCTGCTGAAAGAAGCCATCTGCGGGGCTCAGTCTGCCAACACCTCTGGTGAGTTAACGCTTTTTCCCCTGTCCTTGTTACCTGCAAGCCAATGGCAGTTGTCTGGCTTTGCTCCACCTCTCTCCCTGGGCACTGTGGCCAGGGGACTTTCGGTTTCTCGTTGTCAGGCTCGTGTTGAGGTGGGAAGAGGGTGAATGGCATTGTCGCTGGTGCCCAGCTCATGTGACCTTGCGGGGTATGGAAAAGGACTGTGCCTGTGGCTTCAGGAGTGCTCTGAGCTGTCCTCCCCGGAGTGCTCTGAGCTGTCCTCCCCGGAGTGCTCTGAGCTGTCCTCCCCGGAGTGCTCTGAGCTGTCCTCCCTGAGTGCTCATACAGACTTTCTGCTTCGCCTACTCTTCCTTCCTTTGCAGTGTTCCAAAATCCTTCTTTTATTTTTTCTTTTCTATTTAGAAAGGTTTCTTCAGCTCTTCTTTTAGAATAGGTCTGCCAACAACAAATTCCTTAGTTTCCTTTCGTCTGAGACTACCTTCATTTTCCCTCCATTCCTACCGGATGTTTTTGTTGGTATAGAATTATGGATTGAGAGTTCTTGTCTCTCATCACCTGAAAATTACTGTGCCGCTTCGTGTTGGTCTCCACAGTGTGTGATGAGAAACAGAGCTATTCTCTGCCTGTTTCCAGTATTTTTTCTTAGGCATTGGGTTTTTACTCTTGTTGCCCAGGCTGGAGTGCAGTGGCACGATCTCGGCTCACTGCAGCCTCTGCATCCTGGGTGGCTGCAGACAGATGAGTGGTGCAGGTGCTTCCAGCTCCTCTCCATCATTTTCATGTGGATGGGGGTACACCTGGTGGTGTCCAGGTGCAGGGAAGGGTGCAGTGAAGCCCAGGTCCGTGTGTTCTGCGGGGGCCAGAGCGTGGCTGGTGCACAGTGGCTCTTTTCTTGAACGCCTCCTCTGTGCCTTGCTGGTATCACCTCACCTGTAACTTGTGCTTAAAGGCCCCATCTGCCAAACATCTTAGTGGTGTTGACCTTGCCTACCACCCATGCCATGCCGAAAGTGGAATTACCACCATTTTCAGTGAGGACGCAGACTCTCAGCAGTATGATACTTGGTCACAATCAGTCATGTGGGTATTGAGTGGCTGAATCCAGCTTGGCTGACTGCACGCTGGGCTCCTGCTGGCAAAGGACCCAATGGCCTTGTATACCAGGGGCCGTAAAGACAGACCTGTACGGTCCAGACCCCCGTGGCAGTTTCTGAGTCCATCTTGCATTACAGCCTGCCCAAGAAGCTGTATCAGATATGCCTTCCTCATTGCGTGCACCACGAGGTCTTAATGCTGTGGAAACGCGTGCAGTCACCCCTCGGTTTCCAGTGGGGATTGGTTCCTGGACCTCCTGCGAATACCAGAGTCCATGGGCGCTCAAGTCCCTGTTTGCATATGGGGCAGTATGTACATGTAACCTAAGTGCATTCCCTCACATGCTTTAAGTCATCTCCAGATTATGTATGATTCGTGAGCAATGTAAATGCTATGTAAGTGGTTGCTGTACTGTATTGCTTAGGGAATAATCACAAGAAAAAAGTGTGTGCATTTTCAATACAGATGCAACTAAATAATACTTCTGACGTGCGCATGGCTGGTTGAGTTCAGGGTAACAGCCGCCGTGCACACGGAAGCCTGACCTTGGGCCTGTTTATGAGATGACTGTGTATCTGTGCTTCACCCTCCACGACTCCACGAGAATGCACAGCATGGGTCCTGAAAACACAGCAGGCAGCAGCAGAATGTCCTCACAGCCCCAGGCAGGACCACCCAGGTTCTGGTCACTGTCGCAGTCAGGCAGTCTTGCCTGCCTGGTCGTCCCGCCTCCAGCTCCACTGCTCACCAATCACCAATTCAGAGGGTCTGAAATCCAGTCCGACCCTCTCACTGCCCGTGTTCAAGCCCTTCTCTGTACCTGCGTGTTCCTCAAAGTCTCTGAGCTCCCTCTGCCTCTGCCGTCACTTCCCTCCCAGATGTGGACAGGCGTCCTGGGTGGAGGGATGGCGACGCCGCTCCGTGGAGGGTGCTCCTACCTTCCCCGGCTGCCATGGCCGAGGGCTGTGTCTGCGTCCTCCACATTCTCCCTCGTCTCTGGTGGACACTGCCTACTTGTCCCCTGTGCAAAACCACTGGCACAGTACGTGGTTCCTGCTCGAACGGTGTCACGAGGATGCATCTGAGAACGTGTGACTCTGCTGGAGAAGGTGGCCCACCTCTTTATCCTAGAGCAGGAGCAGACTCAGAGAGGGAAGCACATGAGGTGTCTACCGGGAAGGAGCACCTGTCCCTGCAGGGCTGGGATTGAGCCGTAACATGTTGTCAGCAGTCAGCTGCCTGTGGCTTCCTTGGGGCTTGAACTTGGGACTTGCTCTTTATTCATTCTGCCTCCTGCGGCTAGGGCAGAGCTGAAGCCCATGGTGTACATGCTCTTCTGCCTTTGGAAGGCGCCTGCATCTGGCCAGCCGGGCCTCAGTTCACAGCTGGGACCTGTCTCCCTGAAACTTCCCTCTTAGCTCCTCCGGGAGCATGGTGAGAAAAGAATACTTGGCCGTTTGGGTTGAGCTTTTGCTTGTCCCTGGGAGCCTGTCTCTTGGGAGCTGCTGCTTCCCACTGCACCCACCTTGGAGGCTGCAATTCAAGGGAAGGAGAGAAGGAAAAGCCGGTCTGGGCAACTCACGAAGGCTGGGAGTGAATTTGTTTTAGCTTTGTTTTTCCAGCCAGGGCACTTTCTTTTTCTATCTGTATCTTTCTTTTTTCTTTTTATTGAGACAGTCTCGCTCTGTTGCCCAAGATGGGGTGCAGCGGCACGATCTCTGCTCACTGCAACCTCCACCTCCCAGGTTCAAGCAGTCCTCCTGCCTCAGCCTCCCTGGTAGCTGGGACTACAGGCATGCGCCACCACGCCCGGCTAATTTTTGTATTTTTACTAGAGACGGGGTTTCACCATGTTGCCCAGGCTGGTAAGACCTCCTGACCTCAGGTGATCCACCCGCCTTGGCCTCCCAAAGTGTGGTGATTACAGGCATGAGCCACCGTGCCAGGCCTTCCCAGGGCACTTGCAGCCTGCACAGTTGACGATCTTAGGACAGGGGAGCTCCCTGGGAACATCAGTCACCTCAGCTGGAGGCAGGATGGTGGTGCCGGGTGGGGTGGGTGCGGTTTGCCTCTCAGGGATGTTGATGCTCTGGGATGCCCAGGGGGTGCCACTCCTGGCCCAGGAAAACGTGAGGCAGCATCACCGACCCGGCCAGGTTCATCTGGGCATTTCTCCCTCCAGCAGCTCCTCCTGCTTCCTTAGGTGTCCCAGTTCCACCCTAATAGGAGCCACCAAGGGACCCTGCCCTCAGTGGCTCTCCTGATGTCCTCCATTCATCATGAGCATTGGTGCGTGGGCACCTCACGCCCCCGCGCCGTGGCTGCGGCATCGGAGACTCCCAGCGCCTCAGCACCTGTGCACATCCTGGGTTTCCAGCCTTGTCTGCTGATCACCTCCCTGTGCTGCTCAGAAAAAAGATGGAAAATTACCCTCGAGGAGTAATTTAGTGAGCAGCCAGGGTATCGTATAATTAGTGGTAGAAGAGTTCCACTTAGTAACAGAATTAATTGACAGTGTTGAAATTCTCTTGACTGTTCAAGATGTTAGATTAGAGGAATTGGAGGATTTGATTTTTTTTGAGGTGCTCTTTGTTATTGCCTCAAATTGCGTTTTCCGCTTGTGGGTGTGATCAGACACCCCCAGTGATTAATGGCATGACCCAAGAGGATGTGCTCGAGGGGATCCTCCTGGGTGGGGAAACAGGATATCAAGTGGCATTTGCCAGGGCCGGGCTCAGGTGAGAACCCTGTCCTCTGCAGCTGTGCTCTGGCCACTGTCTCCTGCTGGGCACCCACTGTCTCGTGCCCAACCAGAAGCTGGCAGACTGTGGTGCAAGGGTCCAGTGCTGCCCATTGCTTGTTTTTGTAAATGAAATCTTGTGTTTTTAAAGTCTTAGTAAAATACGCATAACACAGAATTTACCATCTTCATCATTTTCTTTTTTTCAAGACAGAGTCTTGCTGTGTCGCCCAGGCTGGAGTACAGTGGCACGATCTCGGCTCACTGCAACCTCTGCCCCCTTGGCTCAAGCAGTTCTCCTGCCTCAGCCTTCCGAGTAGCTGGGATTACAGGCGCCTGCCACCGCGCCTGGCTAATTTTTGTATTTTTAGTAGAGACGGTTTCACCATGTTGGTCATTCTGGTCTTGAATTCCTGACCTCCAGCGATCCACCTGCCTTGGCCTCCCAAAGTGCTGGGATTGCAGGTGTGAGCCACTGCGCCCGGCCATCTTCACCATTTTCAAAGTCTGCCTTTCAGTGGCACTGAGTGTGGATGTATGTGGCTGTGCAATCATCACCACCACCCGTGTCCAGAACTTTTCCATCTCCCCAAACTGAAACCCTGTCCCCACCGACCCCTCCCTCCTCATTCCTCTTCTGCAGCCCCTGACAACCACCATTCAACTTTCTGTCTCCGTGGATTTGCACACGCTGGGAACCTCCTGGGAAGTGGACGCATATGAAATTTGTCCTTTTGTGCCTGACTCCTTCCACTTAGCACAGCGCCACAGGGCCACCCACACTGTGGCACGTGTTGGAATGCCATTTCTTTTTAACCCTAAGAAGTACTTCTTGCGCGGATGGTCCACCCCTTGTTCACGCATTCGTCCGCTGGTGGGCACGGGGTCGCGCTCACGTTTTGGCTGTCGTGAATAGTGTTCCTGTGAACGGCAGTGTACGGATACGTCTCTTTGAGATATCCATCTGTTCTTTTGGGCATATACCTCCCCGGAAGTGGGATTGCTGGTTCATGTGTTTTTTTGTGTTTAATTTTTGGAGAAACTGCCATACTGTTTTCTACAGTGCTTACACGATTTTACCTTCCCAACAAGGCTCAAAAGAGCCAATTTCTCCACCTTCTTGTCAATGCTTACGTATATATTATTTCTTTTGAGACAGGTTCTCACTCTGTCACCCAGGCTGGAGTGCAGTGGCACAAAGCTCACCGCAGCCTCGACCTCCCAGGCCCAAGCAATCCTCCCATCTCAGCCTCCCAAGTAGTTGGGACGACAGGTGTGCCCCATCACACCTGGCTAATATTTATTTATTTTTTTTGCAGAGACTTGGCAGGGGGCTGGTCTTGAACTCCTCAGCTCAAGCAATTCACCTACCTTAGCAATTCACCCACCTTAGCTTCCCCAAGTGCTAGGATTATAGGTGTGAGCCACCACATCTGGCCTGGTTTGTTTTTTTCCCTAAATTTTAAATTTAATTTAATTTGATTATTTTTGAGATGGAGTCTCACTCTGTTGCCCAAGCTGGAGCACAGTGGTGTGATCTCAGTTCACTGCAACTTCTGCCCCCTGGGTTCAAGTGATTCTCCTGCCTCAGCCTCCTGAGTAGCTGAGATTACAGGCACCCACCACCATGCCCAGCTAATTTATTTTCATTTATATTTTTAGTAGAGACAGGGTTTCACCATGTTGCCCAGGCTGATCTCAAACTCCCGACCTCAGCTGATCTCAAACTCCCGACCTCAGCTGATCTGCCCACCTCAGCCTCCCACAGTGCTGGGATTACAGGCGTGAGCCTCTTACTTTCTGTTTTGAAAACAGCCATCCTAGGGGGTATGATGTGGTGTCTCACCGTGGTTTCGGTTTGCATTTTCCTATTGATGAGTGATGTGGAGGATCTTCTCAGGAGCTTATTGGCTACTTGAATGTCTTCAGAAAAATGTCTGATCAAGTTATTTGCCCATTTTTGAATTGTTGGGTTGTATGAATTCATTGTATATTTTAGATGCTAATCCCTGATCAGCTGTGTAATTTGTGGTATTTCCTGCCCATCTGGTTTCCTTCTGTGAATAAAGTTTTATTGGCACCCAGCCGCGCTCATCTCTTTCCACGCTGGGTGTAGCAGAGTTGAGTCGTCGTGACAGACTGCATGCTCTGCGGAGCTGAAAGTAGTTATCAGCTGGCCTTTTGTGGAAAACTCAGTGCACCCTTGTTTTAAGTGATCTCAGCACATTGCAGTGCCTAGAACCGAGCCACATTTCTCTGATGCGATTCTGAGAAATGCTTACTCCTCATCTGGCTTCTCCAAATCCTGGTGTGTGGGGCACCCCTGTGATGGCGTCCTCAGGGTCTGAAGCTTGCCCACAGAGCCTTGGGTAAGCTCCGTTACTTAATTCTGCAATGCTGCCCTCTCTGGGTACTCCATAGAGAAGGCTGCTTGGGGTTCCTCCGTGCTGGGGGCTGTGGAAGAGGGAGGCATTCAGGCACAGTCTCCAGCCCTGCTGGAAGAACAAGGGTGGGCTGGGTGGCAGGACAGCAAGGGGGCTTCCTTCCCGGTGAGTTATGCCCAGCGCTCTGTTTATACTGCTATTGCAACTTGTGTCTGATTCAGGAGGCATTGACCTTTCACATGAGTCTTTCCCATCAGGGGACCTTGGAGAAGATGGAGATTGGGTATGTAGGTGCTCTCTGCTGATGGGGACAGCTGGCTGGTGAGAAGGTAGCGATGAAGGTTCCAGAACCTGCCTTCACTCTGCTCATCCCTGGACACCACAGGTGTTTTATTTCAATTAAAAAATAACACACCCACACGGACAGCTTGATTGAGGTGTAATTTACATGCCCGGCATGCCGCCCGCCCAGAGGGAATTCAGTTCGCTGGTTTTTAGCATAGTCCTGTGCTGCTTCATGGTGGGGTATGTTCTAAGAACTGCAGTCAGGTGATTTCTTCACTGTGTGAGTGTCGTCGTGAGCACGCGCACAGACCTGGGCTGTGTGGCGTGGCCTGCTGCGCTTGGGCTACAAGCCTCTGTGGCAGGTTGCCGTGCTGGATACTTTAGGCAGCTGGTAAGTTGTGTTACAGTGTTCGTCTGTTTCCACACTGCTGATAAAGACATCCCCAAGAATGGATGGCAGCCGGCAAAGAGAGAGCTCGTGCAGGGAAACGCCTGTTTTGAAAACCATCAGATCTTGTGAGACTGATTCGCTATCACGAGAACAGCACAGGAAAGACCTGCCCCATAATTCAATCACCTCATAATTCAATCACATAGGGGAATTGTGGGAGTTACAGTTCCTTCTGCAACACCTGGGAATTGCCGGAGTTACAGTTCAAGATGGAATTTGGGTGGGGACACAGCCAAATCATATCAGTGAGTACTTGTGAATCTAAACATTAATAAACACAGGAAAAGGACAGTAAGAATACAGCATAAAACATAAAAACTGGTGCAGCTGCCTAGGGGACTGGCCAAGGATGGAACCTGCAGGACTGGTGTGCTCAGGGTGAGGCAGGGAGTCTGTGGTCAGTGAATGTGAAGGGCTAGGAAGTCACCAGACACTGCTGTAGGCTTTGTAAACACTGGGCACCTAGGCTACACTGCATTTATTTTGAAAAAAAGTTACATCAATGATAAATTGACCTTAGCTTACTGTCACTTCTTTATTTTATAAACTTTTAATTTATTTTTTAAAAAACCTCTTGACTCTTTTGCAGTAACACTTAGCTTAAAACACATTGTCAGCTATGCAAACATATTTTCTTTCTGTATATGCTTATTCCATAAGCTTTGTTCTAGTTAAATAACTTTTTACTTTTATAATATTTTTTGTTAAAAACTAAGGCAAAACCTGGCAGAGACTCAAAAAAGAAAAAGAAAAAACTTTTCAAAAAAAAAACTTCAGGCCAATATCCATGATGAACATAGATGCAAAAATCTTTAATAAAATACTGGCAAGCCAAATGCAACTTCACATCAAAAAGCTTATCCACCATTTACCAGTGTAAAAGAAATAGGAACACTTTTACACTGTTGGTGGGAGTGTAAATTAGTTCAACCATTGTGGAAGACAGTGTGGCGATTCCTCAAGGACCTAGAAATAGAAATTCCATTTGACCCAGCAATCCTATTACTGGGCATATATCCAAAGGATTATAAATCGTTTTATTATAAGTAGGATTCATCCCCGGGATGCAAGGCTGGTTCAACATATGCAAGTCTATAAACGTAATTCACCACCAAAGACAGAACCAAAGACAAAAACCACGTGATTATCTCAATTGATGCAGAGAAGGCCTTTGACAAAATTCAACAGCCTTTATGCTAAAAACTCTCAATAAACTAGGTATCGACAGAACATATCTCAAAATAATAAAAGCTGTATATGACAAACCCACAGCCAATATCATACTGAATGGGAAAAAACTGGAAACATTCCCTTTGAAATCTGGCACTAGACAATGATGCCCCCTCTCACCATTCCTATTCAATATAGTACTGGAAGTTCTAGCCAGAGCAATCAGGCAAGAAAAAGAAATAAAGGATATTCAGTTAGGAAAGGAGGAAGCCAAATTGTCTCTGTTTGCAGACAACATGATTGTATATCTAGAAGACCCCATCATCTCAGCCCAAAATCTCCTGAAACTGGTAAGCAATTTCAGCAAAATGTCAGGATAGAAAAATCAATGTGCAGAAATACAAGCATTTCTATAGACCATAAAAGACTTAAAGAGAGCCAAATCAAGAATGAACTGCCATTCACTATTGCTACAAAGAGAATAAAATACCTAGGGATACAACTAACGGGATATAAAGTTCCTCTTCAAGGAGAACTACAAACCACCACTCAATGAAATAAGAGGACACAAACAGATGGAAAAACAGTTCATGCTCATAGTTAGGAAGAATCAATATTGTGAAAATGGTCATACTGCCCAAAGTAATTTATAGATTCAATGCTATCCCCATCAAGCTACCTATGACCCTCTTCACAGAACTGGAAAAAAAACCTTAAACTTCATATGGAACCAAAAGAGAACCCACATAGCCAAGATAAATCTAAGCAAAAAGAACAAAGCTGGAGGCATTATGTTACCTGACTTCAAACTATACTACAAGGCTACAATAATCAAAACAGCATGGTACTGGTACCAAAACAGATATAGACCAATGGAACAGAACAGAGGCCTCAGGGGCAATGCCACACATCTACAACCATCTGATCTTTGACAGACCTGACAAAAACAAGCAATGGGGAAAGGATTCCCTGTTTAATAAATGGTGTTGGGAAAACTGGTTAGCCATGTGCAGAAAGCAGAAACTGGACCCCCTTCCTGACACCTTACACTAAAATTAACTCCAGATGGATTAAAGACTTAAACATAAGACCTAACACCATAAAAACCCTAGAAGATGACCTAGGAAAAACCATTCAGGCCATAGGCATAGGCAAGGACTTCATGACTAAAACACCAAAAGCATTGGCAACAAAAACCAAAATAGACAAACAGGATCTAATCAAACTCCACAGCTTCTGCACAGCAAAAGAAACAATCGTTAGAGTGAACTGGCATCCAACAGAATGGGAAAAAATGTTTGCAATCTACCCATCTGACAAAGGGCTGATATCCAGAATCTACAAGGAACTAAAACAGATTTATAAGAAAAAATAAGCCCGTTCAAAAGTGGGCAAAGGACATTAACAGACACTTTTCAAAAGAAGACATACGTGAGGCCAAGAAACATATGAAAAAATGCTCATCATCACTGGTCATTAGAGAAATGCAAATCAAAACCACATTGAGATACCATCTCACGCCAGTTAGAATGGCGGTCATTAAAAAATCTGGAGACAACAGATGCTGGAGAGGATGTGGAGAAATAGGAACACTTTTACACTGTTGGTGGGAGTATAAATTAGTTCAACCATTGTGGAAGACAGTGTGGCGATTCCTCAAGGACCTAGAAATAGAAATTCCATTTGACCCAGCAATCCTATTACTGGGCATATATCCAAAGGATTATAAATCGTTTTATTATAAAGACACGTGCACACGAATGTTCATTGCAGCACAGTTTACAATAGCAAAGACCTGGAACCAACCCGAATGCCCATCGATGACAGACTGAACAGGGAAAATGTGACACACATACACCATGGAATATTATGCAGCTGTGAAAAACGATGAGTTTGTGTTCTTTGTAGGGACATGGATGAATCTGGAAACCATCATTCTCAGCAAACTGACACAAGAACAGAAAATCAAACACCCCATGTTCTCACTCATAGGCGGGTGTTGAACAATGAGAACACATGGACACAGGGAGGGGAGCATCACACACTGGGGTCTGTTATGGGGGAATAGGGGAGGGACAGCGCAGGGTGGGGAGGTTGGGAAGGGATAACATGGGGAGAAATGCCAGATACAGGTGACGGGGGAATGGAGGCAGCTAACCACATTGCCATGTGTGTACCTATGCAACAATCCTGTTTCGCACATGTACCCCAGAACCTGAAGTACAATAAAATATATTTTATAAAAAAACACACACACACTAGCCGTGGCCTGCACAGGATCAGGATCATTAATACCATTGTCTTTCACTTCCGAATCCTGTCCCGCTGGACGGTCTTCAGGGGCAGTAATGTGCACGGAGCTGGCATCTCCTGTGATAACAGTGCCTTCCTCTGGAACGTCTCCTGGAACACCTGACTGAGGCTGTTTTACACTTTACTTTTTTTTGAGACAAAATCTTGCTCTGTTGCCCAGGCTGGAGTGCCGTGGCATGTGGCGTGATCTCGGCTCCGTGTAACCTCCGCTTCCTGGGATCACGTGATTCTCAGCCTCAGCCTCCTGAGTAGCTGGGATTACAGGCATGCCACCAATAGTTTTTGTATTTTTAGCAGAGGCTGGGTTTCTCTATGTTGGCCAGGCTGGTCTCACTCCTGACCTCAAGTGATCCACCCGCTCTGACATCCCCAAATGCCGGGATTACAGGTGTGAGCCGCTGCACCTGGCCCCAGTTTACTCCTGTTCGATTCTTACTCTATTTCAATTCTATTCTGTTGAGATGGAGTGAAACAGCATCATCTGAACTCACTGCAACCTCTGTCTCCCAGGTTTAAGCAATTCTCCCGCCTCAGCCTCCCGAGGAGCTGGGACTTAGAGACATGCACCACCGTGCCGTGCTAATTGTATTTTTAGTAAAGATGGGGGTTCACCATGTTGGCCAGGCTGGTCTCAAACTCCCGACCTCAGGTAATCCTCCCACCTCAGCCTCCCAAAGTGCTGGAATTATAGGTGTGAGCCACTGTGCCCAGTCTGTCTTTTTTAATAAGTAGAAGACGTATACTCTAAAAACCATAGTAAATGAATAAACCAATAGCATAGTATTTTCTTATCGAGTTCCATGTACCTACAAAGTTGTATGTGCTAGACCTCCATCATTGTCACAGATGCATGAGGAACGCATTGAGCTATGATGTCCCGGTGACTGTGACCTCACTTGGTGACAAAAAGTTTCCAGCTCTATTGTAATGTTATGGGACCGCCATCACATACACAGTCCCTCTCCCTCCTTGATTGAAAGTCGACTGCGGCGTGTGGCTGTATTTTCAGAGTGGAGCAGTCATTGCCAAAATCAGCATTAACATTTGTGAAAAGTCATCGTTCGTACATATTCCCCACCCCAAGGAAAAACCCTGCGCCCATCAGTCAGTCCCCCTCCTGAATCCCTCTGTCAATCATCTCCAGCCCTGGGGACTGCAAATCTCCATGTCATCCCTGTGGATTTGTCCATTTGGGACATTCCGTATAAAGGTAATTGTATAATATGTGACCCGTGCGTCCGTCTTCTGTCAGCTTCATGTTTTTAAGGTGTGAGCTCCTGAGCGGGTGTGGCTGCACTGTGTGTCCGAGGACACGAGAAGGGCCTTGTTAAGCGTGATTCAGTGATTCATTCCTTTTCAAGGCTGAGTAACATTGCATCATATGATACAGCATCTTTTTAATCCGATATTATGCTTCTCAAATGCTGGACATTTGGGTGGTTCCCACTTTTTGGCATTTACAAATAATACTGCTTCGGACGTTCCTGTAGAAGCTTTTGGGTGGACGCGGTTTCATTTGGGTGGATTCCAAGGAGCGGCGCTGCCGGGCCATGCGGCAGCCCTGTGCTCAGCCCTTTGAGGAGGGAGAGCTGTTTTCCAGAGCGGCCCCACCGTTTGACCTCCTCTCCAGCGTCGGACGAAGGCTCCACTTCTTCCACATCCCCGCCTGCTTCTGTTGCCCTCTCTCTTGGGTTATCTTCGTCCTGGAGGGTGGGGGGCACTGTCTCATTGTGGCTGGGAAGATTTGATTTGAGCATCAGCAGCGTGCCAGGGTGGTGCTGGGTGCCGCAGAAGCCTGACTCCGCTCCTTGTCCCTGAAGGGGTTGCCGTCTGGCTACAGAGTGGGGGTGCTGCTTCTGGGGTGTCATGTCTGGCTTTTGCCAAATAATCGTGTTTGCAGAGGTGTGAGCTCCTGAGCGGGTGTGGCTGCACTGTGTGTCCGAGGACACGAGAAGGGCCTTGAGTGGGAGCCGCCTTGCTGCGGGCGGCTGAGTGGGGACACCTCTGCAGGGAACAGTGGGGGCCACGGCCTTCTTCATGTGCCATTCGGGAGAGGAGGTACGTCCTCAGCGGGTCTTCCTGCTTCCTTTTTAGCTCTGACCTCACGTTTGCTCAGGGGGCCAGTCCTGTCCCATCTGCAGCTCCCTCGGTGCCTCCAGGACCTGAGCCCTGCTGATGGACAGCCAGGGGTGACCAGGGCAGAAGCTGCTGGAGGCGCCGTGGGAGACACAAAGGCTCGAGATGACAGAGCGGCGTGTTCAGACAGGGCGAGGCGAGTCAGGGAGGCCTCAAAAGCACAGACCTGGGGGTGGGGGGATGGAGGGCCAGAGGTCCCTTGGCTCTGTCCCCAGGGACCCTGGTGGATACCAGGGCTCAGGGAGAGTGTGGCTCCTGCTGCAGCTCCGGGGTGAGAGTGGGGCCTCTGGTTCTCTTGCCAGCACTGGCACGGCCTGCAGCTGCTCTATCACAAGGGCTTTTGATGAAGGCTATCCCGTGTCGGGGCGTGCCTGCCTGGCAGCATGAGTGCGTGGCTGTGGGAGCGTGGCCGGCGGAGGGGGCTCCATGCACCTGCAGCACAGCCAGCTCCTCTGTGGACGTGGGAGCCAGGAGGAAACCGGCACGCAGCCGCATTCTGTTGTCCCTCCCTGCTGAGAGGAGGATGCATGGGCTGTGGAAGGCTGGACGCTCCATGGCCCCAGAGCCTGGAGATCAGAACCGAAGGCTGTGGCTACCCCTGGCCTCCCATCGAGCACCCGGTGGTCTAGAAGGGCCTTTTTTGACCCCCAGTTCACCGTCTTAGCAACTACACGAGGGGACAGCTGCAGCGTGACTCCAGTCAGGCCCCTGTGTGATACTCCATCCCATAGGACAGGGCAGCCTGGGGTGGCACGTGACAGATGTTTGGGTGGGTGCTTGGGTGGGCCCAGGTCTGACGGTGACGCCCCCTTGGCCTCAGTCCAGTTCGCTTCTGGCCAGCCTTGCTTAGACAGCAGTGGGATCCTGAGCCAGACCCATCGTCACATTCGAGTCTCCCAACACGGCAGGCTGAGCAGAGACGTCGCTTGTTAGGAAATACGGGATTGGGAAAGGCTGTTTTTTCAAGCACAGTTGATGTGGCCGAATCACGATGTCTTTTGGTTATAGGAGAAAGAAATCCCGGCTGTGTGTGTTTCGGCTGTTGGTGGAAAGGAAGGCTGTCCCTCTGGGGGCTGGGGAGCCCTGGTTTGTAGATGGGGGGTCCAGAGGGGAGCCGGTGCGAGGTTCCTCACCTCATTGCTGCGTCTGTCTCATTTTTACTGTGGGATTTTAATTGATGGAGGTGACTGAGGATAGACGGAAAGATTTCCCAAAAGGTTTTATGGCTTCTATTTCCCAGGAGGAGGGGGATGTGAGCCCTAAAAGCGCCAGGGTTTGGTCAGGAGGCAGGAGCTGGGAGGAAGCTGAGGCCAGAGCCTTTCCAGGGGTGTCTGTGAGAGAGGCAGGGCTGGGCTGGGTGAGCCGTGCAGGCCTGGCCGGTGTGAACCACTGCAGTGGGCCTGGAGCTGTAGGGGAGGCCTTCGGTTGCCTGGCACCCGGCCCTGGGGTGCCTCAGGGCAGGGGTGGTGCACATTGGCTGGGCACACGGGAGTTGAGGAAGAGGTGGTTGGCTTGCGCATGTGAGCTGTGCGTCAAGGAAGCCCCTCACTGCCTTTGGGAGTTAGCCAGCCCCGGAAGTGGCATCTCTCCCTGTGTCTGTGACGCTCCCCTACATGTCGAAGCGTCGTAAGACAGGAAATAAAAGACCTGATTAGTCCAGTTTGCTTATCAGAAAGGCTGCTCCTCTGTGTGGATGGAGGCGGCAGGCTGGCAGAAGCCAGAGAGGGGAATGGCACGTGTGTAGGAGGAAGAACAGCCAGTGCTCAGGTGCATCCGCCGGGCCTTTTCCCACAGGGAGTCATGTTTCCAGGGTGGGTGATGTCAGAACGAGACCTTCAGAGTTCTGCAGCGCTATTTAGGTTAATGTCCCACATGGCTCGTGCAGTGATTAAAAGCAATTCCAAGGCACAGAGGACAGAGTCTGCACTCTCCTCTGTGTGGTGTTTAAACCTCTGTTTTACTGCAAAAGAGGCCTTTATTCAAAAACCTCGCCCCTGGGGATCTATCCAGAGGGAAGAGTGAAGTGAAACTGTGAGCCTAAAGATGTTCAACTTGGCACTGTTTAGGAAGGTGAAAGGTTGGAGCAAACTGTCTTTTCCAGAATGTAGGGATGAGAGGACCCGGGCAGCTTGGCGTCGCGCGGAACCGCAGGCAGCTGTTGCAGGCACACCTGTGCCGGCTGCTGGTTGTGCAGGCAATACCTGCCTCTGTTCCGAGAGCCACCCTGTCCCGTGCCTGGCCCCTCAGCTGCTAGGAGTCCCTGCTGTCCCGTGAAGATGCTCCCTTTTCACCCTTGCTCTTTCTCTAAAGAACCTCAGCCCCTGAGCTCCTGGGACCTATCTGGGAGGGAGCGGCAGTCCTGGGCCCTGCAGAAGTGACTATGGTGTCTTTGGTTCCTTCGCCTCTCCCTGCACCTCCACCGCTGTTTCAAACTGGTTTCCCAGTGAGGGAAATGGGGGGAGAAACCTCTCCTGCCAGAGCAGGGATTCCTGGTGGCGAGAACATCCTAAAGCTTTGCAAAGCTCTGGTGCTGAGGAAGTGGATTCATGGAAACTGCTGGAACCCTTTGAGGACTTGGATTGAGTTTCTGCATCCAGGGAAGAGGATTGTGTTTGGCCCACTCATTGATAGAAATCCTTCGGTCTCGGCCAAAGATGGTCTCATCGTCTTAGAGGAAGGGCAGCCCTCTCGCGTGGAATGGACGCGTTTGCTGTGTTCACTGCAGCGCCTGCAAACAGGCGTGTGATGCATATGAATGCTCACTGGGTGAGGACGAAGATGACACAAGAGGAGGAACTAGACTTTCCCCCCAGAATGTCTTCTGAGTCCTAGGAAAAGGGCTGTGACATTTCACTTTGACTTTAAAGCCAGATCTGAGAACATTTTTGGGCGTGTGATTTAAATTGCAGATTTTAAGACCTTGTCTGTAGGACATCAGATTCAGTAGGAATTTTTTAGCTGGTTTCCCAAATGACTCTGCTGCATGCCACACTGGTAAAACTTGACTTGAAGCATGAAGAGTCTCTAGGACCCACCTGTAGGATGAGAGAGCATTTGTGTAGTTACATCTGGTTTTTAACCTCTGAGCTTCCTGGCAGCCAGGGCAAGAAGGGAAAGATGGGATAACAGAATTATTTTGTCTAATATCAGTTCATCTGGAAAGCAGATTTTTCTTGGTGTTTTCATCTAGGAAGAAGTTTTTTTTCATGTGACATGGTGTTTGCAGGAGGGGTTTTGCAAACAACAAAATGGTTTCAAATACCTTTGACTTCAGTGAAAGCTGAGGACACAACGAATAGGCCTTGAGATGGACCCTAAACCAGGGAGGTTCTAGTGTGTTCCCATCTCATATTCTGGAGTGATTGAAGCATATAACTTGAACAATCATCCACAGAGGAGATCTGGACAACCGCAAAGCTTTTCTCAAAAGAGAAGTGAAAAAAGGAACGAGAGAAAATTGACTCACCACACATCGTGTGATTCCATTTATATGAAATGCCTCAAAGTGGCCAAGGTATGGAGACAAAGTAATTAGTGGCTGGGGAAGATGCAGGGAGAGGATGTGGGGTTGAGGGGTGGCGGCGGCTAAGGGGCACGGGTTTGCTTTATTTTTTTTGAAAATGCTCAAAAATCGATTGTTGTGATAGATACCCCACTCTGTGAACTCACTAAAACCCACTGCATTTTACATTTTATTTAATTAATTAGTGTATATTGTTAAGACAGGATCTTCCTTTGTCACCCAGGCTGGAGTGCAGTGGCACAAACATGGCTCGCTGCAACTTCGACCTCCCTAGCTAAAGTGATCCTCTCACCTTGGCCCCCACACCAGGTAGCTGGAATTACAGGCACACACTACCACGCCTGGTGAATTTTTATGTCTTTGTAGAGACAGGGTTTTTCCACGTTGCCCAGGCTGGTCTTGAACTTCTGAGCTCAAGCGAGCCACCTCCTCGGCCTCCCAAAGTGCTGGGAGCACTGAGTTAACACACTTCAGATGAGTGAATTCATTGGTGTGTGAGTTCTATCTCAATACAATGTTTTCTTAAAAAAAAAAATTTTTTTAAGGAAATTGACCGGTATGGCCAGAGTGTGCTGGGCTGAGTACAGGGTTTGGTGCCAGGGAGTTTGGAGTAGCCCACGTGGCCTGTGAGTGTCTCAGAGAGCTGTCAGTCACTGCAAACTTGGTAAGGGGAGTAATTAGGACTGCGGCAGCCGTGGGAGCCCCCCGAAACTCCTGGTCCCCAAGCAGTTGAATGAAAGGATCCTGTCAGCGGTGCGGATGGACCAAGCAGGAATACACCCCTGCCCTCCCCTCCCGAGTCTGTTTTGCATTTCCCCAAATCTGTGAGGACAAGGGGAGAGCCGGCGCTGCATCACGCTCTCTTCACTGTCCCGAGATGTTTTCCTCTTCAGCTCTGGGGCTGCAGGGCTCATTCCTGGAGCAGGGAGAGGGCTATCCAGGTGCGGAGCATGTGGTTTTTTTTTTAGGATGGAGGATGCTGTGTCCCCTGTTCTTTCAGCGGAAGCCTGGGTCTCTTGGCATCCACTGAGCCCCAGGCCACGTGGAGAGAAGTGGGTGGATGGAGTGAGCCGCTCTCCAGCTACAGTGGATTTCCTGGCACTTGTAGAACAGTCTGCTGGCAGGAAAGAAGTGAGACAGGTGTGAGCATAAACAAAAGCACATGACACGAATATAAATATATACCCGTGTATTTTGAACGAAAAGGGCCAGGTGGCAAGGGCCAAGACTAGGTATGCACCACTAAATACTGGGGATGGTTTTGCAGCCCCTGGAGACCCCCTTGGACTGAGGCTGCCTTCAGAAGCTCCCTTGCAAATGATGGAAAGCTGCTGTTCCTCATGTTTTGGGGTCACAGATTCATTGGAGCATCTGCTGAGTCTCGTGAAGAGTGGACACCTCGACACACACCCTCGTCCTTTGTGGAATCCTCGGCGGTTTATTATTATTCCCAGGAAGCCCCCATCAGGCACCAGGCAGGCCCCTGGGATCTAGTCTGGCAGAGACCCCCCAAGTATATCTCTCTAGGCAGCTCTCTGTCGATGAGGCCAGATGGAGACCCTCACCTCCAGCACAGGTACACCGCTTAGTAGTCCAGGGATGCATGCAGCACAGAGCGCCTCCTGCAGGAGCACCCAGCACACTGACACCAAGGCAGGACTCCTACCTGCTGCGTGTTCTGCCACAAGGGATGGCGGCTGCCTGGCTTTGCACCTCTCTCAGTTCACTGATTGAAGATTGAGGAGCTGGGTCTGTGTGTGACCACGTGTGTGCTGGTGGGAGGGGGCACCGTGGCTGTTCCCGATTCTGAGGAGGCATGGGTGAGCACTCATGTGTCCCCCAGGACAGGGAAGCTTGACTCCCTCCACACCGTGCTTTGCTGGGCTTCTGTGAACCGAAGCTCCCTCCTGGGTCAGCCCTGCACGTGGGTTTTCTTGAGGCAGGATGTGGGAGGGTTTGTCTGATTGGCTGCCCCCGGCGCAGCTCACTGCAAATCGCAAAGGGGATTTCTTGATGATAGAGATCATGACAGTCCTTGCAAGGCCCTGTGCTTTTCCTCAAATCCTCAACCACAGCCACGTTCGTCCTGGTCTGGGGGTGGGGCTGGCGTGGACTCCCGCTTCCAGGGTCAGCCTGGCTGGTTCCTGACCAGCGCTCTCCATCTGTGGTGAGATGCAGAGAGCCAGGGCCTGAGAGGGAGTTCTGCTTGAAGCGCAGTGGGTTTCACTCAGAGGACTGGGCTTTATTCTGCCTGACCTTTCCCTGACAGTGGGGCCGAGTGTCCTCACTGGTGAGGAGCAGTGGGTGACGGTGCTTCTCACTTCGGCAGATGCCTTATCCTGGAGGCGTATAATTCTGGGCATCCTGGCAGGACCGTACAATTTATTTTTCTCCATTTTCCTGACCTGTGATCTCCCAGAGTTTAGTAACCTCTGCTCTAAGCCATACGGGGGTGTGTGTGTGTCTGTGTGTGTATGTGTGCAAGCCTTAGACACCATTTATTGAGCACTTCCATCTCAGCTCTGTGCCGACTGTCTTCCTACACTGTCTTGTTAAGCCTCCAACCTGCCTTTGACAGATGAGGAAACTGAGATGCGAGATTCAGTAACTCACCAGGGATCTCACCTAGGGGAATCACAATCAGGATTCTAAGCCAGTGTTTTGTATCCCAGAGACTGCCTGTTGGTCCCATTTGCTATGCCATCCACTCTATCCTGGGAGCTGTTTTGACGCAGGGCTGTTTTATACCCATCTGTAATGTCTATGGCACCTGCCTAGGACTCGGGAAGGGAGGGTGGGGAGGAACCCTTGGGTGAACCCTTGGGTGCATAGCCCTGTACTGGCAACGTAATGTCCCCTGGAGCTGCCTGAGATTTGGAAAGCAGCGTCGGGCTGGGGTGTATGGGGTTGGGATTCTTTCTTCTCTTGGTCTGTAGCCTCACCCAGTCCATCCTCAGAGCCTTCTGCACGTGCTGGGCTCTGGTGCGCGACCCTTGTTCTCTCTACCCCACACTTTCCCATCTCCCCAACACTTCTTCTGGGGATGCCCTCCTTTCCAGGACAGCTTCTCTCTGCCCTGGTGATGCCTACTTCAAGCTCATGCCCCTCCAGGGCATCCTCCTGCCACACCAGGCACACAGTGGGGCCCCTGGGAACACCACTGCATGGCTCTCTGTGCCCCCCCCCCGGGTTTAAATACAGTGATGCTGAAATAGTTACACATTCAGGGCAACTGTGGACTCCTTCATGTGTGGTTTTTAGGTGTCTTAAAACCCTTAAAAGCTTTTCTTGGGAGCCCTCAGATGCCAATCTTTTTCTCAGTGGAATTCCCCCTAGGACGCCAATCTTTTTTTCAGTGGAATTCATTGAAATGTAGGTAAGCCTGCCTCAGAAGCAGACAGGAACAGAGAGGAATTCTTCACCCGCATTTCGCTTTCCAGCCTGGAGAGGCAAGAGTGACCCCATGCGTGCCACCTTCCAGAGAGGCCTGGTGCAGGGTCAGCCTCCAGCGACGGTCTAGTTAGAGCTGTTCAGATTCTGGAAATGAGGACTGGAAGATCTGCCGAGGGAGAGAGACAGGTCACACGGGCGGCTGGCCCTGGCACCGGTGCTGTCCTTCTCTGTGTATTTGTTTTTGCTTCCTGGTTAAACTTTATCTGCATCTCAGCAAAGCCCTGAAAATAGAAACTTTGTTATTTCCCCTTTTCATGGAAAGAAGGAGGGAAAGATCAGAGCGAATGTAATTCACCAAAACAAGCAAACAGACCTAATGTAGGAAGCTTGGCCTATCTGAGACTGTTGGAAATAAAATTTAAAGTGGGCCAGGCGCCGTGGCTCATGCCTATAATCCCAGCACTTTGGGAGGCTGAGGCCGGCAGATCAGCTGAGGTCAGGAGTTTGAGACCAGCCTGGCCAACATGGTGAAACGCTGTTTCCACTAAACATACAAAAAATTAGCTGGATGTGTTTGTGCGCGCCCATAATCCCAGCTGCTTGGGAGGCTGAGGCTGGAGAATTGCTTGAACCCGGGAGGCGGAGGTTGCAGTGAGCCGAGGTCGTGCCACTGCACCCCAACCTGGGCGACAGGGTGAGAGTCCGTCTCAAAAAGAAAAAGTGTTGGTTGAATCCAGATGTTCCTGTTTTTTTTTCTTTCCTTCCAGGATTCTTTCTTTCTTTCTTTTTTTTTTTTTAGGCAGGGCTTCTCTCTGTCACCCAAGCTGGACTGAAGTGGCCCAGTCATAGCTGACTGCACCCTCGACCTGCTGGGCTCAGTGATCCTCCCTCCCTCCCCAGCTTCCTGAGGAGCTGGAACTATAGGCAGGCACCACATGCCCTGCTAATCTTTTTTTCACTATGACTTTTCATAGAGACCAGGGTCTTGCTGTGTTGCCCAGCGTGGTTTCAAACTCCTGCCTCAAGCAGTCCTCCCACCTCAGCCTCCCGAGGAGCTGGGACTGCAGATGCGTGCCGCCGTGCCCATCTCATTTTTGTACTTTGATTTTTTTGTAGGTGCTGGATCTTGTTGTGTTACCCAGGTGGTCTCCAGCCTCGGCCTTGCAAAGTGCTGGGGTCGCAGACACGCGTCACTGCACCCAGCCTTGGTATTTTTAGTATATTACAAATTATCAGCCGTTAGCCGAGGTAGCAAGCTAGTCTTTTGGAGGTATGGTAGACGAGCTCTGTGACTCTGCTGTGGTTCCATAGCCGTGGGTGTGAGAATAGTGCCGTCTCCCTGTCCGTCCGGAGGTAGGCTGGCAGGGGGCGGGGCTGCCAGCTGCCGGCTCGCGCTCCTGTTCTTCCCGGACTCTGACAGTTGCAGATCCGTCTTTCCATGTCAATTCTGCCTGGATGTTTTCAGGAGGAGGAGTTTGGTTTCCAAGAGCTGTTTAGCAGTCACGATATAACCTCTAAGGAATAGTTAAATGCCCAGAGCAGATCCAGGTGCTCGGATGTGGTTGATCCGTGCAGCTGCCACAGGTTCAAGCCTGTTGTGGAGCCGCCCTGCGTGTGTGCCTGTCCAGAGAGGGAAGCAGTGGGAGGAAATTCAGAAACAGAAGGTTTTGCGCCAACAGCCTTCTCCTTCATCAGCGGAGGCAGCCGTGCACTCTGGAGAGTGAGTTCGTGTACTTTTTCTCTGTGTTCACGGAGTAGTCACTTCAGGAAATGTGGAGGGTTCCATGCAGGCTGGCGCCGGGCACACGCACAGAAATTGGACCTGGCTCCTATCTGGACAGGGACAGGGCCGATGAGAGCTTGGCCGTGGTAGGAGCTTTTCTCCCCAGAGGACACCAGTCCCATTTCACCTGCTGCAGCCCTGGGAGGACACAGAGCTAAGGGACCTTTCCTTTTTCCCAGATCCCAGCAGCCATCCAGAAAGGACGCTCGACATGGCCCCAGGGGACCAACCCTGGTCCTCTTCTCACCTTTGGAAGTGACCCTGCAGACTCCTTCACCAGCAGGCAGATACATAACACACCTGACCCCAAATGCCCAGATGCACATTAGGAGCGGCTTGGTGGGTGTGGGGGAGGGAGTGCTAGTAGGCCCTCCCCTCTCTGGAACTTTGCTCCCGGTGAAATTTGGAAGTGTGGCGCTTCCCCCACATCTTGGAAACCTCTGGGTGGCCGACTTGGACTTTCAAAGTTGAGTGCTAAGAAACAGCGTGAGGGACTGGGGAAGGAGGCTGCAGGGGGCTCTCCCTCCTGGCACGCGGGTCTCCCGGTGCTGCCTCCCAGGGGGCTGTGCAGCCTCTGCTGGAGCCTGGCAACGGGGCGCAGGCAGGAGCTGCAGGGTGGAGGTTCTTGCAGGAGTGCCCAGCGGGGGCACCGGCGGAGCCCTGGGATGCTGCTGGATTTGCCAGTGATTGAGGGGCAGGGGTGCTGGCCTGTCAGGGTGGTCCTGGTCAGCTGCCCTCTGGCCAGAGAGAGGCGTCACCACCAGATTTTCAGATGACCCAAAGCTAGGGAGAATGCGGACTGGATGCTGGGTAGAGACTGTGGGAAAAGGGGCCGCCCCGCAGGGTGGGCCCGTGCTGAGAGGCCGTGGCCTGGGGTACTTCTACGGTCTGACCTCTGGCTGCGAGGGCCCCAGGAACTTGGGTCTGAGTAGCTCAGTGCACATACTGCCTTCATGGAGAAGAGGACGGGGAGCAGGGCAGGGAGGGAGGGAGGAGGGAGGCTAGGCTGACATCAGCAGAGCTGGCTGTCCCTTGCCTGCCCCAGCTCCATCTGGGACCAGGTGTCCCATCCCTGCCCAAACCTGGTCAGCATCCCATGGATGTGCCACTGGGGAGGTGGAGTGCTCTGAGCTCCTGCCCCTGCCCCTGCCCTGAGCCCTGCCTCCTGGCCCTGCTCGAGCCCTGCCTCCTGGCCCTGCTTCAAGCCCTGCCTCCTGGCCCTGCTTCAAGCCCTGCCTCCTGGCCCTGCTTCAAGCCCTGCCTCCTGCCCCTGCTTCAAGCCCTGCCTCCTGCCCCTGCTTCAAGCCCTGCCTCCTGCCCCTGCCCCTGCCCCTTCCCTGAGCCCTGCCTCCTGCCCCTGCCCCTGCTCGAGCCCTGCCTCCTGCCCCTGCCCTGAGCCCTGCCTCCTG
>CM052657.1:114412597-114438507 GCA_028533165.1 Leontopithecus rosalia | reverse complement strand
TTTGCTGCAGCGGAAAGTACATTCCTGGTCTTCTTTTCTGTGTCTCTGGTCAGGCTTAGACTGGGGTCGTCTTGGAAGGAGACAGTGGTCCCAGCCGATACCTTGAGGGGACCCTGTCCTCAGAAACCCTATTTTCCCATAAAAGTGTGAGGGCGTGGCTGGCAGGGAACAGGAGCTGGGGTGTCAGGGTGAAGTGCCCTGCCTTGGGAGTCCCGTGCCGCAGCCTTTACCTGGCAGGGGAGGTGAGCAAGCAGCACCCTGTGGTGCCTCTTCTGTCGGAGCTGTCACCCGAGAACTTGTCCATGGGGTGCCTTCCTGTCATAGGCTCAGATGGCAGCGCAGATGGGAGGTGTGCCGGGTCCTGTTACCTGCCCGTGGGGTGCTCTGGCAAAGCCGCACTGTCAGCCCAGCAGGGGCCTCTGCCTGCACCCTGAGCCGGGGACCTGGTGCTGTGGTTACTATGTGAGCACACCCCTTCCAGATCACTTCCCTGCGGTTTGTGTTTTTTATTTTACTTTTAAAAATTTGCATCTTTGGCTTTTATAAACCTAACTTATATTCTTGTAAATCCAGTGAGATCTCAGTTTCCCCGCCCGTGGCCTGTAATTCTCAGAACAGGACAGCTGTGTTCAAGCTCCCCAAGGCTGCCCACACCCCTCGCCAGGCTCACTGATTCACCAGGAGGATTCGCAGAGTCCTTAGTGAAGCTGTTGTAGTGACAGGCAGAGTTCATGACAGTGAAGGGTGGAATCAGCAAAGGCCTGTGGGGCAGAGTCCAGGAGAGACTAGGTGCCCGCTTCCTGCGTCCTCTTCTGGGGAGGCACGTGGACGGCTCCCAGCGAAGACGTGTGACGGCACACGTGGAGTCCGGCCCCCCGCAGAGTGCTCCAGAGCCTCGGAGCCAGGCCTTTTCTTGGGGTTTCTTCACATAGATATGCCTGGCCTTAGTTCCCAGGGCCCCCAGAGATCAGACTGCTACCACGTGGCTTGGGGTCCCCACTGTAGTGGTGTTGCTAGCACAGGCCATCTGATGTGGCTCAAGACCCCAGGTAAACTCAGGCGCTCTTACCAGACTGGGTGTTCCTGGAGCTCAGGTGATCGCCCATGAGCCCGGGAAGGGCCCAGTCTTTCTTTGGAGTGTGTGGGGTTTGGACAGCCCAGGCCCGCTGAGTTAACCCTTTATTGCACTACGGTATTTAAATGTCTGGCATCTGGTCCAAGCTGCACTGGATCACATCTTGGTTTGACCATTTATTAGCTCTCTGATTTAGATGCTCTTTATATCTCTTTGTTTTCTTGTTGGTGAAATGGGGGTTGTCACAGTGCCCGCCTCCTAGGCATGTGGGAGATGGACTGGTTGGCAAATGCCCACTGAGATCTGGGCAAAGGTTGGTTGCCTCCTCACCATCTCCAGAAGACAGGGGGGTACATCTCCCTAGACCCTGCACCTCCCCCTCAGGGATGCTCATTACACTGGTGTGACCCTTGATTCCAAAAGCTGACCCCGCCCTTGGAGGTGGTGCCTGAGGTCGCCGGAACCCCACGGGCCCACCTGCTCTGTGAGCGTGCCTGTGTGTGCCGTCCTGTGGACACATGTTTTCCATATCTAGATTTACTTCTTCTTTTGCTGCCTCACAGAAAATTTGGCAAGCAGAGAAAAGGGTTAAAGTCACCCAGCCCCAGCGCCAACTGTCCGGTGGCATCTGGCTCCGTTTCCTCCAGGGCAGTTTTCCATGGCTGTGACCTTGGGTCAGTGCCATGCCCGTTGTGGCCGCTTGCGTGCTCATGGTCTCCACCAGGAGAGGTGAGCTTTGGCATAGCTGGCTGGGTAGATGGAGGCAGCCTTGCTGTGCCCTTCAGATGGGACCTGGTCAGGAATCCCACGTGGACAGGAGGATTGTCTGTGGTGGCCTATGACTCAGAAACTTCGTTTTTCTTTTGGAGACAGAATCTCGCTCTGTCACCAGGCTGGAGTGTAGAGGCACAATCTTGGCACACTGCAACCTCCACCTCCCAGGTTCAAGCAATTCTCCTGGCTCAGCATCCTGAGTAGCTGGGATTACAGGTGTGCACCACCATGCCCGGCTAATTTTTTTGTGTTTTTAGTAGAGACTGGGTTTCACCGTGTTGGCCAGGCTGTCTCGAACTCCCAACCTTGTGATCCGCCTACCTTGGCCTTCCAAAGTGCTGGGATTATAGGTGTGAGCCACCATCCCTGGCTGACTCAGGGACTTCTAAAGGTCACCTTTGGCCACTCTGAGTGCTGGCTGCTTTCCCAGCAGGTCATTCTGGCCAACATCGACCCCCTTTGACACCTGGGTAGAGCCACTTGGCAGCCGGCTCCTGAGGCGGCGTGGCCTGAGGTGTGATGCTGAGCATGGAGTTGGAGGACCCGGCTTCTGGCTCTGCCTTTTCTGGCCAAGGGGCTGGGAGTACCCTCACCTCTCTGACCTCAGTCTATGGACCTCTGAAATGGGTTCAGTTACCTGCCCACCTGCCAGGTAGGCTGTTCTTACGGTACAAGGCCTTGAGCTGCAGAGAGTGGCTTGTCTTGTGCCCTCTGTGCTTCTGGGAATGTTCTGAGATGTTCTGTGACCTGTCTGGGGCCTGAGGGGAGGAATGAGAAGAGGATGGGGCTGGGGAACCAGGTCCTGATCTGGGCTGCCACCAGTCAGAAGGGTGTGTCCGCCAGGCCCATGCAGATGCCTTAAAGGCAACGAGTTGTTTGTGCGACTTGCACCCGCATAGTCAAGCAGCTATTCATTCCCTTGGCACATGGTGATTAAGCACCTACTATGTACCCATGAGCCACATGCTCCACACAGCTGTGAAGAGTCAGAGAATCAGATGAACCCGGACTTGTACAGATAACAATCTGTCAGCACCCCATAGAACGGGACTCTAATCGATTTGGGGGCAGGGCTCATGGCTGTGCCAATGAAATTTGGCATTGACAGAAGGCACGGGGCAGGTTCCTGGAGGTGGGTTCGTTACTTCGGTCAGAGCGACTGGAGGAACTGGAGGAGGTGCCTGGTCCCTGCCTCCCTCTCACAGATTCGCTCCTCCCGGCGGTGGGTAGACCATGCTTCTGGACTTCAAAGCCGGCTCCACTACCCTCAGAGTCTGTGTGCTGGGCATGGACAAGTCTGCTTTGTACCCATTCTGTGGCCGTGAACCCACCTATACTTCTCAGCCTTGCTTTTCTTATCTGCAAAATGGGAAAAGCCACTGGATTTATCTTAAAACTTAAGTCATCAGTGTCTGGGCTTGAAAGAGAACCGGCTAATAGTGGCCTTCGCAGACAAGCCTCTGCTATGCAGGCGACCGCTGTCTGCTGCCAGGTGAACAGCAGCAGCTCTGACCATCGTGGTGATCACCCTTCGTGGCACACGCCAGCTCGGCGCAATCTCCGGGCAGGCAGTGGTGGCGCAGCTCTCCCGAGGCATGGAAAGACGTGCTCGTCCCTGGGATCGCAGCGTATCTAATGTATCCAGGATCTCATGTATCCGTGAGAGCAACGGTGCTTCTTGCAGCTGAGGCCTCTCTCTTTGCAGTGCCTCAGATTTCCAGCTTTGTCAAGTTGGAATACCAGGGGAGGGCCCGTGGTTGCTGTGGAGAAGGGACAGTTGCCGGAGGTGAAGGCGTCTCATCTGCAGGGACACCACACAGCCCGATTGGAAGAGTAACACTCCATCTTGGGAGAAACTTTTGGGCACTGCTGTTGTCTTAAACTATCACGTCTGTCTCTCTGATGGCTCCGGGGAGGTCGGGGAGCCTTCATGCTGTTCGCTGGTACATCCTAAGGGCCTGTGGCAGGCCCTGCCTCATTGCAGGTGCGCGGTATTTGTTGAATGCCCCACTGAACAAAGCTTTCAGAACACACCTTTATTTACAAGTAGGGTTTTCCCCATATGACAGTCACTAAAAGATCTGAAATATGTGTGTGTGCCTGTGTGTGTGTATTAATTGAGACTTGATATCTCTCTGGTTTGGTGACTGAGGACAAATACCTCTGACCACGTATGAAATTCCTGACTGAGCATGCAGATAAAGGCTTGAAGACAAAAATGACAGCAGTGGGAAGAGAACCATTGTCTGAGCCATACCCATGGTCCTGGTTAACACGTGGCTGCCACTGGGGAAAATGGTCTGGCAGGGCCTAAAAAGTTAAATGTAGAGTCACATTAAATGTAGAGTGAAGTTAAATGTAGAATGAAGTTAAATGTAGAGTGAAGTTAAATGTAGAGTGAAGTTAAACGTAGAGTGAAGTTAAACGTAGAGTGAAGTTAAACATAGAGTAGGCGTATGAGCCAGCATGTCCACTCCTGGGTGTGTCTCCAAGAGAAATGGAACAGTAGGTACGAGTGAAAACGTTTACATAGGTGCTCATGGTGGCATTGTTTATAATAGCCCAGAACTGGAATCAGTCATATGTTTGTCAGCTGAGTAATAAGTAAACTGTGGTGTGCCCATAGGATAGGATGTGGCTCAGCCTGGAAAGGAATGGATTACAGACGTGGGCTCCTTTGTGGATACACCTTGAGGACATTACCCCAGGTGAAAGGAGTCAGATGCAGAGGTCATGTGTGATGTGACTCCATTTACACGTGGTGTCCAGAAAGGGCAAATCCATGCAGGCAGAACACAGACCTGCGGTTGCCAGAGGCCGGGGGTGGCTGTGACTGGGTTTGGGGTTTCCATGTGGGGTGCTGAGAATGTCCTGGCATTAGATAGTGGTGATAGTTGCACAACATGGGTAAAAACCAGTAAATACTTTAAAGTGGTAAATTCTGTATTAAGTGAATTTTATATATCTAAAAAATTGCTAAGGAAACAAACACCCCAAAAGATTTCTGTTGATTTTGTTCAACGTGGAATCTCAAGCACTGAGGGAGAGAACCAGGCACATGTGGGCATTCGTCAAGTAAATGATGAGAGCAGGGATGGGTCTTTTTTTATTTTTTATTTTTTAGACAGTTTCACTCTGTCACCCAGGCTGAAGTGCAGTGGTACAATCTCAGCTCACTGCAACCTCTGCCTCCCGGGTTCAAGCGATTCTCATTCCTCAGCCTCCTGAGTAGCAAGGATTATAGGTGTCCACCACCATGCCCGGCTAATTTTTGTATCTTTAGTAGAGACGGGTTTCACCATGTTGGCCAGGCTGGTCTCAAACTCCTGACCTCAAGTGGTCCACCCACCTTGGCCTCCCACAGTGCTGGGATTACAGGCATAAGCCACTGAGCTGGGCAGGGATGGGTCTTTCTGAGCCATTGAGGGGAAGGGATGCAGGGAGACCCCGGCTTGCTGTGCCAGAGAGCCTTTGACATTTCTAGAACCTTGTTAGTCTCTCTCCCTTTTCAGCAGAAAGGACAAGAGACAAGGCCAGGTATGATGGCTCACTCTGTAATCCCAGCACTTTGGGAGGCTGAGATGGGTAGATCACAAGGTTAGGAGTTCGAGACCAGATTGGCTAACATGGTGAAACCCTGTCTTTAATAAAAATAGAAAAATTAGCTGGGCGTGGTAGTGCATGCCTGTAATCCCAGCTACCCGGGAGGCTAAGGCAGGAGAATTGCTTGAACCCAGGATGTGGAGGTTGCAGTGAGCTGAGGTCATGCCATTGCACTCCAGTCAGGGCAACAGAGCAAGACTCCATCTTGCGGGGGGAGGGAAAAAGAACCAGAGGCAGGCTGAGAGCCTTGGGTAGATGAAAGCATGGAGCTAGAATTTAAGAACCATCACATTCATTTGCTTATGTATTAATTTATTTGAGATAGGGTCTTGCTCTGTTGCCCAGGCTGGAGTGCAGTGGTGTGATCATCGCTCACTGCAGCTGCAACCTCAAACTTCTGGGCTCAAGGATCCCTCCTGCCTCAGCCTCCCGAGTAACTGTGATCTCAGGCATGCATCACCATGCTTGGCTAATTTTTAAATATTTTGTAGAGACAGTCTCACTGTGTTGCCCAGTTTGGTCTCGAATTCCTTGGCTCAAGCAATCCTCCCGCCTCAGCCTCCCAAAGTGCTGGGATTTCAGGCGTGAGCCACGGCACCCGGCCCACCACATTTATTTTTATGGCTGACTCTCCTCTATGGTAGGTGGTGCCCATGCCAGGCTAACTCTTCTTCCTCAAGGGAAGCTTTCCCCTCAGAAAGAATAGTTTTGTTCTGTGTGATTTTAGCATTAAAATTTTAATTTATTAGAGTGATACATTCAAAGGTTTTCTTCCTTTTTTTAAAATTGTATTTGGGCTCTGGGGAACATGTGCACGTCCTGCACCCTGCAGGATTGTTGCGCAGGTACATACGTGCCATGCTGGTTTGCTGTCTCCATCCCTGCCACGTTGCCTACATCAGGCATTTCTCCTGGTGTTATTCCCCCCGCTCCTCCCTGTCAAAACCTTTTCTTCAAGCTTGTAAGTTTCATTTTACAATGATTTCTCTATTTATGTCGAGTTGATTTTATGATCCTTGAAGAGTGGGCCTCTGATTACAGTGCGATCTCATGTACAAACCTGAATTCCTGTTTTGGATATGTAAGTGATCCTTATCAATCTCAATATACTGAAAATAGGGGGAATCCTAAATTCTCTGAAACATCCAAGAAATGTTTTCACTTTTCTTAAAATTCTGCTTTCCGTATAAAGTCTCATGTCTCCATCAGTCATTCACCTGCTTATTTTGGCTGTGATGAGAAGATGAATTGGTTTGGTACTTTTAATCCTAAATACAAACAGGTGCTCTGCGTAAAGGTGAGGCCTGTTTCTGGATGTCACTTACAGTAAGTGTCAGGCAGCTTTGGTTTCTCTCTTCATCTCTGTCCTTAGGTTTAAGCCTTCTGGGGATTGTAAACCATTGACCCACGAAGGAAGCAGCCTGGACCCTCTGTCTAAGTCGCTGGAGTTGACCTTGGACGAGGGTTGGTGTAACGCTGGGACCCAGGAGCTGCCTCTTCCTCACGGTTCTTGCCCCCAGGAAGGGCCCCCTGCAGCCGTAGCAGGTCTTCCGTGATTTGTAGAGGGCTGGGTCCTGCCATCCACCACCCCCTGCTCGAGTTCACTGGTACCCTGTTCTCTGCCTCTGTCTGGGCCTGCCCCCTCCCATCCGCACCTGCCCTTTGGATCCAGCCGCTAACATCCTGCTTCATGGCTTAATTCTCAGTTAACACAGAGTGAGGTGATTTAGAGGAATGCAAGTGAGTGGCGTTGGGATTTGAGGCCACCGAGAGAGCATGGCTGAGGCAGCGGCAACCTGCCCTGACTTTCTGTAGCCCCCACGCCCAGTCTCCTGGGTCTCAGCCTCACGCCCAGCTCTGATGCTGGGTTCTGTTCGTGACATCGGCTCCAGCAGGCACCCACTGCTTAGCTGTCCCTGAGAGTAACTGTGGTCCCATCAGAGAAGCCACCTACAGACCAGCATCCCTAGATGTGGCCTCAGTGGCCATTCTGAACACAAAATGTTTTTGGGGGTCGCTGCCTGAGTACCTGCCTGTCTGCCCCATTCTGGAGTGGGTGGTGATGTGTTTGGTGTCCATAAGGCTTGGGGGTCTCTCTGTGCCTTGTTTTCCCTGGAAAGTGGGACTGATCTTGCTCTTGGCCCGGCCCTTCCTGCCAGCGGCACTGCTGTGTGCTAAACGGTGCCCGTGCAGGTTTGCAGGTTGAAGCTGTCACCCCAGCACTCAGTGTGACCTCATTGGAGCAAGGCTCTTTAAAGAGGTCAAGTTAAATGAGGCTGGTAGGGTAGGCCTGATCCACTGTGACTGGTGTCCTTAGAAGGAGACAGCTGTATAAAGACACAGGGAAATGGCAGCGCCCTGCCCAGGCGAAGGAGAGGACCCTGGAACAATCTGTGCCTTCGGAGGGACCCATGCTGCCTGGATCTGGGACTCCTGGCCTCTGGGGATGTGGGACAGTGTGTTTCTGTGGTTACAGCTGCCTGGTCTACATACTTTGCTGCCACAGCCCTGGTTGACTCATGCAGGTGCCTAGGGCCAGAACAGGCTGCAGAGCCCTGGATGGGGATCAGGCAGTGGCTGGGGGCAGGTGGGAGGTGGACTCTGGTCCTGACAGTCATGCCAGTGTCCTTTGACCTCATAAACTGTGGCTCTTTGTAGCCTGTTTTCTCATGTTACGATGGAGATCCCAACCCCTCCTCTGGATGGGGTCCCTGAGATATCTCTGCTAATTATCGGGGAGCCCAGGAAATGAGTTATTGCTGATGTTTGTACAACACACACACACACACACACACACACACACACTGTCCCCCTTGATTTGGAATTGCTACAAGGCTCTGATGAGATGGCTCCAGAACCCATGGGCTGTGATTCCAGACCGGCCACATAAGCCCTCTCTGCCTGTGGTTTGAGTTGATTTATGAATGTAATTTGTGGGGGAATCTGGCTTTTTAGCAGAGCTGTGGGTCTGCATCCCTGGAGGCCGTTTGTCTCTGTGTATCCTACATGGCAGTAAAGAGAGGAAGGACTTTCTTTTTTCTGGTACTCGGTTTTGGTTTTGCAGACTTCTTCAGGAAGAGCAAGCTGTGCTGGCTCTTGTTTGAATTGGATATTTGCCTTTGACGAGGAAGGTCTCCCCATTAAAGGTGCTTCATCTTTTCCTCTCGCCCTGCCTGCGATGCAATTAAGGAGACATGATTGCATTCTCTGGGTCTCACCTTTTCCTTTCACCTCTATGAGCTGATCGCCTCCGATGGCTTGATAACATCTCTAGCAAGAAGAAAGCCTTGATGAATGTAGATCTCTTTGCAATTTGCTTTGTAAGTGAATATTCCAGTAATGAGTGAAGACGGAAAGTATGAAATTGGATTGACGAAGTGACTTTCCTGGTAGAGGCGACGCTTTTCCACCCAGAGTGGCACACTTTGCTCCTTTCACTCTTACCTTGTGTTTCTTTACATTTAAAATCTCTTCATGAAGGCTCAGGTCCTGGTCTTTTTTTTTTTTTAGAAATGGATTTTCTCTTGTTGCCCAGGCTGGAATGCAATGGTACAATCTTGGCTCACTGCCATCTCTCCCTCCTGGGTTCAAGGGATTCTCCTGCTTCAGCCTCCCAAGTAGCTGGAATTACAGGCACGCACCACCAGGCCTGGCTGATACTTTGTATCTTTAGTAGAGACGGAGTTTCTCCCTGTTGGTCAGACTAGTCTTGAACTCCTAACCTCAGGTGATCCACCTGCCTTGGCCTCCCAAAGTGCTGGGATTACAGGCATGAGCCACTGCGCCTGCCCAGGTTCTGGTCTTTCTAGTTACAGTGGGGACAGCATGGGACCTTCCAACGTTATCCTGCCCCATTCAGGAAACAGGATTCCTACAGGCATCACGAGTGTGGATTCTGACATAAAATAGCAGGTTTGTTTGATGTTCTGGTAAATGAGTGCTCATGGTCACATCCTAACAGTCTTCAAGGACCGCAGGTCACGAAGAACGGAGTGGAAAGTCATCATGGGCTGCACTGTGTCCCCTCCCCAGATTCCTAGGTTGAATCTCTAAGCCTCAGGACCACAGAGTGTGACTGTGTTTGGAGTCAAGTTGGGCTCATAAGGCCAAGAGTTTGAGACCAGCCTGGTCAACACGGTGAAACCCCATCTCTACTCAAAATACAAACGTTAGCCAGGCGCCATAGTATGTGTCTGTATTCTTAACTACTTGGGAGGTTGAGGCAGGAGAATCACTTGAACCTGGGAGGCAGAGGTTACAGTGAGCTGAGATCACGCCACCACACTCCAAGCCTGGGCAACAGAGTGAGACTCCATCTTAAAAAAAAAATTAAAAAAAAATAAAGTTAAGTGCTGGGCGCAGTGGCTCACACCTATAATCCCAGCACTTTGGGAGGCTGAGGCGAGCACTTGAGGCCAGGAGTTTAAGACCAGCCTGGCCAACATGGTGAAACCCCGTCTCTACTTGAAATAAAAAAATCAGTCAGGCGTGGTGGTGCACGCCAGTAGTCCCAGCTACTGGGAGACTGAGGCAGGAGAATCGCTTGAACCTGGGAGGTGGAGGTTACAGTGAGCTGAGATCATTCCACTGCCCTCCAGTCGGGGCAACAAGTAAGACCCCATCTCAAAAAAAAAAAAAAAGATGAGGAGATAGATATGTACAGAGGGACGACCCGGTGAGGACAGAGGAAGAACGTGGCGTCTGCAGGCCAAGAAGAGAGGCCTCAGGAGGACCCAGTGCTGTGCGGACTGCAGCCTCCAGGATGTGAGATAATATATGTCTGTTGGCAAGCTGCCCTGTCTGCAGGGCTGTGTACGGCAGCCTGAGCCAAGACCTTGGAGGTGATGGGCAGCGTCCCGTCTCCCCGTAACACAGGTGTATCAGTTCTCAATTGTGAATGAGGACATAGCGCAGAGGGGGATACAGCTGAGCTGACTGTGCTGTGTGTGCTTTTGTATTTTTTTCCTTTTTTCTTGAGACAGGGTCTTGCTCTGCCGCCCAGGCTGGAGTGCACTGGTGCGATTGTGGCTTACTGCAGCTTTGACCTCCTGAGCTCAAACGGTCCTCCTGCCTCAGCCTCCCTAAAGTCCTGGGATTACAGGCATGAGCCGCTGTGCCTGCTCTGTTTTTCATTTAAGGCTCACGAGCACCACAGGGGCTGGACGTCCACCCACTGGATGGAGAAAATGAGACCGAGATAGAAAAGCCAGGTGCGTGGAGGCCAGCAGCTCAGAGTGGAGACGTGGCATTGCCTGACCTTCAGAAGCCTCCTCCAAACGCCTGCATACCCCTTGTTCCCATGTCCTGGCATTCTATCACGGCCTGCAGGACGTCAGGCACTTCTGCACAGACGTTGTCAGAAAGTGGAGCGGCCTTAAGAGGCGGCCGGTTCCCTGCAGAGGCACCATGCCGTGGTGGGTGGTGACATACTCTCTCTTATTCCCCATCAGCCATCTATTGCTTCTGAGGCCTCGTTTTCTAGACAGCAGTGAGCCACACTGTCTCTTCCTCTGAGAAGAGGCATGGATGTCCCTTTCTCCCCATGGGCATTGCAGGGGTTAGTTTGGGAGTGCAGCAGATGGGTGCCGAGATGTGTGAAGGTCTGGGTGGGCCTCACACTGTCCCCTTGCTAAGTACTTAGCACTGCCGCCTCGAGGGCCTGGTTATGGATTACACAGAAAGACCATGAGAAGCGAAAGCCTTCTGCAGCTGCCACCAGCAACTGCCACCAGCCACCCGCCTTTGCAGTTACAGAAGCATTTCCTCTCTGCCCCAAAGGGCCTGGACAAGAGCATGGACTGGAAGAATGACGGCTGTGGCCACTGGGCAGCTCGGGCAGCTGTCCCTCTGCTTGGCTGGTCTGTTATTTCTCAGTCTTGGGCCGGGGCCCTGCAGGTGGTCATCTCTGCTGCTGGTTGACCTACATGTGGGTGACCCGGAGCTTCCTCACAGATGAGGGCTGTGCTGTGGGAAGCAAGTCAGCTGTGCTCTTCCCCGTCCTGCTGAGGCTTGCGCTGGACCCTTGTACTCAGCTCCCTCCCTGGGCCCCTCTTGTCCTTGCAAGGGGGTGAACTGTCCCCCAGGCGCTGGGGCTTTGAAACCTGGTTGGCAGAAGAGCACCCCCAGGCCTCAGCTGTGGGCTTTTCTGTGTTCATTTACCCCTAGGAGAAACAGCACAGGCTTTGGAAGGGAACGCTCTGGACATGAGACCTGCTGGATATGTGGCTTGAACACAGCACATCCTCTCTGAGGGCCACTGGGCTTATGTGTGAAGTTGGGGCCATCGCCAGGCGGCATGGTGGCTCATGCCCAGTACTTTGGGAGGCCAAGGTGGGTCAATTGTTTGAGGTCAGGAGTTTGAGACCAGCCTGGGTAACATGGAGAAACTCTGAGTCTACAAAAAATTAAAAAAACTAGCTGGGGTGTGCTCCTGTAGTCTCAGCTAATTGGAAGGCTGAGATGGGAGGATTCCTTGAGCCTGGGAGGTTGAGGCTGTAGTGAGCTGTGATTGTGCTCCTGTACTTCAGCCTGTGCAACAGGGTGAGACTCAATCTCAAAAAAAAAAGTGGATCACGAGGTCAGGAGTTTGAGACCAGCCTCCACAATATGGTGTAACCCTGTGTCTACTAAAAACACAAAGATTAGCTGGTCATGGTGGCGGGCACATATAAACCCAGCTAGCTACTCGGAAGGCTGAGGCAGGAGAATTGCTTGAACCCAGGAAGCAGAGGTTGCAGTGAGCTGAGATTGTGTCATTGTACTCCAGCCTGGGTGACAGCGAGACTCTGACTTAAAAAAAAAAAAAAAGTTGGGGTGATGCTGTCTACTGAGAAACTCTCTGAGGTTTGGTAGAGTTTGTCAATTACACGGGCACTGATTGGTCATTGGCGAGGTGCCAGTGACTAGGATAAGCCCTGAACGCCACCGCTGAGCATAGAAATGGAACAGAATGGAGCCTGGGAGCCCCTGGGGGAGTCACACACCTGCTGGTGGACAGCGGAAGCTGGGGTGGCCAGGAGGAGGATAGGTATGAGAACCTGGAACAAGGGGAGGGACAGCAAGTGAGTGGTCAGGGTTTCAGCCGAGAATGGCAGATGCATGTGGCTATTTCACAGCCCAACCCAGGGACCGGGTCACTGGGAGCCGGGAGCTCTGTCTTCAGTGGCCATCTGTGGTCGCTGCGTACTGGCTGTTGCTGCAGGTGGGCGGCAGCTTCCTGGGACTCCAGGTTGATGTGGGAGCTGTGGCATTGGTGCCCACTCCTGCTGTGTGAGAGAACCCCAGGCTTTGCTCCCACCCACCTTGACCCATCACTTGCCCGTGTGAGGGGTGACTCCCTGCTAGAGAGAGCATCAGGGCCCCCGAGAGACCGTGTAGGCCCAAGCTCCATTTGAAGGTGGTCATAGTCACTTCAGTGAGGCCAGCACCCAGCACAGTGCAGGGACGTGGCAGGCCGTCAGCAGATGAGAAGGGATGTGGTGGGTGACGGATGCGTGAGCCGGGCACCCTGGCACCAGCATGACGCATTTGGGCCCACACCTCAGTTTCATCTTGACTGTGGGTTATAGGTGCAGTGAATTCCATTGTCTTCACTGCTGTGCCTGGTTGCCAGGGCAATTCATGGGTCCCTGTTTATTTCTGCCTTTCAATTACTCAGTATCCCTGTGCCTTTTCATACATCAGCTATAAATGTTCGCTGTGTTTTCCTGTTCCCTTGCCCTGGAGTCCTCCTCCCCAGAGGGAGGGGATCCTGTTTCTGGAGAGACCTCAGCAGCTCCTGGTTGGGAATGCTCGGCTTGCTGATGGATGGTGTGTACTGAGGCCTGGGTGCAGGCTGCTGAGGGAGTTTGGGGCTGACCCTCTCAGGCATACGCGGGGAGGGGCTGGACAGATGCGGGTAGGATGATGAGCAGGTGGTTCCGGTGGTCTGTGATTGGAGTGATGGTGGTAGGGGCACCAAGGAGGGGTGGCAGGATGAGAGAGATGGAGGAGGCAAGATCGCCAGGTCTCAGGAGTGGTTGGGATAACGGGCAGAGGCAGAGGGAAACATCTTGGGTGATGTCTCAGTTTCTATTGGGAGCAATGGGTGGTGTCAAGGACTCTGTGGGGTCTGAACTTTGCCCTCCAAGTTAGCCTGCCTCAGTTTCCTGATGCCAGTAGGACACATGAGGCCCCTGGGTCAGAGATACAGGGCAGTGCCTTCCTCAAAGCAGCACTAGTAGGAAGTCATTGTCCCCGTGGGGTCCCCAGGGAAGGCCACGCGGCACCACGTGCACAGCAAGGTGTGTCACGGGAGGGAAGCGTTGAGTTTAGGGAAAGGGACTCCTTTATAAAGGATGACCTCAGCACACCTGTCCTTTGCTCCAGAGGGAGACAGTGTCTCTAAGTTCCAAGGCTGCTCTCTCTACAAACATCTTAGAGGATGGGCCAGAAAAAGGCAGTCAGAGCCTCTGCTCATGCAACACACAGAAAAAGAGAAATCCACCAAGTACAGTCTCCTAACAACGCTTCTGCTTGGCTCTCTGCATTCCTAACATGGAAACCCATGAAGAATGATTCCAGGGCAAACACGAGAAACCCATGAACTCCCCCAAATAAAATAGGAACCCAGGCAGAGCTGTCCTGAATAAAACACAAGAAAGCCACGAAGAGCTGTCCTCAAACAAAACTGAGAAACTGTGAAGAACCATCCCTCCAAAACTCCCAAAAAACATGAGAAACTGTGAAGAAATGTCCCCCCAAAAAATGAGAAACCTGTGAGGAACTGTCCCCTCAAAAAACAGAAACCTGTGAAGAATCATCCCCCCAAAAACAGAAACTGTGAAGAACTGTCCTGAATAAAAGATGGGAAACCCATGAAGAACTGTACCCCCAAAAACATGAGAAATCTGTGAGGAACTGTCCCCCCAAAAACATGAGAAACCCATGAAGAGCTGTCCCCCGAAAACCAGAAACCTATGAGGAACTGTCCCCAAAGAAACAGAAACGAAATGTCCCCCCAAAAACACAACCCATGAAGAACTATCCTGAACAGAACACGGGGAGCCCATGAAGAGCTGCCCTGAACAGTATCTCCGCCTCATGTCTGCGTCATCCTTGCACGTTTTCCTGAGTGTGCCATTCTTTGGCCGTGCTGATTAATCTACCAGACAGGTTGGGACCACATCCACCCCATTTGTCTCATGCAGCCTTTCACTAAGACGACAACCAGCAGGACGGCAGTATTAACCTCAGTGGTGACCTCCAGGGTCCTGGATCTAGCCAGCTGAGCAAAGCCCACAAGCCTGCAGGCTCCCTCAGAAAGCAATCCGCTTTCTCCCTAAGTTTCCGCTGACCTTTCACTTGGCGGCATGTGTTGTTAAACCAGCTGCAGCAGGACGCATTGACAGTTGCACACACTTCACGTGCAACCACAAGGAACAAGCCAAGGGCAATCTTGCCATCCATGGTGCTCTTGGATGTTGAGTTGAGGCTGAAGTTAGTACGTTCTTTTCCTTTTTTTTTTTTTTTTTTTGAGATGGAGTTTCGCTCTTGTTACCCAGGCTGGAGTGCAATGGCATGATCTCGGCTCACCGCAACCTCCGCCTCCTGGGTTCAGGCAATTCTCCTGCCTCAGCCTCCCGAGTAGCTGGGATTACAGGCACGCGCCACCATGCCCAGCTAATTTTTTGTATTTTGAGTAGAGACGGGGTTTCACCATGTTGACCAGGATGGTCTCGATCTCTTGACCTCGTGATCCACCTGCCTCGGCCTCCCAAAGTGCTGGGATTGCAGCCGTGAGCCAAGCCCTTGCACGTTCTAATGGATTTCTCAGCAAGAATAAGGTGAATGGGCATCAAACTTGGTTGAGAGGTAGTGGCATTGATCTCCTTCCCTAAATCCTGGGACACATTTCCTGCAACCTTTTCTAGTTAGACGTCTCCCGTGGAGAGCTGCCTGCAGCATTCACATAAATAACGTGCCGCTGGCATGTTAACCAGGTCACTGAGGGCAGCTCCACTTTGAAGGGAACTTCTCGGTGATCGAGGCTTTGTGACCTACAGGGAGTGCTTGCTTACATACTCAAAGGTCTCTTATGACCCCTCTAAAGTGCCAGTGTGCACGTTCTCAGGAGGGAAGCACTTGGCTTCCGCACAGGAAGTAGAGAGCTGTGGGCAAACATGTCCTGGAAAGTAAGGATTGCTGACAATTGCTGGAGACCACCCCCCCCCCCGACCGTCTCCAAGAGGGACCTTTATAGGTTGGGGGATAGAGGTGGTGATTGTCTCCAACATGGCCTCCTGGATGACTGATAGACCTTAAGTCTCCTGGTTCAGTTAGAATAATTCGCTTCAGCGTCTGCAGGTCCGACCTGTTCGATGTGTCCACGCCAGGTGGCATTTGTCCACCCCACTGAATGACTGGCCAGTGGCTCCAGGAGCGTGAGTGGGGCTGGGGGAGACATCAGCAGGTGTTGACTTGGGTTTTACCTGGGACCTGCAGGACTGAGGTTACCCCTTGCAGGTTCTGATGGATTTCTCAGTAAGAGTGAGGTGAATGGGCATCAGACTGGGTTCAGAGACACTGGCAGACAATGCTAGACCCACAGCCAGTGAAATTCACCACACCTGGTGTCACCGCACCAGTGTATTTTCCATTGTGGGGAATCCAGGGGTGACTCGGAAAGGGGAGATGGTTAACGTCCCCCTTCCTCCCCAGGCTCTGGGGTCTCTGTTCTTCCCCCACCCACCACCAACACTGGTGTCTCGTTGCGATAGTTGCAACTCCACCCTCTCCCTCAGTTGTCTCCTCCTTGCACCCGGACTTTCCTTCTGAAGGGTCAGGTGCAAGAGGCATTTTGATAAAACCCATCCTGTCCACCTTGTGCCGTATGGGTCACTGTGGAAGGTTGTGGTCAGCAGCGCACTCTACCAGGTGTGTGTTGCGACCCAGGACCATGCCAGAATCTGGGTGGCTGAACTGGAATGAGGTTTGAACCCTCCCTGGACCCCGTCTGGCTGGGTAGTCACCTGGAGGCTGCACCGACCAGGCCAGCCTGGGCTCGCTGCTAGAGGGGAGAAAGAAGCTTCATGCCCGAGAATGGTCAGGGTGGGACCTTGAGCTTTCAGTTGGTCTGTATAACCCCTGTCCTTCTCTTCCTGGCCATTACTAAGGATGTGGCCAAGAGGAGATGATCCCTTCCTGGGGATTAGCCATATATAACGATCAGACTTCCCCCCTTTTTTTTTTAATATTTGAGATGGAGTCTCACTCTGTCGCCCAGGCTGGAGTGCAGTGGCATGATCTCAGCTCACTGCAACCTCTGCTGCCTGGGTTCAAGCAATTCTCCTGCCTCAGTCTCCTGAGTAGTTGGGATTACAGGCAGCTGCCACCATGCCCAGCTAATTTTTGTATTTTTAGTAGAGACGGGGTTTCACCATGTTGGCTAGGTTGCTCTTTGGAACCTCTGATCCTATGATCCACCTGCCTCGGCCTCCCAAAGTGCTGGGATTATAGATGTGAGCCAGACTTTTCTACTAAGGACCAGAAGGAGGTGAAGGTAGAGAGGGTGGATAGTCCACAAGTGTCTCGATCCTCTCTCTGCCTGCTGCCAAGTGGCTTTTGTGATACAAGGTTAACCATGTTGAGTGTGGATGGTCTGGGCAATTGAAGACGTGCCACAGATTGGTTTCAACAGCCATAACAGTGTGGCCAGTGCTGGCTGATCGTGCTGGACGGGCATCATGGTGGCCTCTGATGGTGCCAGTGTTGGTGAGGCCCCCACGGGTACCCTGGGTGGAGAGCACCACATTTTGAGATGGTTGATCTGCTGAGAGGAGGCAGGAGCAATGGGGACAGAGGGGACAGCTGTGGGCAGGAGTCACAAGTCTGGCCTGCAGAGGTGGTCTCTGTGTGCAGGCAGTGGTGGATGTGCTGTTGTCTCACAGGATGGTGCATCTGGGTAACGGTGGTGGCTTCTGGGCAGTGCAGACCCAGTCATCAGCTTGGTCTTGCTCAGTGTCATCAGAGAACACATGGGCTCTTAGCACCGGCATCTACGTGCTGACCCAGAATGGTCCATTGGCCTCCGTGGCTTGCCACAGTGTGCGGCCCCAAAGAGCGACATTGTGGGAGTTCAGTCATGGAGGTGGCAAAAATATTAAGGAAAAATATTAGAGCTAGTTTTAGGAAATAGTCACAAAACCCCCTTGGAAGGCCAGGCAGTTTACATGGCTTCAAATGGAAGGATGGGCCGGAAGACAGTGGGTTCTTACCCTAGGGCGTTAGAACACAGAGCAAATGCTGGGAATTGTAAAGAGGTTTCCCTGGACAAGTCTGTTTACCCCACTTCCGTGAGCAAACCTTTGATCATCCTCTCGTGTAACTGCCTTCTACTGGGAGGGGCGTCAGCAGAAGTTGATTATCCTCTAATGCTGTTTCTTCAAAGCCCCTTGTCCTTTGATCTGTACAGAACAGAAGCCCACAAGGCCTGCTGCGGGTGAATGGCCCAGACACCCCAGCCCCCTCTTTCACTGTATTCTGTGTCTGAGTGAATGTATTAATCCGTCACTGGGTCGAGGTCTGCCTGTTGGTCGGACCCTGACATGACGTCTTTCATCTGACTGTTCCAAGTGGCAGACTGGATAGTGAGGCCGCTGCCAGCAGGTGCCCATGAGTCAGTAACAACATAACCAAGTGAGTCAAGGGGGCAGTTGGCCACAGGTATGAGAAGGGCCCCGAATCCTGCCTGCTAAGTGGTGTGGCCATGTACGGTTGCAGCTCTGCAGGGCCAGCCTTGAGGCTGAACGGCCGCTGCACCCCTGTGGGTACCACTGGGCTTCAGTATCATTGAAACATCAGCAAACGCAACCCCGACATTCAGGGGCAGACCCTGAAGCCAGGGCCCCACGGAACCAGGGACATGGTTTCAGGTGACGGACCGGAGAGCCGCTGCTTTTTGTGGGGGCCAGGATGCCCCCATGTTCAACCCGGCCACAGTGTAGAGTAGACCATGGCTGTTGGACCAGCGAGGCCTGGGGGGCCGTTCCTGTCGTGTGAGCCATGGAGTCAGAGCTGGCCCACTCAAAAATGGGAATATCAAGCCTGGAAATCACAAAGCCTCCCTCCATGGATCAGATGCTCAGTTTCAAAAAGAGCATGGTGACAGGTGGGTGCCTGGGAATTGTGCCAGCCAAGTCCAGGTGCCGCCAGGGATGCGCTGTCTCCCTTTGCCCAGTCGGTCGTCTCGGAGATGGGCAGCTCAAGGGAGTTGTCAGGGTTGCAGGGCTCGGGGCTCTAGTTAGCGTGTCCCAGTCAGGAGCGTCCTTCGTGGCCTGTATGAAATGGGGAAGTACAAGCATAGAACTCACCCCTTCCCGTGTCTTTTGGGTCTGGAGGCCACAAAACTAGCTTATTGACTTGGTCCAGCCTCTCCCTGGACGAGGTCAGGTTAGCTTCCCTCCTCCACTGCGAACTCGGCCTCATCAGCTGGGTCTAGGCACCATCTCCCACCATGAGATCGAGTGGGGTTGTGACTTGGGCACCTTTCTCCAGCAGAGCCCTAAAAGCTGGAACTCCTCCCCTCCATGAAGTTCCCCGGCATGCCTGGGTGGGCCAGGGTGGTCTTTGGGGTTCTTTGGGGACATAGCCACCTGCCCTCAGGCGTCTCTCTCCTTATGGCAGCTGCAGTCAGGTAGAGGGGTGTGAGGGATCTGTGGGAGTAGAGGGCCAGTCGCCTGTGCCCGTGAGCCACAGGCATCGATGCAGCGATTTCTGGCAGCATGGCAGTTGCTGAGGGCACAGCCAGATGAAGGGCTGCTGTGTTCTGTTCACTTAGAGCCTTTGTTGAAAAGCAAGAGGCACCTCGATGACACCATTCTAAAGCCTGTGGGAGTCTTGGCCCAGCAGCTGGGACAGCAGGCCATACAGCCCCTCTCTGCTCACCTGGCGGGCACAGAGTCACACTCACAGCCCCAGTCGGGCAGCCTGTTCCTTCCTGTGTCTCATCTTCAGCCTGGAAACTCCAGCACCGTTACCCCTTGCCCCTTCCTGCTCACCGCTTGGACAAGAACATTTGCTACCTGATCCACGGAGGCTTCTCATATCCTGGAGCCCAGCACACAGAGCTCCTTTCCTTCCTCTTCCAGAAAGCCATGTCTCTGGGAGTGTCCCGTCCTCCTCATCAAACTGTCAAGAACCTTGAAGGCTTTGATTTCCCCTCCTGGCTGGCTAATGAGGGAGCTCACCAGAGTTTCATGAAGACACAAGACTCCTGGGTCAGAGATGAAGGAGTTTATTACTCACACCAGTAGCAGCAGGCAGAGCCTCGGTGTTTTTGCGCTGGTTTCCTGAGCCCTGATTCTCACAGCCTAATCCAGAGGGGTGTGGTTGATGCCTGCATATGGTGGGACGCACTGTGGGAGAGAAACATTGAGCTTAGTGGGAGCCAAATACTTTACACTAGACAGTGAGCCTAGCTACCGTTTGCCCCAGAGGGAAACACTGTATCTTGTGTTACAGGTTAACTTGCATCCCCACTCCCCACCAAAGGTGTTGAAGTCCTAACACCCCGAACCTGGGAATGAGACCTCGTTTGGAAATAGGGTATTTGGAGACGATCAAGTTGAAATGAGTTGGTAGGACGGGTCCGGATCCAGAATGACTGGCACCCTTATCAGAAGGAGGAACTCAGAAACAGACGCGGAGGGAAGGCTGTGTGAAGACACGGGGAGAAGATGGTCACCCACCAGCCACGGAGCACCGGAGGCCACGCACCTGAAGCTGGGGCACAGGCCTGGAGGAGATGCGTCCTCACAGCCGCAGAAGGAACCAAGGCTGCCCACACCATGATCTTGGACTTCCGGCCTCCGGAGCTGTGAGATGATACATTTCTGCTGTTTCTGCTTCAGTTCCCGTTCGTGGTGCTTTGTTGTGATAGTCCCAGGAGATGAATCCCATCCGCAGGCACGTTTGAGAAGATCATCTGAACGAAGACAGGCCCTGTTTCTGCTCTGTGAGTAGAGGCTGAGGAGCCCCGAGAACAGTCTCCTAGCAGGTGGGTAGCGGTGCACTTACAGGCGTGGGAACCCAGAATAAGACAAGTTTGGAGGGATTTTTCTTTTTTTCTGGTCTAAGGAAGTTGCTGCCTTGTGGAAGGAAAAGGCCCTAGGCTTCCCTTGCTGGGAAGCAGATTTCTGTTGCTCCACGGGAGAGAACACAGCCGTCCTCTGTGAGGAGGAGAGGGGTAGAGAGGGGTCTCCAGGCAGGGTTGCCACCCCTCTGGCAAGGTTGGACACACCCGTGATGCTTCATCCAGACGACCCCTTGGAGTCATAGGTTTCTTGCTAAGATACAAATTCTTCTTCCCCCTTGTCCCACTGGAGATGGATTCAGTGGATCTGGGTCAGGTGGGGCTGCGAATCCAAACATCTATGGCTCCCCAGGCGGCTCTCACCGCGTCCAGGGTTGAGTATCCCTGGGCACGCCCCCACCCTGCTGGTTCCCTTGTGGATAGGGCGTCATGGTGGCCTTGGATGCAGGGATCCCAGTGTTTCACCGTGAGTGGCTGCCTTGCCCAGAGGTCTCTGCCGCTTTGTTTTCTGTCCCTACCCTTTCCTCTTGCCGGCGGTCACTCCCGTTGGTTTTCTCTGACACTGGGGTTGTCTCATTGCCAAGATGAGACTGACCTTGGCTTCATTCTTCCGGAATCCTGAATTAGCATATGACCATTGCCTTTTCTTTTTTAGCACCTCATCCTGTTGCCTAGATTAGCCCGAACTCCTGGGCTCCAGGGATCCTCCTGTCTTGCCCTCAAAGCAGCTGGGCATGCAGTCACCTGTCACTGTGCCTAGCTGTCATTACTGTTCTTAAAGACACGTGCTACTTGCTAACCCATGGCTTCTTTGCACATGAGAGTGATGAGGTGGAGAAAGAGAAGCTGGGTGTGTGTGGGGCATCCAACTGCTACCTTATTAACAAAATTTGAACCAGGCTTTCTGCCCTCAGCCCCGCAGGAGGAACCTGAAATTCAGTTCCCAGGCCTCCCTGCAGTTCTGTGGTGCAAGCCAGGCGGCCTCTCTGGGTCTTCCCTCGGCAGGTGTTAGACTCATGGATCACCCACCATCTCTGCTTTCTTTCCCAGCACCCCCATTTCTGGGTGTCCTTCTCTTTATATGCATTAAAAATAAAACCCCTTTGCTGCTGTTTTGTGTGTGTGATTTGCAGAGGGAATAGGTGTGAGGCTGATCTGCCACATGGAAGTAAAAGGTCGCTTTATGGCCAGAAATAGACTGGACAGCCGGACAGAGCTGTGCCTCGCGGGCGTTGTGGAGGGAAGGGACCGTCCGATGGTCTGACCTTGCCCCGTGAATTTTTGCTTCCTCTCCAGTGGTGTGTTGAAGAGGGAGAGGTGGTAGCTGGTGACAATACCACCCTTCTTGGGTGCTTCAGTGCTTCCTGAAAGTTTAAGTTCTTGAGCTGAAACTCATTTGCTCCACATTGGCGTGTGGGCTACCGTGGTGTGGTTGACGAGGACTGACAGGTTTGTTCAATTCATGCCACCCCAAATAAAGGAGAAAACAAACATGCCAGCTGTAGATGTTTTCTAGAAGCTTCTGTCTGCTTTAATTAGAAACTGAACTGTGTGTGTGGGTTTTCTTTTTTTTTTTAATTTTTATTGCATTTTAGGTTTGGGGGTACATGTGCAGAACATGCAAGATAGTTGCATAGGTACACACGTGGCAGTGTGTTTTGCTGCCTTCTGCCCCTTCACCCATATTTGGCATTTCTCCCCATGCCATCCCTCCCCCGCTCCCCCCCCTGCTGTCCCTCCCCTATTTCCCCCAATAGACCTCAGTGTGTGGTGCTCCCTTCCCTGTGTCCATGTGTTCCCATTGTTCATCACCCGCCTATGAGTGAGTATATACGGTGTTTCCTTTTCTGTTCTTGTGTCACTTTGCTGAGAATGATGTTCTCCAGATTCATCCATGTCCCTACAAAGGACACGAACGCATCATTTTTGATTGCTGCATAATATTCCATGGTATATATGTGCCACATTTTCCCAGTTCAGTCTATCATCGATGGGCATTTGGGTTTGTTCTAGGTCTTTGCTATTGTAAACAGTGCTGCAGTGAACATTCGTGTGCATGTGTCCTTATAGTAGAACGATTTATAGTCCTTTGGATATATACCCAGTAATGGGATTGCTGGGTCAAATGGAATTTCTATTTCTAGGTCCTTGAGGAATCGCCACACTGTCTTCAACAGAATGGGAAAAATTTTTTGCAGTTTACCCGTCTGACAAAGGGTTTTCTTTTCAACCTAGACTTTCACCGTGGCCTCCTTGTACAAAGTGCTGTTAGATGGGCGCGGGGTAAGGACCTTGGTGTTTTCTTGCTTTCCCTCTGCTCCTATCCTGGTAGGAAAAGCTGTTTTAACTGCCCAGACCGTAAGGTAACAAAGCTCGTCACCTCCTCCACGTGTTTCACTGGAACCACTTCCTCTGTTCTCTTTCATTCCATCCTGTACCTCTTGTTAAAGAATGCCAGAGGCCGGGCGCGGTGGCTCACGCCTGTAATCCCAGCACTTTGGGAGGCCGAGGTGGGTGGATCACAAGGTCAAGAGATCGAGACCATCCTGGTCAACATGGTGAAACCCCGTCTCTACTAAAAATGCAAAAACTTAGCTGGGCACCGTGGCGCACGCCTGTAATCCCAGCTACTCGGGAGGCTGAGGCAGGAGAATTGCCTGAACCCAGGAGGCGAAGGTTGTGGTGAGCCGAGATCGCGCCATGGCACTCCAGCCTGGGTGACAAGAGCGAAACTCCGTCTCAAAAAAACAAAAAAAGAATGCCAGATAGCATGGGGAGAAATGCCAGATATAGGTGAAGGGGAGGAAGGCAGCAAATCACACTGCCATGTGTGTACCTATGCAACAATCTTGCATGTTCTTCACATGTAACCCAAAACCAATGCGGTTAAAAAAATAAGAAAGAAAGAAAGAAAAGAAAAGAAAAAAACGCCAGCTGGTAGACTCCATTCAAACAAAGAAAAGGAGGCCAGGCGTGGTGGCTCGAGTTTGTAATCCCAGCACTTTGGGAGGCCAAGGCAGGTGAATCACCTGAGGTCAGGAGTTCGAGACCATCCTGATCAACATGGAGAAACCCCATCTCTACTAAAAACACAAAGTTAGCTGGGCGTGGTGGCGTATGCCTGTAATCCCAGCTACTTGGGAGGCTGAGGCAGGAGGATCACTTGAACCCAGGAGGCGGAGTTTGCGGTGAGTCAAGATCAAGCCATTGCACTCCAGCCTGGGCAACAAGAGTGAAACTGCATCTCAAACACCGCCCCCCCAACACATCACAAAAGCAGATACTCTGTGCCCCGCGGTTGGTTCTGATCAGTGACAAGGTGTTGGTGGGCACATGCGGAGTAAGGATGCCCAGAGCTGTTTGCTTCTGAGTCACGTTTTTCTGCAAGTGCAAAGTGAAGATAATGACATTTTTCCCTGGGAAATTCAGCAAGAGGCTTGTCACTCCCCAGTGGCGGGCAGGTTACAGTGTGGATGCTGGTTGCCAGCTCCCGGGGCGTCCTGTGTCTGGAAGTCCTGCAGCCTTAATTGGCCAGCAGAGGTTCGCGTGGACGTGGGCTTCGAGACCCGCCTTGCGAGGTGGCATCTTGGTTATCGAGTCGTCTTTAGCTTCTTGCAGCGGCGTTTTGTTGCTTCCAGTGTGTCAATGTTTCACAGCTTTTGCCAAGACTTTCTCCTAAGCGCGTCCTGTTTTTTTGTTGGTATTTGTAAACAGTGTTAACATTTCAACTTTTAATCATGCATCGCAATTATATAGAACATAATCTTCAGTCTTGCTAAAAATCACTCGTTCTAGTTTTCTCAAGGATTCCAGTGGATTTTCAACAGGAGCGATCATGTCTCCTGCAAACAAGGACAGTGTTATTTCTTCTCTCTCTCTCTGGATGCCTTTTATTTATTTTTCTTGTCTTGCTGAGGAGAAGGGTGGGAATGGGTGCCTCAGTCTTGTCCCTGATCTTAGGGATGAGGTTCTCCGTCTTCCCATATAAGTGTGGTGGATGCTGTAGGGTTTTCAGAGATGCCTTTTCTCAGGCTGAGGAGGCTCCCTTCCAGTCCTGCTTTGCTGAGGGGTTTTTCCCGAATCTGTGTTAAATTTTATGAAATGCTGCTTCTGCTACTGTTGAGATGCTTGTGGGTTTTTAGTTTTTGTTTGTTAGTACGGTGAATTGCTTTGGTTTTCAAATGTTAAATCAACAGTGAATTTCAAATGTTAAATTTGATCAGTTCCTAACCAAGGCACACTTGGTTATGAAATAGCATCCTTTTCACATATTGTTGGATTGGATTTGCTGTTTTATTTTGACCTTTTGCGTCTGCGGTCCTGAAGGCTGTTGGCCTGTGTTTTCTTACTAGTATTGGGCTAATATTAGCATCACAGAATGTGTTGGGATATTTCTTTTTTATATATAAAAAATCATAACCCTCCAGTTTTCTTTTGATTAATATTAATTTAGTCTTTATTTATTTATTCATTTTGGATGAATTCTCATTCTGACCCAGGCTGGAGTGCAGTGGTGCAATCTCAGCTCACTGCAACCTCCGCCTCCCAGATTCAAGTGACTCTCATGCCTCAGCCTCCTGAGTAGCTGGGATTGCAGGTGTGCATCACCATTCCCAAATCATTTTTGTGTTTTTAGTAGAGACAGGGTTTCACCACATTGGCCAGGCAGGTCTTGAACTCCCATCCTCAAGTGATCTACCCTTCTCGGCCTCCCAGAGTGCTGGGATTATAGGTGTGAGTCACTGTGCCTGGCCACGGTGAGGCACTTAATGGCCTGGCCATTTAGTATGCTTTTTCCTATTCAGTTACTTTTTACCTGCATTTGTCTTTATTTTTAAAGCGTGGTTCTTTTTAAGTTGTGGTAAAATATACCTAGCATAATATCTATCATGCTAACCCTTCATGAATGTATGATTCAGTGGCATAAATACATCCGTGACGTTGTGTAACCTATCCAGTTACTTTTTACCTGCATTTGTCTAAAGTGTAGTTCTTTCTAAAGACTTTAAATTGTGGTAAAATGTGCCTAGCACAGTATCTATCATCTTCACCAGTCACGAGTATGTAATTCAGTGTGGAACCTCCACGACACTGTGGAACCTCCACGACACTGTGGAACCTCCACGACACTGTGGAACCTCCACGACACTGTGGAACCTCCACGACACTGTGGAACCTCCACGACACTGTGGAACCTCCACGACACTGGACCCTCCACGACACTGTGGAACCTCCACGACACTGTGGAACCTCCACGACACTGGAACCTCCACGACACTGTGGAACCTCCACGACACTGGACCCTCCACGACACTGTGTAACCTCCACGACACTGTGTAACCTCCACGACACTGTGTAACCTCCACGACACTGGATCCTCCACGACAC
>CM052657.1:114394438-114412097 GCA_028533165.1 Leontopithecus rosalia | reverse complement strand
AAGCCCCCTCCAGCCACCAGTGTTCACCCTCCTGTCGGGGGCTTGCTGTCACCTCCTTTGAGAATGGTCTACAGTATTTACGATTTCTCCTCTTAGAAAAGTGGAGTTGGTTCTGGGGGGATTATCAGAGGAAGAGGGGACACCGGGCAACAGAAAGGATGCCTTTGTGCCCTGGGCCTGCTGTGATCAGTGACCGCTGCCTTGGTGGACAGAAATGGTAGAATTTGATTCTCTCCCAGTTTTGAGGGCCAGAAGTCTGAAATCAAGGTGTGGGTGGGGCTGCCTGCCTTCTGGAAACCCTGGGGGAGAAACCGTTCTTCGCTGCCTCCTCTGGCTCTGGGTGGCGACGGGTCGTCTTGGTGCTCCTTGGCTTGTGGCCGCATCACACGAATCTCTGTTCCCCTCCACCCTCCACCCCCCACCCCCCAGCTCAACCCCTGCAGTCACATCACCTTCTCTTCCGTGTCAAATCACCCTCTTAGAAGGGCACTTGGGATTACGTTTAGGGCCCACCAGATGATCCAGGATCGTCTCTGATCTGAAGACCTTTAACTTCATGATGTCAGCAAAGACGAACATCACACGTTTATAGGCTCCAGGGATTGGGACTCGATCTCCTCTAGGGCTGTTGTTCTGCCTACGTCCAAAGAGACGGGCCACACAGAGGGAGGGCCCCAGGGAGGACAGGGCCTTTCCTGGCCCATCATGGGAAAGGCAGTGAGGTGTGAAGTTCTGTAGGATCAGGGTGGACCAGGAGGGCCCAGGTCAGTAAACCCCAAAGTTGTTGAGCTGTTGGATGGAGAACCAAGCTCAGGAAAGGCCTTGGTGAGTGAGCAGGCTGCCCCAGGCACGGAGCACATTGCTCGAACCTTGCTAGCCTCTGCTTTAACTTAAAATTATTATTACTTTTTTATTGAGACAGAGTCTCACTCTGTCACCCAGTCTGGAGTACAGTGGTGTGATCTTGGCTCTCTGTAATCTCTGCCACTGAGGTATGAGTGATTCTCATTCCTCAGCCTCCCAAGTAGCTTGGACTACAGGCCCGCACTGCCACATCCAGCAATTTTTTTTTTGTATTTTTAGTAGAGATGGACTTTCACCATGTTGGTCAGGGTGGTCTCGAGCTCCTGACCTCATGTGATCCACCCTCCTCAGCCTCCGAAAGTCCAAAGTGCTGGGATTACAGGAGTGAGTCACTGCACCTGCCGGAGCTAGCCTCTTTTTAAGCTGAAGTACATGAGATCCCGAGAATCTCCCAGCAAAACACAAAGCCCAGGAGGGAAAGTTGGAAAGAACAGCCTGTCCTCCTCATTTTATTTATGAGAAAGAAAGTCACCCCGGTCCTGTTAGGTCTGTCAGCTCCCTGTGGCAGGTCTTTCCAGCCCATCTGCCTGCTTCTGTCCCTGCTGTCACCCTGCAGTTCTGGTGCCCCAGCGTCTCTCCTAGGTTAGCTGCTGGTGACCCAGACCCTTCTCCTTTCTGGGGCCAGGCACTTCACCTTGCTGGATTACACATGGGGTCCTGTACTCCCTGCAGGTGCCCTGCCAATAAAGGCCCTCCGAGTATGGCCATTGTCATATCACCTCCCTTCTCTGCCATGTGCTCCCTGCACTCCATGCTCCAGGCGTGTGGACCTGGAGTCCACTGGCCTCACTCTGACCTCTGGCATTTTGCATATGCTGTTCCTCTGCCTGGAATTCTCCTCCTCCTCCTCGGCTCCTGGGCTTCCCCCTCCGTGTCCTCACCTGGCTGCCCAGAGGAGAAGCCCCCACTGTGCTGCCATTGCCTCCTGGGCTCTGTGATCTCTACTAGATGCTGAGTTTCCAAAGGGCAGGGACCCCCATGCTCGGCACCTTCCTCGGGATTGACCTGCGCAGGTGGCTATCAGGAAATACTGTTTCTCTGGCTAAATCTTAGTGAGCAAAAGGACACATATTTGTATTTGTGTAAGTCCCCAGTGGCTTGGTGCCTCCCATGTTTTGTTTTAGTAAATCCTTGGGTGGAACTGCATGTATGTTTTCGGGACGTGCCTTTCCTTGTTGGAGACGAAGTCCTGTGATCAACAGTATCCCAGGGTATTAACTGAATGGATAACACTCACGAAGCACATCTACCTTCATTTGCGTCTTCTGTGTCCTTTTGTCCTCAGCATGTCTCTGCCAGGCTCAGAGGGGTTCAAGCTGTGCCCAGGACACCCCCGCACCAAACCCTCACTTAAAGTGATGCTGGTCCGGCCTGGAAACCCTCTCTGGGTTCTGCTCTGACCTTCACCCCACTTTGTCCCCAACTGCTTGGCTAATTTTGAGCCAATATAAGTTGTCCCTGGGGAAACTGGGATTGGGGTGGAGACTGGATCCCTGCCAGGATTGTAGAGAGGCCTCTGCTCCTAGGGAAGCAGAAACTAGGGAAGGATATGCCAGAAAAAAATAGTCCCAGAAGGTGATATAGACCCAGAGAGAATTAAGATGGACAGATTGTGCACACACATGCACACAGGCATATACACATGCACAGGCATATACACACACGTGCACACACAGGCATGCACATGCACACAGGCATACATACACAGGCATGCACACACATATGCATAGGCATACACATGCACCCAGGCATACACGTGCACACACATGCACAGGTATACACAGGCATACACGTGCATGCACACACATGCACAGGCATACACATGCGCACCCACATACAGGCATACACACATGCAAACATGCACACAGGCATACACATAGGCGCATACATGCACAGGAATACATGCGCGCACACACAGGCATACACGCACACAGGCATACGCACACATGCACACAAATGCACAGGCATACACGCACATAGGCATACACACGCACACACATGCATACACACACAGGCGTACACACATGCACACACACATACACACAGGCATGCACACATATGCAAATGAAGGGTGTGGCCTCAAAGGCCCTCTGGCTTCTGAGAGGTCACATATCCTGCACTAATCTTCTGTGAGGTTCTGCCTCTGGGACCGAGCCCATCTGAGTGGATCTGTGTTCCTCAAAAATTAGCGGTTTCTGAGTAAACAGGGACAACACCAGAACTTGACCGCCACCTTTTTTCTCCAAGCGCTGCCATTTAAAAAAACGTTCTGCTGGGTGCAGTGGCTCACACCTGTGATCCCAGCACTTTGGGAGGCCAAGGTGGACAGATCACCTGAGGTCAGGAGTTCAAGACCAGCCTGACCAACATGGTGAAACCCCACCTCTACTAAAAATCCATAAATTAGCTGGGCGTGGTAGCGCATGCCTGTGATCCCAGCTACCTGGGAGGCGGAGGCAGGAGAATCACTTGAACCTGGATGGCGGAGTTTGCAGTGAGCCGAGATCGTACCATCGCACTCCAGCCTGGGCGACAAAGCAAGACTCCATCCCCCTCTCCCTTCAACAAAAAGTTCTGTTGCCCCCAAGAAAAAAAAGATACACACACATGCACACCCACGCGCACACATGCACACCCACACCCACACCCACGTACACACACACACACGCTATCAAGTGCTCAAAAGACAGGAGTAGCCAGTGTTGCCGTGACCTTCGATAAGAGAATGCACATGGTACGGGGGTGGCCACTCCCATCTCTTGCACCCTTGCCAAGGCCGAGCCCTTTGAGCACTCCGGACGTGTTGGCCCTCAGGAAGTTGTTGGGTCTGGGTGACACCAGCGGGGCTGACAATGACAGACTCACTCGTCCGCCATCTGAAGGTCACCTAGGAGGGGCCTCCCCGCGCTCTCAGGGAAGCGAGGTCCTGCGGAGCCTCTGTCAGGCAGGCAGTAGTGGGCGGTGAAGGAGTTTGGGGCTCTTGTTTTGGACATTTCCCTGTTCCCACATGACTTGAGGAGTTTCCAAAGATTTTTGTGCTCCCATTGCCGTTCTTCCCCAAGGGACGTTTTCTTCCATCTCCTTTGAGCTGTGGGAGCATCTATGCATCTAGTGTTTGGTGACTCTTAAACTCCTCTAGATGCAGGCAGTATGGATCCTGAGGAACCCAGAGTCCCCCTGCACAGCGTCTTAGCTTGTCCGGGGCTGCTCAGTGACATATTCTGACTCCACACAGAGAACTGGGGTTTGTCAGGACGGAAGTACGTGACTGATGCTGCACATATCAGTCTTCCAGCTTAAAAGCGACAGTTGGCAGTGACATTTCAAAAAAGGTCAGGCCAATCAAGACATCTGAGGGAGGGAAAGGAAGGTGGAAGGGCCAGTTCTGAGGAGAAATGAAGGTTCCTTGGAACTGGAAACCCGGCGCTGGCTGACTCACCTTGAGGACTTACAGGGGGTGCCGCTGTGCTCTGCCTGCCATCAGAGGCGTTTGGGTGTTTTCCTGCCCACGGTCTGTGGCTGCAGTTTAGGGAGGACTGTTGGCAACCCTGAGGGGACACACGGGCTAGGGTCTGGGAGGTGAGGAGGCCAGAGCCCACCCGGCCTGCACCAGCTCTCTCCGAACCTGTTCCTTAGTGGAGAACTGTTTCAGCTGTGGCTTTGGGTTGCTAACGTGGTCTCCAAAATGATTGTCAACAAGAGAAATAAACAGCAAAGATGAACACGTGGCCTGGCTTCCTTTGCCTGTGGCCTTGTTTGTTTTATTTTTATTTTTACTTTTTTATGTAATTTTTTTTTTTTTAGAGAGAGTTTCACTCTGTCACCCAGGCTGGAATGGAGTGGGGTGATTTAGCCTCACTGAAACCTCCACCTCCTGGGTTCAAGTGATTCTCCTGCCTCAGCCTCCCGGGTAGCTGGGATCACAGGTGTGCGCCACCACACCTGGCTAGCTTTTGGATATTTAGTAGAGGTGGGGTTTCACCATATTGGTCAGGCTGGTCTTGAACTCCTGACCGCAGCTGATCTGCCTGCTTTGGCCTCCCAAAGTGCTGGGATCACAGGCATGAGCCACCGCGCCCAGCAGAACGTTTTTTTAAATGGCAGCGCTTGGAGAAAAAAGATGGCGGTCAAGTCCTGGTGTTGTCCCTGTTTACTCAGGAACCGCTTATTTTTGAGGAACACAGATCCACTTAGGTGGGCTCAGTCCCAGAGGCAGAACCTCACAGAAGATTAGTGCAGGATGTGTGACCTCTCAGAAGCCAGAGGGCCTTTGAGGCCACTCTCTTCATTTGCATATGTGTGCATGCCTGTGTGTGTGTGTGTGTGTGTGTGCCTGTGTGCATGTGTGTATGCCTGTGCGTGTGTATGTGTGCGTGTGTATGCCTGTGCATTTGTGTATGCCTGTGTGCATGCATGTGTGCAGGTGTGTGTGCACATGTGTATGCCTGTGTGTGCGTGTGTATGCCTGTGCATGTGTGCATGCCTGTGTGTGCATGCACATGTGTGTGCATGTGTGTATGCCTGTGTGTGCGTGCACGTGTGTGTGTATGCCTGTGTGTGCATGCACCTGTGTGTATGCCTGTGTGTGTGCATGTGTGTGTGCATGTGTGTATGCCTGTGTGTGCATGTGTGTGTATGCCTGTGCATGTTGGCCAGGCTGGTCTCAAACTCATGACCTCAGGTGATCCTCCCACCTTGGCCTCCCAAAATGCCGGGGTTATAGGCATGATCCACGGCACCTGGCCTCGCCTGTTGCTTTGAAGGTTTCTGAAAGCTCTCGAATTGGTTTTAGTGCTATGATTCTTCTTTATGGTCTTTTTTCTTCTTCTGAACATTTTGAGAATATGCTCCACAGAGTTGGCATTTAAGAAATGGTGTTTACTTGAGAGAGAGAAATCTCAGCCAGCTGAGACATGAATGTGGCCAAATTCATTTCAATCCGTGTGAGACCTCAGCCGTGGGCCTCTGGGAAGGGTGCCTGCTTCAGCCAGTGCAGCTGGGACAGGCGGGGGAAAGAGATGGTCCCTGGTGGGTGTGAACCCATGGCTGTTCGTAACGGGCACCTCCAAATCCCTGCCTTACCTGGAACGGCTCACCATTGCGGGGCCGGGGATAGTATGAGAGGAACTCAGGGCAAAAACTCGCTGTGCTTTTCATAACATGGGGTTTTAAAACATTCCCAAGCCACTGTCTCTTGGAAGAGGCCTTTCAGATCTTGGAAAGTGTCTGTTTACGATAGAATCTGTTTTCTTCATGTCTTCATTCATGTCAGCTGTCCAGCTCGGGGCCTGGCATGTGGTCGGTGTGTTTGCTGATTACATAAATAATAACAAACTAGCATCTCAGGTTCGGAAAAGACCTCCTGTCCAGACCAGAAGAGAAGCGGTTGTGGTTTTAGGTTTCAGGATCTTGGAAAGGCCGGCATGAGCCACGGGGAGGGGCCTCCTGAGATGGATTCCGGATGGCTCCGAGGCGTCCCTCTGGCTTTCACTCCCAGCTAACCATGTCTTGGGGGTAATTACTAATGGAGAACTCGGTTCTTCCATCTGCAAAGTGAGAGCAGAGCAGACCCCTCTCACCCGTGCGGGCTGTGTGCCAGGACCCGTGGGTGATGCTGAAACAGAGGATGCCACAGACCGCCACGTGCGTGCCACTGTTTTCAATCTGAGAACCGAGGGAGCTCCTGCGTGGTGAACGGGTGGGCGGCCTGGACACGCTGGACAAAGGGATGATTCACATCTTGGGCAGGACAGAGCAGCAGGAGGAGAGATTTCAGCACGCCGCTCTGAACGGCACACACTTGAAAATGTGTGGATTGTTTATTTCCACAATTTTCCGTTTCATATTTTCATGTTGCGTTTGACTGGAGGTAACTGAACCCACAGGTCAGGAGGGCTCGTGTCGTAGATACGGCTCTTTACCTGCGGAGAGAGGAAGGGGGGCCGCTAGCTCCGCGCCTGCCCCACCCCTTGTGTCCGTCAGTGCATCCAGACTGCCACCGCATCCCTTTGGCTGGCATCGCGGTTTCCGGTAAAATGCAGGCAGTTCAAGAAAGGAGTCAGTTCTATAAGTGAAGCTCCATCATGAAAACGGCTGAGGCTGCTGAGCTGCAACAGCTCGTCTCCTTGGTAACGTCCCTCCAAGTGCCAGGTCCTATGTCTCACGTGGTGACAGTCCTGCTCGTCTTGGGTGCCCCTGTGACCATCAGGATCATTGGCTCATTAGCAGTGTGGATGAATGTCTGTGGCACTGGCCCAGCCCACGGGTGAGGGGACACATTTTAGCTCCCACATTCCCACAGAACACGGAATGTTTTAAAACTTCGTGTTCTGAAAAGCACAGCGAGTCTTTGCCCTGAGTTCCTCGTCATCGCTACACAGTTCTCAAGAGTCAGTGGGCTCTCAGGAGACCCCTGTTGGAGCTCTAGAAAGGCCACGTGACCTTCCGGCACCCACCTCTGCCCAGCACACCGGCAAGCGTGGTGTGTTGGAGGCAGGAAGACTCGCTCTGAGGTTCTGATTCCTGGGGAACCAGTCCTGTTTCTGGCTGCTACACCCTGGGGGTCTTTGCCCCCGTCCAGCTGGCCCTGACTGTTACCTGACGTTCCTGGTTTGGCCATCATCGAACCCCCATTTATTGAAAACCTGGGACAGGACACTCTCCAGTGAGGAGGTCCTCCTCTTGGAACGGCCATCCCGGCCTCAGGGAGGAAAACTGCGCTGGTCATGATTTACCCGCATGCGGCGTTTCAGCTGTTCTGAGGGGTTCCCTTTCACCTCTTCCATATCGTAGTCAATAGTAGACGAAGCATTCAGTAGCAGCATTTTCTCTCTCATTGCGACGTCAAATAAGGAGCCACCTCCATTGACGGTGGCTTCGATTTGATGGAACGTAGTCTTATGATTGCAACGAATGCCAGGAGCGGATATTTGGGGGTGACTTAGTCTGAGACCCAGCAGCCTTCCGGGGGGGGCATGGCTTTGGAAAGCCACGGAGCTTACCCTGTGGCAGGGTGGGGACGGCCAAGGACTGCTTCCCAGGCAGAGCCCCAGAGTTTGAGTCTGGGTCCTGTGCAGGGCTGGGCTGTTTGGGAAGCAGAAGTGGCCTGAGAAGCAGGAGGGAGGCCGGCCGGCTGCACGGGCCTCCGTTACCTGGGCTGAGGAACCTGAGTGTGCCACACGCAGTGACCACCTGGTTTTTATGTGCAGTGGGCGTTGCTGTTGCTGCTTTTTGTTGTTGTTGAGACAGAGTCTCACTCTATTGCCCAGGTTGGAGTGCACTGACTCACTCAGGGTTCATGGCAGCCTCCGCCTCCCAGGCTTAAGCGATCCTCCCTGCCTCTGCCTACAGAGTAGCTGGGACTACAGGCATGTGCCACCACGCACCACTAATGTTTCTGATAGTTTGTAGAGATGAGTTTCGCCACGTTGCCCAGACGAGTCTCAGTCTCCTGGGCTCAAGTGATGCTCCCACCTCGGTCTCCCAAAGCGCTGGGATGACAGGTGTGAGCCACTGCACCCAGCTGGTGTCGCCACTTTTTCAAAAAATTACGACAAACACATATACCCATTGTTGTCAGATCTTCCTGCTTTTCAAGAGAATTTAGAAATTTATGTTTTTCTCAACTGTGGTCAAATACACGTAACCTAAAATGTATCATGTTCATTTCTCTGCGTGTCCTTCGGTGGCACTAGGTACATTCATGTGGCCGGGCAGCCATCATGACCAGAACTTTTTCATTTTCCCAAACCGAAACGCTGTCCCCATTACACACCAGCTCTTTACTCCCTCCTCCCCCGGCCCCTGGTAACCATTATTCTTTCTACTTTCCATCTCTGTGAATCTCACAACTCTAGGGACCTCCTTTAAGTTCAGTCCTACAGTATCCATCTTTCCGTGCTGGGTTTTTTCACTCAGCACAGTGTCCTCAGGGTTCCTCCATGTTGTGTCAGAATCTCACTGCTTTTTCATGGCTGAATAATTTTCCATTGCAGACAGACCACACTTTGTCCGTTCATCTGCCACTGGACATTGAGCTGCTCCTACCTTCCAGCTAGAGTGAATCATGCTGCTGTGGACATGGATGTGCAAATACCTGTTGAAGTCTCTGGGTTGAGGTCTTTGGGGTGTTGACCCAGAAGTAGAATTGCTGGCTCACGTGGGAATTCTATTTTCAATTTTTCCAGGAACCGCCGTATCGCTTTCTGCCGGAGCTGTATCATTTTACATTTCCAGCCACAGTGTGCAAGGGCTCTACTCTCCCCATCCTCACCAGTACTTGTGATTTTCTGGTTTTTTCCCGTTAGTAGCCATGCTAATCCATGTGAGGTAGTATGCTGTGATTTTCAGTAGTGCCTGTTTTCTGTGGAAGCCACCAGGACCATATTGTAAGGAAGGCGTGAACCTAGGCAGGGGGTGGCGTGAGGAGAGCCCGGCACGGCCAGACGGTGCCCGCGTGGGGTCTCTGAGGCCTGGCTGCTTCCCGGCTTCCTTGGCCTTTGCTTTGGGCAGTACGTGCAGGAGACCGATGCCTGAAGACGGATCTCTGCCCACACCGGGGGAAGGAGTTCCCCATGTACTTGGAAACTGGCTTTCATCTTTGCAAACAGAGACAGTTTCCTGGAAGTTGGTCCAAAGTCTTGGGGGCATGGATCTGCCCCTGGTGGACAATTTCCATGGCTCCATTTCCCCTGGTGGGGCCTCACGGACCCAGCGGAGCCTTGCCGCTTCTGCTGCTGAGGGAGTCTGAAGATCCCTGATTCCTTCTGCCTCCCAGAGTGTCTAAGATGAGGCCTTGCTTTATGTCGGACAAGATTTTAAGATAAAAATGAATGCGTCTGGAAATTAATATTTCCTGGGCTCTTATCAGAGGCACTGCCTTTGTTTCCTCCCAGAACTTTGTTTCAGCTGTTCAGATTTCCCCAAGTGCTGGATTTCCGTGGCTAAGGCAGAAGCAATGCTTTTGTCCAGAACCAGATGCCTGTAGAATGTTTTCCTTTCTTCCTGAACATCACAGTTCCAGCTTGAAAAAGACATTCCCACCCATTTCCGACGGACGATACGGTGTCGTAGAGATTATGGAAATTCTAAGAAGTTTGGAGTGGGCTTATGGAAATTGGTAATAAATATCACACATAGAGACTCTTTCAGAGTTTCTTAAAACAATATTTGTTATGCTAATTTCAAATTGCTAGGATTTCTGCAGGCTTGAAAATGGATGATTTTTTTTCTTTATAAAAAAAATGTTAGGATGATTTTCACTTTGGAAGAATAATAAGCGTCATTGAGCAGTGTCTCTGCTCGACAGAGACCAGTCCTTCAGCAGCAGGCAGTGGCTTTCTGGACATGAGGTCTCGTTGCTGTGATAGACGCGGGTGCCAGCACCTTGCTGCTGCCCTGCGCGCCACTAAGTGCTCTCTAATTATAGCTGTGTCCTTGGCATCCAGACACCTCTTCCCCCTTTCAGAGGGGTGGGTGAGGGCTTAGAGGTGACCTGCAAAGGACTGGCCCTGGTGACCGGTGGACGGTGTCTCCACTGGGAAGAACACAAGGGCAGATGATTCTGCAGCCTCTTCAGTTTCCCTTTCCTGACTCGCCGTGCCCAGCCCAGCAGCTCTGACTTGTGATCCAGGGTGCCCCAGCACTGCCATCCTCCGAGGGCTGTGCCGATGGGGACAGACATGCCTGGCGCTGGTTTCCCAGTGCCCTGTGCTGTCCTTTTAAAAAACTGCGTTATTGAGATGTAATTCTCAGACCGTGCAATTCACCTGTCTCACATGTGCAGTCCAGGGGTTGCCGCTTTGTTCATAGTTGTGTAACCGTCACCAAGGCCATTTTAGGACATTTTCATCACCTCAAAAAGAAACCCTTTCACCAGCCTCCCCCTCACCCCCTCCCCGCAGCCCCTGGCACCACACATATACTTTCCATCTCTATGGATCTGCCTATTCTAGACCTGTCATGTGAATGACATCGTATAACATGAGGCTGTGTGTGCCTGCTTTCACTGAGCGTGGCGTGGCCACAGCTCATCCGTGGGTAACGTGTCAGGACTTCATTCCCTTTCATGGCTGAATTATGTGCATCCACTGATGGCTTCTGTGCCCATGCCCAGAAAATGCATTTGTGGATGGGCATGGTAACTCCTGCCTGTAGTTCCAGCACTTTTGGAGGCCAAGGCAGGAGGATTGCTTGAGCCTAGGAGCCTCAGACCACCCTGGGCAACATAGTGAGACCCTGTCTCTTAAAAAAAAAATTATCTGGGTGTGGTGGGGCATGCCTGTAGTCTCAGCTAAATGGGAGGCTGAGGAGGAGGATTACTTGATGCTGGGGGATCAAGGCAGCCATGAGTCATGATTGTGCCACTGTACTCCAGCCTGGAAAACCGAGTGAGACACCAAAGGAAGAAAGAGAAAGTGGGGCGGGAGGGAGTGAAGGAGGAAGGGAATGCATTTATGTTTGATCAGCCTCTGAGACCAGTGACCTCTACCCAGACCTGGTGGTGACTTGAGGGTGGCTTAGGTTCAGCATCTCACACTGGCCAGGCAAGAGAACAGAGAAGGTGCTGGAATAGCATTGAAACAAGAAAACAATACTATTAACTAACACTTACTCTATGCATTGGTCAGTTTGGACTAGGCTATGCCTCGTAACAAACATCCCCACATTCCCAGTGGCTTCCAGCCATCGAAAGGTTAACTGCATCTAAAGGTTGACTGTGGATTTGCCCCAGTTTATTCTGTGTCCCAGGGTCCAGAAAAGGAGATGCTGCTGTTCTCTGGGCAAAGGGAGCAGAGCACCCACTGAACCTGACATCCGTGGGGTGGGAAGGACATACCTCCTTCCACAGGGAGGCAGAGGGCAGGGCTTTCTGATCCTTACCCAGGGAGAGACTTGAATGATTGGAACCAAGATCATACTCTGCATTGAAGTTGACAAAACGGGTCCTGCACTTGGCCTGTAGCCTTTTCTTTGTAAATAAAAATTTTCTAGAGCATCATCGTGGCTGTTCGTTGAAATGTGACCTGTGGTTCCCGCCGTGCAAGAAGGGTGGAGTTGGGCTGTGAGAGAGACCGCGTGGTCCTCAAAGCTGAAGGCGTTGACTCTCTGGCTTTCTGCAAGGCTTGCACATTAGAACCAAGGGAGAAAAAGATGCAAGACTGGCAAGACAGCCCGGGCGTCCTCCCGCCTCCCGTCTCTGGTGTAGGCTTGGTGCGGGGGTTCGAAGGCAGCCCTGCCACCTGTCCGGGTTCATGGTCATAGGTGGGCTCCTAGCTCCCGGCCCTAGGCACCTTTATCAGTGCACACGTGTTGCCAGTCTTGCAAGTTTTTCTCCCTTGGCATTCTGCCCCACGGATCTCACTGGAGGGGCTGGTCCTTCCTCCAGGGGAGCACCCCTGATACCCCCACCCAGCCTTCCTCTCCCCATGGGAATCAGCTTTGAAACAAACGCCTTTTTCTGTTGCCACATGCTTTCCCTCTGCTCTGAGGCCCTGTGATCCCAGCTCGTGTTCCACATAAAACCAAGCGGTAGATCCCTGCCACATCTTCTGGGGGTGAGGTTGTCCAGGCAACCATGCTGTTTTTCATATCAATAAATGTACCTTAGGACCATCCTGGGCAGCCCTTGATCCATGCCCGGTGTGCCACGTGAGCCTGTTCTGCACTGCATTAGGCTTTGTAGCGAGTTGACCAGCTGTCTTAGATCTCTGGCTTCAAGTATTCCCCCTTCAAGCACACAAGCCTTTCTTTCCTCCTAGACGCATTTGAGATGCACAGTGGCAGGGGCAGCACCATGGCTGTGGTCTCCATCGATGGGAACAGGTGTCAGTGACAATGCCCTTGTCCCTCTGTGTTTTGGGGCATGCATTTTGTGGTGTCAACAGGCCTTGTATTAGGCAGGGTTCTCTAGAAAAATGGAACCAATAAGATACATGTATATTTGTGTACATATATAAATGTATACATATATATAGAAAGAGAATGAGGAGAGATTTATTATAAGGAATTGGCGCATGTGATTACGGAGGCTGAGAAGTCCCACAATCTGCCATCTGCAAGCTGAAGACCCAGGAAAGCCGGTGGTGTAAATGCCAGAACAAGGGCAGAAAGAGATCCATGTTCAGCTGCAGGAGTTGGTTGAGAACTAATGCCCCCTTCCTCTGCCTTTTGTTCTATTGAGACCCTCAACAGATTGGATGAGGCCCACCCACTGTGGGGAGAGCGTCTGCTGTTCTGAGGGTACCAATTCAAATGCTGATCCAGAAACATTCTCCCAAATATATCCAGAAACAGCCTTCCAGATAGACCCAGAAATAACAGTTTACTCTGAGCACCCTGGAACTCAGTCAAGGTGACACATAAAATGAACTATCACAGGCCTTGAAGGTCACCAGGATCCTGCCTGTGTCTTGATGGGAATTTCCATCATCTCCTTGTGATCTTGCCTGCCTTTGCTTGAACCCCTGCAGAGACGGGGAACGCACTACTTGCGGAGATAGCCTGCTGTCTGGAGTTGTTCTCTTTGCATTGCCTTGCCTGCCCCCACCCATGTCAGGCCTCATCAGCCCCAACGTGACCAAAATTCACTGGTCACGTAGAACAAGCTCAGTGTGCTGTGCTTCTGACAGCTCACAAGTCCGTCACACCAGGCGGCGAAATGACCCTGGGAGCATAGCAAGAGGGACGGCATAAATGGAATATTTCATTGTAAAGTCTTTTCTGGAGATCGAGTTTAGAATCTTCATGAATATTTCAGTGGCATTCGGAGTCAGCGTTCAGAGGCTCTTATTTATTTTAACACTATGAGAAGCATTATTGTTTATAAAATAGCTACAAAGAATCTTTTGTCTCCATGTGTTGCATTGGAATCGATTTCTTATTATGTAGGCCCTTATTTTTTTTAAAAACAAAGAAGCTAACATATTGAGATGCCTTGGCAGGCATCTGATGTGTGCCTGCCTGCTATTCTTTTTTCCCTGCCCTGTCATGCAGCAGAGGTTCTGATCACTGGCTTTTGCCTGTTCTAAGCAGGTGGGAAGGGACCCACCAGGGGGCAGAAGAGAGATGAGTGGTATTAGTAAAAAGGATCGGATGCCTCCTCCAGCTGGAGCGGCTCAGACCATGGACGCCGCGCACTTCTGCACAGTTCACAGATTCCATATTTGTGATTTTGCCTACTCACTAAAATTTATTTGTAACGCCAAAATATAAAAGCTCATGCGCCTTCACGGTTATTTGCAGCTATGCAGAGCGGTGGAGTCTGAGTCATCCAGCCCGCAGGTGCCCAGCTGGGGCTGAACGGGGCCATGCTCTGCCTTCTGGCCTCAGCTCTTGTACCCTAAACCTGTGTCCTTTGTGGCATCTCTTTGGTACCATGGCTTTCGAAATTGTGTGCTGTTTCTTGGTGGTCTTGCTGTATAGAATGGTCCCCTATTCTGGTGCTGTCTGGGGTTCCCAAGTGCGAGAGGCTGTGATGGGCTCAGGAAGAAAACACACGTGTTAGAGGAACTTCATTCATGTCTGAGTCATGGTGCCATAGGCCGTGAATGTAAAGTTTTGGTTTTGGAAACAGAGTCTGTCCCTGTCACCCAGGCTGGAGGGCAGTGGTGCCATCTTGGCTTACTGCAGCCTCTACCTCCTGAGTTCAAGTGATCCTCCCACCTCAGCCTCCCACATTGCTGGGACTGTAGACACGTGCCACCATGCCCAGCTAATATTTCAATCTTTTGTAGAGATGGAGTCTCACTCTGTTGCCCAGACGGGCCTTGAACTCCTGAGCTCAAGGGATCTGCTGGCGTTGGCCTCCCAAAGTGCTGTTACTACAGACACATACCACCACACCCAGCTAATTTTTGTACTTTTGGTAGAGAGCGGGTTTCACCGTGTTGCTCAGGCTGGTCTCAAACTCCTGGGCTCAAGCGATCCATTTGCCTCAACCTCCCAAATTGCTGGATTACAGGTGGGAGCCACCACACCCAGCCAATACAATGTTAACAAATCAACAATGTGTATAAATAAGTTGTCTTTAATCAGGATATATATAACTAGGAGATACATATGTATGTTATTCATTGATAGGTTGATGAAAGCGTGACCAGAGGCCCTTGGGAACCTAACCCTGTGTTTCTCGTAGGAGGAACAGCTCAGTATGGCTAATTTTGTATTTATAGGTTTATAGGATGTTAGCACTGCAGAACATGAGAGATGACTCTCTATGCATCCTGGACAATAAGAAGTTAGTGCTGTCTGCACACAGCAAGGCAAGCAGGTCAAGCACCTCTCAAGTTCGTGTTCACGTAACATCCAGGAGGCACACCCTGTGCCAATCCAGCTTTTCTTCCCACTAGGGAACTCCTCCCAGTCATTTAGAGTGGATTTGCTTTTATATTTCAACCCAACACAAGCGTGAGGCTCTACAGTAGGAACAATTTGATTCACACGTTTACCTTCTACCAGTTTTTAAGTGTCTGACTTTTGGACAGGTGCATTTCTGCTTGGTGTTGATTATAGGCGCGTGGGGTGGGCAGCAGGCGCTGGAAGAGACATGTTCTGTGAGCATACTATTTCCTTATTACACAGCTCGGTTTCCAGGTGGAACCTGCTGCTCTCAGGCACCTAATCTTCAAGAATAAACAGGGCTTTCTTCACTAGGGTGGGTCGTCTTTAATAAAAATGCTTGTTTTTCTTAGCACAGAGTCAACATAGCAGGGTATCGTTGAAATATTTATTCTGTAACGTTGCTGATGAAATAGGGCATATATTTAACCATTGCTTTCTTAAACATACAGGAACTGCTTAAGCTTTCAGAAACAGTCTAAGGCTGCTGATTCATGCAGATATAAATAGTGGCCCACTGTGAAACCCCCCCACACACTCCCCTCGGCAGTGCCAGCCGCCATGGAGAGTTGTATCTGGCTTTGTCTATTTCCTGACCGCTTGGTGGAAGGAAGCTCAGAGTGTGCGTCTCTGCTGGGCAGGCGGGCGCCCAGTCTGCCTTCCTGTGAGCCGGGATGGTGACGGGAAGGGAGGGTCCCAGTGAACGCTTCTGACACAAAGTTAGCAGCTCCAGCCTTGCCTGGTTGCGGGAGTGGACCTTGTCTGTGCTGTTGGGTGTCTTTTCTTTTATCTATTCTCTGAATAAGCCCCATTTCTCTTATGAGGTTTCGTGATTCCTAATAAAATAAAGTGTAAAACCCTTATCAAGTATCAGGCAAGGGGCTGGGCGCAGTGGCTCATGCCTGTAGTCCCAGCACTTTGGGAGGTCGAGGTGGGAGGATCACTTGAGGTCAGGCGTTTGAGACCACCAGCCTGATCAACATGGTGAAACCCTATCTCTACTAAAAATACAAAAATTAGCTGGACGTGGTGACGGGGGCTTGTCATCCCAGCTACTCGGGAGGCTGAGGCAGGAGAATCACTTGGACCTGGGAGGCAGAGGTTGCAGTGAGCTGAGATCGTGCCACGGCACTCCAGCCTGGGCCACAGAGCAAGACTTCATCTTAAAAATAAAATAAAAAGTATCAGGCAAGGGCATGGCTTTCCTTCAGCCCCACCATTTCACTGGCTGTTGGACAGAGCCCAGCCCTGTCTCCTAGGAACAGCGTGTCCCAGGTGAGACTGGGATGCAGCATCCTACCCAGGAGCCTTAGACTGGGCTGTCCATGGAGAGACCTGCTCTGAGGCGTGTCCTCAATACAGCAGGTCAGGCCAATTGGATCTGTGCCATCAGGAGGAATCCCTGGGAACTCTGGTAATGGTGCAGGGTGGTGGAGAGTGTGTCAGAAGGGAACTGAGTCTAGTGCATTTGAAAGCAAATGTTTTGTGATGGCACCCAGGACCTGGCATTTCTTTCCTTGTGATGGTGTTGGTTTCTGGTAGGGGCCTCCTGCCCCTGCCTGCTACCTCCTGCCTACTGACCCCTGAGCAGACACGGGGCTCACTGCAGTGTCACAAAGGCACTGAGAACAATCACTGGGCAGTGGTTCACGGTCTGCATTCTCATAGGCTGGGTGACAGTGGCTGGAAGGGAAGGGGAGCTGCCTAATTAGGCTAATTGGGATTAAGAAAATGATGCTTGGCCCGGCCAAGTGTGGTGGCTCATGCCTGTCATCCCAGTACCTTGGGAGGCTAAGGAGGGACCATCACTTGAGCCCAGGAGTTCAAGAGCAGCCGGGGCACCATAGTGAGACCCTGTCTCTACAGAAAAGTGTGTAAAAACAAACTGGGTATGGTGGTGCATGCTTGTAGTCCCAGCTACTTGGGAGGCTGAGATGGGAGGATTGCTTGAGCCTGGGAAGTGGAGGTTTCAGTGAATCGAGGTCATGTCGTGCCACTGCACTCCAGCCTGGGGTGATAGAGTGAGACCCTGTCACTCAAAAAAAAGATGAAAGCAGCTGAGTGCAGTGGCTCATGCCTGCCAGCCCAATGCTTTGGGAGATGGAGGTGGGCATATCACTTGAGGGCAGGAGTTTGAGACCATCCTGGCCAACATGGTAAAACCCCATCTCTACTAAAAATACAAATATTTCTTGGGTGTGGTGGCACATGCCGGTAATCCCAGCTACCCAGGAGGCTGAGGCAGGAGAATCACTTGAACCCGGGAGGTGGAGGTTGCGTTGAGTCAAGATCCCACCACTGCACTCCAGCTTGGGTGACAGAGCAAGACTCCATCTCAAAAACAAATCCAAAAGATGAAAGCTGAGGTTCAGGGCAGTCCTATTGGAGGGGAACAGTGGGGACCCATCATCTCATACACCCTCCTGACCACGGAGGGGAACAGTGGGGACCCATCATC
>CM052657.1:114371542-114393938 GCA_028533165.1 Leontopithecus rosalia | reverse complement strand
CATACACCCTCCTGACCACGGAGGGGAACGGTGGGGACCCATCATCTCATACACCCTCCTGACCACGGAGGGGAACAGTGGGGACCCATCATCTCATACACCCTCCTGACCACACAACTGCAAACTTCTTACTTCTTCCTTACAGTCGATTGTTTTTGTTTGTTTGTTTGTTTTTGTTTTTGCCATCAATGACTTTCTGTCATAAAATTTGTCGGTTGGATTGTGCCTGTTTGAGTTTTGGGTTTGGATTTCTGTGTTGTAGATTTATAATAGTACAATGGGTATTTTAACTTGTATTAATCATAAGTTACAAATGTGTGGATTTTTTGTTTCCAAATTTATCTCCTTTTAACTTTGCGTATGGCTTGTTTTGTTTTGTCTGTTTTTTAAAGCATAGGGGATGTTACTGTATTTTGTTTACGTCACCAGGTCAGCCTTTTCCCCACGTAGCTTTGGTAACACTCTTAGAAACTCACCACTTCTACATTTTCATGTTCTTTATTATTTGCTCACATATTTTCCATTTGCTTTTTATTCCTTCCTGAATTTTTTTTATGGGATCATCTTTCTTTTGCTAAAAGAAGTCCTTTTAAGAATTCACATTGGTGATACACTGTCTGCTTTGATTTTTCCCAAAATGTCACTAATTAGCCTTATTGCTAGAAGGGTATTTTTGTGAGGTACAGATTCTAGATTGGTAGTTATTTTTTTCTTTGTCACATTCCATTTTCTTTTGAAAGGCTGCTGTCAATGTAATTGTAGATAACGGCCATTTACTATGGTTGCTTTAGAAGTTTTCTTTGTCCTTGGTTTTCAGTATTTGTGCACCTCACTGTGGTTTTTTTTTTTCCTATGTTTGTCTTGTTTGAGATTCATAGAGATCCTTGAGTCTGTCAGTTTATGTGTTGTCAGTTTAGGCTTAGTGTATATAGTTCTTTTGCTCTGTTTTTCATCTTCTCTCCTTCTAAGATTCGATTCACATACACATCAGAGCCTTTTGGTGTGTCTTATATGTGTCCTTTCTGTGTTTTCCATTCATCCTTCTCTGTGCTTCAGTTTGTGCATTTTTTATTGATCAATTTTCCAATTTCTTTATGCATCTCCTACATGTAATCTGACCTTAAACCTACCTTTGAGGTTCTTCATTGTAGATGTTGGATTTTTAAGGTCTAAAGTTTATGATTGATTCTCTTCTGCATTCAGTTGTTTCTTGAAAGTCTTCATCTTTTCAGCTGCTTTCTCCAGTTTTCCTTTTACCTTCTTGATCCTACTAATCATTTCTTAAGTTGTTTGCTGCTGACTCCAGTATCTGGATCATCCATGGGTCTGTTTCTGTTGACTGTATTTTCTCTTTGTTTTCCAACACATGGTACAATCTCAGGGAATGACTAGTAATTGTTTATAGAATATCAGGCATTGCATATATATAAAAAATGATGGAGACTCTAGACAACGTTATTTTCTTTCAGAGAGGATTCTCCTTTCTTCTGTTAGGCATAGAGAGAAGCCTTGTCACCTTAATGCAGTCAGAGACTGAGCTGAGTCAAGGCTGGGTTGTAGTTTTGAGAGGACTCATTCTAACTCCAGTTCTCCTTTCCTTCTAGAATGTGGCCCCTCAGCACTTTCAACTGAGAGCCTGGTGTGCTTACCAGCATCCCCCTTCCAGAGGGCCCTGCCCTCCAGTTTTTATGCCTAGCTTTTTCACCTTGCTCTCCCGATTTCAGAATTCAGCAAACATTGAAAGGAAAAGTAGCTGAATGCCAAATTCATTTATGCACTCCTTCCTCTCACCCAGACTGCTCCCCTTTGGGTCTGCAGTTTTTGCCTCAGGAGACCTACTTTACTGCCAAAAACTCCAGTGACTTCTCTACACCTAGCAGGAATCGGCTCTTGGCCCAAGGACCAATTCTCAGCCCATTCTCAGAGTCTGGGATGTACAAATGATCCCAGGGGAGAAGCGGCTTTAGCACGTCTGCTCACCTCTCGACAGCTGTCCCCCTTCCGAACCTCGGCACCTGCATGTGGTCTTTGTAGCTTCAGCAGCTCCCTGATGCTTTAAAAGATACGTTTGCTGTTGTCTTTTGTTGTTTTTTCACTTTCTGGTGGGAGCGTTTATCTGCCTCTGGCTACTTCATCATATCTGTCTGTGCCCGGTGGAGGCTGATTCAGACCATTTCCTCAGTCTTTTGGACATGACCTCTTAGTCATTGATAGCTTCCTGATATTCTGGTATGGCAAGACATTTCAAATTTCATGTCTCAGACGTGGAGTCAGCCATTTTTCCAGGGAAGGCTGGTTTCTGTTAATGGAAACTGGCGGTTAGGGGCCACATCTAAGTTTGGGGGGCTTATGTTCTAGGTAATACGCATCATGAGTCATTATTGATACTGCCCGTTGTGATTCAGGGCAAGGACTGACTTAACCTCCTTGACCTTAACATCTGTATCTCCTTTCAGCTGTGCTGAAAGTGTTCACCTTTAATGAGTCACACCACTCTTCTTTTGGTTTATCCTACCATGCCCAAAAGTTCTCACCTAATGCTGCCAACACTTACCCAGCAGTACGTTGTGCAGTGGTTTCCGATTCTCCCTCGCAGTGACTTGTCACTGGAGTAGACTCCGTTAGGGATCTCGTGCTTGACAGATGTTTGGAATCATTTCTCTCTGTTTTTTTGTTGTTGTTGTTTTGTTGTTTTGTTTTTTGTTTGCCAGCAGCTATGTACAGATTTAGGTCCATTTGTTTAATTTTATTTTTGATTTTGAATGACTTGCTTTTAAAATTTTTTATGTTGACTTGTAATTCTATAGACGATTTACATTTTAAAGTCAAATCTATAAGCCAAGGATATACAAAGAAATTCCACCTTCCCCCGTCTACTCTATTCTGTTCCTTCACTGTAGAGAATCATTTTTAAAAATAGGGTAGGTGGGGCAGCTCATACCTGTAAACCCAGCACTTTGGGAGGCCAAGGCAGGTGGCTGGCTTGACCTTAGGGTTTGAGAGCAGCCTGGGCAACATAGCAAGACTCTATCTCTACTTAAATAAAAAAAAATTCTATTGTTTATAGAGAGTGCTTTTTAAATAATTATGATTATAGCAGTAGCTATTATTTATTAAGTGCTTGTGTATTGGGTAGTACTGATAATTATGCACTATCTCATTTAAATTGACAAAATGTCCTATAAGGTACGGTCTGTTATTCCCTCTGTTTACGGATGAAAACACTGAGCCTTAGAGATATTAAGTAACTTGGCCAGAATGCTACAGCTGGTAAACTTGAACTTGAGACTAGCAGCCAGGTCCAGTCTATGTGTAGACATGACTGTGTCTCTGTGACTTTGGCAGCTACCAGTTACCAAGCTTGGGTTGGTTTCTCTTGATTGATTATTTAAAAGACATCTGCAAATGAGCTGGAGGACATTACATTAAAGGCCACAAGCCAGGCACAAGCGCAGCGTGATCCCACCTGCAGAATCTTAACAAGTTGAACTCATGGAAGCAGAGAGTGGCTACAGGAAGCTGGGAGGTTGCGGAGCGTCCGGGGAGGTGTTGGTCAAAGGATACGTCATTTTGCTGAGACAGGAGAAGTAACTTATGATATTGGCCGGGCATGGTAGTGACCCCAGCCTTTTGGGAGGCTGAGGCACATGGATTGCCTGAGGTCAGGAGTTCAGGGCCTTGCCAACATGGCAAAACCCCATCTCTGCTAAACGCAAAATTAGCCAGGCATGGTGGCACGCACCTATAGTCCCAGCTACTTGGGAGGCTGAGGAAGGAGAATCGCCTGGAACCTAGGAGGCGGAAGTTGTCGTGAGCCAAGATCATGCCACTACATTCCAGCCTGGGTGACAGAGTGAGACTCAGTCTCAAAAAACAAGAAAAAATTTTTTAAAAAAAAGGCGGGGAGAAGTGAGTTTTGAGCTGTTAGCCACAATGCACTGTATACTTGAATCGCCGAGAGTCGAATGTAAGTGCTGTCACCACGAAAAGATGGTAAGCATGTGAGGCAGTGCACACGTTCATCAGCTCGATTTAGCCGTTCCACGTTGTTTGCATGTTTCTTTCTGTTTGTTTTTTACTGTTTGAGGCAGGGTCTTGCTCTGTTGTTGCCCATGCTGGAGTATAGTGGGGTGATCACGGCTCACTGCAGCCTCCATCTCCTGGGCTCCAGAGTGATCCTCTCACCTCAGCTTCCCGAGTGGCTTGGACTGCAGGTGCTATGTTTTTAATTTTTTGTAGAGATGGGGTGTCACTATGCTGCCCAGCCTGGTCTCAAGCTCCTGGGCTCAAGTAATCCAGCCGCCTTGGCCTCCCAGAGTGCTGGGATTATAGGTGTGAGGCACTGTGTCTACCCTGTATGCATTTTTTCAAAACATCACGTTGTATACAATCAGCGCATACTATTTTTATTTGTCAATTTAAAAAATCAATTAAAGCCTGAGTGTGGGATTACACCCTGTAATCCCAGCATTTTTGGAGGCCGAGGCAGGCAGATCACTTGGGGTCAGGAGTTCAAGACCAGTCTGGCCAACATGTTGAAACCCTGTCTCTACTAAAAATATGAAAATGAGCCAGGTGTGGTGGCGGGCACCTGTAGTCCCAGCTACTTGGGATGCTGAGGCAGGAGAATCGCTTGAACCCGGGAGGCAGAGGCTGCAGTGAGCCCAGTGTTCTCACAATGTAGTTCCCACTGATAAATGAGAACATGCTCTATTTGGTTTTCTGTTTCTGCATTAGTCTGCCAAGGATAATGGCCTCCAGATTCCTCCATGTCGCTGCAAAGGACATGATCTTGTTCCTTTTCTATGGCTGTGTAGTACTCCATGGTGTGTATGTACCACATTTTCTCCACCTAGCCTATCATCGATGGGCGCATAGGATGACTCCCTGTCCTTGCTGTTGTGCATAGTGCTGCCGTGAACACGTGTGTATGTGTCTTTGTAATAGAATGGTTTATGTTCCTTTGTGTATTTGCCCAGAAGTAGGATTGCTGGGTCGAATGGTATTTCTGTCTTTAGATCTTCGAAGAATCTCCACGCTGTCTTCCGCAGTGGCTGAGCTAATCTACACTCCTACCAACAGTGTAAAAGGGCTCCTTTTCCTCCTCACCAGCATCGTTCTCTGACTTTTTAGTAATTGCCATTCTGACTGGTGTGAGATGCTGTCTCATTCTGGTTTGGATTTGCATTTCTCTAATGATCAGTGATGTGGAGTGTGTTTTTCATATGATTGTTGGCTGCATGTGTGTCTTCCTTTGAAAAGTGTCTGCTCATGTCCTTTACCCCCCTTTTTAAGGGGGTTGTTTTTTTCTTGCATCCTTAACAGCTTGTGGCGTGTGGAGTAGCATGGGGTGTGCAGCGGTCTTCGGGACCGAGGCCTGACTTGCATCTCCCTTCGAAGCAGCTCCCTGCCCTGCTGCGCGGTGGCTTCCCCTAGTTGCTTTCTCTCTCCTCATGCTGACTTTTCATTTTCTGTTTCCTAATAAAAATTAAGCAAAGCATCCAAGAGCAATGGTTTCCTAGCCCCCCACCCCCTCCCCACATGCACCTGGTACACAAGGTCTCAGGTACCCTGGAGATGGAGAAGTGATCCATTTGCTTATCGGAGGAGATTTGTGCAATAAGACACCAGAGCCTGCGGGGCTCAGTGTCTTCCTGGACTCCATGTGGTCCTGGATTCCCTTTCCTGGGCTGCTTGGAGAACTGTGAGCTTTCAGGGGGACCCTGGAGTCACATTAGCATTTTGAAAGTCTGTCTTCAGACAGCAGGAAGGTGCTGAATGCTGCACCAGGCAGAGGGAGGGCCAGGGGCTTCTTGCCATTGAACTGACAAAGGTGGATAATTAGGTCATCGTCCTCTTGCTGGTGAATCATGCTCCATTAGAATTTTGGAGACAATTCCTGAAGCTTGCTGTGCTGCTACCTGAAAGGGTGGCGGAGTGCATGCATACACACACACACACACACACACACACACGCACATGAGAGACTGATGCTAGGATTTAGCTTTTCTGCTGTCTGCCAGCCTCGCATTTCAGAAGTGCCAAGAGCTTTCCACGCCGCCGTCCACTGTGTGGCCGTGTGACAGCCAGCAGGGTTGGCGAGGGGCACTGTTCTCTGCTGCCTCCCACCCTGCTTCTTCTGGGTCATTTCCGTGTCCCCCGACCTTGCTCCCAGACAGTGATCGTGAGTATTAAACCGTGACACAGGGCACAGGCTCAGTTTATCTGAACTCTCCTCTCTCGCCAATGTGGGAGGAACGGCCAAGCCTGTCCTTTATCCCTTAGGACTCGCAGGTAGACACAGTGCCCGACGTATAATGGCTTTGGGAAAACCACTGAAAGAGGGTGATTGTCGCCCTTCATTCTTCTCTAATCCTTTTCTGCGGAAAATACCTAGGCCTCCCTCGACATGTCTAGCTCCCAAAGTGAAGAGCAGGGTGATGTGGATGTGGGGAGACCATGCCAGGGCAGAGGGTGCAGCGTCCGGAAACCCACATCCGTGTCTGCCGACAGCCAGGCTTGTGCTCTGAAGAGGAACCCGGAGAACACACACGGAGTTTAGAATAAGAAAAAGCGATGTTGTGCCTGAATGTCACGAGTCACGTCATCCAGAAGTCTGTAAAGCATGGCCTTGATTTTATGACAGAGCAATGCATCTTTCTCCTTGGCAGGCTTAAGCGAGACTCGAGGGCGTCCCCCTTCTCACAGCTGCAGCCCCTGTATCATTTCACCCATCCAGCGGGGCGGGTGGCCCTTTGGAGGAGTGGGCTCCTGTGGATTCTCTCACATCTGCTGCCTCGAACTCTCCCCTGGACCTTGCCACCATGCTCTCGGCGTTCTCAGGAGTTTGAGGACAGCTGAGGGCATGATGTCACTCGGGTGGGCTCCGCGGCCAGACCTGATCTGATTCACCGAGGCCCATTTTAGCCGTGGGAGTGGTTAGGCACTCCCGGGGTGGCACCGTCCCTTCCCATACTTGGATGCTGCCGATGTTAAAACTCTGCTGAACAAATGCCCGATAGCTATTCTGGGATTATTGTCTCTCATTATCTGTCCACAGATGGCACCATGAATCATAACTGAAAGAATTAAAATGTGAGGCGCCAGCGTGTAGTTGCTAAGGGATTTTTCGGGGGTGTGTGTACAGTCTGCTAACATGTGCTGGCGGATTTGGGGACAGCAGCCCTGCACATTTGAGATGAGATTCCCAGTGGCAGCAAAGTGTCTCCAAGGGCTCAACTTCTATGTTTGAAGAAGGCGTCCCGGTCAAGGGATGCCTTTTTGACAGGTCACATCAGGATCTGAGGACAAACTCGTCCCGCAAGCCAGCAGGGCCCAGAAATCATCTGGAAGGTCATTGCCAGCCAGTAGCAGTCGGCTTCACCCACAGATCACATCACTAAGATTAGGGAAGAGAAGTGAAGATGCAGCTTGAGGAGAGGAAAGGACATCTCGAAAGCGGAGGGCGTCGCGGCCTACACGAATCCTCCTGGGGCTTCCAGTTACATACTTTTAACAACTGAATTTTCCTCCTTTTCTTTCTTGTTTCTGTTTTTTTGAGACTGAGTCTTGCTTTGTCAGGCTGTAGTGCAGTGGTGCGATGACAGCTCACTGCAACCTCCAGTTCTCAGATTCCTGGGCTCAGGGGATCCTCCCACCATAGTCTCCCAAATATCTGGCTTCAAGTAATCCTCGCAGCTTGGCACCCCAAAGCACTGGGATTGCAGGTGTGAGCCTGTGCCCAACCTTCCTTTTCATACACTCAGCCTCTGGTGTTGGCTTGCAAGGGAGTTGTGTTTTCAAAAGACCTTTCTGTGCCAAGCTGGGATTTGAAGCTTCTCCTGTAGAAGGCCCGGGAAGGCTCCAGCATGGACAGCTGGGAGGTGTGGTGGGGATGACCTTTTTCTAGCCCCTGCTTTGAGGACATGCCAGCCTCGCAGAAAGCCCAGGTGTTGCTCATTCTCTCCTGGTGCCAGGTGGACTGTACCTGAAAGCGGGGGCCAAGAAGGTCAAAGGAGTCTGTGTCTCGGTTGAACCCCGAGACACGCTTGTTCCTGCGGCTCTGTGCGGGACCCAGAGCCTGATTTCCAGAAACAGTGGAATACTGCTGAGCAGGGAGTGCCTTCTCTGAGCCCTGAAACAAGAGGCTGCAGAGGCAATGTGGCTGGGCGAGGCTCTGCACTTGCTCTAGGGCCCGACAACTCCTTACAGAAGCCCCCCGCCACCACCCTGTTCTCTGCTTGTGCCCGGGTGTAAATATGATAAATCCAAAAGTGGAGTAATTGAAAAGCAGTAAACACTCAGCTGCTTTCCCTGATGAAGTGTGGAGCATTGCCTGAACAATGAGGGGCCTGTGTGGTTCAACATGAGTGTGGTGGCTCTGATTGAACCGCAGCGCAGAGAGCCTGCCGGCCGGCAGAGGCACCATGTGAGGTCCTAATGCCGGCGGCTCCTCGTCTCTGGAGACGATGCCTTTTTAGGGTATGTTTCTGCATGAAGTCTGGGGCAGGTTTTAGAGCCAATGTCTAAACTCAGAATCTTCTCTTTTAGCCCTCAGATCCCAAAGTGGGAACTCTGAGGCCGTGGCTTATATTTTTAGTGCTTTTTAAATTATTTGCAAGGATCTTAAAAACACGTTGAGGAAAAGCATCCCCTGCTCTTTGCTGTTTCTTTCCCTCTCTCCTCCCTCCCTTCTCCTGTCTGTTTCTTTCTCCCCAACTTTTACCTGCCAGTTATAAGGAACTTCATCACAGTCCCCAGATTTTTCCTCATGCGCTGAATGCCTTTTGAATTTTCTTATTCCTGGAGGTATTGAGATACAATTTTATGTTATTTAGCTGTGTTGAATTTAATTCTCATACCTCCCTTCCATTTTAGCACAAAGTGCCCCTGGGTATTCCATGTCCCCCCGGAGGGTCCAAGGTGTAATAATAGGGGCTATCAGGCGGGACAGGTGAAGGAAAACACATCTCTTCCTATCATGAGTTTCTTCTTTGTCACTGGGATTCATTATAAGTTTAGCGCCTTTTTCTCTAAAGGACGTGACCTAACCTGAATTTATTTATAAACACACCAGGAGGTTGTGAGAGGATGGGAGGGTAGGTTTGTCTGTTTGTTTTCTAATTTTATTTCCTTTTCTTTGCTGGAGAAGTGGGGGCCGGAAAGGAAATGAATCCGGAACTGGCTTAGAATCTATCGTTCGGTTCCCTGAGGCTGTAAATTGGTAAAGAACTGGGGGAAAAAGACAGTTTTGACAGGCCATCTTTTTGTGCTCAGCTTCTGTTTGTATCTCAGAAGCTGTTCTCCAGTGTGACACATGACAGTGATGTTAATGAAACCGTTCATTTGGGTTTCTATAGAAGCTGACCAAATAAAACCCCGGATAAACACCTGTGTTAGTTCGTGTTCACGCTGCTGATGAGCACACACCTGAACCTGGGAGGCCAGAGGTTTCGGCGGTTTCGGAGGAGGTCTGGGGGTGAATGCTGATCTTCTGGGTGTGACGTCATTGGCAGGAGCAGCCCTTTGGTTCCGCAGACGCTGAGGTGTTTAAAGACGGATGCACCATCACGGTTTAGCCCGGGGACTTCCAGTTCCTCATGGCTGGGGAGGCCTCGGAATCATGGCGGGAGGCAAAAGGCACTCCTTACATGGCAGCAGCAAGGGAAAAAATGAGGAAGAAGCAAATCAGAAACCCCTGACAATCGGACCCATCACATCTCCTGAGACTTACTCACTAACATGAGAACACCACCCCATGGGCCAATTACCCCCCTCCAGGTCCCTCCAACAACACGTGGATTCAGCAATTCAAGTTCACATTTGGGTGGGAACACAGCCAGGCCTTATCAACACCCAACTAGTCCATTTTTAAAAAAATGTACTTGGTACCCCGTAAGCATGATTTTAGCTTATATGATTTATTTGTTAAATCTCCTTCATATCACTGAATGAAGTAAAATATTTCCTGCGTGCGAAAAGTCACCTGGTGAATGTCACTACCACCTTCGTAAGCTGACCATTTTTTCTTGTTTGTTTTTTTGAGACAGAGTCTCGCTCCATCACCCAGGCTGGAGTGCAGAGGCAACCTCTGCCTCCCAGATTCAAGCGATTCTCCTGCCTCAGCCTCCCAAGTAGCTGGGATGACAGGTGTGCACCACCATGCTCAGCTAATGTTTGTATTTTTAGTGGAGGTGGGGTTTTACCATGTTGGCCAGGCTGGTTCAAACTCCTGACCTCAGGTGATCCACCCGCCTTTGCTTCTGAAAGTGCTGGGATTCCAGGCGGGAGCCACCAAACCTGGCCACGGACCACTTCTACCACCCTTCCCACTCTTGTCATTTCAGAGTAGGAGATGACGTTCCTGAGCAAGTGACAACAGCCATGGGTCTCACTCCAAGCCGTGAGGCTGTAGAAGCAGCAGAGGCACTCAGAGCTTCTGTGACTCCAGTGTCTCTACTTCTTGGTCTGAGTCCTGGCATCATTGCCTTTTTCTACCCTCAGAGAAAATAGATAATTAATTTTATTCTAATGATAGCAACGTGACGTTGCAGAAAAGGAGAAGGGGGCAAATAGAATTTAAAACCACCCACTTCACTCACACACAAATAGCCAACACTAAGAAGACGGGCAGCACCAAGTGTTGTCGGTGAGATGTGGAGAAACTCAGGCATGAAATGGTAACCCCCACTCTGAAAAGGAAGCAGCTTTGTATACAGTGTAATATGCTGTGCTCATTCCCAGCCATTCCGTATTCAGGCACTCAGTGCCGAGGAAACAAAGGCCTGTGTCCCTGAAGTACCTGCATGAGAACGCTTTGGTCTGGATCTCCCAGGATGGGGGACAGCTCAGCGTCCAGGCAAGCGCCCGTTGCCCGTGGTACATTTGTACAACACAGTCCCACTCTTCAATGAAGAGAGACTTCAACACCCACCGAAGCCTAGTGAATCTCAGCCGTACGTATGTGACATGTCATTTCACGGCTGTGACGTTCACCCGACAGACACGGTTGGCTCACGGTGAGATAAGTCAGGTCATTTGTGGTCCTGGTTGGTGGGAGGAGAGAAGTGCACTGGATGGGGCATGGGGGGCATTTGGGGTGATGGAAGTGTTCTGGTTCCCAGTGGGTTGGTGGTGACATAGGTGTGCATGCTCATCAAAAGTCATCCAGCATGGCCGGGCGCAGTGGCTCACTCCTGTAATCCCAGCACTTCGGGAGGCTGAGGCAGGTGGATCGTTTGAGGTCTGGAATTTGAGGCTAGCCTGACCGACATGGTGAAACCCCGTCTCTACTAAAAATGTGTCGGGGACGGGTCAGACGGCTGGGAAAAACTGCAGGGAAAGGATGCAGACCTTTTCTGCAGAGCCCCGGGGGAGAGTAGCTGAAGGCAGCCATTCTGTAACTCTGAGGCAGAGGGCAGGGAGTTGGTACAAGGGAGTGTGGGAGGATTTAAACGGGCTTGATTGCTAATGCTGACCAGGAACTGACCTTTGGTCATCCTCGCCTGACATTCCCTGAAAGGGGAACAATAAGTGTTAATTGCTACAGGCTGTGTGGGCTCCAGGTTTTCAGCATTGTGCCTGCGTGGCTCCAGCTTGTAGGGGCTGCTCGCTGGTCGCTGGAGCCAGGCAGTCCCCTCGCTGCTCTTATGCTGCATACCTGTGTCTGAGAACTCATTTCATCCGGACGGTTGGCCAGGGTCTCCAGGACACACCTGACAGGTGGTGCCCCCTGTGAGGAATAATGAACTCACAACCTTCAGATTATGAGACCCGGCAAAAATGCAGAAAAAATTAGCCGGGCGTGGTGGTGCATGCCTGCAGTTGCAGCTGCTCGGGAGGCAGAGGCAGGAGAATCGCTGAAACCCGGGAGGCAGAGGTTAAAGTGAACAGTGATTGCACCAGGGCACTCTAGCCCGTGCGACAAAGCAAGACTTCACCTCAGAAAAAAAGAAACCTCATCCGACTCCATGCTTAAGGCCTGTGCATTTCATGGCATGTAGTTTTAGCTGAGTTAAAAACAATACAGAAAATTAGGGGAAAGAGACGTGGGGAGCTGTGCATGCAGAGCGGTTTTGGAGGAGGTCTGGGGGTGAACGCCGATCTGCGTATGATGTTACCTGTAGGAGCACCCGCCTTCGTTTCTGAAGGCTGAGGTGTCTAGAGAGGGATGCATCATCATGGCTTAGCAGAAATCGAGTTATGTGCACATGTGTTTACACGGACAAACCCATACACACCACACCAAGCAACACGTAAACAGTTGTGCAATCCAGTTTGGCAGTGTATTGATTTTCATTGCTGTATTCTTTCAACTCTTTTCTTTTTGAGACAGAGTCTCACTCTGTTGCCCAGACTGGAGTGTAGTGGCATGATCTCGGCTCACTGCAACCTCTGCATCCCGGGTTTGAGTGATTCTCCTTCCTCATCCTCCCAAGAGGCTGGGATTATAGGTGTCTGCCACCACGCCCAGCTAACTTTGTATTTTTAGTAGAGATGGGATTTCACCATTTTGGCCAGGCTGTTTTTGAACTCCTGTTTTGAACTCCTGACCTCAAGTGATCTGTCTGCCTTGGCCTCCCAAAGTGCTGGGATTACAGGTGTGAGCCACCACACCCAGCTGGGAAAGTTCTTTCAACTTTCTTGGTAAGTGTGATACTTTATAACCGAATCTTGGGGATGGGAGAGGCATTGATTGCTTCTGCTCCTGCGTGTCCAACTGTGAAATCACGTGTGCAGTCACCTCTTCCCACCCTCTGCTCCCTGAGAACAGACCACTGTGAGGGGAGAGATTCTCAAGCCTTGAGCAGGATCGAGGCGCCTCTGAGATGGGTGTTTGCTGGGGACCCTGGGTGTCCCTGAGGAAGGAAAAGAGACCCGATATACTCTTGTGCTAAGCAGGTTATTCTGGGTTGAGTGTCCCCTAAATTCCTACGTGGAAGCCCTGAACCGCAGCAGCTCCGAATGTAACTACATTTGGAGATGGGGCCTTTGAAGAGGTCATTAAGTTGAAATGAGGTCACTAGGCTGGGCCCTAAGCTGGTATGACCAGTGTCCCTATGAGAGGAGGTGAGGACACAGACGCGCAGAGAGGGACCACAGTGTGGGGACACGGAGAGAAGGTGGCCCAATGCAAGCCAGGGAGAGAGGCCTCAGGAGGACCAGCCCTGCGACGCCTTGACCTCAGACTCCAGCGTCCAGGACGGTGAGATGATAAGGGTCTGTGGCTTAAGCCGCCCTGGTCAGACTCATACACAAGCGTATGCTGCCCTCTGCCATGACTTCTTTCTTTGGTTACTGTCCTGCAGAAAATGGTGTTTAATTTTTTCTTTGGAACCAAATCTCATTGTTAATCTCCATCTTGCCTTTTCCCTTTTGAGATGGAGTTTTGCTCTTGTTGCCCAGACTGGAGTGCAATGGCACAATCTCGGCTCACTGCAACCTCCGCCTCCCAAGTTTAAGTGATTCTGTTGCCTCAGCCTCCCGAGTAGCTGGGATTACAAGTGCCTGCTACCACGCCCAGCTAATTTTTCTATTTTTAGTAAAGACGGGTTTTCATTATGTTGGTCAGGCTGGTCTTGAACTCCTGACCTCATGATCTTCCCTCCTCGGCCTCCCAGAGTGCTGGGATTACAGACGTGAGACACTGCAGCCCTCTTGCCTTTTTAACGCAGGAGGCTGTGCCTGGGCTGTTGTGCAAGAGGACTTTCTGTAGTTAGAGGCACGTGAGGCCGTGTGTATCACACAGGCCTTCCCCTGGGTTTTGGACTCGAAGGGACACGGCCTTCCTTTATGCAGAGAAGAAATCTCACTCACTTGAGCTCTCAAAGCCTGTTTTCTGGTCTGCAGAACAAGGATCACAGCCGCCCTGTTCCTCAAGGCGTGCTGTGACGGTGGAACTCAGAGACGGTATTTAGATGCTGGGCCGCGCGTCCTGGTGGGTAGACATGGGTAGTTACCATCAGGATCAGCTTGATCACTTTCCTCATTACAGCGCGGGAAAGCCAGGCTGGCAACATCTGTCATCCCGGCAGACTCCGCCTCCCTCATTCTGTGCCAGGAGTGTAGGGTTCCTGGAGGCCAAGGAGAAAAATCTGTCTGCCCTGTGGCTTCACGTGTCTCTAGCCTCAGGGTCCTACTAGAGCTACTCTCTGGAAAACCAGTCCTCTGCAAACATCAAAGAACTGTTGCTTTTCTATCATGATTTCTGGGAGCAAATGATGTCCTTCAGTGCCATTGCAATTTCAAAGGAGAAATTTACATTTTATTGGCAAATCCGTCAGGGAGAGGGAGGATGCATTTGGTCCACATGAAATAAATATTTCTCATTTTTTGTGTGCGTTTGTTAAGCTTTCATGCGGATGTTTTCCGAGGTTTTTATTCCCTTGACTGCCATACGTATTTCACGGGACAGAGCACTGGATAATACTGTCCAGAAGGCCTCTGCTACCTAAGAGGGGTAAGGGAAGGTGGCCTCCTCCAGGGAGGTGGCTGGGTTTTCACCTGGCCAGCATCTTCACATCTTAGCCGGAAGCAGAACGACTAATGGAGGTGGCCCAGTTGGGTTGTGGTTTGATTTTGATGTTGATTAGGTCAGAAACTTCCAAACGCTGAAGGGGGTTTTCCTCCTCATATCTGATCTCCCAAGGCCAACCCCTGGTAGTCACGGTTACCTTGGTGCTGAAGCCCAGCCTCCCTGGGAGGTGACCTGCCAATATCTGTGCTGCTTGCCTCAGCCCCGGCTCTGTTTGGTGGGCCCTGTAAAGGTAGGTGTAAGGTCCCAGAGCAACCAGGGGCTCTGGGGAATACACATCGGTTTGCAAAGGCTGTGGCCCCATGTGGGGTTTTGGCAAAGCCCCGGGGAGCTGTTCCAGAACCACAGGGGCCTCCACTGCCTCTCCGGACTCTGGGCTTTAGCCTGGAGATGGGCAGAGACTCCCTAGGAGTTTGCAGGGGAACTCAGTGACCCCTGACCTTGGTGAGCCAGGGGCTCAGGCCCCCTCCCTGCCGTGCTTGGAGGATGCTTGGAATGAAAACATCCTTACCAGGCCTGGGGTCTCCGGCCATCAGTTGCCTTCGTTTGCTTCCCTGGAAGGAAACAAAGATGGGAACATCCCAAGCCTCGGTTTCCCTGGTGCCTTTCCAAGGAGCCATTTTCCAATTACCGCGAGGAGGAGTTAGGATCACAGAGTCACTTATAAATAGCTCTCTGTGTTGGGAGGCACAGTTTGCCTTGGCAAGAGAGGAGTCTTCACTGGGGCCGAGGGAGTGGCTTTCCTCTGAGTTCTGGCTGCGGATCCCAGGAGCTTATTGAGTGAGTGATGAGGAGACAGGCGGCCTCCATCCTCGCCCAGACTCTGCCTCCCGGCATCAGGGAGCACTGAAACAAGGCCACAGCCTCTCCAGGGTCCTGGCCACCCAAGTGCCACCCTCAAAGTCAATGGTCCCGCTCCGTGGCATCCTTACCACTGTGAAGAGCATTCCCATGGGCTGCCCACGTCCTGGCCCCCGAGCAGGAAGGCAGGGCTTTGTGGCACCTTGTCAGAACCGGGTGCTGGCTTAGGCGACAGGTGCAATGGGTTGGATGCCATCTTAGTCTGTTCATGCTGCTGTCACAAAATACCATAAACTGACCCGGGTGCGGTGACTCACGCCTGTAATCCCAGCACTTTGGGAGGCTGAGGCCAGTGGATCACTTGAGGTCAGGAGTTTGAGACCAACCTGGGCAACATGGTGAAACCCCATCTCTATTAAAAATACAAAAAAGTAGCTGGGCATGGTTGCATGGGCCTGTAATCCCAGCTACTTGGCAGGCTGCGGCAGGAGAATTGCTTGAACTCAGAGAGCAGAGGCTGCAGTGACCACAGATCGTCAGTGCAGCCTGTTAAGTTTTATCATGGATCTATGTCATATCTGATGTGTTTTGATAAATAGTTATGAAAAGTCCAATTCTGCAACTGTTGAAAATGAGTATGTAGATTTCCCCTGCTTATCTGCTTGTGCCATGAATTCTATGGGGCAATAAATTATATGTACACTCAAGCCTGGGCGACAAGAGCGAAACTCCATCTCAAAACAAAAAACAAAGAAAAAACCATAAACTGATCGCTTCTAAACAATAGGCATGATCTGTTATCACTCCAGAGGCTGCGAGTTCAAGGTCAAGGGCCAGCAGATGGGCTGCGTGGTGAGGGCCCCCTTCCTGGACGGTGGTCTTCTTGCTGTGTCCTCACATGGCAGAAGGGGTGAGGTGCTCCCTGGGGCCTCTTTTCCAAGGGCACTAATCCCATGTATGAGGGCTCCAACCTCATGACATTATCACCTCCCAGGGGCTCTAGCTCCTAACACCCTCACATTGGGGCTTCCACTTCAACACATGAATTTGGGGGGGCTCTCAGACATCCAGACCATGGCAGAAATCCACATGGCCCCTGGGCTCAGGCAGAGTCATTTCATCGTTCGGAATGCAGACTTACACAAAGCAGGAAGAGCATCACAGCAGACCAAGTTCAGTGCTAGGTGGTACAGCATGCGGACCTTTGTGGTGTTGAGTGAAGGGTGGACGGTATTTTGCACTCAGCGCCGGAGCCATCTAGGGAGCTGTCTTGAAAGGGGCTGCCTGATTTAATAGGAACAGTGGAATTCAGATCCTCAGAGAGCTGTGTCGCGGACCAACCAGACAATCCCAGGTCCCCCTCGCCTGCCTATCTGTCCGTCCAGTTTATTTTCCCGCCATCAAGCCTGTCCAGCTCCCAAGTCCCTGTGGAGCTCTCCTTGCTCCTGGTAGCACCCCACTGTACCTTCCGTCATCCTAACACCATGCCACGCCTAAGAGCACCCAGGCTGTTCCTCCCATTTCCCCACTGTCTTAGTCCATTTTCATGCTGCTGCTGAGAGCCATGAAGTTTTCAGGCACCCACTGTGTGGTGGTCTGATCCTTCTGGCCCTTGATCTCATGTCACCCGAGGCTGGGAAGACAAAGGTTTAATGGACTTACGGGTCCACATGGCTGGGGAGGTCTCACAATCACGGTGGAAGGCAAGGAGGAGCAAGTCACATCTTCCATGGATGGCAGCAGGCAAAGAAAGAGCTTGTGCAGGGAAACTCCGTTTTTTAAAGCCATCACATTGGCTGGGCATGATGGCTCACACCTGTAATCCCAGCACTTTGGGAGGCCAAGGTGAGTGGATCACTTGAGGTCAGGAGTTTAAGACCAGCCTGACCAACATGGTGAAACCCCATCTCTACTAAAAATACAAAAGGTAGCCAGATGTGGCAGTGGGTGCTTGTAATCCCAGCTACTTGAGAGGCTGAGACAGGAGAATTGCTTGAACCTGGGAGGTAGAGGTTGCAGTGAGCCAAGATTGCACCACTGCACTCCAGCCTGGGTAAAAAAGTTAAACTCAGTTAAAAAAAAAATCGTATCTCGTGAGACTTATTCACTGTCACAAGAACAGCACGTGAAAGACCCACCCCCATGATTCAGTCACCTCCCACCAAGTCCCTCCCCCAACACATGGGAATTAGGGGAGCCACAAAATGAGATTTCGGTGGGGATACAAAGCCAAGCCATATCACCCACGTTGGTCTTTATGTTCCTCAGAGGCAGAGGCCAAGGGTGCAACTTTTTAGTTGACAGCATGGGACTATAGTGCACACCACCTGTGGAACCTGAGCAGGTAGCTTCACCTGCTCCCTTCCCCCCCGCCGCCTGCCTGCACCTCCTGAACATGCTCAGGCCCTGTGTGCACCCAACACCGTCCTTTGGCATGAGACTCATAATTTTCAGGCACCCACCTTGCGGTCTGATCCTTCTCACCTATCATTCAAGTGGTTTGTTTTCGGCTTTGTGGAACAGCCACCAGCAAGTGAGGAACAGGTGCCCCATGAAGCCTACAGGTGTCCTTGATGGGGTCAGGGGCAAGGACTGGGTGGATGGCAGGGTCTGCCTAATTTCATACAGATAGGGGATTGAAAGAAGTGCCAGATACGAGGGGCTGTGCTGGGAATTTGGGGTGCTGCTCCTGGAATGGGCTTGACCTGCTTACACAGCATTGAAATGCTGCATTTCAGGGAGAGGCAGGTTTGGGGCCCTGCAGTGCTCAGGGCTCTGGGCGATGTGCAGGCGGCATTTTCACAGCCTCTGGGCAGATGTGCAGGCGGCATTTTCACAGGCTCTGGGCGGATGTGCAGGCGGCATTTTCACAGGCTCTGCAGTGCTCAGGGCTCCGGGCACATGTGCAGGAGGCATTTTCACAGGCTCCGGGCAGATGTGCAGGCGGCATTTTCACAGGCTCTGGGCAGATGTACAGGCGGCATTCTCACAGGCTCTGCAGTGCTCAGGGCTCCGGGCAGATGTGCAGGCGGCATTCTCACAGGCTCTGCAGTGCTCAGGGCTCCGGGCAGATGTGCAGGAGGCATTTTCACAGGCTCTGCAGTGCTCAGGGCTCCGGGCGGATGTGCAGGCGGCATTTTCACAGGCTCCGGGCAGATGTGCAGGCGGCATTTTCACAGGCTCTGCAGTGCTCAGGGCTCCGGGCACATGTGCAGGCGGCATTTTCACAGGCTCTACAGCACTTTTTATTCACTCACAGTGCCTTCTCCAGTACTCCAAAGCTATGTACGATGGCTTAGGAAGAGAGGGGACAGGACTTCTCTTTGCATCTGACACACTGCAATGCTGTGGGATGTGGCAATGGACATGGCAGAAGAGGCAACAGGTCTCCAGGAGTCGGGGCTTCCAGCCAGTGGTCCTGCACAGCGTGTGAGGTAGGGGTCTGGACCAACCTCGAGCCCTGGGGCCCCAGACCCTCATGGACGAGCCGTGGGGGCCTCTGCTGTCTTTCCCAGCGACGCCTACCCGTGATGAGTGTGGTGGAGACTCGAGTCCCCGCCTTTCTATGATCCTGACTCCTAGTGGGCTGTGGTTGTCATAAGTTTTGAAGATGTGCTTCAGAGCTTGAGGCTAAGTTTATGTTATTTTATTTTATTTTATAAAGACTCCAGAGATGGAGTCTTGCTCTGTCACCCAGGCTGGAGTGTAATGGCGTGATCTCAGCTCACTGCAACCTCCACCTCCCAGATTCAAGTGATTCTCCTGCCTCGGCCCCCTGAGGAGCTGGGATTACAGGCATCTGCCACCAGACTCAGCTAATTTTTGTATTTTTAGTAGAGACAGGGTTTCACCATGTTGCCCAGGCTAGTCTCGAACTCCTGACCTCAGGTGGAACATGCACCTCGCTCCTGCAAAGTTCTGGGATTACAGGCGTGAGCCACTGCTCCCGGCTGGTGTAAGCATTTGAGGTGCTAAGGAGGAAATGGTTGTCAGTTTTTGAGTTAGGAGAACAGATGGAAACTCCCCCTTCTTCCCCAGCTGGTAGAATCAGTGGAGGGGGCCATGCTCTCTCCTGGGCTTGGTTCCCGGATGCACTGCCCTGCGGAGTGGCTCTGTTGAAAAGAAATGTGACCTCCCTCCTGACATTCCTGCATCCTTAGGAGTCCCTGTGGCCCTGAATGCCAAGGGCAGAGCCCCCAGGGCCCCTGGCAGAGTGTCCATCTACTTTCTTCCTCTTGCTAATTCCAGTGCCGCCTCTCAGGGTGGGGCAGAGGGGGATTTTGTCAGCACCAGCGAAAGGTCCCATCTCAGATATGATTACTTATTCCAGGAAAACCCAACATCAGCACAGAGTTCTGGGGTGATTCCCGCAAGAACTCATCCTGTGATGAGCCATCGATGCTGCTTGGAACTGCAGATGGCACTTCAAATGCAGGATGTCCATCACAGGATCACAGCAAAGGCTCTGGAAAGTGCTGCTAACTCCGTCCTGCGGCAGGAGCTGAGGGGAGTCTCCCCGGGAGGCCACCCTTAACAGGCACAGCAAGAAAGCCCAGCTCTGAAGGAGACAGGTGGGGAGGTGGCAGGTGCCGGGACCTCGGTCCCACACTGGGCTGAGAGAGGCCAGTAAGGAAGATGTGAGGATGCCCTCTGCCTCTTCCCTGGAGGCCCCGCCCCGCCCTTTCCTTTGAGTGCACAGAAGAGTATGACAGACTCGTGCTTTGTGTTACGAAACTCTTGTTTCAATGTCCATAAAAGGCCTTCCTCCTTCCCAGCCAGCAGATACGGAAGTGAGAGTGAGCGTGATTTAGAATGCCTGTGAGGCAGCTCATACAAATGCCGAGTGTGGTGCAGCAGCCGTTTCCCGGGTGGCCACCTGCTGCTCTGCTGTCCGGTGGCATGGCACAGAACAGGCGGCCCACCATCCAAATTCTCCCAGCCTCCTGTCTGTCCGAAGGTGCCAGCCATGCCCAGCCTTGGAGACGTCTTGCCTGTTGCTGTTCTCGGGGCTGCCCGGTATTGTCCATCCCCAGATGCTTCCTAGGGCCATGGTTTCTTGTCCCGTCCTCTCTGCAGAAGCCAGCGTTCCCTGTGCTTCACGTGGGGATTCTTCCCATCAGCGGCCAGTCTTGCCTTCTGCACTGATGTCTGAGGTTCCTCCCTGTGCATATCCATCTTGCCTGTCTTGCTGGCACGTTCACCATGCCTCCCATTCATCCTCCAAGCCTTTGCCTGGGCTGTGACCTCGGCCAGGAGCACCTTCTCCAGGTACTCCAAAGCTGGCGATAGCTTGCAAGGGAGGCGACAGGAAGTGTCTTTGCATCCTGTGAGTATGGGAGGCTCCTTTCTGCTCCAGGTTTCTTTCAATCCTAACATTCCCCCTCACGGTTACATTATGGCCGTGCCTTGCAGGCAGGCATCTGTCTGTATTACCAGAACGTTATTTGAAACAAGGAAGGAGGAGGATGGCTGAATTAATGGGAGAGAAAGCAGGTGAGCTGTAGAGAGCTCAGTTCTCATTTCTTCCCTAGCTCCTTTCCAGGCCTTTAGGGCGAGGGCAAACCTGGACAAAGCAGTGTCTGTTCTCACGGGACACATCCTTCCCCTGTGCGGGGCACTTTTCACCATAGAAGATTCTGTGGGTGCCCGGCCTGAGTGTGGAGTGTGGCTTGTCATAAACCCTCAAGAGTAATTTGTCGTTTGTTGTTTTTTTGTGCTGCTATATCTTACAAAGGTGTTTGACCTGTGATTATATCATGACTTAAGTTTTTAAAAATGCCATAGTCCACGAAAGTGACAGCCATCCTCTGTGCTAAGGAGACTCGATGAAGATTTTGGATCTGAACAGCTTGAGTGAATGTCATGGCTTCAGTGTTGACTGTGATGTGGATCAAGTGTCTTAGTCTCTCTGTGCCTCAGTTTCCCCCCCTCTGTCAAGTAGAATAATGGTGCTCACTTCCTAGAGCTGTTAGGATCAAAGGAACTCAGAACTCAGAACATCATGTGGTGCCCGAGCCCCGGCTGTGTCTTTGCTGTTGGTGTTCTTGTCACTGCGGTGTACACCTGCAGCCAGAGACAGACCCCACACTCTGCCTTTCTCATGCACCCAGACCAGCAGCCTCATGCCAGAGGCACACACTGAGCAGTGCTGAGATGTCACATCCGAGCCGGCTCCCTCTTCCTCCTCCCAGAAGACTTTTACTGGGAACCCGTGATGAGCCAAGCATAGGGCAGGCGGTGCCAGAGGACAGGCGGGAGGCTGATTTCTGCCAAGACGATTTTCTAGGCCTTGAAATCATCAAGGGGAGAAATAGTCAGGCAATTATCACAAGTGAATGTTTGCATTGCTGTCATTTGCATTGTGAGCTGAGTCCTTTAGACCGCAGGGAGGTGCCTGGGCTTAAGCTCCTAGGGCTTTTCTTTGGAAGGAGAATCCCGGAACCACTAGAGGATGGTCCACGTGTGTGTTATTTCAGCAGCCGCCTAGGAGCGCATTCAAGTGCAGACGTGGGTGTGCACTTGTGTCTGATTGTGCATTTGTGTGGGGTGCCAGGTGACCCGGGAGCTTGGGTGACCTTTACGGTCAGCAGTCTGCAGTATTCGAAGACCTCATCAGTCACCATTTTTCTAACCACAGAAACTTTTGTAGGGGTGACCACATGCCAGTCATTGCCCTAACCTTTACTTAGGTTGTAACCAAGCGAGCGCGAAATCACCACTGAGACAAAGACTAGGCCAAATTGCAGGATCTTCATTGTTGGCGGCCACGGAGAACTCATGTCTCAGCCCTGAAAGGAGGGTGTCGAGACCTTTTATACCCATAAACCACCTCCTGGGCGGGGGTTAGGGCGAGGGGCTTCGGGCATTCCAAGAGCCAGTGGACTTTGGACGTTCCGTAAGCCACCTCCTGGGCGGGGCTGGGGGCGAGGGGCTTTGGACGTTCTGTAAACCACTTCCTGAGTGGGGTTTAGGGCGAGGGGCTTTGGACATTCCGTAAACCACCTCCTGAGTGGGGTTTAGGGCGAGGGGCTTTGGACGTTCTGTAAACCACCTCCTGAGTGG
>CM052657.1:114339606-114363654 GCA_028533165.1 Leontopithecus rosalia | reverse complement strand
GGCATCAACGCGGACTGTGCCGTTTAAATCGATCGTGTTGAAAGTCTCCCAGGAGAGGGAGGAAGGGTGTGGAGGCTGTGATCCGTAGGGAGCTGATCGATCCCACACGGTGAATCTGTTGTGAAATGCTGATCTAGTGCCTTCCTAAGCACACCTGTAGGTTTGAACTCAGTTGCTTCTCCCCTCCCCTGTGGTCACCCGTTTTGCATGTCCTCTCTGGTGCGGGGTCAGATGCTGGGCAGGTGGTAGGGAGGGCTCGTGCTGTCTTCCCCACTAGCCTCCGTGTTTTCTGCCTGCGTGGGTCTTGCTCACTCCTGCATGCGGGCCTTTGTCCATGGTCTAAGAAAGCTGCCCTACTTCTGAGTGAAGGGACAACCACCGTGAAAACAGCTAGCACTTACCAAGGACTGCAGGCCAGCCCTTCCCACACGTCACCACAACCATGCAGGCCTCCACGTCCAGGGACCACCTGGCATTTGCGGTGCGGCTCCCCTGGAAGCTGGCCTTGAGGTGAGGATTTGAGGGCAGTTTTCATACCGTGGAGGTGATACAGGAAGCACCAGCAGGGGCTTAGGGAAGGAAGTCAGGGGAGGGCAGGGTGCCAGCAGTACCTGTGTGCTCATGAGCAGTTGACTCTGTGTGCCCCTGAGGCTTAGGCCGCTGGGGTCCTCTGGGAAACTGCAGAGGTCACGCCTGGGCGTTGTGAAGCAGTTCATTTATTTACCCACCAGTTCCAGCTCCTGCGCGTGCTCCCTCTGGGTACCAAGACCCTCATCAGGGAATGGGGAGGTTGCAGGTGCCCGTGGGGGTAGGCAGTGCACACATCCAGGAACAGGGAGTGCCAAGGGGAAGCAAATAGGGCATCGATGGCATCTTACATTCAGGACTTTTCCAAAGCCACATGCTGGAGGAATTGAGCAAACCGGATTCCAGCCCCTCATCCATCTGATGCTGGAGTACTTACCTGGAGAGCCTGTCCTCAACCACCAACCCCCGCTGCCTCCCTGGTGAGGCCGAGGAGAACCTTCCTCCATACAGAGAGCTGCGGGCATCAGTGTGGGTGGGGACAGGGCAGGCTGGGGAGTCTTCACACAGACAGGGCCTAGAACCAGAGCTGGGCAGGTGGGCAGGGGGACGAGGAGTCTTCCTGGGCCACAGACCACCAACAGGGTGGTCCCTCCATATGTAGAGGGGTCTGTCCTCTCTGCTTCCTCATCCAGGCCCCCTGGCTCTGGGATTACCACAGGGACTACCCTGGCAGCTCCCGGCCAGCTCCCCAGCTGTGCCTAGAAGGCAGGGGAGCGGCTGCAGAAATGTGCTGCAGTGCGTGGAGTGGAGCCGGGCGGCTGGAGAGAGCCGTCTGAGAACCGATGGGAAGAAGGACCAAGGTCCCGGCCTCACGGCAGTGCCGGCTGGCAGCCCCGCAGGAAGCCTTTGCAGCTCAGTGGCCTCTCACCAGGGAGGTTCGAGTTGCCCATCTTCGGAGCTTTCAGGAAACGTCATGCTTTAGGCAGAACTGGTCCTGGCCACCCCTGTCCCTACCTGGGGCTCAGAGTAACTTCTCATCCACAGAATCAGTTGTTTTCTCTGCAAATCCTGGATTCCTCTCCGTCTTCTGTGATGTTTCTCACCCACTATGAAATAATTCAATTAGCACTGGGAATGCTCCTTCCCAGAATGCTCTTAGCAGCATCAGGGTCCATCAGGGTCACCCAGGAGACCTTCATAGGGGAGATGCAGCCTGGTCCTCTGCCCTAGGGGACAGAGACCAAGACAGGGAGGGAGGAGGAGGACACGCTTTCAGAGTCGTGGAGTCAAAAAGAAGGGGAGAATTCCGACTGTGAGGCCTTGGAAGCTGTCCACACAGAATGCCAGCAGAAGGGGCCAGCCCTGCCCAATGTTGATTCTGGACTTCTGGCCTGATGAGATAGTAAATTTGGGTTGTTTTAAGCCACTGTGTTGGTGGTTGCTCCCACCAATGGAGCAGAAAGATGTGGCCCCGGTATCTTCCAGTGTAGAGAGGAAGCTGTGTGCGCTGAGGAGGGCAGACTGCCTGTGCTAGTGGAGAAGCATCCTTTCTTCCAGACTACACTTACTCATGCCAGGTACCTGGAATAGCAGGTCCTGAAGACGCCTGCACTCCTGCCAGCTCGCACACCTGTGTGGTCACCACCTTCCTGTGACAACTCTTGCTTTGTTTTGGAGACAGAGTCTATCACACCGTGGTCCAGGCTGGAGTTCAGTGGCACGATCCTGGCTCACTGCAACCTTCACCTCCTGGCTTCAAGCGATTCTCATGCCTCAGCCTCTCAAGTAGCTGAGACTACAGGCACACGCCACCACGCCCGGCTAATTTTTTGTATTTTTAGTAGACAGAGTTTCACCATGTTGGCCAGGCTGGTCTTGAACTCCTGACCTCAGGTGCTCCGCCCACCTCTGCCTTCCAAAGTTCTGGGATTACAGGTGTGAGCCACTATGCCTGGCCTGGTGGCACCTCTTCACTGAGCACCTTCTGCACAGACCCTGTGCTAATTTGGAGATCCAGAAACATTTGCGTGTCCCAGGCCCTTTGGGAGGGGATGTCCACGGAAGATAACATCCCTCTGTCTCCTGCCCCCCAGATCTAAAAGTGGTGTTTGAAGGACCCTGTGCACCTTTCTGAGGTGGAGTGAGCTACTGATCATTTGCTGTGTGATGGGAGGACGTGCCGCGGCTGCTCGGGAAAACAGGCCTTTCCACACATGTGGCTTCTCTGGCTGTTGCAGCTCATACTCCTCTGTGTCCTGGCCCATCTTCCAGCTGCATCTCCCTCCTCTGCCCTCTCTCCATCTTCCATTCCCAGGAGCCCTCCTGTTGCTGGCAGCTGTCCCCAAGACAGCTTTGGAGCTACCCCACCCCTGCTCCTGGTCCTGACTGCTTCTTGGCCTGCCTTCCCTAACCCTCTCCCACCCCTGCGGGCCCTGGTGCCCAGCGGCCTCTCCGATTTCGGTGCATCTGAGTTCCTTGGGGAGCTTATGTGGAATGCAGATGCCCAGTGCCACCCCAGAATCTGACTGGGTAGGTGGAGGGGCCTCTGGAATTGCGGTTTCAAACCCCTCCAGTGGTTCTGACGCTGGACGGCCAGGCTCTGCCTCCTCCTTTGCTTCTCAGGACTTGCCAGGCGTTTCTGCTCATCCCATCTTCCGAGGGCCTGCTCGGGACACGGGGATGGGCCGTGTACTCGGATCCTGGGGCTGCCGCAACAGATGACCACGAACCGAGTGGCTTCAGACAGCGGGATTCACCGTGTTGCTATCTTGAAGGCCGGGAGTCCGAAATCAAGACGTCAGCAGCTGCTTCCCTCTGCAGGGGCAGGGGAAGGATCCTTCTCTGCCTGGAAGTTCCTACGCTTGCGGATGCTTCACCCCGGCCTCCACCTCTGTCTTCATGTGGCTTCCCCTCTGCATGTTTCTCAGAGGTCCTACGCCTCCCCCTTATGTAGACTCCAGTCGGATTAGGACTTGGACCTGTCCTTTTTTTCTTGAGATGGAGTTTCGCTCTTGTTGCTCAGGCTGGAGTGCAGTGGTGCGATCTCGGCTCACGGCAACCTTTGACTCCCAGGTTCAAGCAATTCACCTGCCTCAGTCTCCCAAGTAGCTGCACAGGCGTACACCACCACACCCAGCTAGTTTTTTGTATTTTTAGCAGAGACGAGGTTTCACCATGTTGGCCAGGCTGGTCTCGAACTCCTGCCCTCCTCATCTGCCCACCTCAGCCTCCCAAAGTGCTGGGATTACAGGTGTTAGCCCTTGTGCTCAGCCGAGCGTATCTTTTTGAGGACCACCATTTCAGCCACTCTAGGGGACTCACATTGCTTCATGGCTCTTGGCTCTCTAGGCTGTTACCTCTTCAACGGCAGGTGGTGTCTGATTCTGCCGTCCCCACTGTACGGGGCGCATGGTGGGGCCTCAGGCAATGTGCGTTGGATGAATGGCTCCTACCCAGCTCCTCTTGTCCACTCCAAGTCAGTCCTTCTCTCTTCTCTGCTTTTTTCTTTCTGGAGATGGAGTCTCCCTCTGTCACCCAGGCTGGAGTGCAGTGGGCCAGTCTCGGTTCACCGCAACCTCTGCCTCTCAGGTTCCAGCAATTCTCCTGCCTCAGCCTCCCAAGTAGATGGGACTACAGGCGCCCACCACCACAACCAGCTAATTTTTGCATTTTAGTAGAGATGGGGTTTCACCATGTTGGTCAGGCTGATATTGAACTCCTGACCTCAGGAGATCCACCCATCTCAGCCTCACCCAAAGTCCTGGGATTACAGGGGTGAGCTACCACGCCCACCCCCACCCTCTGTTCTTGACATCAAACCCACTTTCCCTGGTACTCGGTCTTGAGTGTCAAGGGTGGGACGCTTACTGGTAAATGAGTTGCTGGATTGAGTGTGTTTGTGAGAGGACAACATCTTATCCATCTCAAACATTTTCAGAGACCAGGAGCAGCCGAGCTCAGAGGCACAGGGCAGAGGAGGCAGTTGGAGGAAGTAGACTGTGTGGGGTGCAGTGTCGGGGGTCCTCAAGCCACGGATTTCCGGGTTTCTGTGTTAGATGAAGGGTGATTACGTGGCCTCCTGATTCTCGGTTCTATGGCTTGGCTTCCTCCACCCTGAGTCCTCCACAACCTTCAAGAATGGTGCTGTAGTCCTTCTCCTTCCGGGCCTCTTGGGTTGGGATGGGCGTTGTCAGAGGGTCACTGGAGGACTCCATGTTCTCTGCCTGTCACTTGTCCATCGCTGTCAGCCTCAGGAATAATGGCATTTCTGCATTGTGTTTTCAGCAAGACTTGTTTTATACAACGTAGATCAGGAGAAATGTGGGTGAAGACACACCTATCCCTTAAACCCGAGGCTGCTGGCTCTTGCTTTGGCATCAGGGCAAACCCTTGGTGCTCACAAACAGAGCTCTCTCCTCCTGAGAAATGCAGGCAAGGCTGGCCTTTGCCTCCATGGGATTGGGTCGTATTTCTCAATATGGGATGGGGGAAGCAAATCCGAGTTGGATGTGGGTGTGGGGTGGACGTTGGTGCTTCACCATGGGTTAGTTAAAATACCAAACATTTCCCTGACTTGCCGTGCCAGCCTGGTCACTGGGATGTTTTCCTTTAAAAAGTCCCTTTAAGGGATCAAATGGCCTCCCCGCTACTGAGCAAGGGGTCCTTTGTCTCCCAAGCACGGAAGCAGTCAGTGCGAGGAAATCAGCACCCTTATGAGGACGCTGGAATGTGGCTGTACGGGAGAAGGCAGCAAGCGCTGCGAGGTGATGAGTGGGTGCTCTGAGGTCTGTAGAATCCAGAAATGGATTCGAGTCTATCCCTTTAAAAGAGAGGTTTCAGCCTGCCTCGAAGCATTTTGTTCACAGGCTGGCCAGCATGTATCTTGCTGTTGTCTGATGCTGCGATGCTCTTTCTGTCCCCTTCCCCTTAAAATCAAACAAACAAACAAAAAAAAACTAAATGTGACCCGTTCGGTGATTTTATTTGCCAGCTCGAAGAAAGTGGTGGTTTAAATGCAGACTCGAATCCCAAAGTTAATCCCTGCTTGTCGTCCAGTGTTTAGCCAGCCGAGTAAACGAGCCCAGCAGGGTTTAAAGGCTTTGCCACAGAGCCCCTGGCGATGGCTTCCATAGGATGGAGATTTCAAACTGCACGACGGTCGGGGTGCCGGGGAGCCCGCGTCCGAGACGGCCCTGTACACACGTTAAGCATGTGGCCAGCTGATAAGCTTTGGACTGGGATAAGCTATTTTTTTACGGTCTTTGTTGCTTTTGCTTGTGCCTGGCTTTGCGGGAAGACGCACTGCCAGATGGATTAAATGACATGGGTTGTTCTTCCTCAGCCGAACAAGGTTTGTTTTCATACCTCTTGTCCTTCCGCAGCGATGGAGAGAGAAGCGAGGGGTTTCTGTTTTTTTAAAAGGAAGCACATTGAGCTGACGTGTGAGTTTGGGTGCCTGATTAGCCGACAGAGGGGTACTTGGATACTGTCGCTAGGTTTCAGGACCGGGTGCCTGTAGAGTTATGCTTAGATATGTATAGATGATGAATAGAGGGTGCTGTTTTCAAACAGATTTCTTAATGTAATATGTTAGGGTGTGTATGTGTGTGTGTGTGTGTGTGTGTGTGTCAAATGCAGGCTGATGTTGAGCATGATCCTTTAAAAAATACCTGTTTGCTAGATACTACCTGCTGTGAAATAAAATAGATCAGACTTGAAAAATTTCAGTTGACCTGCCATTCTGACTGTGAAATGTGCTCCTTCCGATGAAACACTGATGATGAGCAGTAAACACAATAGCCTTTTTGTTAGCGAGCAGGGGCAGCAGGTCCCGAGGAAAACCCCACATCCTCCCCTTTCATTTAGGAGATCAGAGTGGTCGGGGGCCCCGCGGCTGAGTCCCCTCCTATGCAGGGCAAAAATAAACCCTCCCAAGGAAAGTCCAGATTGCGTTTCTACTTAGCATTCTGCAGCAGCCACACAGCTGTTGACCAGATTCCCATAGACTGTTTTCAAAACAAATGGCTGGAGAAGGAGGACAGAAAACCCCCAATAGACCCAGCAGTTTCTAGGCATATGGGAGCAGCCGGCCGCCTCCGTGACCTGCCTGTTGGGACTGACCTGAGTCTTGTCTCGTCCCCCTCCTCGGGACCGTGTGAGCTGTGTGAGTCTGCGTGTGTGTGTGCGGTGCTGACTCCACAAGCCGGGCTGCTGGATTTACCCGGACGTTGCCAGCTGTGTTGTTTGTCTGCCCCTCTGGCGTCGTGCTTGGTCTCATTTCTGTGTCTGCCAAAGGGATCGGTCACACGCGTGTTGCTGTGGTTCTACTCTCTCCGTGCTTATCTGTCTAGAAGTTTTGTTCCGAATTGTAAAGCGGAGTTCACTTGCGGGGAGGCGATCCAAGCCTCTGCGTAAGGGCCGCAGGTGGCCAGCGTGTGGGGTTGGGAGGGTGTTTTTACATGTAGCCAATTTCCAGCACCGATACCCAGGAAGCGTCCGCTGGGGGATCGGCCGTCTCGCACAGCCTGCCACGAATGCTGTGTACACGGTGCCCACGGGGCAGTGGCAGTTTTTGTCCTGCTGGGATGCCTCAGTGACTGTGAGGTCGGGGATCCTGTCCAGTGTGCGTCTCCGTGTGCTTTGTCTGAGTTGCTGTGTCCTGTCCATGCCCCTGTCCCAGCCCCTGCCCCTCGCCTCCTGCTCAGCCCCTTCACTCGATGGAGCCTGCCTCGTGGCCCGTCCCCTCTTCAGCCAAATGGAGTGCTGTTGGGGGACTGGGCAGAGGACATGATGTCCCTGGCTTCAATGACTCCCGTGCAGTGGACACGTGGCTGCTGGGAAGCGTGTCCCACTGCAGATTCCCCATGGTGCATAGAGATTGACTCCTGACTTCTGGGTTGAACTGTTCCCCAACCTGAGCTTCTGCAGCTCTTTGCTCGCTGGTCCTGGGCAGTTAAGGCCCCTAGGGAAGAGCCTGTCACACCCCATTCCCCCACAGAAGGGCAGAAGCTCAGAGGGCCTCCGCTGTGCCCTCGCCTGACCCTCAGCGGTCCCTGAAGTTCCCCTAGAGAAGAGCCTGTCACACCCCATCTCCCCCACGGAAGGGCAGAAGCTCAGAGGGCCTCCGTTGTGCCCTCGCCTGACCCTCAGCGATCCCTGCAGTTCCCCTCTGTACATTGCTCCGGGGCATTTGTGGGAGGCAACATTGTTCCCTGGTTCCCAAACATAGGAGACCCCAGCTCCTCTTAGAAGAAACATTATATAACATCTCTTTCATTATCTTCAAATGAAACTCTTAGATAACATACCCCGACTTACACACATTACTGAGAAGAGATACCCAGCCGGGCACAGTGGCTCACACCTGTAATCCCAGCGCTTTGGGAGGCCAAGGTGAACAGATCACCTGAGGTCGGGAGTTCGACACCAGCCTGGCCAACATAGTGAAGCCCTGTCTCTACTAAAAATACAAAACTTAGCCGAGCATGGTGGCGGGTGCCTGTGATCCCAGCTACTCAGGACGCTGAGACAGGAGAATCACTTGAATCCAGGTGGCGAAGGTTGCGGTGAGCCCAGATGGCGCATTGCACTCCAGTCCGCGTGACAAGAGTGAGACTCCATCTCAAGAAAAGATGCCCATCGTGTCCTGCCATAAGAAGGCAGGGGACTGGATGTGCAGGCGCCCTGTGCTGCCAGGGAGGGGTCCGCCCTGGAAGACCCAGTGCTGTTTTGACAGTCATTCCATTCCCGTCCATCCCCATGAACCCCAGAGCTCCTCCAGCAGCGTCTCTCAGCGTAGGTGGGGTGTGGTCTGAGGCAGGGCTGGCTTCCAAAATGGTCAACAGCTCTTAGGAAAACTCCAAACCAAACAAACCCCATGCTGTCTTTCATTACGTTCCTATAAAATTCAGAGAATATTAAAGCTGTGCAGATTTGTGCCACGTTTCTAAGTCACATGCAGGAGGTTGTGCAGATAAACAGTTTTGCATCTGTCTCAACGTCTGGCGGGTCACTCAAAATCCACAGGAGCCTGTCCCACACATTGCAGGACATTAGCCTGTCTGGCCCCTGCCCACCACATGTGAGAAGCACCCCCTGCCCCTATTACCATCACAGCCCCCAGCCCCCTCCGGTGGGGTGGGTGCCAGCCTGGTGGGAAATGCTACTCAGGCACTCACAGGGTTTGCCCTGGCACACTGGCCTGAGCCACGCGTGGACTGGTGCATTTTACTCTCCCCATCTGCGTCCGTTCTCCCAGAATGTTCCTCCTTTGCCCCCAAGCACTCCCAGCCCCTGCTCCTGGCTCGCTGTAGAGCTCTGTTCTCGCCCCTCTGAGACGGAGGACTCTGGGCCTGCAGGTTGGCCTCTGGTTCCTCAGCTTCGACTCCTGCAGAGGGCTGAAGACCACCAAGGTCAAGACCAAGGCAGATTGTCCCTTCCTGGCCCCGGTTGTAAGGAGTTCCCTCCCACCCTGCCAGTGTCCTCTGCACCTTCTTCCTTTGCCTGGGCCGCCTCGTCCTTCCCAGCCGCACCGCCTTACAGGGCACATGTCCTAGCCCAGGTGGAGGCGGGTTCTTGTTTCCACGTGCTCTCGTCCACCCTTTCTCTGTGCCTCCAGCATGAGTCCGGGAGGGCAGTGGGGTGCACCCTTGAGGCTTTCCAGGGCCTCCTGTCCTACGCCACACCATGGTGCACCATCTCAGGTGGGCTCCCGGAGTCCTGCGTGGCTTCTGCCCCCTTTCCCGGCCTCCTCTGTTCTCTTGGTCTGGTTCTGCCTGCTCCGATCAGGTTCTAGATTCTGCCTGCCCTGTGTAATTTTTCTTCTCCTGGTGGAGGCCCTTGGCCAGGTCTGGGGGTCAGTGCGGACCCGGATTTCATGCCGTAGCTGAGGAGCTGGACTTTGGGTGGCTGGTTTCCTACAGATGGAGGAAATCAGGTATCAGGGTAGTAGGTATCAGGATGGGAAGGCTGAGGCCTGCGTTAGGGGCTGCTAGATCCCAAAGGGATGTAGAGTCAGGATGGCTTCCCAGAGGAGGAAGCAAGTGCTGCCTTGGTCTGAGCAGTAAAAATAGCTCCTGTGCCTTCCACCCTTTCAGACCTGGGCTTGGGCTCAGTGCTCAGTCCTAACGACAGCCCTGTTAGGGAGGCGCCCTCACTGTCCCGTGTTCAGTCCAGGAGGATGAGGCTCCTGAGTTCACACACTTGACCCAGGCCCCAGAGTGGGGAGGGAGCTGGGGCTGGAGCCAACAGCCCTGACCCCAGAGCCGCCCCTTCCCTGCTGCTAAGGCTGCCCATGACATGCTTCTCTCTGCCACCGTGGCTTCGGGGACCCTGGCTCCCGCCCTCACCTCCCCTCCACTTGCCTCCCACCTGCTGTTCACCTGCAGCTGTTTCCTAGGGACTTCCCCTCACTCCTGCGAATCCACGCAGTTCTGCCCTTCCGGAGGATCAGGCTGGCCGCTTGGCTTCCTGTGCTCACGGATGCTGGGCCAGCGTGGACAGATGGCACCGAGGTGGCCTTTCCCGTGGACGTAAGGATAAGCCACTGCCGCCTTTCAGCAAAGCCATGGGGATCACTGCCCTCTCCCCGCACCACCACCCCTCACCCCGGTGCTCTTGGCTGATTTTGCAAGCAAGTTTTGGGGTCTGCCCTACCTGACCTCAGCCTGCCTTTGCACAGACTAGCCCAGCTGGCCCCTGCTCCTGTTCTGTGTCCTGTTAATGACAAGGTCACACTCAGCCTGCAGCAGTGAGCAGACACTGCTGAGAGGAATCCTTAGCTGCTTCTGTCATGATCCTTTCCATTTTATTAAGAAAATCAGTTTCCCCATTGCTCTGAGATATAGATTAAATCCCTTGCTGGTAGGCTGTGGAACTGTTTCCCACTCCTCAGCCCAGGCACACCGCAGGGGCCTTTCTGCCTGCCTTCCCCGCTACGGTGGCCTCTCTCCTGGCCCATCCCAGAGCTCACCAGGCCTGGAGACACATGGTGGATGGGCCGAGCTGAGCCACCGAGTCTTCCCTCCTCCCCTCCTTCTCCCCTGCTCATTCCTCCCCTTTCCCCACTCCCCTCCCTCCCCCTCCTTCATGCTGTTTGTCTCACCTGCCAGCTCCATGCCAGTGACTCATTCTTTAACCCTGCTCTGCAGTGTGTCCTTCTGGGGGCTCAGGGAATTCACATGGATGATTTCCACTTCTCTAGCAAGAGTTCCCTCTCTGCGAGTGAATTAAGTGTGAATTAAAGGATCTGGGCTGGGCATGGTGGCTCACACCTATAATCTCAGCACCTTGGGAGGCTGGGTTGGGAGGATCCCTTGAGGCCAGGAGTTTGAAACCAGCCTGGACAACATAGCAAGACCCTGTCTCTAAAACATAAATGAGAAATTAGCTGGGCCCAAGAGTCTGAGGTGGGAGCATCACTTGAGACTGGGAGTTTGAGGTGGCAGTGAGTGGCCACTGCTGTGATGCCCCTGCCCTGCCCTGCAGCCCGGGCAACAGAGCAAGACCTGGTCTCTTAAAAAAAAACAAAACTAAAGCCGTGAGTCAAAGATGACTGCCCCCTCCAAAAATAAACAAACAATCAAATCAAATTAAAACCAAAGGATTTAGTATAGTCAAAAGTTCTGGAATTCTGGAGCTCTGTGTCCACCCACCCACCTGGGGAGAAGGATTATTGGGATCTACCGAGACGAGGACAATCCCAGCCCCCTGGAGGTTTATTATTATTATTATTTATGATTATTTGGATTCAGACAGCATCTCCCTACATTGCCCAGGCTGGTCTCAAACTCCTGGTCTCAAGCAATCCTCCTACCTCAGTGTCCCAAAGTACAGGAATTACAGTTGTGAGGAGCTGCACCCAACCCTGTTAGCCTCTATTTTAAGATGTGTGTCTCTCTTGTTCCGCCTCCTCACCCACCTGCTTCATGGTAAAGCTGTAGAAAGACTCTTGGCCGGGCAAGGTGGCTCGCACCTGTAATCCCTGTACTTTGGGAGACCAAAGCTGGAGGATTCCTTGAGCCCAGGAGTTCAAGATCAGCCTGGGTAAGATGGTGAGACTTCATCTCTACACAAAAAGTAGAAAATAAACTAATTAGCCAAGCCTGGTGGTGCATGCCTGTAATCCCAGCTACTGAGGAGGCAGAAATGAAAGACGGCTTGAGGCTTGAGCCTCAGTAGTTCAAGGCTGCAGTGAGCTGTGATCGGGCCACTGTGCTCCAGCCTGGATGACAGAGAGGGGTTCTGTTTCTGTTAACAAAAAGAAAGACTCTGAAGGTGCTTTCAGAAGTAATTGTCTTTCTGGGTTGGGACCCCCAAAAGTTGGTGACCCCAGGGAACTCAGACGCATAATGTTAAAGGGCCCTGGGAATCTTGGGAACCCCCACTCAGTCTTATGACTCACAGACCTGGCCAGAAAGCGGCCGTGGAGATCCTGCACCTAGGCACATGTGGCTGATGGCCCTGGGAGCTCAGTCCTAGCAGGATCCCGGTCCGTGGGTGGCAGCCAGGACCCGGCCCCTTCAGTCCTCCTCATTCTATGGATGGAAAATACAGACTTCAGTGGGGCAGGGGCTCTAGTGAGGTACACAGACTGATGAGAGCAGACATCGCGTTCCCCACTCCTGGCCCAGGGCCCCCCCCCGCCCCCCAGGATAAGGGACACACCCAGGGCTGGGTGAAGGGCAGAGAAGACACTTGGCATCTGTGTCCCCGTGGACGTGCGCCCCTGGCCTCACAGAGCCAGACGTGCCTGCTTCAGGTGACTCTAATGGAAGTCTCTGAAGGTCCTGAGCCCGAGTGGCTCTACCTGCCTGTCCGGCCTTCTGTCTTCCCAGCCCCTTCCAGGCAGCTCGCACGCAGGAGCTGGCTCTGCCCCACCTTTCAGTGCTCTGTTAGAGGTGTCCTTTTTCTCAGCGCAGCTCTGTCCATCTCCCCAAGTTTCTTCCATCAGTCCCCCAAGCCCGGTCTCCTTCCCAGCCAACTGCAGCCCTTCTTCCGATCAGGATGTCTGATTAGCACACCGCCCTTTTCACATTCAGAGGCGCAAAGCTTCACAGACATTGGGGCTCACGGGTTATCTATCCCCAGGCTAGCTGGGGAGCTCGGAATAGATATCGGGGTGTATGGGCTGCCTATGCCCGGGCCAGCTGGGGAGCTCAGAGCCCGGCCTCTGGCCCCTCACTGTCCCTGGCAGCCAGAGCACCGGCCCCTGGGCCTCTTGCTGGAGAGCTCTACAGCACCCCGCCACGGAGCGGGCCACAGCGCGGTTGCAGCGTCACAGTCCTGAAACTCAGACACACATCCGGCTACCCTCACAAGCCAGGAAGCTCTGTCACTATTCCTGGGAGAAGGCTGGGGTCCCTGTGGACTCTGCTTTTCCCGATTCCTCACTCGTGCCCTCCCCTGGGTCATCCTGACTCTCCAGGTCTGGAAGCAACTGCGGGAATCCAGCCAAGGCTCCACTCAGCCGGTGCCAGGAGAGAGGGTCCCACCCCCGTGTGCTGCTGTCAGAGCGTATCGGTCCTTTGCGAGCCTTGGGGAATTCACATGGATGGTTTCCACTTCTCTAGCAAGGGTTCCCTTCCTGCGAGTGCATTAAGTGTGAATTAACTTGAGTGGGGAAAGGCACTCAACCCCTGAATTTGTAGCCCCCGGTGCTGGAGTCAGGAAATAGTCACAGAGGTCTTAATTTCTGTTGATATGCAAAGGCACCTGGGTAGTGGAGCCCAAGGAAAAGCGTTTGACCAAATCCGAGAGGGACGAGGGTTCCAATCCGGAATTTTCCATGTGGTCTTGGACCAGCCGCGTCGTCTCTCAGAGCCTCGGCAGCCACCACAGATAACAGTCCCTCTCCTTCACTGCTACCTGCATTTGAGACCCGCTTTGGGGCTGAGCACAAATTCAGACACAGAATCGAGAGTCCTTTCTTGAAGTGCCTTTTGCGATTGCAAATACCGGAGCCTCATAAGATGGAAAGAATATGCGAGGTAGAATTAAATTGCACAGAGGAAAGGTTTCTAATTCTGGTTCTAATAAGCATAAGCGAAAAGACGGTATGGAGGTTTCAGACAGAAAAGGAAGAATTTGTGCACGTGTGCACCTAAGTGCCACTGCTTTCAGCCAAGCCAGAAGGGACAAATTAAACAGCTAATGAAGCGGCGGCATTTGCTCATGGGACGCTGGTCCCCGGTTCTCTGTGGATGCAGGTGCCAGATGGAGGTATCCCTAAACCCTGGTCCTTGGGGCCACCGGGCACATGGGCTGCCCTGACCAAGGAGGCCACCAAGATGGGGGCGGCTTCAGGAAGATAAGTAGCCTCAGGAAACGTTTTCCTTCCCCGGGACCAGACTGCAGAACGTCCATGGGGGGAGAGCTGGTAAAGGAGAAGTCACATGACCTAGAGGGGCAGAGAATCCAGCTGGAGCTGGAGGTGGGGCAGGGCGTGGCTTCAGCATTCACCGATGGCCCTGGACTAAGCTTGTAAGAGCCGGTGGGAAGGGAGCTGCTTCAAGCCCTGGGCAGCTCAGCAGAGAGCTTGGCAGGTTCCCTTCTGACGCAGCAGAAGGAAGTCCACCTCTCCTGGCAAACTCGTGGACTCATTTATCAAGTAGAGGCTGAAAAATAAGGACAGATCCCATTCCAGTCCTCTGCCAGCCTCCTGATCAAGACCATCCCCTAGGAAGGCTGTCACGGTGGTCCCGTGAGGTGGGCAAGACCGTTGGCTTGATAGGTGGGGTCCAAACCCACCATGCAGCCCGAGGGAGGTATCTGGGTTCCCGTGGGTTCAAGCGTGGCTTTCCATGATTTCCTGCGTGTCGGCCACAGCCAATGAGTATGGTAAATGGCTGCGGAAAGCAGGACGGGGAACTCCATGTGATGATGCCCTGTATGTTTGCTCCGAATTTTCTCCCTTCTACATGGAGGGGAAGAGGTGTGGCCCCGTGTTAGGGTCTAGACCTGGTCACAGCCCTCCCGGGGACCTGCCTTTGGAATGACTTGGCCATCAGCCCCCAACTCCCAGTTCTCCATGAGCATTCGTCTGCCTCCAGGCTCAGCATGAGGCAGCTGCGACTTGGTTTTCTAAGAGCGATGTAGGTGGGGTGGCCTCCTGTGGTGCTGACTTCATCCACAGAGTGAAGGCCATAAAGCCGACACCTCCTTCCTGTGCTTGGGACCCCCAGTGTCCTGCTCCTGAGGTAGAGTCATTGCCAGCCGGGCCATGCCCAGAACCGCTGACTCTCCCTCCTGCTTCTCCGCTTTCTTCGCTAGACTCGAAGCTGCATGAAAGCGGAGGTTCCCTGCCCTCTCCTTTCCCCAGCGCACCCAACCAGTATGGCTCCCGGCACCTGGTAGGTGCTTGACAGATATTTGTTGAGTCAACTGCTGACTATTCAGACCTGTTCTTTCCCGCTGCAGGAGAGAAAAAGCTACTTTCTCCGCAGGGAATATTTACAGAATGTTCCAGTCTCAGATCATGAGGTCAGGAGATTGAGACCATCAAAAAAATAGCCGAGCGTGGTGGTGCACAACTGTAGTCCCAGCTACTTGGGAGGCTGAGGCAGGAGAATTGCTTGAACCTGGGAAGCGGAGGTTGCAGTGAGCCGAGATCGCACCACCGCACTCCAGCCTGGGCGACAGAGCAAGACTCTGTCTCAAAAAAAAAAAAAAAAAAAGAACATGCCAGTCTCTCCATGTCTGCACTCAGCTCCCCTCTGCTTGGCTTCACCCTTACTCCTTGAGTGAGTAAGATTCTTCCTCCTTCCTGCTCTGGCCAGAGCTTCAGGAGTCCAGCTAGTGACATGGCTTTGGGTATCAACCAGCCATCAATCACAGTGGCCAGAGGTGTTCACCTTCTACACCCTCTATCAGGCCCTTGGGAGAGAGTCCTGGGGGTCTTGGAAGTACACAACCAGAGCTGTTGAAGTAAGAAAAGGAAATGCGGGACCCAAGAGGGCAGAGTTCTGCTGAAGTTGGTGGGGAGGGCAGGAGCCGGAGTCTCTCCTGGAAATCACGGTGGTTTCATTCAGGTCCAGGCAGCCAGCAGGCAGGGGAAGGGCATTCTGCCAGAGAATAGAGCAGCAGAAAGTCAGGCGATGGATTCCAGCAGACCCAGCGGCCGGTTCCTTAGGAATCCAGCCCAGGAAGCCTCGTGGCTTCTGCGAGGTCACAGGCTGGCCGTCGGCGTCAGGTGAGGGCTCTGCCCAGCTCCCTGGTCCTGACCCTGGCTGGGACCCTCGGAGCACCTTCTGCCTTCTCTGAGAGTTACCCAGCTCAGCTAGCAGGGGATGAATTACATGGTGGTGTACCCTAAAAAGCGGGAAAAATAAGAACACCACTGTTGCTCCTTTAGTTATGAGTGATCAGTATTCTTTTTCTGTGTCCTGAAGAGAAATGAAAATATCACTGAGGAAGAGATGGGAGGAGATTGTGTGAAATTGTATGGCTGGGACGGGAAGCAATATTTACCCGTTTCTTACCAGGGCCATGCGTGTATTCCCAATCTTAGAATCTCACTGGATCTCTGTCCCTTCTGCAATTCTCCAAGGTCCGGGGGTCCCTTTGTCATCCAGTGTCCAGATGGCCCAGGCTGAGAGGCAGTCATTGGACCAGAGTATTGGAGTGGCCACGGGACGGGGCGCTCTGTCTCAGAATGCCAGTCCCTTCTGACGGAACGTCCCCATCCCCACCGCCACCCAGAGCACTTCACAGGACCCGACTGTGCACTCAGCAGCAGCCCCATTTCCTGCTTCACGTGTACAGTCTCTAGAGGAAATGTCACCTTCTGGAGCCCACGTGGATGAAACACTCCTCTGAACCTCAGCTTCCCCGTTAATGAATCAACACGCAATATATGCATATGTGTGTGTATGCATATATAACTTGTCCCCAAAACATATATATACACACACATTATATGTTTTATATATATATAATACATGCATTATATATGTGTAATACATACATTTTATATATACACACGTATACACATATATATGTATAAATATATATGTGTATATATATATATATAAATATATGTATATACATGTGTATATATATATATATATATATATATATATATATATATATATATGTTTTGGAGACAGGTTCTCGCTGTCACCCCAGCTGGTGTGCAGTGGTGCCATCACAACTAGCTGCAGCCTCGACCTCCCAGCACTCAAACAATCCCCCCCCCTCCAGGCACGCCGACCCGGCCCCAGTCGCTGGGACGCAGATGTGCATCATCACACCCAGCCAAGTTTTGCATTTTTTTGTAGAGTCAGTGCTTTCCCTATGTTGCCCAGGCCGGTCTCAAACTCCTAGGCTCAAGTGATCCACCCACCTCGGCCTCCCAAAGTGTTGGGATTGCTGGCCTTTGTCACCATGCTCAGCACCCAGACATACAATATTAATGTTTTATCATCATGTTTCAAAAGCAGAGCTTTACTGGCAGAGGGGAGTGAGTGTGGCTGTCTGCCCCATCGTACGTGCTGGGAGGGCATTGTGTCTGGAGAGGACATTCCAATAACAGTCAAGCCAGCTAAATGTCCCTTCCCTTTTTAAATTTTTATTTATTTATTTATTTATTTTGAGAAAGTCTTACTCTGTCACCCAGGCTCACTCGATCTTGGCTCACTGCAACCTCTGCCTCCCGGTTTCAAGTAATTCTCCTGCCTCAGCCTCCCGAGTAGCTGGGATCACAGGCATGCGCCACCACGACTGGCTGTTTTGTATTTTTAGTAGAGATCGGGCTTCACTATGTTGGCCAGGCTGGTCTCGAACTCCTGACCTCCAGTAATCCACCGGCCTTGGCTTCCCAAAGTGCCGGGATTATAGGCGTGAGCCATCGTGCCTGGCCTTTCTGTATGGCAAAATTATTACAGGCGTGAGCCATTGTGCCCGCCTTTCTGTATGGCAAAATTATTACAGGCGTGAGCCATCGTGCCCGGCCTTTCTGTATGGCAAAATTATTACAGGCGTGAGCCATCGTGCCCAGCCTTTCTCTTCCCTTTTAATCATCACCATGACCCCCAGTTCTAAAAATCGCCAGCGACGCAATGCTCCTTCCCCTCGTCGTTGGTCCAAGATTTAAGCCACTCCCGCAGTTGCTGTTGAAATGTGTCTGTGAGCCTCAGCTCACTCGTTCTAAAGGAGTAGAATGAGTAAGTTCATTTGGAATGAGTAAGTTGAGTTCACAGAACCTCACTGAGAAATGAGGTTGACTCACTTCCGTTTGCCCGGAATGAAGCCTGCAGGGTCCAGAATGGCCTGAGTTGGCCTTTGCCACAGTTCTGGGCTCTCTGCCCTGCGATGACCATTCCTGCCATTACACAGTAGATTTGAAACAGACACGAGGGCACAGTAACTATAAAGGCGAAGTGACTTGGTGGCTTCGGTGCTGTCATTCTGACTAGCTGCTGTAGTCTTATCTGTAAAATTTGAAACAGCAGTGGATGTGAACTACAGGGAGGTTTTTTTTTTTTTCTGGTAAATGCAGATTTCAATGCTTATATGTACTATCCTATTGGATACGGATAATACCTTTGAAATTGATATTCATTCTTTCAAAATGTTTGGTTTTAAAACTGATGCACAAGTCAAGAAAATGGTGGCTATGACGTGACTGTTAATGAAAATCATTTTGCCATACAGAGGACAGTAGTGCCTGTAGTCCCAGCTTCTCAGGAGGCTGAGGCAGGAGGGCCACTTGAGTCCAGGCGGTGGAGGCTGCAGTGAGCTAAGACTGGGCCGCTGCACTCCAGAGATCCTGTCTCAGCAGACAGGCTAGACAGATAAATAGTAGACAGCTTCGATATAAATGGATTAGATCGATGGACACGTGGATGGATGGATAGATTGATAGAGTACATCGAGATGGGTGGGTGGACGGATAGGTGGGTGGACGACATGGATGGACTGGATGGATAGATTAGACAGATGATTGATTGGTTAGATAGATAACATGGTTGGATGAATGCATGGATGGATGGATGGATGGATGGATAGATGGATAGACAGAGGAATTTCTGTGTACCGTTCACATATTCTTTAGTCTGCTCAAAACATACTCTTGCATGGGGGCGCTGCCGCCAGCCTGCCCACGTCGCGTCTCCTTTCTGATGACCTGTTCCTGTCACTGATGCCTGGGGCTGTTCTGAGGACTGCTTGCGCAGCGTGCTAGTGACAGGAGGCTGGTGCTGGGAAAGAAGGTTATTTGTTCTCATTGGCATCACCGTTCGGTATTCTGACCCCGTGAGATAAACAATAGCCAAGTTGTTCATGAACTGGCAAAAAAAAGATTGGTAAATGGAGAAAGCAGTGGCCGGGCCTGTGGGCAGCGCTGCCTTTGGTGTCCTTCTTTGCAGAGTGAGCACGGTGGGGTAAGGGGTCGCTTCGGGCTCTGCCCTGTGCCACCATCTTTGCAGTGACCCTGAAGACCAGACCTGCCCCGGGTGGGACTGGCCAGCACCTCTCCTGAAGAAGCCCCGAGAGGGTGGGGACAGCACGTCCTCCGGCTGGGAAGGCAGTGTCCCGCCTGCCTCACCTCTGCTGTTTCCGATTTTCTGTTTGCCTGTTGAAAGGGTCGGGGGCTGCTGGGCCCTCCCACCTCATGACCCAGGGTGATTCCTGGGAGCCCCACGAGTCTCAGCCTTGTCAGCTCTCCCCTGCCCCCCTCTTGCTCTGGGGTTTTGTCAGAGGATGCTAATCTTCTCCAGGCAAATGGTATCAAATGCATTTGAAAGGCAAAACTCATTGTTCAGCATCTGAGAATAGCCTCTGAGTGCTGGGATGCCACGGTTGCCGTGGCAACGGCTCTTTGTTTTAGGGAACCACAAACATATGATCCTATAAACCGCAGGGCCCAAGCGGCAGGTTTCACCTTCCTGAGGGAGGCCACCCAGGAGGCAGAGGCACCAGGAGGGGTATGGGAACTATCTCCTCTCTCCCTCTCTTGCCGGTGTCCAGGATGTCATTAGCCTTTGTCATGTTTGGAGCTGAGGGATGTGGAGGTCGTGAGTGTGGAGAGTGTGCAGACGCGGGAATGTTCTCCTGCACCGAGGAGCTGGGCTCTACATGGCATCGTGGGGTCCTTGCCTCTTAACAAGCCATGCCATGCTCCAGCATGGCCCCAGACTCTAGCACCAAGCAAAGCAGCCCCCACGACCCTTAAGACAGTGAGGGGTGAGAATTGCCACCAATGAGTTTTTAGTTGGCCAGCGTGGAGAAGAACGGGGATGCGCAGCTGGCCAGGATGTGGAGGAGGTACTCCAAGGAGCCAGGGTGGATGTGATCCAGGGACCAGCCTCTCCTTCCATGTGGCTCACGTGGCTCACGGACCTGTGTGCCCCGACTCTGGTCTGTGAAGGGCCTCTGCCTGGGAGCCCCTCTTCCCTCCATCTGAGGGTCTCTCTTCCCCCCATCCAGCCACTTTGTCATTTGCATCCACTGTGTCCACCAGGTGCTTCGAGGGAAGGGTCTTGCCCTTTTTCCTCCCTGTCCCACCAAGCATCCACCTCAAAACCTGTGTCCTACTTATCTTTCCTCTTCATGTATGTGGGGTTTTTTTCCTCCTTTCCGCTGTGCAGCCCATCTCCTCTGTAAACTTGAAGGTAGGGAAGTCTGTCTTCACTCCCAAGTGTCCTCCAACATGAGCCTTCAGGAGTGAAGACCGTTCCCTACCTTCAGCGTGGATCCACAACCCTAAGTCTGCAAAAGTGTCTGGAAAGGGAATGGTTTCTCCACTCCTCACTGGCAGTAGGACTTGACCTGAACTGATTCGAAGCTATTTATAGCTTTTATTTATCCTACTTAGCGTGATTATTCATCCGTCCCCTGAAGGACTCCTCCTGCTTTGGCAGTGGGACGCTGCCCAGACCCACTGGCGGTGTGATGTCACCGCCACACACGCCTCGTCCTCCTGCCACAGAAGCGGGCAGCGAGCACACGCCCCGGCCGCTCTGGCCCTGGTTTTCAGGGTGTTGCCATGGGGCTGTATTTGTTGAATGAACAGCGGAGTTCTTAATCCAAGAAGAATGCTGGGTCTCCCTTCTCAGCCGTTCAAAGGCGCCTTTCATGACAGTGTTGTCACGGAGGATGGGATGCTTCTTGCTGTAAATATTAATAGAAACTGTATATGGAAATCTCAGATGGCCTCAAAGAGTCTCTCAGTCAAATTCAGATGGGGACTGTGCCTCTGCCCTGGCTGTCCCTTCCCAGCCCCGACATGGTCACAGTTTGCTGTAAAACTCCTCTGGGCCCCGTGAGCACCAGGTGGGTCCAGCCGCGCTGCCTTTCAGCGTGAACTCTTCCTTGCCTTTCTTCTCCTTCAGGGATATGGCCATATTTATAATATTTGTCTCGACCTCAGTTTCCTTTCTCTCCCTGTCCTGCTTGTTGAGCAGACGTGTTGGGGAATCTGCAGGGTCCCGGGCACAGCCTCTCCCTCAGGAGCTCACAGGCTCCATGGCACACAAATGTGGCCTCAGCACGTGGAGGAGGCCCAGGGCCAGGCTCTGTGGCTCATCTCAGTGGGTGGGGTGGCCCTGGGTCCTGTGGTTGCCCTTGCCCTGCTCCCTGCGTCCCCCACATCCTGCCCCTCTCCCCTGGTGCCGGTGACCCTCAGGGCTGGTGGCCTGCAGAGCCTTTCCCGGACCTCTGCTTGGACCCTCAGACTCATTTCCTGCAGGGCCTGCTGCCAGGTGAGCCCAGACCCCCGACTCCCATTTGAAGTGTGTCCGTACAAATGCGTATCTTGAAGTACCATGCCGAGGATCTCGGAATGTGACCTTTTTTAGAGGTAGGGTCTTGACAGAAGTCATCGACTGGAAATGAGGTCATTAGACTGGGCCTTCATCCAGTCGGACTGATATTCTTATAAAAAGAGGAGATGGGGCCCGGCGCAGTGGCTCATGCTGTAATCCCAGCACTTTGAGAGGCCGAGGTGGGCAGATCACCTGAAGTCAGGAGTTCGAGACCAGCCTGACCAACACAGACAGAGGAAATGTGGCCACAGCCGCGTGCTGGGGCAAACCTCGAAGGTGGAGCCCCGGGTGATGCTTCTGTTAGTCAAGGAATGCCAAAGATTGCCAACAGGCTGGCAGGAGCAAGAGAGAGGCCTGGAACAGAGTCTCCCGATAGTCCCCAGTGGGAACCCACCCTGCCGACACCTTGACCTCAGACTTCCCACCTCCAGAACCATGAGACGGTACATCCCCGTGGTCAGTCAGACAGACTGTGGTTGCAACAGCTCCAGTGAACACACCCCACCTTTCCTGGCCAGCTGGCCCTTCTTCCTGGGCGCCCCATCTCAGTTATGGCCCCAAAACCCAAAAATCTTCCTGGGTCTTTCCTGGCCCTCACCTGCTCCTTCCCCATCCATCCTGGACCAGTCCCTTCCACTTTTCCTCTTTCCTGAATCTGCCCCTCCCTCCCCGCTGGTTGGACTCTCTCATTTTGGCTCAGCCTGGACTGCAGGAGGAGATAGCGCTGGGTCTTTCCCCGGGTTCATTTCTCTCAGTCCCCCGGAACAGACTGGAGCACACTCTGCCTGGATGAGCCTCCAGCACTCAGGTTCTGCTGCTGTGCTGTCCTCAGACCCTTACGTGGTGCCCTGGGGGCACACTCTCCTTATAAGGACATCATACACAGGGCCTCCCTAACCCAGGGTGACCTCATCTCAACCTCACTGATCACATCTGCAAGGAGGCAGTGACCCTATTTCCAGTTAAGGCCCATTCATAGGTCCTGGGTGGACATGATTTTGGGAGGACACTCTTGTGGACGTTTGTGGGGGTTCTGGGTATGTGAGAAGGCAGAGCCTGGGGAGCTTCAGGCAGAGGGGAGCATTCACATAATTAGTGGTAAGATCCCTGCACTGGCCCAGCAGCGACTGAGTACCCAGCGCAGCAATAAGTGACCACGGTGACGATTCTCATTCCCTCTTCCAACACCACGGCGAGACTCCCCGTCGAACCCCTGTCTGGGCGAGGACAATCAAGGAGATGACAGGGACGTGCCAAGGTGACATGGTGGTCACTGAGCCCAGGGTGCCCACCCCAAGGAAGGCTCTGTTGGTCACCAGGTTTCTAGCCCGGGACACAGAGCAAACAGTGCTGGGCGCTGTCGGGGGCTCCACGCCCGGGCCTGGCTGGATGGGGAGGCCGTGGGCAGCAAGGTGGGACAGGCAGCCTGCCATGAGCTGAATGGTCTGCACGCACTTTGCTGTGAAATATTAAAGCCGCCTCCAGCACAGGCTGAGATCGGAAGCGTCCATCGCTGGGATACGTGGTATCCTATTGGTCCCAGTGGGTTTAACAACACGCCAGCCAGCACATCCCGGCCATCCTGTGGCCTGTGGACTGATGATGCCTTCTCATCCCTCTGAAACCTGCTGGTCTGGGGGCCTCTAGGACAGATTGCTGGGGTCTGTGGTGTGTGAGTTTGCTCCAGCTGCCATCACAAAGTGCCACAGACAGGGAGGCTTACCTCCCAGGCCATTTATCGTCTCACAGTTCTGGGGGCTGGAAGGCGGAGATCAAGGGGTCTCTGGGCCGGTTCCTCCTCAGACCCTTCTCCTCGGCTTGTAGACTTTGCCTTCTCCCTGTATCCTCGTGCGGTCATCCCTCTGTACATCTGTGTCCTGATCTCTTCTTGTAATGACACCAGTTGGGTTGGATTGAGGACTGCCCCGTCTGGCCACATTTTAATTTAGTCACCTCTTTAAAGCCCTTGTCTCCCCCAGTACCGTCACCTGCTGAGATCCTGGGGGCAAAGGCTGCGTCACATGAATTTTGTGGGTGACACAGTTCAGCCTCTAGCACTCAGCACCCACCTGGACATGGCCCCTGACCACAGGATCACCCTCCCCCGACATCACCCTCCCCCGACATCCTCTGGACTTTAGCACCCTGGTGAGAATTGGGCAGGTTTGTGGAAGAGAACGTCTGAGGATGAGGAGGGCCACACGACGCGTCCTTCCAAGGCTTTCCACTCCAGAGCTCCTTCCCGGACAGGACTTAGGACTGGCCTCGGCAGCTCCTATCGCTGTGCTCCCGGTGTGGGTGGGGCCCTGGGCTGCCCCCGAGGGGTATGGGGCTGACTATCAGGTGTGGACACAGCCCCACTCAGTTCACAGGCTGTGAGCCTGGACTCTGGAACCCACCTTCCTGGCTTGTGTCGACCCTGCCCTTCTCAGGCTGTGTGACTTTGGACAAGTTACTTAACCTCTCTGTGCCACGGTTGCCTCCTCTCTATCACGGGGATAAGCAATAGTCAGTAGCCTCATGCCCAGCTAGTAGCAGGGGTGATAGAGGGACTCTTGACTATTGTCATTGCTTATTATAGTGTTATTTCCATTTGACACATGGAGGAACCGAGGCCTAAGAGTTTATCCAACTTGGCCGAGCTTATCATGGCAGGCACAGGTTATGAATCTGGGGTTGTCCAATAGCAGATTGCACCATCCCAGGTCCGTGGACAGTGTCCGTGTGCCCCATCTCCCCTCCCGGCCCCATCGGCCTCTGC
>CM052657.1:114324064-114339106 GCA_028533165.1 Leontopithecus rosalia | reverse complement strand
ACACTCATCTATCTGCCCATATATTGATCCATCTGTCTACCCACCTGTCATCCATCCATCCACCTACACATTCATCCCTCCATGCATCTATCAGTCCATATGTCCACCCACCCATTGACCTATCATCATCCATTAATCTGTCCACCTACTCAACCATCCATCCATTTATCTATCCATCCATCCTCTTGTCTGCCTACCAACTTCTCCATCCATGCATTCATCAGTCCATTCATCTGTCCATCCACCTGCCTACCCATCCATCTGCCTATCCATTTATTCATTCATCCATCCACTATCCATCCATCCATTCACCTATCTATTCATCTGTTCGTCCACTTGCCTACTTACCCACATCCGCCCGTCCATCCAGACATCTGTTCATCTATCCATTATCTGTACATTCATTCACCTGTCCATCCAGTTCATCCACCCACCTATCCATTCATCTACTCAACCACACACCCACGCACCATGTTGTCTATCCATTCACCCGTCCATTCATCCACCCACCTATCCAGATTAGTGCTGTTTGAAGCATTTTATGACGCTAGGCTCAACACCATTGCTGCAGTGCAGAAAGGACAGCGTGATCCTCGGGGCAACGTGGACTGCCCAGTAATAAAAGCAAAATACTCAGGAATGCCTTTGGGAAGGATGAGCGCGTACAGATGTGTGGACAGCACCTTGCTGAAAACAGACCGTGCCATGGAAAAGAACTTGCTTGGGATCTCGCAGATGCCAGGGGTAGCCAGATGGAGGTGTGAGTGGGAGGTACATAGTCCAGAAGAAGAGGTAGCAAGTTAGGCTGGAGATAGGAGCCAGGTCCCTTGAACCTCGTGTTTTCTAAATCGGGTCTAGGTTCTTTTCTAAACGTGGAGAATCTTTCAGGAGTTTAAGTGAAGAAGTTACCATGATTTCTATTGTTAAGAAGAATCCTTTATCTGTTATATGGATAGCTGTCTTTCGCAAGGAAGGAAGGAAGCGGGGCTCACATTGGGAGGCTGCTGCCGTGTCCGTGGTAGAAGCAGCCATGGCCAGGTTGCAGTCTGCCCTGTGGCTGGGTGTGGGGTGTGCAGTCATGCCTGGGTTTCCAGTCTGGCCCGCTGAGTGGATAGCAAAGACTGCAGGAGGGCATGGGCTTTTGCATGGCACACTGCCATGCCTGTGGCTTCAGACATGGGTATCCCAAGCCCTCTGCCTACCCGGCGTGGCCATGAGTAATAGAGCAGCTTGGCCATACAGTGCAATACGAATTTAGTGGCAGTTGCTGCTGTTATTTTATATGAGCGTGGCAGTGAATGTTGATGAGTCCATTTAAAATGGATTATGAACAGGGGACAGGAAGCACATTCCTCTGGGTGGCTTCACAGCAGCATTCAGCTCTTTCTTGAGAGAGCACAGGCTGGGTACAACCCTCACCCTAAATTTAGCTCCTGGCACATTTGGGCTGGGATGAAAGCTGAGAAGCACAGGTCATGGGTGTGCTATGCTCTGAATAACTTCCTCTCTAAATGGTGTCTTGCGGCTTGCCACAGTCCCTGAGAATCCATCATGCTACCATACACGGATTCCTAGGTGTGGTGGGTGGAGGCTGCAGTCAAGTACCCACACACTAGGTCAACGCTAGGTCAACGCTAGGTCAGACGCGACCCCGTCCTGGGTCCCAGGCTCTTGAGATGATGTGTGTGAACTGTGGAACATGATGCGTGACTCATGGAAGTGCCCTATCGCTGTGATCTGCTGTTACCGCCATTTTTGGGTTTCAAGGCTCGTGGTGTCTTCGTGATATCATGTGCTAAAGGCTGCTGTCAGTTCCTGCTGGAGAGTTGCAGGTGTTGTGGGCTTAGATCTTCCCTTGGCTCTGTGCTGCCCCTAATAGCAAGAGGTGGGGTATTATCACGTTGACTAAGTGCTGAGGAGGACGGGGCCCTCCCAAGTCCTGAGAAAGACACCAGGGTGAAGCCACTTGAGGAAAAGGCAGTGGGGTACCCCAGCCCCAGTCATCACCTCTTGGGCACGTGACCGAGCCCTGTGTTAGGGAAGGCCGGACCCAGCCTGCGGGGGGCTCAGCTTCCACGCTGCTTCTGGCTACGTCAAGAAGGCTTTGCAGAGCAGGCATTTGAAAAGGCGGTCACCATATATTGAGTGTTTGCTGAGTGCTAAGCCTTGTGTATTATCCAGTTTGATTCCTGAAATAACCCTGTGTAGCTGTCACACGCATTATTCCCATTCTGTAGGTTGGGAGCCGAGGCCCATTTACTTGTCCAGTGTCAGTCATCCTCTGGCCTGACTGGGCTCTCAGGCCCCAACCCTTGGAGTCTGCCCAAGTTTATGCAAAGCACGGAAACCAGCTCTTGTGGCTGCGTCCTGGCTGCTGGGGCCATCATCCGGGATATGCTTGCTTTATCCCCGTTGCAGGAACATTTGCACGCAGATGCAGATTGTTGCAGGGAGAGCTGTAAGTTCAAGACAGGTACCACCAACCCTGTCAGACCGTGGACAGAGACGAGGTAGACAGAATTTAAGGGTAGGCCAGGGGTGTCCATCTGGTGGGTATCCAGTTCCAGGTGATGCTTGGGGCTGGGAACAGCAGGAGAACCGCAGTGGGCAGAGATAGGCAGATGTGGCTGTGTTTGAATTCCAGCTCTGCCACCAGCTTATGGAGGAGACTTTGTGTAAGATCCTTGAAACTCTCTGATTCAATAAAGCAGAAATCACATGCCTCCCTTATAGTACTCTTGGTATTTTCAATAAAATAATGCCTCAAGCATAGTTCAAATTCACACCACCCAGAAGCAAGGAAATATACATGGGCAAAACAGTCTAAGAGGGGAAGGTTTATATATACAACTAATATATCTATCTACCCTCCGCTTCATCTATCCACCCACCACCCAACCTCCATCCTCCCATCCATCTATCCACTCATCTGTCCATTCACTGACCTGTCCATCTGCTCACCCATTCATCTGGCTAAATATCCATCCATTATTTTCTCTCTCCATTCATCTGTCTACCCATTCATCCATTTATTCATCCATCTATTCATTCATCTAGGCATTTATCCACCTATCCATCCATCCATCCATCTGCCCATCCAACTACCCACCCACTCATCTATGCATTTATTTACCTACTTATTCACTCACCCATCCATCTGTCCATTCATTCATCCATCTGTCTACCCATTCATCCATCTGTTCATTCATCCATCCATCCATCCATCCCATCAGCTATCCATCCATCCGTCACCCATCCGTCCACCCAATGAGCCACTCATCCACCCACCCACTCACTCACCTATCCATTTATCTACCCATTCACTCACCTATCCATTTATCCACCCATCCATCCATCAATGTATTCATTCATCTTTCCATCCATCTATTCATTCATCTATGCATTTCTTTATTTATCCATCCATCCTTCATCTGTCCATCTGCCTATCGATGCACTCATTCATCTCTTTATACATTCATCCATATTTCTGTTCATTCACTTATCCACCCACCCATCAGCTATCCAGCCATCCAACCATCCATGCAGTTAACCATCCTCCCATTGATTACTTTTCTTTCCTTCCTTTCTCCCGACCTTTCTTTACTCTTTCCTTCCTCTCCCCTGTCACTTCACGTTTTTGTGAGTGAAGCCCACGCCAGGCCCTGTGCCATGGAGGCAGCTTCCCTCAGGGGCTGCCAGGGTGTCTTTGCTCCCTGACTCCTGTGAGGTTCAAGACCAGGATTTGAATGCAGGAATTCCCATTCCCTCACTTTTGTTCTAGTCATGGGAGCCACTGAAGATTTTTAAAGCAGATGCCCTGGTCAGAGCTGTAATTTGGGGGCTCAGGAATCAGGAAGGGGGAGCTGGCTGAAGGGGGACCTGCCAGGAGTTGTTGGAAGAGCTGAGAGGATCAGAGCTGAGCAAGGGACTGGGGGAGCAGAGAGGATGGATCTGAAACCTTCTGTGGCTGAGATGGGCCAGGCTGATGGGAAATTTGCCCAGGACCCAACATTCTAGATACGGGAACCTGGCTTCCTCCCCAGCTGCTGGAATGCCTGTTCTATAGGGCTTAGCATACCGCGTTAATTTCCTCCGCGCTGGTTCATCACATGACCACATTGGGTGAGGGAGGAGAACGTGCAGGGAAGTCGTTTTAATTATCCCTCATCATGAAGTCAGTGAGGGGCAGCCGACCCTGCTGTGCAAACAGCCAGAGCCACTGGGCCGTATGCTGGCATCTGGCCAAATGGCTGTCCTTTCTTATTAACAGGTCACCGAGAGTGTCCGGATTTCCAGGACTACGGGCCAGGCCCATACCTCCTAGACTGATGGACAGTCATGCACCTCTGGGGGTGGATTTCCCGTAGCCGTGGGGGACCTTGATCTGGATTTCTACAGAAACAAAAAGGAGCACAGCTACTGCTGTCCACTCCCCGTGTGCGCCGCAGGTGTCGTAGGGAGACCAGAGCCTCGTCCCTGCTCGGTGGTGGACCCAGGGCTCATCCAGGACCTGGGAGGCCAGGGGCTGGTACACTCAACACCCCAGGAGCTTCGCCCCCCGTGGTACCTGCTGCCAGCCACAGGTCTCTCTCCCTGGGCTCCCCATTGAGAACAGAGAGGGACATTTCAGTGGCCTTCATGTGCTTGTCAGTGTTGGCAGGACCGTTCACTGCGTGGGCCTCCATCCGTCCTCCATTCGGGCCCCTTCTGTGTCTCCTTCCCCAAGGCCCTTCCTTGCCTGTGCCTGGACGGAGAGCATGCGGCTCACCCTCTGGGCCTTGGTGCTTCTCCCTCCATCCAGCCATGCATGCACTCACTTGGGTTTCAAGCTCCAGGGCTGAATGCAGGTCCCTGGGGGTGGAATCGGAGGCATCGGCTCACCTCCCTTACTTGTTGGCTGGGCTGAGTGCTGGCAGCCACACTGGCCACGGTTCCTAGGGACCAGTTTCTTGGGCCATGAGGCAGCAGCCTTCTCTCTGCTGGACTCATCAGATTCAATCTCAGCATTGTTTTATTTTTACTTCTGAGACAGAGTCTCGCTCTGTTGCCCAGGCTGGAGTACAGTGGCGCGATCTCGGCTCACTGCAACCTCCACCTCCAGGGTCCCAGTTCAAGCAATGCTCCTACCTCAGCCTCCCAAGTAGCTGAGACTCCAGGCACGAGTCACCATGCCCAGCTAATTATTTTGTATTTTTTAGTAGAGACAGAGTGTCACCATGTGGGCCAGTCTGTCTGGAACTCCTGACCTCACGATCCGCCCGCCTCGGCCTCCCAGAGTGCTGGGATTGTAGGCGGGCGCCGCCGCGCCCACCCGATCTTGGCACTTTTAGGGTTGGTGACTTTTCCTACTTGTGACGGTCAACAGGGACCTTTGAGATCTTAGATCATTTTTTCTTTATCAAAAATATACTATTATTTCTTTGCCTCCAGATAGAGAGGTAATGAATGGTCTTCCCAGAAATTACCCAAAAGCAAGGGGTAAACATGCGTACATATGAAATTCATCCAGACCTGTCTCCCCCACTCCCCAAGTGAATCACTGTTAACACTGAGGTCAAATGCTGTCTCCTCGATTTCGTGTCCAACTTGAACCTCAGAATGTGACCTTCTTTAGAAATAGGGTCTCTGTGGGTTTAATTGGTTTGGTTAACATGAGGTGGTGCTAGATTAGTATGAGCAATGACTGGTGTCTTTCTAAGAAGAAGGAGGCGGATTCAGACACAGGGACCCACAGAGGCACTGCAAGGGAGGAAGGCCACGTGCAGACGGAGGCAGAGAAGAGTGGAAGAGGCAGGAAGGCTGCTCCGCTAGAGCCCCTGGGGGGAGGAAGCCCTGCCCCCACCCTGAGTTTGGACTCCTGACCTCTAAGATTGTAAGAGGAAGCGTTTCTGTCGTCTGAGACCACCCAGAGTGGATTAAGTGGTCACGGCAGCTCAGGAACACAGGGCGCATCCTGCATTTTCACTGTCCCCTCCCATTACTGAGACTGGAGGCAGATGCCCAGGCACCATCCTACACATCACACGCTCCGGGCTGGTGGTACTGCTGGGAGGAGACATTTGCCTTTGTCCTGCCAAGAGGCAGCAGCCCCCGCCCCTCCCCGCCCCACCCAGCCATAAAGAGACTGGGAGAGACTCTTAAGGCTGCGCCAGGAACTGAGCACCAGCCTGCTTCAAGCCTCTCTGGGTCACTGGGTGACAATGGCCGAGGCAGCCTCGCTGCAGCCTCAGGGTCTCATCTGTCCCCTGGCCACCGTGACTCACATCCTCTCCCGCACTTGGGCTCTCCCAAGAAGCTGTGCTCTGAGCTCCAGGGCCCGTGGGAGGCGCCAGGACGCCTGGTCCAGGTCCACCTGGCTAGAGCTTCCAGTGTCTGCTCCCTAGAAAGAGTCTGGCTCTGTTTCCAGAGCTCACGGAGTGTTTCTCATGTTTCATTTCCCCCAACTTCACTCTCCCCACAGGCTCTGAGGAGCCCAGGAGAACCCCGCCAACGCTTGCTGCCTCCTGTAAACCTGGCGCCAGGCACTGAGGGTGTCTCAGAGTGGGCCTGACGGCTCCGCTTCCCCAGGGCAGGGCCGTGGGGCTCCGCACAACTTCCCACGTGGCCCACTGGTTCCGGGAACACTGTCTGCCTCCGGCGGACAACGGTGTGGAGACTGAAGGCCTGGGCCAGGCAGTTCCTCCCTTGCTCCCCACCTCGGGCTCCTTCCTAACAGCACAGCCATCCTGGTCGTGGAATTTTTTGTGTGTGTGTGACACAGTCTCACTCTGTTGCCCAGGCTGGAGTGCAGTGGTGCGATCTGGGCTCGCCACAACCTCTGACTCCTGGGTTCACGCGAATAGCTGGGACTACAGGCATGCACCACCATGCCTGGCTAATTTTTGTATTTTTAACAGAGACAGGGTTTCACTGTATTGGCCAGGCTGATCTCAAACTCCTGACCTTGTGATCCGCCTGCCTCAGCCTCCCAAAGTGCTGGGCTTACAGGTGTGAGCCACCACGCCCAGACAATCATGGGTCATGAGGAACGCACAGTCTCCCAGAAACCTGGAGGCCTTCGTGGAGTGCATATGGTGGCACTGTCCTGGACAGCCACCCAGTTCTTCCTGCCCTTCCCCTGAAACCCTCCTGCCTGGCCCCTGCCTGCATCCCACAAACACAGCACCCTTTGCGGGCCCCAGGGAGCCCCCACGTCACCTTCTGAGGAAGCTTCTTCCTGAAGTGCTTCCCTGGGATGGCTTTGAAGTTGACTGGGGTTTCTATCTGTCGCTTTCCTAATATTCTTTCTTTAAAGTTTCTAAGCAGAAGCCAGTTTTCATTGTGGCCCATACAATCTGGCACTGTGCCAATGCTTTGGAAACAGCAGGACGAGGGGTTGTATGTTCTCACAGGTGGAATGCACATCGTGCCTGAGTCTGAACCCTCTCACCTCTGCCGACCGTGACCCTGCCCCTCCCTGGAGGCCAGGGGACACCTCCAGTCGTCCTGGGCACAGAGCGAGGTCCTGGTTTCAAAAGGAACTGTGTTTTATTTACATGGCTTCAGAAGGAGATGGGAATGGGGCAGACTGCCTGCAGAGTTTCACGGCGGCTGATTCTTAGGAACTGGTCACATTCTATCACGGTCATCTGGTTATGAGTCTACCTCACCTCCCCAGCCTGGGGGCCAGGCAGCTCTGACCCTTGTATCGGCGCAGGATGATTCTCGAGAGTTTGAACCTCCCCGCCACGGTCCAGCCAGACCCTAAGCTCTGTGTTCTCAGTAACTGTGCTACTGCTCGCTCAAGTCTTTCTAAATGGGTATTGCCAGCCTCTGGTAGTCATGGCGAGATTTGTCTGTGAGTAAGTAAAAATCCTAAGTTTTAAAAAAAGTTTGTCTTTTCCATAAAAGTCAGCTGGGTGATCCAGAGCTGAGGCGGGGTTCTGTGGTATGTGAGATGCACATTCTTCTGCCTTACTGCCCCACCATGTGTGGACTCCATGCACAATTGCCCTCATACTCCAAGGTGGCTGCCTCAGCTCCACCCGTTGCATCATCGTTCCAATCTGCAGAAAGGAGAAAGGGGTAGGAGAAGGGCATTATTCCCTTTTCCTATAAGGACACCTTCCTTAAGTGGACCCATTGCTTTTATTTATGTCCCCATTGGTCAGGAACTTACCTTACAGCTCCCTTTGTAAGTGGACAGCCATGTTCTTAAACCACCTTCTTTGTGGACAGCCAGGTGACCAGAGGAAGGGCCAGGTTATATCCCAGAGGAAGACAGAAGAAAAGAAAAAAAGACGGGACAGTTAGGAGCCCCAGCTGCAGCAGCCCTTTCTTGTGCCTTTGCTGGGGAGAAGACCTTTTCTGAAGGAAAGTCTGTCTTGTTCTGGGAGCCTCTGGTCTTTGATCTGAGAGTGAAGGGCTCATCAGAGGGTGGGAGGGATCCTGGACAGGATTCAGGAATTCTCACCAGGGACTGGCAGTCCCTGGAGGGCTGGGTCCCAGCCTTCCGCTGCGAGCCGGAACCATGTTTATGGGTCACTTTTGGGATACAGATGCTCCAAATCTGTGTGAACTCGCTGTAACCTGCAGCAAGCGTGAAGAGTGGGTATCTCATTTGGGTAAAGTGATCCAGTTGCATGAAAAACCGCTGCTCCTCTGTGGCCTTGGGGACAGGAGGTATAGCATCTGGGGTGGAAGCTTGGAGGCAGACATCTCTAGGTTCAAGTTTCAGGTGCTGCTGTGTGACTTTGGGCATGTTTCTTGACTTCTCTGATCCCATCTGGTCACCTGAGTACTGACCGCTGACACTATTGTGGAGATTAAAGGAGGTAGCGTAGGAGGTTGTGACTCAGGCTACGACGTGGAGGGACCTTAAGGGCACGGCGCTGAGTGAAAGAAACTGGGCACTAAAGGATAAATCTTGTATCACTCTACTCATATGAGGTCCCTGGAGTCATCAGATTCACAGAGACAGAGGATGGGATGATGAGGGCCAGGGACCAGGGGAGAGGGGAACGAAGACTGCGTGTTTCATGGGGACAGAGTTTTCAGTTTGGGAAGATGAAAAAGTTCTGGAGACAGATGGTGGGAATGGTCACCTCACATCGTGAATGCACTTGATGTCACTGACCCATGCACTTAGAAACAATGAAAATGCTAAATTTTATGTGGATTTTGCCATGAGCAAAATCAATCCTTGAAAAAATAGAGATAATGTAGAGAAATCACGGGCCCCAGACCGCCATCTTGGAGACTTGATCAATGGCAGCTGTTAACATTTGACACAACGCTTCTGTTGCATACTTTCTGCTGTGGCTTCGTTCTTTTGACATAAATGCCCTCATAAGAAAATGCAAGGAGAGGAGGGAGTGCAGCTTCTGCGTGCCGGCAGGTGTGTGGGTAAGGCCTATTCTCACACAGTGAGCCCTGTGTTCTCATTTGACAAAGGGCGGGCCCCGGCCCAGGGTTATGCTGTAATCCGGTTGGCCCCGGGGCCCACCCTAGCCCAGGCACCCACTTCCTACACTGGCCTGCCGCAGCCTGCCGGGCCCCATGCCGAGAAGGACTTCCAGCCGCATTTGTGCTCCCATAGGTAGAATTCATGCAGATGTGTTCTAGGGAGAGTAGATCGTGGATTCGTGTCTTTTCTCTGCCTCACCTTTTTAGACCAGCCGCTGACATACATGCATATGTAGATACATATTAATATGTGGAGACGGGGTCTCACTGTGTTGCCCAGGCTGGTCTCAGACTCCGGGGCTCAAGGAGTGCTGCCTCAGCCTCCCTAGTAGCTGGGATTTCAGGTACACATCATCACGCCTTGCCTATGTGAGTATTCATCTTTCTGGTAATTGTGCCGCGTGTCCTTTGTGGGGGGTGGGGGGGCGGGGGGCAGCGTGCCCTGGAATGTCTGAACATTCTGCAGCGGGAGGTCCAGGCCGTTTCTACCATTCATATTTTCAGAGGCCCTGCAGCTGGCATCCCTGGGCACCACTTGCATCCTCCTCTGACTCATTCACGCAGCATCAAGCCTCAGAGCACGGTTCCCCTTCACCCACCCGGAGCCCCGGCTGTCTGTACAGTGCCCAGTTGCCCTCCCAGAAGCATGCACTGGTTGACATGCCTGGTAATCCTGATACAAGCTGGGGTAAGGCTTGCTTGGGGAGAGGACTGGCGCTCCCATTCTGTAATTAAGATCATAGCCAGAGTGCACTGTTGAGGGTGGGGGACATCACTGGACGTGGCGTGTGCATCCCATGCCCAAATTCCTCGGACCCTGAACTGCACACGTGACATTCACCTTTCAAGGCAGAGGTGCTGCATTCTAGTGAGTGCTGAGGCTGCGCTGCAAAACACAGGTCTGGGGTGAAATCGCGTTGGAAGCGCTGCCTGGACCCTCAGGATGCACCTGATGGCATTTCGGGTCCTGGTAAGGCCTGCAGTTAGAAAGCGCCTTCGCTTCGTTTGACCTGGCATCTCCCGAAGGTGACTGTAGAACCCGATTTGCACAGCCTCAGGGGTCTCCAGGGTTCCACGGGGCTCACTTTGGGAAGCGGCAGGAAGAACGGGGAGCGGGAGGTTGATTGCCCCCACCAGGCCCTGACACTGCCTGTCTTTCAAAACCCCACCCCACCATTCCTGGCGGCTCACGGGCAGATTCTTTTAGCCCATGCTGTAAGGCACATTTTGATAAAATAGGAACTCGTCGCTGGTATTTAAAATCAGGAGATTTCACATAAAAATCCGGAGTTCTGGCTGCTTTTTTCGGCAGCAGTGATAAGATCGCTGTCGCTAAGCCTCCGTGGAGAGACGGCTGTCCTGAGGGGCCCTTTCCTCTTCTGTTTCATTGGCTGTAAAATGAAGCCCAGCAGACCTCAGACTCCTTTTGGGAGCTGAGAATAGGTGTGGGGCCGCCCTCCCTACCGCAGGCATTGCCGTGTCTTCTAGCAAGATGAAGCCACAGCTCAGCTGGCTGGTCCCCTCCAGCCACGGTCACCTCAGCAGCCCTAGGCACCTCAAGGCTCCTGTAGCCGTGAAGCCTGGGAGGAGGTGGTCTCCTGGCAGGCCTGCAGTGGGGACCATCTCCAAGCCCTCCCCGACCCCGCTTTGATCCAGGCCTTGCTGGGCAGGCCCTGGGCTGGCTCTGAGCCCACCCCTGCAGCCAGATGATGAGGGCTCGGTGGGTGGGGGCACCCCAGGCAGAGCCAGGTTGGCTCCTCTCTCTGGGGACTGTGGGCGAGCTTGCATGGTAGCCTCTGCTTGGGAGCTTGGAGCCGAGAGAGGAGCGTGGGAAATTCAGGAGCAGGGATGAGACCCTGGATGGGGCGGCTGCTGAGCACAGAGATGCTGGGGTGGGTTTTCAAGGCTGGTCCCCGCTCCAGAGCAATTAAAAATTAATTTGAAAGGCTGAGCGGGGTAGGGGGCAGCACCCTCCCTGGAGGAGGATCTGGCAGCCAGGCGCATTTCCCCCTATTTTTAACGCTGACAGCAGATCCTGGGATTGACGGCTTTGCCTCCTGCCATCACTTTCTTGCTGAGAATCTCAGACAGGAGGCCCTGCAGCTGCCAACCCCTGCCCTGTGAGACGATTTGGGGGACCCCATCTCACTGGAACCTCAACAGAATTGCGGTGGTAGGAGGGGTGGAGCTCGTCAAGCGCAGAGTGGGCAGGAGGGACGGCCTCCTGCGGGGTGCCCTGGTGCAGTGCGACTGCGCAGCCGAGGCCCCAGACCAGAACCCTGCACTGCGGTGGGGGTGGCAGCTCCGTGGAGGGCCCTGTCAAGACTGATGATGAGCTGGTGCAGAGGTCCCCTCATCCCGATGGGGGCCTGCACCCTCCTCCTTAAAGTGATGCTGTCCCACTCAGGGAGGGGAATGCCCAGGCCTCAGCTGCAGTCCTGCCCGTCCTCAGATCAGAGAGCAGCTACCCGGCCCCATGGAAGCAGGTTCTTTTATGAGCACAGAGAAACTCTTAAACAGCACCACGGGCCTGGAGCTGTGCTCTGGGCCTGGGAGGCACCAGAGGCTCTCCACTGGATGACCTCATTCATGCTGACAGCACCCAGTGTTAGCACGCTAACACTGTTCTAGCCCTCGTCATTCAGAGAAGGGTGGGAGGGAGAGTGGCAGTTGACGTTGGAACACAGACCTCAGAGCTCTGGCTCCTTCCCAGCCTCGGGCCGTGAGCAGGTGACTGGACTGTCTCAGTGTCGTGGGGATGATAGCCCTACCTCCTGTGCGGGGGTGAGGTGGCCGCCCGACACCTGTCGTCCGCGGAGTGCTGAGAGTAGGGCCTGGGACACCAGCTGTTGACCTGTGCTTCCCAGCGTCACCCTTGTTACTGATTGACCGATGAGGCTGAGCACAGCAGCTCACATCCATAATCTCAGTGCCTTGGGAGGCCGAGGTGGGAGGATTGCTTGAGGCCAGCCTGGGCAACATAGCAAGACCCCCATCTCTACAGAAAATTAAAAAAATAAAAATTAGGCATGGCAATGCACACCTGTAATCTCACCTACTTGGGAGGCCGAAGCAGGAGGATCACTTGAGCCTGGGAGTTTGAGGCTGCAGTGAGCTGAGATCTCACCACCGCACATCAGCCTAGGCGACCGAGCGAGACCCTGTTTCTAATAATGATAATAATACTGATTTACAGATAAATAACCTGGGGCATTGAAGGCTCGGATGTCCTCCTGGGAAATCCTGAGAAGGGGGGTATCTCTGTTTTCTGCCCCGGTAGAAAGACCCCCCCCCACCCTCTTTGGCTGACTTTGCCTGGGATGCTGTCCCCTGGGAGCCCACTCTGGACTCCCCAGTTCGCTTTTCTCCCTCCTGCTTTCCCAGGGACCCAGCTCAGGTCTCTCTGGGCCTGGCCCCAGCCTCTGGAAACCTTCCCAGCTGCCCTTGGCCTCCTGTTTCTCTGGTACGTGGGAGGGGGCAGGGAGCAGTGTTCCTGGGGTGCTTCCCCTCCGCCGGCTCCTGTTCCTGCCCCCAGCGTGTTGCTTGCTGTTTCATTGTGGGAGGCTCGGAGACAGACCCTGGCAGTTTCTCTCCAGCACCACCTCTCCGTCGTCTATTTTCAGCCTCCGCTGCAAACAACTTGGAAGTGGGGTGTCCTTCCCCCTTTGTTCTGCGCTGCTGATTTCCATCTCTATGTAATTATGGGAAATGTGCGTTCATTCACCCAGGGCTGGCCGTTTGATTCTGATTTTCCCTGGCTTGGCTCTCCCTTTCATCAATAAATCCTGGGTTTTACTGGGATCTCAGTGGCACCAGGTCATCTCCCATGCCTGCCTCTGGTCTCCGGGAACAGTCTCAGTGGGTGGTTTGGGGCATCCTCGCCCACTTTGTCCAGCACCCCCGCTCTATCCTGGGCACTCCAGACGGCCTTGCGCTGGCCTCGGGGCCAACAAGCACGCTCCGTTGGAAGTTCATGAAGCCCAGTAGGAAAACTGTCACAGACTTGGCGATCGGAATGGGCCTGATGTTATCTGGGATGTTTTCTGGGAGAAGGAGAAACTATTCTGTTCTGTTCTGATGAGTTCTTCAGTGTGAAATTAGGTCTCCCCGATCCACTCCAGTGTTCTGGTTGTCCTCTGGTTGAAAGCCATTTTCTCTACACCTCATTTTAGAAAAGGATTTTGTTTTCTTAAGAGGAAATTGGGTCCCCGTGGCTTGGTCATATAAATTGGCGTAACTCCGGTGAAAGCCAGACCTGTGCCCAGGGCCATGGGTTGCTCAGACCTTTTGACGTGGCTGGTCCACTCCTGGGGATGTAAAATATTCAAATGAAGAAAGGTGCGACCTGCGGGAAAATGTTCCCCACTGTGTTATTGATCGTGGGGAAGGTCGCAGCTGGACTGAGATGATCCCTGTCTGAGGAGTTTGTCATGGAAAAGGACCGCATGTGTCCTCCAGGAATGTTCTGGAATTTTCCGCGGGATTACTCAGAGGGCTGTGGCAGGAGGGCCAGGCGCCCGTGTCAGCGTGGGGAGTGAAGGGCGGCAGAAGCGTGGAGACTTTCCAGCTCCTCCACCACGGCCTTGAACCACATGGTTCCCGTGAGTTTGTGCCATGTCGGAAAATGTGCCCAGCCTTTTAGACGATCCCCTTGTTAAGACAGCCGGCTGTGAAGGCCGGACCAAGGATCTAGGGAGAGAGATTTTCATGCTCCCCTCGTCCCCCAGCCCAAATGGAAAAATGCATGGCAGTTTCAGGTAGAAACTGAACGTCTTGAGTGCTATTCAAGGCGTGCTCCGCTGACCCAATTAGGAAAATGGGGCATTCATTAGTTTTTCTTTTTAAGCAGAGCGTTAATGAGTTGAACCAATGTTGTGGGGGTGCCTGTGGCGGGGACAGTGCTGCCGGCAGAGTCCTCCCGTCCAGAGATGTGGGCAACGTGGGCGAGGGCTCAGTATGTGTGTGTGGATGGAGGCGCCCACTCATCCCCAGGGAGCTCCTGGCCCTCAGGGACTCAGATGGCACAGGGGACAGTGGACACAGCACAGGGTGGTCCTACCCTAAGAGAGCCGAGGGGTCACTGGGGACTCGTCCACTACGGCTGAGTCCCCAAGCTGAGGAGGAAGGCGAGGACGGTGTGGCCACCCCCACGAGGAGGTGGCGTTCACAGGCCTTCAGCAGGAGCACCAGGAGACATCCCTGACCTCCCTGGCCTTGCTCACCGAATCCGGAGGGCAGAAGCGGTTCTGTTTTAGAGGAGTTGAATCATGTGTCCTCTAAGAATTGGTTGAGCACCGTATCAGTCTCTCATGCGCAGAGAGCCCCGAAGGTGGGCTGGGGTGGGGGGATTACACAGCGGGCATCTGTGTTCTTATAGCCCTAGAGACTGGAGCCCGAGATCAAGGTGTCCCAGGGCTGGGTCCTCCTGTGGCCTTTCTGTGGCTTGTAGGTGCTGCCTTCTGCTTGTGACCTCACACCAACCATCCGTAAACTCTTCCCAAAGGCCACCAAGTCTTGCTTCCCTTCGTCTTCCTGGGGCCCACCCATAGCAGCCCCGCCCTCCCCCAGTAGCCCACCCCGTGGCAGCCCCGCCCCCCC
>CM052657.1:114304226-114323964 GCA_028533165.1 Leontopithecus rosalia | reverse complement strand
GCCTTCCACAGGCCATGAGAGCCCAGGGTCTGCCCTCTGCACTCCTGGAGTCTGAGGCCCAGGTGTGCTGTGGGCAGCTCTGTGCCCTTGAGTGAGCCTGTGGTGTGGAAGCTTCCACCAGCTGTGTCATCTCACAGGTCCCCATGCCAGCTCACATGCTGAGGGACAACTGTGTGGAGGGAGCTTCACCATGGCCCTCTCCTGGGCCTCTGGGCAGGGGGGCCCGGCATGCTGCCTCCCCACTTCCCTACGAGTCTCTAGCGGTCTCTCTTTCAGCTTCAGGACAGGGCTCAGCTTCCTTGCCAAATTCCCTTTAAGCTGCTCGAGAATGCCAAGCAGCACAGCAGGGAGCGGGACCCTCTTCTGGCTGAGGCACCCAGGCTGAGGCTTGTGCTCACTCCAGAACAGCAGCTCATGGTGCAGGGCTGCTGACCCCTCCCCATACCCAGTTCTCTTCTGCTTTTGAAGCTAAAGGGGCCTCTGAAAGGGACAAGTGTAGAGGAGGCCCGAGAACACCGTTTGCACATGTAGAGACAGTGGCTCAGAGAGGTTATGCAGCCTGGCCAAGGTGGCCCAGCGAAACCACAGCACCGAGTAAAGCAGGTGGGCCACAGGCCTCCGTGGCTCATGGCTTGACCGCCTCAGAGTCACCACGGTGCCGTGGAAAGGTCTGGAGCCGCCCGGGCTCTCGCAGGGCAGGGGATGAACTTTATTCCCTGGAGTGTCTGTCTTTCCAGCTTGGGTTTCCGCCCCAAGTCAAGGGAAGGCAAGACCATCCTCAAATTTTACTACAAAGCAATTAGTACCTTTACATGTTTTCCTGACATATGAGATTTCATATTCATGCAAGTAAATGCATGGTGAGTTGTCACATGTCACCAATACTGCGTTCGTTCTGTTCGCGAGTTGAGCAGGTATGGGCCAAACAGCTGTGACGCCCAAGCAGGCTGCAGGGTGCGTGGGGTAGAGACAGACAAGGTCTCTTGTCCTGCAGGAGCCCAGGGTTAAGGGAGAAGAGCAGTTAGGTCCTGGGGATAAGGGCGGTGACTGCACAAGGACTGCTTGTAAAGGACGGTTTGGGAGGGAGTGGGCTCCGAGGATGTCTGCCCAGGTCGATGACAGTAGCCGCGACTTGCAGGAGGTTTGGGAGCTGATGAGCAGACATGACAGTCAGGGCTGCGGCTGAGGCATGGGAAGGTCTGTGGATGAGAAGAGGTGCTGTGTGCTTGGTCCCGAAGGAGGCAGGAAGCCAGGCAGGAGGAGCAGTCTCGCCATCTGGCCTCGTGGGCTGGAGACTCACCCCAATTCCTCAGGAGCTGGCTCGCCTGGTGGCTAAGGAGAAGCAGAGCAAGAGGGGCCTGGGACCTTACAGCAGCTGTTGCAGGCACCCAGGCCAGGCCAGAATTCCCAAAGAACCGAGCTGGAGACCCTCCTAGGGTGCAGGACTTGGGTTTCAGCATCAGCAGCTGGGAAAATGATGGAGCCAAAGGCAGACCCCACGGGTTCAGCCCCCCATACATCAAAGCCTACTGTGTGACCTCCGTCCGGTTGCTGACCTGCTCTGAGCCTTGGACTCCTCCACTGTGCAGTGGGGGAAATGGTTGTGCCCTGAGTGGCGCTGGAGGGGAGGAGAGGTGGAAGCTGCACCACTGCCCCTCCATGGCCGGTGTCCACAGGCATTACCTGCTGCTGCTGCCCACCTCTTTCACTGCTGTGATAATCGTTATCCCTCCCTCCCTCCCTCCCTCCCTCCCTCCTTCCTTCCTTCCTTCCTTCCTTCCTTCCTTCCTCTCACTCTGGCACCCAGAGTGCAATCTGTCACCCACTGGTGCAATCTCAGCTCACTACAACCTCTGTCTCCCCGGTTCAAGTGATTTTCCTGCCTCAGCCTCCCAAGTAGCTGGGATTACAGGCACCTGCCACCATGCCTGGCTAGATTTTTTTTTCTTGTATTTTTAGTAGAGATGGGGTTTCACCATGTTGGCCAGGCTGGTCTTTAACTCCTGACCTCAAGCAATCTACCTGCCTCGCCCTCCCAAAGTGCTGGGATTACAGGCAGGATCTACTGTGCCGGCCTATTCCTATATGTTTATACACCTCTGAAGGAGATCAGAGCCATCCAGAGTGTTTCTCAGGTCAAGTCTTAACAAGCTCCAGTGAAACACAGCTTGGGTTTTGGCCCCAAGTCAAGGGAAGAGAAGACCATCCTCAAATTTTACTAAAAAGGAACCAGTAACATGTTTAAATATTTTCATGACACAATGAGATTTCATTTACATGCAAGTAAATGCTTGGTGAGTATCTGCAATATTGCGTTTGTTCTGTTGGTGATTTGAGCAGGTATGGGCCACACAGCTGTGACGTCCAAGCAGAGCACATCCTGCTGGCTGGGGGTGGCCTGACCAGCATCTCTTAGACGTGCCGTGGTGCTGGGATGGCTGCGGCATAACCCCCGCAGTAGGTCCTTGTCCCTGTCCTCAGCACCCACGCGGGAGATCCTGAGTCTGTGGGCTCCAGCCTCCCCGTGTGGCACCCCCCAGGCTCCCGCTGCCGGGAACAGCCCCACCCTGAGCGCTGAGGTCCCAGCCACCTGTGGCTCTCTTGGCCACCGAGCTACAGAACGCAGCTGCTGTTACATGCCCTTTCATTTGTGGCACTCGCCCTCCCAGGTCTCCGCCTTTTGTACCAGTTACTGCCCCTAGAATCCAAGGAGCCAGCCCCACGGACACTCTGCTTCTCCGAGGGGCTCCCCCCAGGCAGGGTGCTCCTTAGAGCTGAGAGGGCCCTTGGGTCTTGCAGCCTGAAGGACTTCTGAGGGGCGTTCCACTCCCCTTTTGACATGTGAGGAAACTGAGCCCCCAGGCAGCAGTAGCACCGGGAACCGGCAGGCGGGTCTGTGGACATCTCTGCCTTATGCTTTGTGATGCCAGGTGAGCCCCCCGCTGGCCCCCGAGGCACCCACCCAACCCCCTCCCTGTCCAATGGTCGGGGCACCTCTGGTTGCCTTTGACATTGAGGTGGCAATCACAGTGAGACCTTCACTGCCCTGGGAAGCTGTGACTGTGACGGTGCCTGAGTCCTCACAGCCCCTCACGCTGCTCTTCCCAGACCACACGCCATCACCATGTGGGGAGCCAGCCGGTGGGCCCCATGCCCTTTGCCTTCAGCCGTGGGGCTGCAAAGCCGCTGGCCGGCCTAGCCCACCTCGCCCTTGCCGTTCCCTCCTCTCCGCGTCCCTTCCCTTCGTGGTTTGGTTCTTCCTAGACTTTGGGGTTTTCTTGATGCAGATGTGGTGCCTGATAGGAACTGCTGCCAGCTCGGCCCTGGGAGGAATGTATTTGAAGGTTAAATCAGTCACTGAGCCTTAATTAGTTCCCAAAATATACATGTGCATTTGGATCCGCTAACTAGGTGAAGAACCGAGGTGGAGAACCAGCCTCACTCAGCCGCCTGGTGAGTGCTTCATTTTCCAGGGTGGCCTGGCAGCTTTACCGGGGACACTTAGATCTAAAAAGGGACTTCCCTTCAACCCGCCTTCACTTCCAGCCTCCTGGAGGTACTCAACCCTTGCAAAAGTTGGATTCTTGATTGAAGTAAACCTCCTCCAAGACCGTGGTCCTCCCCTGATGAGCTGTAAGGAAGTCCAGGTCCAGGAGCCCAAAGGCCCAGGAAGGATGCACCTGCCATCTGCTCAGGGCTTTTTGGCTTGTGTAGCAAGCGGTCACAGTGCGTCCTGGTCCCCTCTCTGCTTTGACCCCCTCTCTACCAGGGGGGTGTGTGTTGCCTCCAGACATGGGGAGAATGCACTGGCTGTTGGATACCACGGGCTGTGGAGCCGGATGGAGAGGGCCATGGGCACAGACCCGCCCTTTCCCTGAGGGTTTTCTAAGCTGAGTTACCAAATAAAGCAACCAAGACAGTTCCCAGCACACGGTCTCCAGCTGTGGAGCCCGCAGCTTATACATTGTTCTTATCTTTATTTCGGGTGAAAAGGTCGTTTGGGGGCACCTGTTGGATGACTTACTTAATATACGCAAATGTGTTGTATTATGAATGATTATAAATGTGTTGATGAGCAGCTCATATCACACCAGCTCCTTCTAATCACAGTGGCAAACTCCAGACACGTTCTGTATCAACACACCAGCTGCTTGTAGGCTGGGCAAGTGGCTAAAAGCAGGCAGAACTAGAGATGCTGAGACCCTTGACACAGGGAAGCCCCACTGTGAGACCCAGATTAATTAGGGGTTCCCCGGACAGAAAGTGGAGTGTCACTGTGTTGTGGATTCCGGGGTTGGAGGTTGGGGTCAGAGTTGCCTGAGAGACCGGAAGTCAAGAGAAATCCTGGAAAGAGGAGGCCCCTGGAGTCTACACATAAATTCCTTTTGGAATTTTGAGCCAGCATGCGCAGGGTGAAACTCCAGGGGCCTCCTGGAAAACAGTAGCTTAAATCACAAGCACTGTGGGGAGACTTCAGGAATTTCCACAGCAGGAGAGACAGAGTATAGAGTTGAGTCCCAGCATGTTAGAGGAGCTTGGTAAACACCTCGAGCTTTCTGCTGGAGCCCCAGAGGGGCCCAGGAGTCAGGACTCCATCCCAGGACCAGACAGACAGAGACTCCCCCAGCAAAGCCTCACATCGCACCTCCACGGGGCAAGGCATTAATTACAATGATAGTTTCACTACCTACTTGAAAAAGTAAACATGCTTCAGAGGAAGGTAACAGAGCCTAGGGTCTCTCCGACGTAACAATGTCCAGTATAGAATCAGAAATCACTAGCTATGAAGAGAAGAAGGAAAATGCAGTGTGCAACCAAAGGAAGCCACAGTTGTTAGAAGCAGCATCAAACAACCCAAGTGTTAAGGCGGCAGACAGGGACTTAAAATAACCAGAACACGTACTGATGAGCTCCCACTGTGTGTGGGGTCTTCTGTCATGCCCTGAGCATAGAAAAGTGTGTGAAGGCCCCTCCCGTGCCCCAGGCCTTCCAGAAAGCCCCAGGTGTGGGAGGCAGTGTTCATGGTGGGAAGACACTCCACATGGTGAGACAAACATAGTGCAAGTCCCGAGTGGGAAGAAGGAATGTGCCTTCCTTTTATTTATTGATTTATTGGGTGAAGTTATTCAGCACGCATCTTTTTTGTGTGTGTATTTTTAATAGAGACAGGGTTTCACTATGTTGGCCAGGCTGGTCTCGAACTCTGGACCTCAAGTGATCTGCCCACCTCATTCTCCCAAAGTGCAGGGATTATAGGCATGAGCCACCGTGCCTGGCCTCAACACACATTTTTTGAGAGGGTCTGAGCTCTGTGCTGGCGACGGAGTGGTGACTAAGTCAGACTCTGCCTTTGTTCGAAGTTTGCAGACATTTTACCTGGGGGAAAAACACCATATAAGCAAACTCAAAACTACCGTGACTTCGGTGTTCAATGAACACAACAAAGGAAAAAGTCTCAAGGGGCTAGCTTGGAGAATAGGAGAGTAACTCTCTTGGACAGGGTGGCCAAAGAAAGCCACCTCATGAGGTGACCGCGAGCGTCAGTGCACGAACCTGGAGTTAGAAGCAGCCAGACATGGGAAGGGCAGACAGAGGAGTGCCAGATGGAGGGCAGGCACAGCAGGGGCCGAGGCCTAGAAGTGTGTCCACGGCACTGGGAGGGAGCTGCCAGGGCCCATGTGGGTGCAGGGGCACGTGGAGGAGCAGGGGCAGCAGAGGCAATGGCGTAAGTTCCCTGGAGCCCTGTAAGCCTCTGTGGCCTGTAAGTGGCAGTGGCATGCTCAGTCTGCCTGGTGTCTTCATCAGCTCTGGCTGCTTTAACAAAAATACCATAGACTGGTGGCTTAAGCGACAGAAATGTTTTTCTCAAAATTCTGAGGTAAGTCCAAGTTCAAGAAGCTACCCTTGACTGGATCTTAATTCGGTGTCTGGTGAGGGCTCCCTTCCTGGCTTGCAGAAGGCAGCCTTCTTGCCGTGCCCTCCCATGGCAGAGAGAGAGTGAGACACAGAGACAGAGATCGACCAACTCTCAAGTCTCTTCTTGCAAGGACGCCAATCCCATTGTGGTGGTCCCACCTTCTTGACCTTATCCAACCCTGATTACCTCCGAATGTCTCCAGTTTCCATCACATGGGAGGTTAGGGCTTCAACACATGAATTTGGGGGGATGTAAACCTTCAGGGCACAGGACACGTTGACTCTAGTTGGCCTCTGATGGTCTCAGGAGCTGCTTTAAGTAAGTCACTCTGCGTGGGGAGCTGCTGGGCAGGCCAAGCCCTTCAGTGTGCCACCTGGGCACTGTGCACCTGCAGTGGTTCTCTCTGCGTGGTCCTGGCATCTGCAGTCTGGTACCAAATGCCCAGGTGGTGAGGAGCCTACCAGCAGTGAGCAGAGGCTGCGATGGAGGCGGTCAGGGCCCCACAGGCAGCATCAACCCAACAGCATAGAGATCCAGGCCTTGCATGAAAGTCCTTTTCCTCCATGCCTGGCACTCTGTAAACACTGACTTTCACAGATGCTGGCCTTTGAGGCAACTGCTGTTATTACCCTTTCTCCACTGTGCAGCGCAGGCTCGGACAGGCACAGCCACGTGACCAGGTCTCAAGTAGCAAGGGGGGAAGTGAGCACCGTCCTTGCCCCCAGCCTCGCCCAAGCTTTCCCTCTGTGCCCAGCAGCAGCTGTATGGACCTGGGCTGAGAATCAGGGCCAAGGGGCCGTGCTGCTTCTCAGTGTGTGGCCGCTCAGACAGTGGAAGCAGTGGGCTTCTTCCCTGAAGGACTGAGAGCTGGGCTTTCCCTGCCCCCCGTGGGCGAGCAGGCCGTGCTGTGGAAGGGTGTCTGTGGCCGCCGGAAATGGAGCGACTCCATTTGGACTGCCCATATTTTGGGAGCCCCTCCTGCGCCTTGGTGGGCCCTCCTGTAGGGGAGGGGAGGTGGTGGGCAGCCCCCCCAGAGTGGCCTGAGACAGGAGAGCTGCTGCCCTGCTCTGAGTGCCCACTCCCCCGGCCTCCACTGAGGTCCGAGAGGGAGCCCGCTCTGTCCCTAGATCTCCAGGCTTCTCCTTCCTGAGTTTCTCTAGCCTGTGGGATTCTCAGAGACTTCATGAGACCTCAGCAGGATGAGGACTGGTCACCCCACTCTACAGCTAAGAAAACCGAGTCCCAGAGCCCTGCCTTGAGTCAAAGACTGACCCAGGACTCATATCTTCCACCACCAAGCTCAGATTTCACTCTTTTATAAGAAGCTGGAACAAAGGACCCCATCAAGTCCTGTGCAAAGAGGGTGGCTCACCCCAAGAGGGGTCCCCCAGCTCAGCTCTGGTTCCTCCTAGGGCTTGTGGTGCAAGATCACCCCCGCCCCCTCCCAGCCTCCAGCCCTCAGCCCCCGCCACCAGCCCCCCGCCACCACCCCCAGCTCCCCGCCCCCTGCCACCAGCCCCCAGCCCCTGGCCCCTGCCCCCCGGGGATCTTTCTTGGCGTTCTTGGCTACATCCAGCATTTTACTTCCTTCCCTTCTGGGTTGGTTGTCATGGCGCTCAGGGTTTTGCCCAGGGTTTAAGTTGGAGGTAACGCTCGAAGCCGGCCCTTGTACCTTCCTCATCTTGGAGCTCGTTCCTGGCACTGGCTCCAGGAGGGCCTGGGTCTGAGTTACACAGGAGCAGTGTCTTGGGGGGGCCACCCTGTCCCGGCCTGGGTCAGGACGTCAGGACCCTGTCTCTTGTGGCCTGCTTGCCTTCGACCGCCTGCAGCCACCTGAGCCACCCGGAGAGACTGAGACCGCCTGTCAGGACCTCCCTCGGAACAAGCTGTTATAATCGCTGTGATGAGCCATCAGCAGTGATAAACCAACTTCAGTCATGGTCATGGCGGCAGCTCCGGAGCTAACCTCTGTCAAGTGCTGACTGTGAGCTGCCTGCATCTAGGCTCCGGGTTGTCATGCCTGCCTGAGTGGCCCATGTCCTTGAGAGCTGGCGGAACACATCTCAGCACATGAGTCTGAGAAGGAGGCTGAGTCTGGGATGCCCAGGCGTCCGCAGTCACTCCGCTCTCAGAGGACCAGTACAGGGGTGGCTCACACTGCCCGTAAGTCACTGCACACCCCTCGGCTCCACCGCTGTTCCCCAGTCAGGGCGGCGGGTCCCACACACAGTAGCATCCTGTGCGATGGCGCTGTGGCTGTGCAGGAGCCCATGGCCAAGGCTGGAGCGGTGTGGGGGGAGGGCAGAGGAGGCCACGTCTGGAGGCTGCCGTTCTTCTAGAAGATACATTCTTGGGAAACCCTCACCTCTCTTTGTGGTCAGACCCACTTTCACCCTCCAGAGCTCCTCCCCACTGCCCCCCAAAATAGCCCCATGTTCTTGGCCCTAAAGTCCAATTCAGGGTCAGGAAACTGGAGTGTCTCCTCCTGGAGTTCCGCCCCCAGCCGGGGAGAGACACCCTGCGGGAGGTTCCCATGCCCAATCCTCCGTGCCCTCACCCTGATTTTCCACGGGCCTCCGTCGATCCCGCAGGAGCAGAGCTTCCCTCAATGACTCCAGCGACGGGAGCATTACAAACTCCAGACTCCTACCTCTTTGTGCAAAGATAACCCCGCATTATTGCTGAGATGCCTTTTTATATCTTGCGTTATTTATAAAAGCATGATTCATTTAACAATTATTGTGAGATGGAGAAATGTTGCCTACTAATATTTAAATTGCAATTATCTAAAGCTACGAGGCAAAGAGCAGGAGCTGCTATTTCGGATCTGGTGGGGGATGGGCAGGAAGAATCCCACTCTAGCTCGTACCTGGCCGCTCCTGCCGCCCCTGCTCCTGGCTTGGCCCCCGGGGGCTGAGGCTCTTGTACACACACTTTCTCAGCACTCAGTCTTTGATTCTGCGAGCTAAAGTAGAGCTCAGGACTGGTGGGCCACTGAGACCCTCTAGAGTTTCGTTTCTTCTTTCAGCTACTCATGGATCTCCAGTCTGACCCGAGTTAGAGCCGCCTCCTGTGCATTTATTTGTGTTAAGGTGCAAACAGGCTCGGGTGCTCCCCTGCGCCTCCCTCTGACATGTGGGGTGGGGCCTTAGTAAATCTCTGGGATGGTGGGGCACCCCCTGCCCCAGAGCCCTGGGAATTTTCTTGGCATTCTTGGCTACATCCAGCATTTTACTTCCTTCCCTTCTGGGTTGGTTGTCATGGCGCTCAGGGTTTTGCCCAGGGTTTAAGTTGGAGGTAACGCTCAAAGCCGGCCCTTGTACCTTCCTCATCTTGGAGCTCCTTCCTGGCACTGGCTCCAGGAGGGCCTGGGTCTGAGTTACAGGGGAGCAGTGTCTTCGGGGGACCACCCTGTCCTGGCCAGGGTCGGGACCCTGTCTCTAGTGGCCCAGTTGCCTTCCATCGCCTGCAGCCACCTGAGCTGCCCGCAGAGGCTGACGACGCCTGTCAGGACCTCTGTCATCAAGAAGCTATTGTCATAATTGCTGTGATGAACAACCAGCAATAATAAAGCAACTTCGACCGTGGTCATGGCAGCAGCTCTAGAGCTAACCTCTGTTGACTGCTGACTGTGCCTAAGTCCTGTGCCCAGTAAGCACTTAGCCCCCCGAGCAGCTCCTTGGAGTGACCGCCATCGCTGTGCTTGCTTTGCTATTGGTGATCCAGAGTCCAGGGACATTTTGTGACTTGTGGACAGTCACCTCGTGGGATTTGAACCCAGAAAGTCGAGTTGCAGACCTTGCAGGGATGCCAGGCTCCCCGGACCAGAGGCCTCCCTGAGAGATGTTGTGTGCCCTGCTCTCTTGCTGGAGACCCGGCCTCACCATCTCTACCAGACAGGGTCTGGGTCACCGCTCTGGCTTGTGGATGCAGGACAGGGAAGACTCTGACAGTTGTCAGGCCGTCACTGTGCTCCAAGAGGGCCAGACAGCCGGGCCTGGGAACTGCGGCTGCTGGCATCCGGCCGCAGGTGGGCTCTGTGGAGCACATGATGCCGTGGACAGTCAGAGGCTCTGGCAGGAGTTTGACCCTGTGCTGGAGCCGGTGCCACACCTGCCGGACTCTGTGAGTTGCTCCTCCTCAGCGCTTTTCTGGCTGTCCAGGTGTCTGATTGGTTCGAACTTGAACCTCAAAAGCCAGGAAGCTGAGGGATGAGCCCTGGCTGTTTCCAGGCAGGATGTGGGGTGCAGGGAACTCCAAACGCAGTGAGGACACTGAGGACGCCAGCCTGGACACACCTGCTTGTGGGGCAAGGCGAGGTTGGCCCCCAAAGCCCGTCAGGGTCTGGGCAGCTGCTAGCATGGCTGTGGCTCAGCACAAACCTCCCTCGGCCTCCACTGGGTCCTGGCCTGCAAGGTCCTGGGCAAAAGTGGGGGCGGGGGTCGGAGAAGGAAGGTGGCTTCTGGCCTTAGCTGAGCAGCACAACTAGAGACCAGCCTGGTGAACCTAGTAAAGTGCTTTGGGACACTCAGAAAAGAAGCTAGGACTCACCCCCTGTGTTCACTCACTCACTCATTCATCTCCAAAGCACAAGGTAGCACTCCCAGTGTGCAACGCAGTGAGGCAGACTGAGCACGGAACCTGCCTTCGAGGAGCTGCAAGTCTCCAGCTCCACAGCATGCCCCGGGGGCTGCCGCCTGCCACAGGAACCCTGAGGAGGGGTCTGTCTGCTGCCTGGATCAGTCAGGGGGACTTCCTGGAGGAGGTAGCACCCAGAAAGATAATGTGACAACATTGTGACCAACAGATCAGAACTTGTTTATTACAGAGATGGGCAGAGCAGGGGAATTGCCTTGCTGTCTGCTTGACGGATTTTTTAAAAATTAAGTATATTATTCAGTGGTCACTGACACTGCCTCCAGGTACCACTGTTACAAATATTAGCTTACTTTATCCTTATGACTCTCCTGTGAAGCAGCACCATTAATAGCCCCACTAAACAGACTAGGAAACAGAGACTCAGAGAGATGATGGACTTTTCCCGGGTCACAGAGCTGGGACTTGCCCCCGACGGTGTCCCCACGGTGTTGGGTGCACCAAGCCTCTCTCCTTTGAGCTTCAAACATGAGCTTGGGTGGTTCCACCCTGTGGACTGAGTTGTGCTAGTCCCACTTTACAGAAGGGGAAACTGAGGGTCAGCGGGTGTCCAACCAGCTCATGGCTGCAGGGGGCATGAGACAGAGTCAGCGCTAAAGCCTGCATCTTGGCTCCCACATCTGGGTCTGGTTCCAGACCGCATGAGCACTGAAGCCACAGCAAGCAGAGGCGATCGCCTGATCAGTACTGAACAGGGGACGTTTCTGAGATCTGTGAGTGCCTCCGAGTCTCACAAGGCGTGTTTATGACACCTGGTGCGGGCCCCCTGCCAGGACTTCAGAGCACCTTGAAATGTTCTGATGTGCAAAGAGCTTTTTTTTTATGCAAGAAGTGAAATTATTTTCAGCCCGTTGTCAGGCAGTTGTCAAAAGACATGGCAAATAAAGGGATTAGTGAGTCTGAGGGTTTGGGGGTGGTGCCGGGTGCGGGGTGAGTCTGTGGGGTGCTCATGGGCAGGGGCTGCAGGGAGGGAGGGAAGGAGGCATGGGGCTTTGGATGTCACTGGCTCATGAAGCACCAAGGGCCAGGCGCTGGCACTGGGCTGAGTGCAGCTGAGCTGCTGTCTGAAGGGCCAGTGGGAGGAGGAGAGTTTGGAGTTCATTTGGGGGTGACCCTTTGCCTTCCTGGAAACTGTCTGACTTCAGAGCCTCCCCCTCCTCTTTTCTCCTGGTTTTTCATCTGTCCGTGGACAACAGAGTCAGGGTGGTCACCTGCACTTCGGGATGGGTGGACGTGCAGACAGGCAGGCAGGTGGACAGGTTCACCGCCAGCCACTCACGTTGTGACTCTCCCTACTGCCCACCTACCACTGCCCAGCTCACACCCGGAATTCTTCAGCTCCAATCTCTCCCTCTTCCGGAATGAAATTCATCTGAAATAAAACCTCATCTGTATTCAGTAGGAACGTGGCCACCACAAGCCTCCAGGGTTGTTTTAGGCCCTCCATGCAGGACCCGTATAGGAACAGAGGGTCTAAAGGCGGAGGGAAGGGAGGGCTCAGCCATCCTGTGGGCATTTGGGCTCCAAGGCGTGGAAGCCTGTGTGGGTGCGGCAGCGATGTCGGACCCTTCCCGGGCCCTGGGCAGCCTAGCACCAGGCCCCTCAGAACCTCATCCATCTCAGCTGACAGCCCCGCCCCTGGTCTCAGGAACCCAGGATGGCAGTTCAATGGGGACATTCCCAAAGCCTGAGGCTTTTCTCAGAGAAAAAGATCTCTGGAAGCCTCGGGGGAAAATGGGTTTTTAAGTTTCATCTTTTATCTTTGTCTTAATTTTCATCTCAACCACCAGCTCTCGGTCGCCCTCAGAATCCTCGTTTTAGGGATGAGAATGGTGCTAGCTAATTCCTGGAATTCCCTGGGAGGCTCTGCACCTGCCTCTGCCTCTGCTGCCCCGTCTCTCCAAGGTCACCTGGCTGGTGGCAGGTTTCTGGGTCTCTGTGGCTTGGAGGGTGACGGGCCAGGCCTGTGCGCAGATGGGAGGATAGTGCAAAGCATCTACCCCCAGGCTCAGGGGTGAGCGTATCTCCCACGATAACCCCAAGTGTAGACTCCTGTGAGTGCCCAGACCCCAAACACTCAGACCCAACATTTGTCCACGGACTTCCCTCCCTCCCAGCCAGCCAGGCAGAGCAGGCTTCAGGCCACCGACATGCTCATAAAACGAGGGGCAGAATGAATGCTGATGTTCCCATGGCCACCTCCCAGAGCTGAAAGATAAATATTCCCCCCGGAAAAGCAGGGATGGGGACACCCAATGAAAAATGCCGTGGAGGGCGCACATGGGTTTGTCAGGGCAGAGTCTCCGCTTTCAGTGCCGTGACTTCCCCATCAAATGACTAAGTGGTCTGCGCCTGTTAGGGAGGAAGGAGGCTCGTTCAGGCAGGTGCTGCTTCCTGCAGCTGATGGCGAGAATCCCTGCACGTAGATAGCGAGCCCCCCTCCCTGGAAGTATCCACAGAGAGCCTACCGCATCGCTGGGAGGGTGGTATCAAGAATGGCCCAGCTCCCTGGGCAGGATTTCTATGGGGTCGACCAGAAGACCCCTGTGGCAGAGCCTGGCCCAGGGCGGGCACTCAGCAGGTCCATGCATGAGACCGATGCAGCCACCGCCGCCCCTGGTCTTTGTGAATGCTTTACTCCGCCTCCTCCGAGTGTGGCTGGGAAAGTTGTCTGCTTATTAGAAGAATTGAAGGCGTCTGTAAAAGGGGTCCTTTAGCCTGGGGGTGTTCCCTGCGCTCATCGCTGGTCTCCAGAGCCTCGTCATGCCCCACCCCTGCACAGCCTGAGAAGCAGGCCTGGGTCTTCGGATCTTGCTGTCTTGCACATGCCCCCAAACCAGATGGGACATGGGGTGGACGGGTGGGGGTGGACAGGGCAGAGGGACCCCTGGGATGGAAGCCAGCCATGTTCCTAGTGTCGGGGTCTTGTCTTGGGAAGGCTTCTTCCCTTCTCCCTGAGCAGCCCAGGGTTCTTGGAACCCCCAACTAGGTGCTACTTATGAGCAAATGCACCTCCAGGACCAGCTGCTGCACACACAGCTGGGGGCGGCCGCTGAGGGTCCTGTCTGGAGCAGCTGTGAGCGCTGCTGCGTGGCTCCCATCCAGAGGTTCTGCGTTCTGCTCTGGTTCAGATGGGGCAGGGCCTCTTCAGGGCCGTACAGCCTTGCTCAGAGTGTCCAAGGTGGTGCATGTCCCATGGGACACACGGCGGCTCTGCCCTCAGAACTGTTTCTTAGTGCGAATCTTAGAAATGGCTTTGAGTCAGTTTTATGAGTTGGTGATGCGTGGTAGGGTGAGAATGTCACCCAGGGCAGAGTTTTGACATGGCTAATGAGTCTTTTGACGTATCTGACAGAGGTGGCCCCTGTGAGGGGAAGAAGGCTGTATCTTGTCCCCTGCCTGTCCTACCAGTCAGAACAGCTGCAGGATTGTCACACAGCCCCAGGGAAGTGGCTTCTTCCCCACACCCTCCACCCAAGGTCATCTGTGGCCAAAGATGGCAGGACACCACTGGCCTCAGGCCAAGGGCCATCCTGACTGGGCCAGCCCAGAAATGTGCAGGCTCTGCCCTCACCGCTGCTGGCCTCAAAGGCAGCATCGCGGGAGCAGTGATTGGCTCGGAAACTTGGCTCAGGATGAGGCTCTGTGCTTTTGGGAGGGAATCGATCACTGACAGATGGAGGGGGTGTTGAGCGTCACTGAGTCTCCCCGAGAGTTCCTTGAGCTTTGGTGAGTTCTCTGGGCTCACGTGGCTGAACAGACGACCAGCCGGGTCCCCCAGCCTGGAGGAGCTCCCTCTACACACCAATACGGACACGGTGGCATCCCCGTCCCAGCCTCCTGGCGCTCGCTAGCCAGGGCAGGCAGGCAGGCAGCCAGGCTGGCACACAGCTGTGAACTAGACACTCACCATCTGGAAAGCTTCTGGCTCCCCTGGCTGGTCCACCCGGAGGACACATCGTGAGGCCCCCAAAAGGCGGGGACACTTTGTGCATCTCAGGAGGGTTCTTCTGGAAGCTGTTAAGCCTTGCTCAGAGTGTCCAAGGAGGTGCATGAACCCCGTGGGACACACTGGTGGCTCTGGCCTCAGAACTGTTTCCTTGGGGCGAGTCTTAGAAATGGCTTTGACTCGTTTTACGAGTTGGCGATGCACGATGGGGTGAGAATGTCACCCGGGGCAGAGTTTTGATACGGCTGATGAATTGTGTGAGTTAAATAAGCGATGAGGTTTATTGTTATTTCTGGGTTTTTGTGGGGTGTTTTGTTCGTTTTTAGAAGCGGAGTCTTGCTCTGCCCCCGGGCTGGTGTGCAGTGGTGCGATCATAACTCAACCAGCCTTGAAATCCTAGGCTCAGCTCAGCCTCCTGCCTCAGCCTCCTGAGTAGCTGGGACCACAGGCTCGTGACCACACCCGGCTGATGTTTTTAAATTACTTTTCATGGAAACGGGGTCTCACTCTGTTGCCCAGGCTGGTCTCAAATTCCTGGGCTCAAGCAATTCACCCATCTCTGCCTCCCGAAGCGCTGGGATTACAGGCGTGAGCCCCTGAGCGGGGCCAAGAGGTGCTGTTTTAGTGCCCAGCCGATACAGGCACACACTCGGTGATTCTGTGGGGGTCTCACTCTCCCTAAACCCAGAGGCCCTCACCCAGGCTGCCGCCATCCTGTCCGGGTGCACCTGCAGGGAAAGGCTCCTTGTCGCGCTCGTGCCACCATTTCTGTTGACACAAAATGTGTCAACCACATGGAATTAACCCTCAGAGCTCTGGTTGCTTTTTCCTTGTCTCGTCTTTCTCCGGTTTTGGGGTGTGTGTGTGTGTGTGTGTGTGTGTGTGTGTGTTTCCTCATCTTGTCTCATCTTTTCTGGTTTTGGGGCATGTGTGTGTGTGTCTGTGTGTTTCTTAAATTTCTTAAGCACTTCTCTTAGCAACCAGGAAAGAAAAACCGCAGCACAATAAATTACAGCCCAGCAGAGGTTGCCGGCAACAGAGCCCCGCCCTGGATGCTCCAGGTAGCTTCAGGAAGCTCGTCCTGGCGTAGAAAGAAATCATTGTCCCACCTGCCACAGGGCACCAGCATGCGCACACTTCTCTGTGTGTGCTTCATAAATCTGACTTTCTCCACGTAGAATTTCCAAGGAGTAGCTCTCCTCTTTTCTCTTCCTCTGTTGGGTTGGAAATGCCTAAAGTGACCCTGAAGAGCTTGCTCTTTTCAGCCGTCTGGAATCGGGGCCATCCTTGGCAGGGTCTCGGTTTAATTGTCTTTTTATCTTTCTTTAAAAAAAAAAGTGGGAGGGGGTGGAGTCCTGTTTTTTCCAGGGTAATTACCTCGATGGGGGGGAGCCAGAGAAGTCATGGGCACTTGTGTCTGATTCTTTTGAACAGAAATATAGGTCGTGTCCAGAAATTGCAGAATGATGGCCGTGTCTGCCCAGGGAACGTGGGTCTGCTGTGAGGCTGATCTGGTGCTTGGATGCTTCCCTCCCCCGACTGTCTTTCCACATCTGCTAGCTGACAAACAAACTTGGCTTTTTCTTTAAAAAAATTTTTTTTAAAAAAAATAGAAAAGCACAGTGCTTTATATTTAGGCACAGGCGCACGGAGCGCCCAGAACCAGCCCGAGTTTCCTTGGATAACTGGGGCTCAAGCTCACTCATGCCTCCCGGCGTCTCCCGGCTGCCAGCTCGAGGACGCCTGATCCGCGTTAACCCTCAGCAGTGCCTTTTCCTCAATGTCCTGAGCACAAAAGCAGAGTAGCCCGGCTCACATGACGCGCGCCGCGAGAGGTAGCCGGGTTTGAGAGCAGCCCGTCTACGTGCAGTTGGTTCCCAGCTGACAGGCAGAATATGGGGTGGGCTTTGTCACCAGCACGCTGGGTCTGGCATACCCAGCTATGCTCGGAAGTGCACCGTGCCCAGACGCCCGCCACCTCTCCCCGGGTCCCAGCTGCTCTAGCACCGAGGGGCCGGGCTGCGCGCCTGTCCTTCCTCCCATCCAGGAAGGTTATATAATGAGCGGACCGCTGCCAAAGTCAGAGGGAAAATGAAGTCTTTGTTAAATGCCTTCACCAAGAAGGAAGGTAAGGAAAAAGCTGTCGGGAGCCGGGTGCATGGGAATTAGCAGCTGCTGGCTGATTCTTGGGGTGGGGGAGAGGGGGACGCCAGTTCCTCCTAAAATTGCTGGTTGTTAATCCCTGGCGTGCCGGGGGATAATGACTCGGGTTAGGGACACGGTTTGGTCTGAGTTGGTCTGGAACAGCACGGTGGAAGGGCTCGCCTTATTGTGTGCTGCCCCCGAGCCTGCAGCCCTTGTGGGGCTGCATTCCGGAACGGCCATCCACAGGGACGGTGCCTCGGAGCGTGTTAGGAACTAAGTCCTAGGGAAGATGAAGGAAGTTTTGCCTGGAGTCCTCGGTCACCAGAATGCTGACAGACACCGGCCGAGGCAGGTCGGGGCACATGGCTGTCCGCACCGAATGGGCGGCTGCCTCCCGAGCCGCTCCTGGCTCTCCGGTCCCTGGGTTGCAGTTGCAGGGAGTGGATGGGAAGGGAGCGTGGCCAACTTTAAAAGTGCACTCGCTCTTTGTCATACCTTGTGTGATTTTTATTGTGGGGGGAAAAAAATGTCTAAATAAATGCATGTAAGCCAGCTAAGAAAATATCCGCCTACTTAGAGTGTGCAGATTGCCTGAAAGAAGAAAGCAGTTGGGTGGGATATTAATCATTTTTCAGACAGAAAACAGTTATTTTTAACCCTTTCACGCAAAAAAGATCATCATTTCCATGGATGGTTCCAGTTAGTTTCGTCAGAGAGCTCTCGTTTTAGGGAATCAGATATCACAGAAAGACATGGCTTGAAGGAAACAAGGAGGACACTTTCCAGCCCCGGCTCATTGTAAAATAAACCCTGAAGGAAATTCAGTGCTGAGGAAACTAATTTAATATGAATCTTGGTAATTAAGCGAAGTAATTTTCATTAAAATGTTCGTGTTGATGTCACCGGTGTGACTTCCTTTGAGTGACTTGCCTGGTCTGCAGAGTGAAATGTATTTGAAAATGTCCCAGCTCTTCCTCCCTCATCCCCCCAGGGTGGCCTCCCTGTGTGAATTCTTCCCTCCCTAAGTCCCCACTCTTCTGACAGATTCTTAGGCATTTGTATAAATAACAACCTTTGTCTGTGCCCATTTTCTGACATTTGTCACCAAAATTCACCTTCTGGGACTTCAATTTTTGTAATCCATGAACAGCATGAAAATTTCAGTTGGGGGTTTTGGTGTTAGGTTAATTCTGTGTCTGTTCTGTTCTGTTCTGTTCTTTTAGAGACTTTTCTTTCCTAATGAGTTTGTCTTAGCAACTGGCAGGAGCCCCCAAATGCCATCGCTTGCTGTGAAGGGTGAACATACCTTCCCCAGTTGCAAGGGTCAGAAGAAGAGACTTGGCCGCACTGTCAGGGTGGGGAGGCTGGGCGTGAGGCAGGCAATTGTGGGAGGCAGCCTTTCCGTGGCTGGGGCCCTGTGATGTCTCCTCCACGTGGCTAGGGAGAATCCTGGCCTCTCCTGGGGTGCCCCCGAAGCCGGGGGCTCCGAGGCTGCTTCCTGCTGGCTGTGTCTGTTTGAGATTCTGGCTCCCACACCAGTACAGTCTTCCAACCCATAATCTCTGTAAATGAAAGATAATCGCTCTCTGAGACTGTGGGCTCATCAGCCCTTTGCAAGGTCTTTTAATCCACCCGCCCAGCCCCCTCCAATGTCAGGCAGTTCCTGGATCACCCGGAAGCCCTCTGGGCCGGTCACGTCTTCCTAAGCCTCCATGTGAACACTCAGTGCTCCACAGGATTTTTTTTTTTGTCTCTGCCTGTCCAGAGGGAGGGGCTCCAACCTGGTTTTCCCTCATGACCAGCAAAACACAGATTCAGGGACCTGTCCCGGTCATGAGGTTTTCCTCGTGGGTGGTGGCCGTGGATCCCAGGTCAAGCCCCTCAAGGGGCTCTGGAGGCAGAGGGGTCCACGGAGGGTGCTGTCAGCCGTTCCCATCCCTCGCCTCTCCCCGGCCAGCCTGGGTGGCGTCCATGGATCCATTTGCTTTGAGAAATGAGGAGTGGGATGGAAGTCCCGGCCAAGGAGCCCCGGCTGCTTAGTGGGGTCTTCACCGGCAGAAAGGCTTCACAGAGGAGCCAGATGGGAGCAGGTGTGAGACCGCGACCTCCCCAGTGTACCGCCTCCACGTTCTTACCAACAGCAGGCACTGAAGTCCAACTCTGCCGAGTCTGAGTGTGGAACCTCAGGATGCTTCGCGCCCCTGTGCGGCTCCCCAGGCCTGGCTATAGCTCTGTCTCCTGGGCTGCCCTGTGTCCTGGGGAGGTGGGGAAGGTGTGCCGAGTCACAGCTGCCTCCCATGAGCTCTGCCAGCACCACCTCCGTCCTCGGGAGCTCTGTCAGTGCCACCTCTGTACCTGTGAGCTCTGCCAGTGCCACCTTTGTCCTCTAGCAGCACCACCTCTGTCCCTCATGTGCTCTGCCAGTGCCACCTCTGTACCTCCTGAGCTCTGCTAGTGCCACCTCTCTTTAGTGAGCTCTGCCAGAGCCATCCCTGTCCTCATGAGCTCTGTCAGAGCCACCTCGGTCCCTCATGAGCTCTGTCAGCGCCAACTCAGTCCCTCATGAGCTCTGCCAGCACCACCTCTGTCCCTCATGACCTCTGCCAGCACCACCTCTGTCCCCATGACCTCTGCCACTGCCACCTCTTTCCCTCATGACTTCTGCCAGCACCACCTCAGTCCCTCATGAACTCTGTCAGCGCCACCTCTGTCCCTCATGACCTCTGCCAGCGCCACCTCTGTCCCTCATGACCTCTGCCAGCGCCACCTCTGTCCCTCATGACCTCTGCCAGCGCCACCTCTGTCCCTCATGAACTCTGCCAGCGCCACCTCTGTCCCTCATGAGCTCTGCCAGTGCCACCTCTTTCCCTCATGACCCCTGCCAGCACCACCTCTGTCCCTCATGACCTCTGCCAGCACCATCTCTTTCCCTCAGGAGCTCTGCCAGCACCACCTCTTTCCCTCAGGAGCTTTGCCAGCACCACCTCCGTCCCTCATGAACTCTGCCAGCGCCACCTCTGTCCCCATGAGCTCTGCCAGCGCCACCTCTGTCCCTCATGACCTCTGCCAGC
>CM052657.1:114273216-114293921 GCA_028533165.1 Leontopithecus rosalia | reverse complement strand
ATTGTTGCATTTTATTTGCCAAGACCTCCTATTACCCTGTTGAGATTCTTTTGTTCATTAAAAAGAATGTTGTTTTGTTTTTACAACATTGTGGATCGGTGTAACTGCCACTCTGAAATCCCTCACACTTCATCCACTTGGCTGTCTCTCTGAGGACCAGTGCTGAGAGCCCCTTCCCTACTTCCTGTCAGGCCAGCCCTGAGATGCTGGGCACAGGGATGTCAGGGCCCCATGGGTGGGGAGCAGGAGGGACTGTCTGTGCAGAAGGGATCAGAGCCAATGCTTGCCTTGCTGGCAACCCCATTCTAGAAAGTGAGAGCCAGATTCCTAGTTCGAGAATGTTTTCTAACCAGTCTGCATGCTCAGGGCTGCCCCCTAGGCCCAAGTGGGAGCCAGGGAGGCTCACTGTCCCTCCAGAGCAGGAAGGGACACACGGTCCTCCAGTCCAGGCCTGTCCCCGCTATAGAGGAGAGAAGCCTGGGGCTCGGGCTGGAGGGCAGGAGCCACTCCCCGTGAGTCCTGCTCAGAGCTCACTGATGCCCAGGGAGGAGGCTGCAGTGCAGCTGGCAGTTCCTGCAAGGCAGCCAGGCGGGTCCTGGACTTGCAAAGGCGCAGAACATGGGGCCAGACATCTGTGGGCTCAAGTAGACTGACCCATGCTCCAGGAGGGCCAGGGCTGCTGACAGGCCTTCACGCTGTGAGCTCCTTGGCACATGTCCCCAGCCCCCTAGGAAGAGCAGAGGCCTGTGGGAATGGGCATTGAATAGCCAAAGGTCTCTCAGGGGACCCTGAGTTAGCAGCGTGGATAAGCAGGAGGTCGAGGGAGAGAGGGCGCTTTTCCACACTGTAGAGAGGAGAAGCCTGGGGCTCAGAGGCCGGAGAGCAGGAGCCACTCCTCCATGAGTCCTGCTTGGAGCACACTGATGCCCAGGGAGGAGGCTGGGGTGCGGCTGGCAGTTCGTGCAGGGCAGCCAGGCTGGTCCTGGACTTGCAAAGGGGCAGAGAGCCCTGTGAAGAGGAACCTGGAGCATGGGGCTGGGCATCTGTGGGCTCACTCAGGCAGACTCACCCATGCTTCAGGAGGGGCAGAGCTGCCCACAGGCACCCAGGCAGTGAACTTCTTGGCACACGTACCCAGCCCCCTAGACATAGAGCAGATGCCCGTGGGAGTGGGCACTGAATAGCTGAGAGTCCCTCAGAGGGGACTGTGAGCTTGCAGCATGGATGAGCAGGAGGTCCAGGGAGACGGGGAGCCGCTGATGAGCCCACCAGTGGGCCTGAGTCTCCCACACACAGGCCGGCAATGGTGAGCAGACTTGAGGACCCAAGGCTCACAGGGGTCCTGGGACAGGCAAAAGCACTGTGGGAGATGGCAGGGGAGTCCGCACCTCACGCCTTATTCCCAGCAGCTCTGGGGCCTTCCCCTGTCCAGCTCCCCGGGTTTGATAGGAAGATCCATCAGAGGAAGGAAGGGAGGTCATGTGACTCCTGTCCAGGCCCCACACTGGGCCTTCCTCCAGCATACTGGAGTCCTGTAGCATCTCCCCAAACACTACGAGACCAGAACCTGCCCCTTGCAGGAGCGTGGTGCATTCAGGGAGCCGGGCCCGTGTCCCAGGGAGAGCAGAAATGACAGAGCTTGGTTCCAAAATTCACAGTTCAAAGGATCGATGGCCAAGGACTGCTGCTCTGAAAGGAGCTTCGAGTGGGCTGTGCAGGCCGTTTGCACACAACTGGCGTGGAGCCCCTTCCTGCCGCCAGCGGAGCGGCTCTTCCTTCCTGCCGAGCTGTCGGTACCTCCTCCCCATCATGGGCTGGACCCGCATCCTTGCTGCCTGCCTGGCAGTGCTTAGAGGCAGGCGGGTCCAGCCCATCCACTCTCTGTAGCGCCAAGGCCCTTGGGAGGAATTCTGTCCCCTTGGCATCAAGGGAACAACCATTGTGGGCAGGAAACCCAGCTGCCTGGCTGGCAGGGGCAGGTCTAGGAGGGTTTCCAGAGAAACCAAACTCATTTTTCACAGTAGAAGTCGGGCCCGAGGCAGCAGGCAGGCAGGGTGGCTGCGTTGGGTCTCAGGGTGGCCCTGGGGTCCTGCTGATAACACTGTTGCTCCTGGCTCTTTCAGAAGGTTCATTTACATCTGCTTCACTCAGCCCCACTTGGGAAGGGGTTGATGTTCCCAGGAGGCAGTTGGTTACCACGTACCTGGGAAATTAGAGCTCCGTATTTTTCTCCTAAAATAAGGGGTGCCCAAGAATAGGTGTGCACATGTTCTGATTCCCCTGCTCACCCTCTTTTTTTTTTTTTTTTAATTCAAGTGCTCTTCTTTGTCCTTCACCATGCCTGGCACATTCTTCCTTCCGCCCTCAATAGTTCTTTATGGGAGATCCGGCATCAGCCTCCTGAGCCGGACGCTCCCGTCTGAGCTGTGTACCTGGGTACAGTTTCTCAGCCTGTCTTCCCAAAGCCTCTGCCTCTGAGACATGGGGGGAGTTTGTTAAATGTGCGGATTCCTGACCATCCATCTCCACATCTGCAGAATTGTGTCTCCAAGGCCACAGCCCGTAAATCTAGATAGTTAACAGACTACTCAGGTGATTTTGCAGCGTTCTCAATTGTGATGGATCGCAGGCCCTCTGCCGGCAGGACCATGTTCTCTTCTTGTTTCTTTCCCAAGCATGTGACACAGTGTTTGGAATGGGATAGATGACGGATGGGTAAAATGGCTGGATGACAGGGTGGCTGGGTGGGTGGGATGGGCAGGCAGGCAGATGGGCGGATGGATGTACAGATGGATGGAGAGGCAGATGGATAGACAGATGGGTGGGTGGATAGGCAGATGAATTGATGAATGGGAGGGAGGGCAGGCAGACGGATGGATGGATGGGTGGATGGTTGGACGGATGGATGGGTGGGTGGATGGTTGGACGGATGGATGGATGGGTGGATGGGTGGATGGGAAGATGGATAAATGGGTGGATGGATAGATGGGTGGATGGGAAGGTGGATGGATGGGCAGATGGATGGATGGATGGAAATGTGATTGAATTTGATGGGTAGATGAATGAGTGGAAGAATGGGTGAATGGGTAGATGGGAAGATATGTGTTTTATCCCATACTCTCACCTCCATGCTTCCATCCTGCTTTTCCTCTGCTTAGACAGCAGCTATCCCTGTGTCTTTCCATCAGCAACTCCTTCAGGATTCGGCGGCCATGTCCCTTCCTCTGGGAGTGTCCCCATCCCCACCTACCATGCTCCCCCTCTACCTTTTGGCCCAGGACACACAGGCCTCTGATGCAGCATGTAGCACAGTTGAGTGTGGTCATTTTAGGGGTTCATTTGTTTAACAGACACACAAGGAACCCCTGAGGGTTCCTGGCCATGGGTGAGGCCCAGAGAAACAGTGATGATTGACCCTGCTTGCTGGAAGCCCCCATTCTGGCAAGGGAATAACTAAGCCCACGACATAGTGTTGCCAATGGTGGGGGTTGGGGGTTCAGGGGCGCCAACATTTTTGCTCTGGAACACTAGGTGGGAGGATGACGATGCCATCCTCCTCCTCTGAAGCTCCTCCAGGTGTCTCTCGCAACTCCTGCACCATGTTTGTGACCCCAGCACAGTCCCTGGCCTAAGTAAGTCCTGGGTCAATTAAGGCAGAAGGATGTGCATATTCAAGACCGTAAGTGGCTTGAAATCGAAGACGGCCCAGAGGTACATCAGAAACCAGCGTGTTGGGCACAGAACAGGGGAAACTCTGGGTCTCAGCTTCTCCCTCCTCCGCAGTGACCTGATGGGGTTCTGTACCCAGGCTGGGATCGCAGGGGAGAAGGTGGAGCGGAGGGGAGGGGTTGCAGCCACCCCCGCCCCAACTCATCCAGTACAGGGAATCACTGCTACTTTCCAGTTTGCAAGAGCTGCTGAGGCAGGAAGCAACCCACTGTGTTGGCCGTGGGCGGGATGGTGGGACTGGCCATTCTCCAACCAGCTTATCCCCACTGTGGATGGATGAATGGGTAGATGGATGGGTGGGTGGCTGGGTAGATGGGAAGATGTATGAATGGGTAGATGGATGGATGAATGGGAAGATGGGTGGATGGGACAGGCGGATGGATGGATGGATGGATGGATGGATGGATGGATGGGTGGATGGATGGATGGATGGGTGGATGGATGGATGGATGGATGGATGGATGGATGGGTAGATGGATGGATGGATGGATGGGTAGATGGATGGATGGATGGATGGGTGGATGGATGGATGGATGGATGCATGGATGGGTGAATGGATGGATGGATAGATGGATGGGTGGATGGATGGATGGATGGATGGATGGGTGGATGGATGGGTGGATGGATGGATGGGTGGATGGATGGATGGATGGATAGATGGATGGATGGATGGATGGATGGATGGATGGATAGATGAGAAGATAGGTGAATGGGTAGGTAGATGGATGGATGGGTGGATGGGTAGATGGGAACATGTGAGGCCCACAGAGAGATCTGCACTTGGTTCTCATAGGTGCCTTAAAGCATCGTCTGTGTTGGAGCAGACATGGAGTTGAGGACGGATCTTCCTTTTAGCTGGGTTTCCCAGGGCCCCCGGCCGTGCCGTGTGTGCCCCTTTCCCATCCTCACGCCCTGGGTGCGGTGCCTTCGCCTGCTCTCTACCCACCGTTCAAAGCGCTGCCTCTTCCTGCAGGGTCTCTTCCTTGCCCTGAGTCTCACTGCACCCCCTCCTTGCTCCTTCCAGAGGCTTCCGCCTGCCCCTTGGTTTGGCTGGGACGATTCTCACGTGATCCTCTGTGGTAGCGTCAGTCCCATCACTGTGGGCTCCAGGAACAGGATCCTCGAAGATCCTTCCCGCTGGAGCACCCAAGAGCAAGGCAGGACTCCTGAGTCCAGAATTCACCTGGTCACCCGGTCAGAATTCACTCTCAGAATTCACTCTAGTGTTTCCTATGGAGGAGGCGGGGCCGCAGAGAGCACAGGAGCCCCAGGGTGCCTCAGCATCCCAGTGATGGGGCCACGCCTCTCACCTCCCTGCCCAGTGCTCACTCTCGTACTGCTAGATGGAGGCAACGTCTCCTCCTCCACCTGTTCTTACCCCTGTGTGGATTCTTTACTTGGGAATGAATTACATCAGCAAACAATGGGGTAGCCAAACCCAGCTCCTTCCTCACTACACAAGGAGCTCCCATTCCTACCTGGACGCAGATGTTCCCATCTGGGAAACTTTGAAAGCACAGACCCCTCCGTTGCTCCCCACTCTCTGAAGAGGACCAGCAGCTACCATTTACACAGCCAGAAACCCAGAAGCGGCCCCTCCTCCATTCCCCTGCACCTGGTGTCGGCACAGGCCTGTTTCCACGCCCCATGCTGGGAGACTCCTTGCAGTCCCTCACGTCTGGTGTTTCCACGCCCCGTGCTGGGAGACTCCTTGCAGTCCCTCACGTCTGGTGTTTCCACGCCCCGTGCTGGGAGACTCCTTGCAGTCCATCACCTCTGCCTCCTTGTACAAACCCTCTGTTCTCTCGAGCCCGTTGGAAACAGCCTTTCATATTTTCGGTCGGTCTCATAATAACAATAACACATCCCGAAGCGCATACTTGGTAGAGATTAAATGTGGAACTTGAAGGCATGATTCTCCCAGAGAGGGGAGTTTGGAAGGAAGGGCGGGCGAGAGTGTGGAGTCCTCATTCCACGCTGGGCCCACGTGCCTCTGGTTCACGCATAGCAATGCTTATGAGCTGGATAGTACTGTCATGCTCTGATAAATAAGGAAACTGAGGCACAGAGAGACCGATAAGTTTTCCCAAGCATCACATAGCTAAGATGGGCCAGAGCTTCCGAGGGAGAAGATACCAGTCTCTGCCTATGCTGTTCCCTTCTCCCCAGGCCCATATAAGACAGCAGAATGACCTCGCAGCAGGGAAGGAAGGACAGCGTGAGTGTTTTGTGAGCACTGGCTCCTAACAGCTCAGCAGCAAGTCCCCGCCTCCCTTTGCAGCCTGGGGCACTGGTCCAAGATAACCCTCTCAGGTCTGGGGTTGTTCTGGAAAACCACAGGTGTACATCCCAGTCAGCTGGGCTGAGACGAGCCCATGGGCCTGCATTGATTTTGGGAGGAGATGCTTCAAGCAGTGATGATGGTCCTGGTCACCTGGGACACGGCTGATCTGTTTCAGTTGGGTCATCACTTCAGGTTATTAGGCAGGAGCTTATAAAGTGGGGTTTTCAGTTCCATTAACCTTCAAAAATTGTGGGCTGAGTGGTTCTCTGTCTGGCCTTTGAAATTAAAATGAGGGCTAGAGGAAACCACTTCTGGGGCCATGATTCCTCTTTCAGCAGGGCTGGTGCCTTTGGATCCTGAGTAATTTAAAAGAAGATAAAGATGTGAAGAGGTCAGATTGTTTTCTTCCTTGCCTAGACGCATTAGGAGGGAGCGAAGGCACTCTGGGAAGCCGAGGCAGGCAGATTGCTTGAGCTTAGGGGTTTAAAACCAGCCTGGGCAACATAGTGAGACCCTGTCTCTACAAAAGTAATTAGTGAGGTGTAGTGGTACATGTCTGCTGTCCCAGCTACTCGGGAGGCTGAGGTGGGAGGATCGCCTAAGCCTGGGAGGTCGACACCACAGTGAGCTGTGATGGTACCACTGCACTTCAGCCTGGGTGACAAAGCAAGACCCTGTCTCTAAAATAAATAAATACATACATATGTAGATACACACATACATACATAGATACACACATACATACAGAGATACATACGGATATACACACATACAGAGATACATACAGATATACATATACATACAGAGATACATACATACATAGATACGCACATACATACATACAGAGATACACACATACAGATATACATACATACAGAGATACACACATACATATGGAGATACGTACATACAGAGATACATACACACACATACAGAGATATGTATACATACAGAGATACATACAGAGATACACACAGAGATGCATACATACAGAGATACATACAGAGATACACACAGAGATGCATACATACAGAGATACATACATACACACACATACAGAGATATATATACGTACAGAGATACATACAGAGAAACATACATACAGAGAAACATATACATACAGAGATACATACATAGATACACACATACGGAGATACATAAATAGATACATACAGAGATACACATACAGAGATACACAGAGATACATACATAGATACATACATACATACAGAGATACATACATAGATACACACATACATACAGAGATACATACAGAGATACATAATTACAGAGATACATACATAGATACACATACAGAGATACATACATAGATGCATAGATACATACATACAGAGATACATACATAGATACACATACATACAGAGATACATATATACATAGATACACACATAATTACAGAGATACATACATAGACACATAATTACAAGATACATACATACATGGATACATACAGAGATACATACATACACACATACAGAGATACATAGATACATACACACATACAGAGATACACACCTACATACATACATACACATACAGAGATACATACAGTGATACATACATACAGAGATACATACAGAGATACATACAGAGATACACACATAATTACAGAGATACACACATAGATGCATAGATATACACATACATACAGAGATACATACATAGATACACATACATACAGAGATACATATATACATAGATACACACATAATTACAGAGATACATACATAGACACATAATTACAGAGATACATACATACATAGATACATACAGAGATACAGATACATACAGAGATACACACATACATACACACACAGAGATACATACAGAGATACGTACACACATACAGAGATACACACCTACATACATACATACACACACATACAGAGATACATACAGAGATACAGACAGACAGACATACACACATACATACAGAGATACATACACACATACATAGATACATACATACATACTAAGATATAAAGACTCTCTTGCCCCACTTTGCCACTGCAAGCTTTAACACAGAAATCGTTCTCACAATGCGGCCAGGGGGACAGGTGGGATCCTTGTGACCTCCCCACCCCCCACCATGGTGTCCCTCACCCATGCTCAGCAGTTGAGTTTATTTTTTTCTTTTTTCTTTTTTTTTTGTCACAACTGACATTCTTTTATTTTCTCTCCGAATAGTTAACAATGTACAAACAGTCATGATTGCTTATTTGTGTATTTGTTTATACCAGTCTCTTCTGGTAGAATGAAAGCAGCTGGAGGTAGGAGGAAGATGTTTTCCTTTTCGCTAGATTTTCACAGCCCATAAGAATATTTTGAACAAAGTTGGTACTCAAAGGTATCTGTGAAATGCAAGAACGACTCTGTTGAAGATAATATGATAATCCCCATTTTATTGTTAACACAACTGAGATGCAGACAGTATATATAATTAGTTTCCCCAGGTTTCATGGAATAAAGACCTTAGTACTGAGTTAGGAAGTTGAGCAGTTGAGTTTAAAAACACATGCTTCATTCTTCCAGCGGAGGTTCACTGGGGCCCATTGTACCCAACGCACAGCCTGGGGAGGGATGTGTGTGCCTGGACTCGGCAGCTTCCACCCTGCGGGCTGGGGCAGCCATGTCTGTCCAGCAATGTACGTGGTCCCCAGAACAAGGTCACTGTGTGGCCACCATGCCTTCTCTCTGGGGGAAGTGGCTTCTTCCAACCGAAAGTCAGAAACCCACAGCCCTTGCCAGCAACCACATAACGAATAGGTTCCTGATTAATAGCACACAGGTAGGCCGGGCCTCCAAGGGGCTGCTGCTAACTGTGAGGATTTTGGTGCAGCCCCTTCCGTTTTAATTAAGTGAAGATAATTCCACATCCATCCCTTTGTCAGATGGTTCATAAGCTGCTCGCCCATCGTCTGCTGTGATTTTTTTTTTTGAGATGGAGTTTCACTGTGTCACGCAGGCTGGAGTGCAGTATTGCAATCTCGGCTCACTGCAACTTCTGCCTCCTGAGTTCAAGCATTTCTCCTATCTCAGCCTCCCGAGTAACTGGGATTTCAGATGTGTACCACCACGCCTGGGTAATTTTGGTATTGTTAATAGAGGGGGTTTCACCATGTTGGCCAGGCTGGTCTCAAACTCCTGACCTCAGGTGATCTGCCCGCCTCAGCCTCCCAAACTGCTGAAATTACAGGCATGAGCCCCCGTGCCCAGCCCGTTGCTGTGATTTCTCCTTCCCCACGCTCATTTAAAAGATCCAGACAGAGCCGGGTAGGTGGATTTTCTTCCCTGTAGGCCTTCTGCCTCTGGTCCTTGCCCAGCTTAGGAGGGGAAGGCATGACCTCATCACTTCCTCCCCATTTTGCGGTGATGCCCCTGACCCCACTTTTATATCTGAAATCTTGGTGGCAACAACCGCCAAGCAGCACTGTCCCGTCTCATGTGGAGCCCTGAGAAATGCTCCAAGGCACATTCATTTGTGTGACGTGTGTCAGATAACGCAAAGATGCTTTGTTCCTGTCTCATCACCTAAGGGCAGAGGATGCCTGTGGGCTGCAGTGGGGACACCCCGATGTCTGTTAGCACCGTCCGCAGCTGAAGGAAGTGCAGTCACACCACAGCCACTTGCTCCACAGGCCTGTCCGAGGATGCACGGGTTCTCCTGCCTCTGCCCGGCCCCCACCACCTGTTCACCCTCAGGCCCCCACGTCCCCGCTGCTAACGCCTCTCCCTTTCTGTTGTCTCTAGTTCTGAGCATCGGCGAAGGGGGCTTCTGGGAAGGCAGCGCCCGCGGCCACATTGGATGGTTTCCGGCGGAATGTGTGGAGGAGGTCCAGTGTAAGCCCAGGGACAGCCAGGCAGGTAAGGCGGGCGCGTCTCAGGCCTGTGGCGTCTCAGGCCTGTGGTCATTGTGGCCCGTGGCAAGCTTCGGCCGTTGCGTCGTGGAGGAAGGCTGAGTTGCACATTCAGGACTTTCTTGATCTTTGGAAGCAGGTTGGTTGCTTCCATTCCTCTGGGCCTCATCCAAACCAGAAATTCCTTACAAGATGCTGTGGAAGCTTTTAGTTAAAAGGCTGCTCAGTACGCGTCCCAGAAAACTTGGACCGTATGTTCTAGCTGTCAGAGAAAGACTTTTGGAGGTTGATTAGATTTCTTTTTCGATCTCTTCTATCGATGGCATAAAACAGGCAGCTCCCATGTGCAGGCCAGACGCTCCCGTGCCACCCTGAGAACACACAGCGAACGCCTCCGTGAAAACTGCTTGAAAGAGTTTGGTGTTCTGACGGGAAGCCATTCCAGCTTCTCTCTTAGAACCTCCGGATATAGCACTTACTGAAAATCGTTTCAAAATTGATTGCCAAGAGATTGAATTGATTAACATGTGAAGAGGAGACCACTTATATAAAATGGTACCAAGCGAGTGTGTGTGTGTCGTGTGTGTGTGTGTGTGTGTGTGTGTGTGTGTATGAGAGTTGGGGAAAAGTGAAGCCTTAGGTGTAACAGAAGAAGAAAAGCAGTTCCCATGTAAACAGCAACTGGCTTTTTGTAGAGTCCAAGGCCCACAACACGTGTCAGGAGCAGCCACGGACACTACGGCCACCAACCTTCCACGCCTTCTTGTGCGGAGCCCAATGCCTCTGAGCTCTGCCCAAATGTCCCCTTTGCCCTGTTTTTGAGGTTTCTCGTCTAGGGACTCACTAGGTAGCCCCCCGCTGCCTGATCCCATCTGCCGGGGCCTGCCAGGCCCTACAAGCACGTGCTCTGGAAAGCAAGGAGGAGTCTGTCCTGGGCCTGGCTGGCTTTGCAGTCTCCGCAGGGAGGCTCAGTGGGTTTCTGCCTGAGATCTTGGCTTCGACAGGGGTCCAGTTCGTGCAGCAGCTTTCTTGCCGGTGAGTCAAGCTTAGACAGCAGACGGTGTTGAGGGCTGTCGAGGTAAGACACGCTCCAAACTTAACCACGAAGGAGAAACTGGGAATGCGCTCTGCTCGGAAGGCAGCTGGGTGGGAGGGAGTGTGTTTTCCTGGATGATGGTGTGATGACGATGTCACCCACGAAGCCCGTCTTCCCAAGAGTGGGGTCTTTCCCCGTCATGTGTGCAAAAGCAGAAGTGAGCCTCAAGCAGCACAGGCTCTGTTTGATGGCCATGGAACCAAGAAGCAGGAGCTTGGCTCACCAGTCAATTTCTCAGCGCCTGAGGCTGGCAAGTCACAGAGACCGGGCCTCTGTAACGAAGGGACTGGGCTTTAAATCAAGGGGAGGAATGTTCATGTCTATCCTGGAAATGGGCAGAGAACTTCTCAGAGCCGGTGTGTCACCTTCCCTTTTGTCCATTTCTGGTTTCTTTCTGTTGTCATGGTGATTGTCAACTGTCCTGGTGCCGGTGGGAGTGTCACTTAGCATGCAAATTAGATTGTAGTGAGGTTAGAGGTCTTGGGAAGCCAAGTGAGCTGCCGTCTTGGATCCCATAGTCTTAGCCTTTTCGGTCATAAAGGGGAACTTGTGACCTCAGGCATCCTGGTGCTTCAAGATAAGCAGAGTCGAGGAAGGCTGCAATTCACCTAGACCACAAAGGCGTTACAATGGGCAGCAATCACACTGAGCCCTGGCACAGGCCGGACCTCCAAGCCCTGCCAGTGCCCATCCACCCTGGTCCACGCCCACCCTCTTCTGCAGGCAGCCTGCCCCTGCCTCACTTGTCTGAGAAGAGCCAGGCCCAGGAGCTCAGCTGGCCCCCGAGGTTGCTCCGTGCCTTCATCCTCCCCATCCTGAGGTCCTCCCCTTCCTGAGCAGCTACCACCCCTCCCTCTCCCGGCACTCACCTCCGGAGCTGGCTGCCCGCCCTCCACTCTCTGGTTGGAAGGACTCAGCTGTGCCAGCACGAGGCTTCGCTGGCTAATGCCACACCTGGATGGGGCAGTGCTGGAGGGCCACACAGGCGGGTCATTTGAGCTTCCTGCTCTCTCCATCCTCCAGAGAATAGAGGCTTCCTGGATGGTGTGCAGGAGGAAGCAGGGCAGCTGGAGCAACCTGCCTTCCTCCCTCCTGTGGGCTTTTCCTGCCCTCCTGCCAGCCTCACCCTGTGTGCCCTGGGTGAGAACGGATAGCTTTCCCAGCCTCACTGGCAGGGTCACACCCAGGGTAGGTGGGAGAGATGGAGTATGCCAAAGCCGCCTGTCCCATGGAGGCAGCTTCCAGAGGGTGGTGGTTTGTGTTTGTGTTTCCCGTGGGAGGAGGTTGCTGGGGTTTCGAGAAGCGTGATCGTGCTCTGGCTCATACTCCCGGGATGGTGTCCTTGATAAAACCGTCTTTTCTACCTGGGCTGATGCAGGTGTGAGTCTCCCTGGGCCAAAGCCGGTGTCAGCAGGGCTGCGTTCCTTTCTGGACTCTGGGGGGCAGAATTTGTTTCCTTCTCTTTCCAGCATCTTTGGCCTCATGGCCCCTTCCTCCATCTCCCAAGCCAGCAACTGTAGGTAGGGTCCTTCTTCCATTGTATCTCCCCAAACCTCCCTTCTGCCTCTTCTCCTTCCACTTTTAAGAAACTGTGTGATTATGGCCAGGCACAGTGGCTCACACCTGCAATCCCAGCCCTTTGGGAGGCCGAGCTGTGTGGATCGCTTGAGGTCAGGAGTTCAAGACCAGCCTGTGCAATATTGCGAAACCACATCTCTACTAAAAATGCAGAAATTAGCTGGGCTAGTGGCGAGCACCTGTAATCCCAGTTACTCAGGAGGCTGAGGCAGGAGAATCGCTTGAACCTGGGAGGCAGAGGTTGCAGTGAGCCGAGATCACACCACTGCACTCCAGCCTGGGCAACAGAGCAAGACTCCATCTCAAAAAGGAAAGAAAAGAACCTGTGTGATTAGATGGGCCCATCTTGCTAATCTAGGTCAAGTAAACTGATGGGCAGCCTTAATTCTGCCTGAAACCTTAATTTCCTTTTGCCTTAAAATAACATATTCATAGGTTCCAGGGATTAGGACCTGGGCATCCTTGGAAGGAGCCATCTTTCTCCCTAACACAGATGGCAAAAATGACCTCAGAACTCTAACACAAAGGCTGTGGGTCAGGAAGGAAGGCATCCCTGTGACCTGTGGTGGAGCGAGGTGAACCAAGATCACGGCACAGAGGAGTCAAAAAGGGTGGGGAGGATTCCACAGTGATTCCTGCTGGGTTCTGTTTGCCCTTGGGCGTTCTGAGATCGTGACTTCGCACCTTCTTCTGTATTATCTTCTTTTATAGAGGTGTGATTTACATACTGGAAAACACACAGATTACAAGAAAAATCTAGTTCAGTGCATTCTGACAAATGTGTATACCCATGTCTTCAACTGCAAATAAGATATTAAACCTTCCCTTCACAGGCCAGGGGCAGGGGCTCACACCTGTCATCCCAGCACTTTTGGAGGCCGAGGCGGACGGATCACTTGAGGTCAGGGGTTCGAGACCAGCCTGTCCAACATGGTGAAACCCCATCACTACTACAAGTATAAAACATTGGCTGGGCATGGTGGCATGCACCTGTCATACCAGCTACTCAGGAGGCTGAGGCAGGAGAATCGCTTAAACCTGGGAGGTGGAGGTTGCAGTGAGCCGAGGTCACACCATTGCACTCCAGCCTAGGCGACAAGAGCAGAACTCCATCTCAAAAAATATGTAAAATAATATTTTTAAAAACACCTTTCCTTCACCCCAGGAAGTAATCTCAGGCTGCCTTCCATCCCTCCCCATCCCACACCAGAAGAAAGCACGGTTCTGATTTCTGTTCACCTTAGACCAGTTTTGTCTGTCACTGGATTTCATGTAGATGGGAGTCTGCAACTCTTGGGCCCACTTCTTTCCCTCAGCCTCATGCCTGTGATGTCAGCTGTGCGTTGCAGGACTCAGTGGTTTATACATTTTTTTTTTGAGACAGAGTCTCACTCTGTCGCCCAGACTGGATTGCAGTGGTAGGTACCATCTTAGCTCACTGCAACCTCCAACTCTAGGGTTCAAGTGATTCTCATGCCTCAGTCTCTAACAGCTGGGATTACAGGCTCCCACCACCACACCTGGCTACTTGTTGTATTTTTAGTAGGGATGGGGTTTCACTATGTTGGCCAGACTGGTCTCGAACTCCTGAGTTCAAGTGATCCACCTGCCTCGGCCTCCCAAAGTGCTGGGATTACAGGCGTGAGTCACTGTGCCCAGACAGCAGTGTATACGTGTTTATTGCTGAGTAGTGTTCTGGGATGTATTATACCACAGTTTGATCGTTCTCCTGATGATGGACATGTGGCTGTGTTCTCAGTTTTGGCTAATATGAATGAACCTGCTAAAAAAGGTTTTTGTTTGCGTCTTTCTGCAGACATACATTTTTCTCTCTCTAGGCAGAAAACTGCTGGGTTGTATGATAATGTTGTGATTTTATAAGAAACTACCACACAGTTCTCCGAAGTGTGGTCTCATTTTATGGTCCTACCAGCAGTGTGTGAGAGTTTCGGTGGCTCCACTTTGTCATCAACATTTGGCAATGTTGGTCTGTTTAACCTCTGCTGTTCTAGCGGATATGAAACGATACCTTGTTGTGGGTGTCATCTGCATTTTTGTGGTGATGATTAAGGCTCTCTTGGTGTGCTCCTTTGCTCTGTGCATAGCTTCTTTAAGTCTTTGGTCCACTTTTAATGGTGGTGTTCATCTTTTCCTTGTTGCTTTGTAGGAGTTCTTTATATATTCTGCTTATCAGTCCTTTGTCAAATATATGTTGCACACATTTTTCCCAGTCTGTGACTTGCCTTTTCATGTTCTAACTGCAGTCATCTCTCAATATACACAGGGGTTGGTTCCAGGACACCACGCCCTCACACCATATACCAAATCCACCTCAAGTCCCACAGGCAGCTCCATAGAACCTGTGTATGTGAAATCAGCCCTCTGTATATGCAGGTTTTATATCACACGAATATTGTGTTTTCAATCTACATTTAGTTGAAAAATCCACATGTAAGTTAAACCCATTTAGTTCAAACCCATGTTGTTCAAGGTCAACTGTGTGTCTTTTAATGAGTAGAAGGGTTTTAAAAATTTTGAATCTAGTTCAGATTATCCTTTTTTCCCTTTGCGTTAATGCTTTTTGTCACTTTTTTTTAAATCACGGTCTTGCTGTGTCATCCAGGTGGGAATGCAGTGGTGCCATCACAGCACATTACATGCCTTGACTTCCCAGGCTCAAACGATTCTGTCACCTCATTTTAAAATTTATTGTATTATTATATTTTTTTGTAGAGACAAGGTCTCACTATGTTGCCCAGGCTGGTCTTGAACTCCTGGGTGCAAGCCACCCTCCTGCCTCAGCTTCCCAAAGTGCTGGGATTGCAGGTGTGAGCCACTGTGCCTGGCCCTGTTTGTAGCTTTTTTTGATGTTGAAAATTAGAAGACTTTGAATATGCATGGAATCCGGAAGGTGATACAAAATGTTTTTTAGATGTTCCCCTCCAGCAGGGTCCTTCTACCCGTCAGCCTTGCCTGCACCCTTGCAAGCTGTTCCTCTTTTATGGAGCACCACTGCTTTGTGTTGTAAAATGAACATTTAGTTAGTAAATCTCATTCATGAACGTTAAATAGTGAGTGACTCACAGAATGAACAACTCAGTGAAGAAGTGGCTGCTCAGGACCCAGTGAATTCTCACCGCCTGATGACAGTCACCAGAGGCTGAAAAATAACGAACAGCAAAATCATATGGTGGTCCTGGCTGGCTGCTTGGCTGATTGATAGGCAGGCTGGCTGGCTGGTCGATTGGTTGGTTAGTTGGTTGATTATTAGATGGCTTGTTGGCTGGCTGGCTGGCTGGTTGATTGGTTGGTTGGTTGGTTTGTTGGTTGGTTGATTATTAGATGGCTGGCTGGCTGGCTGATTGATTGATTATTAGATGGCTGGCTGGCTAGTTGATTGATTAATTATTAGATGGCTGGCTGGCTGGCTGATTATTAGATGGCTGGCTGGCTGGTTGATTAATTATTAGATGACTGGTTGGCTGGCTGGCTGATTGATTATTAGATGGCTGGCTGGCTGATTGATTATTAGATGGCTGGCTGGCTGATTAATTATTAGATGGCTGGCTGGCTGATTGATTATTAGATGGCTGGCTGGCTGATTGATTATTAGATGGCTGGCTGGCTGATTATTAGATGGCTGGCTGGTTGATTAATTATTAGATGACTGGTTGGCTGTCTGGCTGATTGATTGATTATTAGATGGCTGGTTGGTTGGTTGGTTGATTGATTGATTATTAGATGGCTGGCGGCTGGCTGGCTAATTGATTAATAATTAGATGGCTGGCTGGTTGGTTGCTTGATTGATTATTAGATGGCTGGCTGGTTGCTTGATTGATTATTAGATGGCTGGCTGGTTGACTGATTGATTGATTATTATTAGATGGCTGGCTGGCTGGCTGGCTGGTTGGCTGATTGGTTGATTATTAGATGGCTGGCTGGCCTGTTGGTTGATTGATTGATTATTAGATGGCTGGCTGGCTGATTGATTAATAATTAGATGGCTGGCTGGTTGGTTGATTGATTGATTGATTATTAGATGGCTGGCTGGCTCACTGGCTGGTTGGTCGATTGATTAATAATTAGATGGCTGGCTGATTGATTGATTCTTAGATGGCTGGCTGGCTGGTTGATTGGTTGATTGGTTGGTTGTTGATTATTTGGCTGGCTGGCTGGTTGATTGGTTGATTGGTTGGTTGTTGATTATTAGATGGCTGGCTGGCTGGCTGGCTGATTAGCTGTCTGGATGACTAATTGGTTTGTTAATTGGTTAGCTGGCTATCTGGCTGGTTTTTGTTGGTTGATTGATTGATTAACTAGTTGGTTGGCTGACTGATTGGATGGTTAGTTGTTTGGTTGGTTAGCTGGCTGACTGGTTGGTTGGTTGGATTGATGGATGGATGGATGGATGGATGGATGGATGGATGGATGGATGGATGGATGGTTGATTGGTTGATCAAATGATACAAGTTCAGGTCATTTCCATGAATAGTTTTGTAGTTTTGCCTTCAAGATATGATGGGCTTACTCACCTGAACCTTAGTTGTGATTTCTTAGGGCTGTATGTTTATGGGACTTCATAGTTTCCACTGGGCTTTCCTGCTTGCTGTCTCATCCAACCTTGTGGAATAAGCAGGGCAGGAATCATCACCCACATTGTACACATGAGCATCCCCATCTTAGCACATTGGAGCGCACAGATAGGGAGTTACTGGGCTGGGACTGTGACCCAATATATTTGTGACTTCTAATGCTTGAGCTGTCACCTGTACCTGCATCACAGCAGTGTCTCATACAGCAGTCAGGGTGGTAATCCTGGTGTGTGACTGCCGGTGATCAGTCTTCCTGCACATCCACCTGAAGCAATGGAGAAGCAGAAGCAGATCCAGGTCTTCTCAGCTCAACCGTCTCTGGCTGGCTCTGAGTAGGCTTCATTATCTGAAATGTGAAGGCTGGAGATGATGAGTGTGAAGCGTTGGGAGAAAGCTTATTTGTTGTAGCTTTCTTGTTTCTGTGCATAAGAGACAGAGGCATGGCCAGATTTATAAAATCTCACCTCTCTGCATGCATCAGCCCAGAGACCTGAGAGCAAAGTGCCACATATGACTATGTTGTTATATGCAGGAGGAGAGGCATCTTGGGAGACTGTGCTCTGGAAGATTGCTGGTTAATTACATGCATGTCTGCACCCAATCCTGCTGGCGTTTAGGCTCCCTGAGGGCAGGGATAGCATCTTGCTGTTCTGTGTCCTGCATGGTGCCTGTCCAGGACAGAGTGCATGTCAGTTGCCCCACCGTGTTTGTGGAAAGCAGGTTGGGTGGCGTTGCACTTGATGTCAGGAGATGGAAGGTCTGGCTTTTGTCTAGACTCTAAAGCCTTCCACCCGTATGTAGTAGAGAGCACAATGTCAGCCGCTACAAGTGAACCCACAATTTCAGTGGCTTAATGGAGTGCAGGATTTTTCATGCCCAGTAGCCACGCCAGTGTGGTCTCTTATGGTCAGCAGATGGGATGATTTTCTCCATGATGCGACCAAGCAGCCCAGGCCCTTCCATTGTGTGGCCTGGTCATCCTCGAGGGTCTTAGGGTCCCCTGCCTCCCGCCTGCAGAGATGGGGAGAGAGAATGGAGAAACGCTGCCCTCTTATGTGAGGCTCTGGCACAGTATGGACACGCATCTCTGCCGGTGACACCCCATGGAAGGGACCTGGTTGCTGCAGATGCTGAGGCCTGTGGTCCCAGGCAAGGAGCCACCTGCTGCTGACTATTTGAGCCGAGGTTCAGAGAAACCTCAATTTTGCTCTTGCGGACGTTTAACTGATTGGAGGAGGCCCACCCACATTATTGAGAAAAATGTTGACTTCAAGCCAACAGACTGTAAATGTTACCCACATCTACAAAATACCCTCCCAGCAACACCTCAGTTACTGCTTGGCTGCCTAACTGAGTGCCATAGCCTGGTCAGGTTGGCCCGTAAAGCTGACCCTCTTGGGGCCAGACATGCACCCTGGATGGAGGGACAGTGCCCACCTCCCCTGCTGGAGACCTTGACTGCCTTCTGCACTTCCAAGGCTTTGATTTCCTCATCTGTGAATTCAGGCTGCTGGATTGTAGAGTGACGTGATCCTTCCTCCTTAGAATGCTACAATGTTTTTTGAGACAGAGTTTTGCTCTTGTTGTCTAGGCTGGAGTGCAATGGTGTGATCTTGAGTCACTGAAACCCCTACCACCCAGGTTCAAGCGATTCTCCTGCTTCAGCCTCCCGAGTAGCTGGGATTACAGGCATGCGCCACCACGCCTGGCTAATTTTGTATTTTTAGTAGCGATGGGATTTCTCCATGTTGGTCAGGCTGGTCTCGAACTCCCGACCTCAGGTGATCCTCCAGCCTCAGCCTCCCAAAGTGCTGGAATTACAGGCATGAGCCACTGGACCTGGCCAGAATTCTACAAGTTGAAATCAGGGCTGCCCTTGATGATGTATCTTGAGTAAGAAACAAGTGAAATATTTCCGAAGTCATCAGCGGACACCCATGGATGAGGCAGTTTAAAAATGAACGCAATGCATGTCCATGCAATTTTCAGTGACACATCTGATGTGCACACGGAAACCATCAGTCCAGGGCTCTCGGTTTATCCCTTAGAAAATGACATAAGGCCAAGCAGCACTGGAGCAGATCATATTCTAGTTGCTGAAACAAAGGACCTCATATCAGTGAGCACCATTCACGCAGAACAAGATGAGGAAATGGGTGTGGTGAGTCAGCCCTGCTCATTCCTGTTTCCATCCTCCAGAGACAGGTAGGATCTGGTCACCCGAAAGCCACTGAGATGGGAGTGGTGTCCTCACCACCAGGCAGCGCAGACCAGGCTGTAAGACACCACGTTCTCAACTCCTACGTCACTGCTGGGCACCCCAGTGTAGTTTCGGTGTGTCCTGTGCCATATGCACTGCCAGAGCCTATTGGAGTTGGGATCCTCAGTCAGCTACAGAGACCAGTGAGGAGGTGACTTCATGGGATTCTCTGCAGAATGGGCTTCCGGAATCTTCCGGCTGACTCCCTGCTGCGGGACTCTCGACTGGGTAGAGCATGTGAGTGTAGGCTGCAATTAGTTGTGCCTTCCCTTGACCGGCCACTTTTGTGGGGTAAGTCTACATTCAAGAATAGTCCCCGTGGTTCTCTCGAAGTTTCTAGAAGCCAGCCATAAGCAGAGGGTCTAGATCAGAAAGTAGGAGCTCTGACCAGGGAACAGATGCAGTTTGTAATGTGTCCTTTCTGTTTGCTTGGTGGTTTTATTATTATTATTATTTGTTTTGGTTTGGTTTTTTGAGGTGGAGTTTTGCTCTTGTTGCCCAGGCTGGAGTGCAGTGGTACGATCTCGGCCCACTGCAACCCCCGCCTCCCGGGTTCAAGCAATTCTCCTGCCTCAGCATCCCTAGTAGCTGGTATTACAGGTGCCCACCACCACACCCAGCTAATTTCTCATATTTTTAAGTAGAGACACGGTTTCACTCTGTTGGCCAGGCTAGACTCAAACTCCTGACCGCAGGCGTCCTTGGCCTCCCAAACTGTTGGGATTACAGGTGTGAGCCACTGCATGTGGTCCCTTTCTACTTTCTCGTGGCACTCAACTGAGAAGAGAGAGGACCTCATTTGAACCTCCTTCTCGCCCTTTATGAGTGGTGCCTTTATGATCTCCGCTTATTCATAAGGAAACACACGTTGGGTATGTGTCCAGGTAAGATGTGCGCCAGGCTGTCCGGATTCCCAAGCTCTCTTCCTGTGGACTGTTTCCATTCAGAATCCCTGCTGTGAACTCTCCTTTCCAGCCACTCTCTAATTTACCAGCCTGGGGCCCCTTACCAGGAGCGTCTTACAGCGTAGCATTTCCGTTTGCCCTGAGAAGTGTCTCCGCACTGCCACCAGTGCCACCCCCCCAGGGCTCATGGCCACAACGTTCTCAGATCTCTCCTTCAGACCGTGTGGACCCGACAGGGTGGCGGTGAGGCTGGCATGGGTTTCCCCCTCCCAGAAATCATCCCGAGCACAGTGTGTTGTTCCTCTGTCATCTGAAGCCACACCTGGAGCCATTCCTCCTCATCTGAAGCCACACCTGGAGCCATTCCTCATCTGAAGCCACAC
>CM052657.1:114232226-114263019 GCA_028533165.1 Leontopithecus rosalia | reverse complement strand
GATGGATGGGTGAGTGGATGGATGGATGGGTGAGTGGATGGATGGGTGGGTGAGTGGATGGATGGGTGGGTGAGTGAGTAGATAAGGTAGGTAGGAGGGTAGATGGATGGGTGGGTGGATGAGTGAGTGAGCAGGTGAATAACTGGCTGAGTGGATGGGAATCTATCCACTCAGGTGGGTATGTGGGAGGATGGGTGAATGGGTGGGTGGATAGATGGATGGCTGGATGGGCCTTGCTCGGGGGTTTTTGTGGATACCCACTGTACCTTTCATACACAGCTCACCCGGTTCCAGTTGTGTACCCCTTCCTATTGTGAACCTTTACAACATTACCCAATGAGATGTCTTTAAAACCATAGCATTTGTGAGCAGCAGGGAAGGCAGTGAGGTGTGCATGAGGCTCCTGGAAATACCAGCAGCATCACTGGCATTCCAGGCCGGGTTGTCTTTGAGTCTTTGGCCCCTCGGTAGTGTTAAGGTAGCAGTTACCTCCAGCCACCCCAGATGTACGGTGGCCTTCGACTCTGCATGCCTGTCCTGCCCACCACATCCAGCTTGCAGGCCTCAGCCCTGCCCCTGTGAATCCAGGTGGGGCTTGGACATCTACCTGGGAGAGGCGCTGACCTGCCCTCCTTGCTCATGCCATCAGCGTCTTGGATTCTTGGGTGTTCCAGAAGGCTGTTGTCGTGCCCTGAAAAGCTGGAAGGAATGGGCTGCTCCCAGTACATGCAGTGGCATCCCTGATGTGCCGTCTGTCACATGGGAACCTAGTGAGGACAGACCTACAGTCTCTCGCTTGGCTCTGGGACACCAAGTCTGGGTCTGGTCAGCCAGGGTCAGGAACCCCCTTCTGGCCAAAGGCCATCCCCCTCTCTCAAACATGCCATGGCTCCTTCCGGGAAATGAAAGCTGTCATATGGTGCTCTGTTATTGAATGAAGATGTTTTTGGCTCCTCTGAAATAGAGGATGGGAAACAGATTCAGAGATTATGAATAAACATTGGCTTATGGGGGCCGCATGCTGGTAATGATGAAACGCCACATTTGCAGATTAAATTTAAGACACGCAGATGTAGAGTGATGTGTAAAGGGCAGGATCCTGCTCACAGAAATCGTGTAACTGAGGAGAGCATCTTGGGTGACACCCTGTAGCCCCCGTCCACAGCCAGGGTGTGCAGCTCAGGAGCACCGGGTCCACGGAGGAATCTGTTTCTAGGAGACCTGGCATGGGAAGCCAAGAGGATATGGCAGGGGTGGTGGGCTGGGCGCCGTCTGCAGATGTGGGGGCTACAGGAAGGGAAGGGAGACGGAAGGGAGATGGAAGGAAAAGGAAAGAAGGAAGAAAGGGAAGGGAAAGGGGAAGGGAGGACCGAAGGAAAAGGAAAGAAGGAAGGAGGGTTGTGGGGAGGGAGGGAGGAAGGAAGCAATCTCTGACTGACTACCAGGTTCCCACAGACCTGTGCAAAGATTGAGCCTGATAACTTCTGGAGCATTGTGTGTATCCGAGGAGAAACTGAGGCCAGAGCGGGAACCCAGGGGAAAGGTTTCTTTTCCTCAGGGAGAGGAGGCCCATACTCCAGTTGATTCTAAGAGAACCGAAATGGGTGTCACTTTCATCATCCCTGTGGAGCCTTTTATTTGTAAACGGTTCCAACTTCTCAAAGTGCTCACTTTCCAGAGCCTTCCATTGCATAGAGCCAGAATTCTATCTGAGGGCCCGTTTTAGAGAGATGGCCCCTGGGGGTTAAGTAACTTCCCAGCCATCACACTGTCACCCAGGCCCATTGGCCCATCCAGGCGCAGTAGCTTCTGTCCCGGTGGGCCTTTGGGGGCCAGCTGGGGGCCTCAGCGTTAACACATCTGGACAGCTGACCTCTGTGGTGCGTGTCCTCACTGGGCACAGAAAGTTCCCACCCGGGTGGATGAGCAGAGGCATGAGGACCACAGGGCGGTGGCCATGACCCTACTCACCCTGGAGGGCCTTCCCAAGCCTGCTGTGTATACAAAATTCCTGCTATCAGAGACCTGGGCTGTGGTGCAGCTCTCCAGGAGGACACCAGAGGCAAAGAGCAGGAGGCACCACCGAGCTCCAAGTCACAAATCAGGTGGGCTGCAGCCGAGACCAGAACTTCCTCCTCTAGAGCAGAGCTTTATCTGACCCACATACTCAGCTGAAAAGGGTTTCCATCTTCCTCCCAGCTGCTCGGTGACCAGAATCGGAACCAGAGGGGCCAGGTCACACTGTCCATGGGCCACTGGGAGGGTACATGCTCACACAAGGTTGCATAAGGCCTTCCTCCACGGTCCAGGGACAGGATCAGAGATGGCAGAGGAAGATGATGGAAACCCGTCTGCTCCAGCCTTCGGCCCCTGCAGGACCCAGGGTGTGCTGGCTGCTGCCTCTCTCACAGGCACATGTAGCCGCAGACCTCATTGAGTATCAGATGAAAGATACTCATGCACACATGCACACCCACACCGATACATGCGCATACATGCACACCACATATGCATGCATGATGCACACATGCACCCACACCAGTACATGCACATACACATCACATATGCATGCATGATGCACACATGCACCCACACCAGTACATGCACATACACATCACGTATGCATGCATGATGCACACATGCACCCACACCAATACATTCACAAACATGCACATCACATATGCATACGTGATGCACACACGCACACCCACACCGATACGTGCACAAACATGCACATCACACATGCATGTGTGATGCACACATGCACACCCACACTGATATGTGCACAAACATGCACATCACACATGCGTGATGCACACACACCGATATGTGCACAAACATGCCCATCACATATGCATGTGTGCTGCACACATAGACACCCACACTGATACATGTGCAAACATGCCCATCACATATGCATGTGTGCTGCACACATGGACACCCACACCGATACATGCACAAACATACACATCACATATGAATGCGTGATCCACACACGTGCACCCACACTATACATGCGCAAACATGCACATCACGTATGCATGTGTGCTGCACACGGGCACCCACACCGATACATGCGCATTCACATCACCTATGCATGCATGATTGCACACATGTGCACCCACACCGATACATGCGCAAACATGCACATCACCTATGCATGTGTGCTGCACACAGGGACACCCACACTGTACATGTGCAAACATTCACATCACATATGCATGCGTGATGTACACACAGACACCCACACTATACATGCACATTCACATCACACACACATGCGTGGTGCACCCATGTGCATCCACACCGATACATACAGAAACATGCACATCACATATGCATACATGCACACAGACACACATTCCCACACAGAACACAGGCACATGTGTTCTAGAAGAGGTCCATTGCATTCAACTATGACCTCCTTGAAGGTGGGAGCTGGGTCTTGTTCATCTGTGCATCCAAAGCACCTAGCACCTCACCTGGTAAATTAGCTGAATGGATCACAAAGGCAAAGCACTAGTCAGGGTAGGATGTTACATTAACCAAGAAGAAAGTAGAGGTGTGGGTAAAATGCAGAGATTCTGAGGGGCACCCAACATAGGAGAGGAAAAGGAAGGGTGTGGCTGCATGGGACTGCAGGCGCGCGCCACCATGCCCGGCTAATTTTTTTATTTTTCGTAGAGATGGGGTTTCACCATGTTGGCCAGGCTGGTCTCGAACTACTGACCTCAGGTGATCCGCCCGCCTCAGCCTCCCCAAGTGCTGGGATTACAGGCGTGAGCCACTGCACCAATACACTTCTCAACCAGGGAGGCTTGCACCCACTGTCATCCGGACCCCATGCTTGTGTAATTCTCTGCTGTCACCACCCTGAGACTCTGAATCATTTTTGAACAAGGGGCCCGTTTTCATTTTGCATGAGGCCGCCCAGCTTGCACAGTGGGCTCCTCTGACTTGAGCACACCGTCCTCATCCTTAAGAGACCTTCATCTTTTAGACTCAGGGCTCTGCTACACATGGCACACACATGCCTGGAAGCACACATGCACACTCGCACACTTTCACACATGTGTACATGCACATGTGCCCACACACCATTCCATGTGCTCTCTCAGAAGACTCAGAGCCTCCCTGCCACTGCCGGGCGTGCACCAGTTATGCATCACGTCTGTTGCACTAGCTCAGGTCAGCTTGTGGCTCCAGCATTGTTCGGGGACATGCTCTGTCCTTGAGCTCTGGCACAGATACAAAACCCCAGTGCGACCTGACCTATTTCTTGTTCCTGAAGCTCCTGGCTTTTTTCCTGGATCCTCCTAGAAGGAGTCTGAGTGCCAGGGTGACCGCATCATTTATCTTCCAAATGGGGGCACGTCTGAGAGCAAAGGAGGGCACTCGGCACCGTCCCCAGGGCCGCTGCGTGGAGCAGGGCTGCCCTACTTACTGCCAGGAGCCCTCACGATGGGCCACACTCACTCCACTGAAGGACACTGGAATTGGAGCTTCTCAGGCAGGTCATTGACACAGCCACCCACCCACTCATTCATTCACCCCGCCGCCCTCTTACTAGAACAATTGGGAAGCCAGGCCCTGCATTTCAGGGAATAAAGCCTCTCAGCGAATTGCAACAGAGAAAGAGCGACAGCCTTGTGTGGACAGACCCTGACCAGGCAGGCCCAAGATGTGGACGTGAGTCCAAAGGCTGGGAAGCTTTGGCTGCCTGTGCAGACACTGGGGACAGGCGGAGACACCTGCCTTCCACCCAGAGCAGGTCTCTGGGCCTGACACCACCTCCAGTGCCCACCTGGCCCCTATCCCCATGTGCAGGCTGAAAACCTTGGAAGCCAGGAGCCAGAGCCACGGCCTCAGCAGCCAAGTCCTCGGCCTCACCCTTACATCCCTGCAGCCACCGCTGCCCACCTCCTCCCTCCATCTCCAAGTTCCCTGTGGCCTGAGGCTTCCCCCAGCCTTGTGTCTTCAGCTGAGGGAAGCCTGCCTGGGAAACCTCCTGCAAATTGCTGCTCCCTTCCTTTGCTTGTTAAATAACTCAGGGGCACAGGCTGTGGTGTGTGCCCTGCAGACTCCTGAGATACCAGCGTGGGGAGAAATGGCCCCACCTTCTGGCCCTCACTCCTGTGGGCACCCCACTTGCTGCTGCAACAGGCTTTCTGGCAGGGCCAGGCCGCCTACCCCCTGTGCCGCCTCTCTAGGGGTCTTCCCCGAACTGCTCTGTGGTCCTGTTCCTCACCTCGTCCTTCTCTTGGTGTGGTGGCACTCTTGTGGGCAGAATTATTCAGCTGATTTGGGGAGCTCTATTCTTACCTGTCTCTCAGGTGACGCTGGGGTCTCTATTCTCTCCGTTCACGACTTCCTCCATCACTGCTTCACTGTCTGGTGCAGAGACCTGCTCAGTCACTAGCCCTGGCAGACATGGCCCCTGCCCTACTAGACAGGCAGCAGGGAACTCACATCGACAGCACACACTGCAGCATCTCTTTGATGCCACAGCTGGCCCCGGGATGTGCAGCTATCACTGCTTTACAAAGAAGGAAACTGAGGCTCCAAGAAGTTCAGCAACATCCTCAGCCCCCACCCCAGTCTGGGTCTAAAGAGGATTTGGGTGTTTCTAGTACTCTGCTCCACTTTTCCACACAGATCCCTGCAGAGTTGGGCAGGGGAGACCCAGAGGACCCCCCAGCCGCACGACGGCCTGAGAGCAGGAAGCAGAGGGAGAGGCAGCACTGGTGTGTCTGAGCCCCAACAGACCGTTCTGGAAGGTTGTTGTGTTTTAATTCAGGTGAAATTCACATTAACCATTTTAAAGTACAAAATCCTGTAGCAACTCCTAGAGTTGTGAGTTGTCACTTCCGTTTAATTTGAGGACATTTCCATTACCCCAAAAAGAAACCCTATACTCACTAGCAGTCCCTCCTCATCCCCCTCACCCCTGGCAGCTACTCATCGACTTCCCGTCACTGTGGATTCCCTTTCCTGTGCATTTCCTATCAGTGACATCCTCCAGCGTAGTCTTGGTGACTGGCATCCTTCAGTTAGTGTCATGTTCTCGAGGTTCATCCGCATTGTGGCGTTGTGCTGGTGCGTCGCTCCTTTTCGAGGCTGAGTAGCTCTTCCGTTTGTGTTTGGACCGTGTTTTGTTATGAGCTCATCTGCTGAGGGACACTTGGGTTGCTCCCACCCTTCTGGCAGCATCTGTGAACGACGCAGCTGTGAGCATCCGCACGTAAAGATGTGCTTACCTGTTTTTCTCTCTTTCGGATGTACCTGCCTGGGGGTGGAGTCAGTGGGTCATATGGTAACTCTGTGTTTAACTTTTTGAGAAACCGCCAAACTTTCTTACATTCTGGAATCTTGATCCCAGACAATAAGGTCAGTCTGGCTGCTGCCTGGTCCCCTCCTGGGGCTGGGCAGGACCCTGGGCTGGAAGGCAGAGGTGAGGGTGTCCCAGCTGCTTGTCCTGACATCAACTCTGCAGCCAGCCTTCAGTTTCAAAGCCCAGCGCCCACGTCCATCTGCCCTTCTCTCATCTGTGTTCCCACTCTGGAGCTCCTTGGGCAGGGACCCTGCCTGACGCCTCCTTGTGTCCACACCTGGCACACAGTAGGCCTGCCATGCCAGAGCTAGCAGAGTGGACATCACATCTCCTGGACAGCTAGTTATTTTCTAAGGAGCGCTAACCAGCCCGAAATAGATTTAGATTCCTGTGTGGTTAAAAATCACCCATCTTATGCCGTTTAAAAATTGCTGTCATTTTGTATGCCAAGAGCTCTTCCAGCAGCCTACTTTTCCAAAATGATCACTGATTGGGACAAAAACATTGCCACTAAAATTAGAGTGACAAAATGGAGTTGTTATGAAACAAGAAGAAAATCGACAGGTACATTTTAACAAGCGAGGAGCGATCCCTCTCTACCTGTTAGAGCAGCAGGGAGCGTTCGGGCCCCGTCTGTTCTGAGGGGCATTGATACCCACGTACTCTGCTCTATTGTTTGATTAAACCCTTGATGCGGTTGCTTAGGAGTGGGAACTATTTTAGTGACTTAAACCAGGGCCTGGAGGTGTTCGAGGGAAACATTCTGTAATTTGAAAGCGCCAAGTAAGATGCTTTCAAATTAACTCAAAAATCCAAATATCCCTGTCTTGAAAGAAGACACCCCTTCCCCACCCCCCCGACATCTCCTTCCTCCCAGCTGGAATATCTGAGACGTGCTGCCGTTCAGAGTCCCATCAGCCACATGTGACAGAAAAACACTAAAGAACATGGCTTATGTGAGACAGAGGCATATTTCCCTGTCATATTAAAGAAGACAGTGAGTAGCAGTCCAAAGCTGATATGAGGGCTTCAAATGTATAGGGACCTGGTCTCCACCTTTCTGCTGCTCCAGCATTCTTAGTAGGCTGCCTCATGGTTCAAGATGGCTGCTTAGACTCCAGCCATTGTATCTGTGTTTCAACAGAGGAAGAGGGGAAGCTTCAAAAAAATGTTCCTGCTTTTAAGGACATGCAGATTGTCCACTATGCTTCTGATTAGGGATGACCAGCCATAACGTCATCTCAAAGGAGGCTGCACTGTTGAATTTATTCTAGATAACCTGCTCTGGGTTAATAAACAGAACTGATGTGGGGGTAGGCAGCCGGCCACATCTGTCACAGTTACCTCCTAGGTAATGGCTTTCCTCCCATTTCCAAGGTGCCCGCCCGATGTGATGTCTTCTCCTTCCTCCCAATTTCAGAGCAGTTCAGGATATAAGGCATAAATGTCTTTCCAGGAAGGTGTTGGGAAGCTTTAAGTGAGAAAACAAAATTTATTTCATGTGTGGGAAACGGAAGCCTGAGCCAGGGAGGGACTTGTCCCAGATGCATTAGTACCCACTTAATGTTATACCTGCCACCTGGGTCGTTTCAGAGCCCATGGGAGTTCTTGACTTCTCGGGAGCTCCTGGATATCTTTGCTGAGGCTGGACCCTGCCATATTACTAAGGATGCTTAGTTACAAATGACAGAAAATAAGCCTATCCTGGCTGAAGCCAAACAGAAATTTAATGGCTTTAAAGTTTGTGAATAACAGCTTCAGTTCTGGCTGGATCCAGGTGCTCAGAGAGTCATGGGAAGCTCTCATTCTGTCTCTCTGGCATTCTCTGTGTAAACTCCCTCATGCCACCTGAAGGTGGTCACTGGTGGCACGAGGCTAGCATTTGGCTGTTTTAGCAGTCACGTAAGAGAAAGCATGCCTCTTTCCCAGTCATTGTAAAAGAGGGCTCAGGGTCGAATTTCACTGGAATGATTTGAACTGCTGCCCACCCCTGACCCAATTATGCTGGCCAAGAGAGTCGGATGAACCTTTTGACCAGACCTGAATTGTCTGTGTATCATTGAAGGGGGCTGGCAGTGCCACTTGGGGCCCACAGACTGGCACGCAGACATGGGCTGTGTCCCAAGAAAATAGGAAATGGATGCCAGGCAAGCCCAACTCACTCTTCCCTTCTGCCTCAGTCCTGCACTTCCCCACTTCCTGTCCTGAAACTTCTCTCCCCATTCAAAACCACACCGGTGTATTCTTCCCTTGGGGTGTCATTCAGTAGCTTGTCTTTTCTTAATGGATTACTTCCCCCAGGGCCTAAGAATCTATTGGGAGAGGAGCCATATGTAACACCCTTTCTGATTCATTAGTGCCTGCCCTGCATAGAACTTGGCATAAAACAGGTAGTAATAAAAATATGACCAACTGGATGGATGAACGGATGGATGGATGGATAAAAGAGAGTGGGAGGGAGGGATAAAGACAGATGGATATGTGAATGGATGGATGGGTGAGTGGGTGGATGGATGGTTGGATGGATGGGTGGATGTGGATGCATGGGTGGATGGATGGGTGGGTGGATGGATGAATAGATGGATGGGTAGATATGGGTGGATGGATGGATGGATTGATGGACAGATGGATGAATGGATGTTTGGGTGGATGGATGGATGGATAGATGTGTAGATGGATGGATGGGTGAATGGATGATGGGTGGATAGATGTGTGGATGGATGGATGTGTGGATGGATGATGGATGGATGGATGGATGTGTAGATGGATGGATGGGTGAATGGATGATGGATGGATGGATGTGTAGATGGATGGGTGAATGGATGATGGATGGATGGATGATGGGTGGATGGATGGGTGGGTGGATGGATGATCGATGGATAGATAGACAGATGATGTGTGGATGGATGGATAGATGCATGTGTGGATGCATGGGTTGGTGGGTGGATATGTGAGTGGGTAGATGGATGAATGGATGGATGGATAGAAGGGGAAGGAGGAATAAAGGATGGATTGATGTGTGAACGGATGGATGGACAGATAGACAGATTGGTGGACATAGTTAGCTTGAGTGATGGAAAAGTTTGCTTTATGATTCCCACAACTCTGATTAAATACATGCAGTTAAATGTGATGATATGAGTTCATGTCAGCATTTAACTTTCATACACTCCACCCTTTTAAGAAGCAGTTTAATAGTGTGGGTGCTACTGAGTCACATGCACTCACAGTGTGACCAGAGGCCCAGGACAGCTGAGAGCTTCTCTCTCTCGAGGAAGCCTGCACTGGGGCTGTGCTCCCTTGGGGCTGGGGCCTCTCCACCTCCCTGGGTGTGGTTCTGGGGGGAACACCCTCCTGTCAAATGTGTTCTGCCTGCTAAAAAGACCATCATGCATCAGGCATCCATATGACCCAGCAGGCTCAGAGCCAGGTATGCTGCACTGTCCAGGTCACGGGGCGCTTTCTGTGGGTGCTGTTGGCTTCAAAGCACATGGCCCCCAGCCCTTTCATGAGGCTGGCCCCAGGAAGTAGCCTTTCACTGACCACTGTAAGTCCAGCCTGATCCCAAGCAGCCCAGAGCACGGAAGGCCATGGGAGTGGTAAGGTCTTCCAGGTTCTGCTCCACTTCCCTGAAGAGCCAGGGCCTGATGCTTCCCTCACGTCAACTCAGCTAATCCTCAGGGAAGCGCAGCTATCCTGGAGAAGCTCCACCCCTGTGAGCAAAACCTCTGTGCCACCTTTCCCCTGCTCTCCCACGGGGACAGCAGTTCCCATCCCACGGCCCTGCATCGAGGATTGTTATGTACGTGGCTACTGCGCGTGGCAGGTGCCTCATCACTGCTGTTCATTAGGATGCACCTTTTGGGTTCCCTTTGTTGTGACTTAGACCCACCCTCCAAGGATGGTTAGTTTCGCTCTATCCTCCACATGAAGAAACAGAGGTTCAGAGAGGCTAAGTGACTTGCTCCAGGTCACACAGCCAGGGGGCTCCCTGTCACACTCTGCTCCTTCAGGTCGGACTCCTTGGCAGGGAAAGCAGGCAGTGGGGAAGGAGTTGAGTGGCTGGGAGGGGTGTGCCCGGGGGAGATGCAGTGTGGCCGGGCCTCATGGTGGTGTGCAGGTAAGCGTGCTCCCATCACATGGCCTGGCCACCAGCCATGACTTTGAAAAGTGACAGCATCTCCCCCGCCTCCGTTCTGAGCTTCTCTAACAAGGCCACCACCTGTCTGTGCTTCCCTCCTCCTCCGGTGTGAAATGAGGGCACATATTTCAGGTGGCCACTGTAGATGGCCAGGTGGCCTTCATGCCCCTCACCTCTTCCCTCTCCAGGTGAGTGTGGCTTACCTGAGAGGACCCAGGGGCACCTGCCCTAAGGTAGACATAGGCCCAGGCCACGCATATGGTTCATACTGAGGAAGGAGCTGTGACCTCCACTGCCTGCGGGACCTATGGACCTGGGGCCTGGGGTCTGCGCACCTCTGTGCTAGACCATCAGCCCTGTCACCCAGTGGCTGGGCTTGGACTGGAGGGGCAGCAGCCTGGAGTGGTCTCCGGACACTTGGCACCACCAAAGCCCTGGTGGAAGACCCTCACCACGGTGCTCAGACCAGCCACTCCAGAATACAGGCTGAGGCAGGAGAATCGCTTGAACCCAGGAGGCGGAGGTTGCGGTACCCCCGCCACTGACATTCCTTCTCATTTCCTCTGCATCCTGCTGGTCTGGGGGGCCCTGGCCAGGCAGTACCAACTCGGGGAACTTCTGTCTCCAGCCAGGACGCTTGGGAGGTCGGTGATTAACACGGGCCTAGTTTTCCTTTGGCTTAAAAATAAGCTAATTTCGGGCCACGCTTGTAAAACCGCAGAATGTAGAGAACTACCACGTTGGCTTAGGGTTGGCTTTGTTGCAGTTTTGCCCTATTCTGTCTGCTTCAGAGATGAAATATTCATGAGATGACCACTGGCAGATGGAGGAGGAGAGAGCAGGAGCAGCGTCGGGGTTCTCTGAATTCCCCCAGCGCTGCAAAAAGAACCCCACAGATGCGGATGCAATGGCTGGGGCCGGGGCATGGTCATCGAGAAAAGCCACTGGGCAGCGTTTCTCCAGCTGGGTGCTCCAGACCAGCAGCAGCAGCTGGGAACTTGATAAGAATGCAGAATCCCAGGCTCCACCCTGGAATCCAAAGCCTGGAGGCCAGGCACGGGGGCTCACGCCTGTAAGCCCAGCACTTTGGGAGGCTGAGGTGGGCAGATAACCTGAGGTCGGGTGTTCGAGACCAGCCTGACCAACATGGAGAAACCCCGTCTCTACTAAAAATACAAAATTAGCCGGGTGTGGTGGCACATGCCTGTAATTCCAGCTACTCAGGAGGCTGAGGCAGGAGAATCACTTGAACCCAGGAGGCAGAGGTTGCCGTGAGCCGGGATCGTGCCACTGCACTCCAGCCTGGGCAACAAGAGCAAAACTCCGTCTCAGAAAATAAACAAAACAAAAAAGAACCCTCTGGAGCAGCTTGGGGTTGGGGATATCAGCACGAGGAGGGCTGAGGTCAAGGGCCACTCATGAGGATCTTGCCACTTACCATGGGCCATGGAGTGCAGCGTGGATGTGGCCACCTGGGCACTTGTTAGGAATGCAGGCTCCCAGGCCCCCAAATCTACTGAATGAGAGCCTACCTCCTGACAAGCCCCCCGGGGACTCGAACACACGGCAAAGCCGGGGAAGCCCCGCACTCCAGAAGGTTTCGGAGCCTTCTCCAGAATGAGCGGAACACTTGTGTGCCAGGGATGAGCCGGGAGACCTGTAGAGACGCATTCCTCACCACACACCGTCCACCATCATTGTCATGCCACACGGACATGGTGCCTGGCTCTGGGGGTCTGGGGACTGCTGGCGTCTCAGCTCAGCTGCTGAAATAAACTACGGTCTAGACTGGGGCTCACACACAGAGAGTGAAAATCCCAGATCAGGGAACTGCCTGGCTCATGGACACCTCCTCACTGGGCCCTCTTGTGGCAGGGAGAGAGAGAGACAGGGAGACTGGGACTCTCATTTATCTCCTGCTAGGGGCACAAATCCCATCACGGGGGCCCACCCTCATGACCTCATCTTACCCCAGTCACCTCCCAAAGGTCCCATCACCAGATACCATCCCGTTAGAGGTTCGTGAGGGGGAGACGCGGTTCAGCCCACAGCGGACGGCTTTGTCTTATTTGCCCAGAGACCCAGCACACTGATCAAAGAGGGTCCCACCGTCTCATCCCACCGGGGCCTCTCCCACCTGACCTGCAGCCAGGACAGCCGGCACCTCCACCACTGCCCGTGGGTGTTGCAGCCCCTTCAGAGTATCCTTCAGGGGACTGTCACCTCCCCTTGCCACAGCCCCACGCACACAGCTCCAGACCCAACTTCCACCGTGTGCCTGGCTGCTGAGTCAGCCTCCCTTTCAAGCTGGCTCTTCTCAGCCTCCAGCCTCCGCCCCACGGGTTGCTCCTCCCAGGAGCCTTTGCAGCCCGACGACCACCCCTCCAGGTTAATCCCTTCATTTGCTCCTGGGTTCCTGCAGCCTCAGCAACTGCCTTGCCGCTGGAAGCCCCCAGGCCACCGCCTGGGGACAGGTGTGCAGTGCTCAGGGGAGCAGCCACCCTGGGGCCTTCCCCAGCCACTCCATGTGCCATGCCCTCCCGCAGCAAAGGGACTCATGGAACGGTCCCTGCTGAACGCTGGCTCCCCGTGACCAGCGTGCATCCTACCACCAGGTGCTGTGAGTGTGGCTTTATTTGGGGCAGGGGATAAGTATCTTTGCAAATGTAATTGAGGATCTTGAGGTGAGATCTTAGATTACGATGGTCTCCAAATCCAATGACAGGTGACCTTAGAAGAGAAGAGAGGGGGAGCAAAGGTGGGGAAGTGACAGTCACGTGTTAGCTTAAGAATGACATGATTTCTAAATTTAGAAAGGAGACTCTTTCTTAGCCAAGTGGGGTGGCTTGTGTCTATAATCCCAGCACTTTGGGAGGCCAAGGTGGGTGGAGCACTTAAGGTCAGGAGTTTGAGACCAGCCTGGCCAGCATGGTGAAACCCCATCTCTACTAAAAATACAAAAAAAATTAGCCAGGCCCGGTGGTGGGCGCCTGTAGTCCCAGCTACCTGGGAGGCTGAGGCAGGAGAATGGCTTGAACCCAGGAGGCAGAAGTTGCAGTCAGCTGAGATGGCACCACCTGCACTACAGCCCAGACGGCAGAGCAAGACTTCATCTCAGAAAAGAAAAAGAAAAAAGAAAGGAGACTATTTCTCATAAAGGGTTGCAACCTGCAGGCTGGGAAGTGGGCCTCTCGCCAAAATCAGAGGCAGGGGCTTGGAGGAGGAGAGGGTGGAGCAAGGCTTTGTGTGGAATGCGTTGGCTGTGGTTAAGGCAGGTTGAGCGACCTCAGCAGGTTACAGGAGGAGCTGTGGACATTCACCAAGCGGGTCCTGACACGGTGCGCTGAGGACACAGGCATGTGACATTCATCCCACGTTGACCTGGGGTGAAGGCTTAACATCTAAAGGCATTACACTCAGGCTCCGCATGTCAAAGGTGGAGCAGGGGCTTCAAAGCACTCAGCGTGCAGCTTCTGTAAACCGGCCAGAGCCAGTCTCTCGAGGCTGGAAGTCTGAAATCAAGGTGTCTGCAGGTCTGGTTCCATCTGGAGGCTCTGGGCTCGAAGCCATCCCGTGCCTCTATCTTTAGCGGCTGGTTTCTTACCAAGGGAAAGCTACTGAAATCAGTCTCTTCTCCAGTCGCAGTTACAGTTACGGCTGCTGGGACGGCGTCAGTTATCAGCATCTGGTGCGACTGCTATTGTTTTAATATTGTTCACCCCGAGGCCAGGGCTTGCTGGCTGCTGGAGGAACGGAAAAGCCCTGTGGGGGTTGGGTTGGATTTGGTTTTATTTCATTTTTTTGAGATGGAGTCTTGCTCTGTTGCCCAGGCTGGAGTACAGTGGCCCAATCTGAGCTCCCTGCAACCTCCGCCTCCCCAGTTCAAGCAATTCTCCAGCCTCAGTCTCCCAAGCAGCTGGGATTACAGGCACGTGCCACCACACCAAGCTAGTTTTTGTATTTTTAGGAGAGACGGGTTTCCATGTTGTCCAGTCTGGTCTTGAACTCCTGACCTCAAGTGATCCATTTGCCTAGGCCTCCCAAAGTGCCAGGATTACAGGTGTGAGCCACCGCACCCCACCAGGACTCAATTTTTAAGCCTTCTCTGGTGTCCCCTTGTCCAGTTAGTCGGGGGCCTAGGATTTTATTACTTCTCACATGTGAAGATAGAGGCAGAAGCTAGAGGGATGCAGCCACAAGCCAGGGGCTGCTGACGGCTGCCAGCAGCCCCAGAGGCGGCGCGGGGGGAGAGGCTTGGAGCTGATTCTCCCTCGAAGCACCCAGAAGGAGCCCACCCTGCAGTCACAGAGATCTCAGACTTCCAGCCTCCAGAACTGACAGACTAAATGTCTGCCGTCCACACCTCCTGGTCTGGGGTCATTTGTTGTGGCAGCCCTGGGCCACACATGCAGGCCTATGAGATGCTGTGTCGGGGGACCCCCACTCACACCTTCTGGGGTCCTCTGGAAGGACTCACGGGACTCAGTACAGAGTCGTCCTCCCATCTAAGGTTTATTTATAACAGCGTCACTGGAGGGAGCAGGGGCTCGGCAGTCTGCGGCATTCACAGACTGAATCCCCTCCCTCTATCCGGTGAGGGTACACAGCACATTCCCCACCCACTAGGAAAAAATGCAGGCACATGTGGGAAATATTCCTCCCTAGAGAAGCCCATCACATAGGCCCTCTCCGCCTGGCACAGGCCATGATTCCCGACTCCTGGAAGGAAAGCTGGGGTTCTGCCTGCATAAACCAGTGTTGGCTCAACAGCCCACGGGAGCTGCTGCCACGGGGCTGGGTGTCCCGGCCTCTCCACAAAGGGGACATTTCAGCTCCTAGATGCCAACTAGGGGCCAGCCCTGTGGGCACGGCATTCTCAGGGCAGCAGCTGCAGGCCTGCTAAGCTCATTCTTTTTTTTTTTTTTTTTTTTTTTGAGACGGAGTTTCGCTCTTGTTACCCAGGCTGGAGTGCAATGGCGCGATCTCGGCTCACTACAACCTCCGCCTCCTGGGACCAGGCAATTCTCCTGCCTCAGCCTCCTGAGTAGCTGGGATTACAGGCACCCGCCACCATGCCCAGCTAATTTTTTGTATTTTTAGTAGAAACGGGGTTTCACCATGTTGACGAGGATGGTCTCGATCTCTTGACCTCGTGATCCACCCGCCTCGGCCTCCCAAAGTGCTGGGATTACAGGTTTGAGCCACCGCGCCCAGCCGCTCATTCTTATATGCATGGGTTGATAGATATGGTTATTACCCCCTTTTTACAGACAAGAAAACTGAGGCTAGAGAGTGTGAGGCCCTTGCTCAAGGTCAGCCAGCTCATAAGTGGTGAAGCTGGGCTTCGAACCTGGGGAGTCCAGCTCCCGACACTGCTGTTAACCCTCACGCTCCCTGCCTCTTTGCGCAGGGCAGGGTCTCAGTAGATACTTGTCCACTACAGGGGTACGTGGAGGAGCACAAATAAGAACAGTCACATTGATTAAGCGTCTGCTGCCTGCCAGCCTTTGACCTTCACATGGCTCCCCTCCGTCATCCTGGCCGAAGGTCTGGTATGATGGAAACCACTGGCACTGCCCCAGTTTGCAGACAAGGGTACAGGGCTCAGGGGCGGGGGGAGGTTTAGAGCCTGGGTCTGAGCCCAGGGTCTGGTCTCTGTATCCGGCCTCTTTCGTAACATGTTGTGCCGATCTACATAAGAGAAGCTGCAGATCTGTGTGAAGGTGAGCTCAGAGGACACATTTCCAGAAAGACAAAGCAGCTTACAAAGCGAAATTCCATGTGTCAGAGTGTGTTCAAGGCCACGTGGCTGCTGAGATGATCGGGGTGCGGGGCTGCCTGGTACCCCAGAACATGCAGATGAGGCCCTGCCCTCAGCAGCTCCAAGGCTCCCTGCCTTCCCCTGCTAGCGGCAGAAATCAGGGCCCAGCATGACCCCGTGGAACCTGTCTGTACTCCAGAGAAGGCAGCAGGGGTTGTAAGATGAGTTGGAGAGGTAGCCACAGCACCTGCCCACACAGCTGGAGGGAAGGCGCATGCGGGAGGCGTGGCTTCAAATGCCTGTTCCTGGGAGAGGGGACAAGGGCACAGTGTGTGCTCCGTGCCAGGCAGCGTGCGGGCTTTGCCTGCTCCTCAGACCCTGTTCTTCTCCGGTTCACCTCCCGCCTGTCTACCCCCAGGCCCAGCATAGCGCCCAGGCCCCAGGATCAGTGAGTGCTCCTGGAAGCCTTATTATGCCTGTTTCAGCAAATGTGCTTTTAAGGCCCGAGAACCCAGGCCATCGCTTGAGCGCTTTTAGGTAATGGATCTTTCCCATCAGAGGCTGGACATTCAGGAAGGGAGCATTCCCTGGCCCAAGGGTGGGGGAGAGATGTCCAGCCTGCGGTCTGGAAGGTTCTCTGCCTCACTCTGGGAACCCGCATCTGAGGGAACTGAGGATGTCTCCTGCGCCTGCTCACGCGGAGGCTGCAGCTGTCACCCTGAACCTGCTGCAGCCGGTGAGGAAATGAGCTCAGAGCGGCAGGACCATCCCCCCAAGATCTCAGAGGCCCTCAGCTCCGTGAAACCGGCAAAGTCACAGGCTTGGCTTTCTGCGCAGGCACAGAGAGGTATTCAAGAGCTGGGTAACGGAAAAGCCACCCTGTAAGATGGAAATAAACTTGTATTTCCAACAATCGGAGGGTCATGCAAAATTGGCCCCACGGTGACCCCCCCGCCCTGGGAGGCCCCTCAGAAGCCACGGCATTCGGGGAACCTGCTGGCCCAGTGGCCTCCCTCGTGTGATCATTGGCCTTGTAGGAGCGGACTCGCTGCCCGGTGTCCCCACTCATGGCCACTAGATGGCAGCCGTGGGGTGTGGAGCCGAGGGTGGCTCCAGGAGCAAGTTCCTTCTGCGTGAGGGAGGCCTGTTCCCCCCTCAACCCCGGAATCTCTGCTGTGGTTCTGCTGCCCCTGCAGGCAGGGGCCGGGACCGGAGATGTGCCCGGAAAGCCACCGGCTCTGCCCAGGTGCCCACAAGGCACCAGGGAGGCTAAGACGTTGAACGCTCATGGGGCAGGAGTGGGATGAGGGACCTAAGCATGGGGCAGGGGTGGGATGAGGGGCCTGGGGTGCCCCCCCCCCGCACACACACTTCCTGCAGGAAGCCCGTGGCAGGTGGGCACTCACGGGAAGAAGGTTGCCACGCGCCGCCGGGTGCAGTGATTTACACCTGTAATCCCAGCACTTTGGGAAACTGAGGCGGGTAGATCGCAAGGTCAGGAGTTTGAGGCCAGCCTGGCCAACATGGTGAAACCCCATCTCTACTAAAAATACAAAAATTAGTCAGGAGTGGTGGCCGGCACCTTTAATCCCAGCTACTTGGGAGGCTGAGGTAGGAGAATCGCTTGAACCTGGGAGGTGGAGGTTGCAGTGAACTGAGATCACACCACTGCACTTGAGCCTGGGCAACAGAGCAAGACTCTGTCTTAAAAAAAAAATGATTATGAACAGGGTTTTCACACATGGGAATTGTCCAAGACATTTCAAAGTACTTCAGGGATCTTGCTTGTACTATTATAATGGCTTATTATTCTGTAATCATAGCTGTTATTATTATTGCTGTGTCAGTATCTTCTTGGGACCCAGGTGCTCCTGTAATCAATGTCTCTCTGCATCTGGGGCCGTGTTACACATAAATATTTGAAGCAGCACTTCCCAGCTCTTCAGTTTCGAAGGGTTTCTTGGAAGCATGTTCGGCATTGCCCGGGCACCTGGGTTTCTCATCCCTGTCCTTCCTCTCCTGCCACTGAGACCCCTCCATATTTTATTTTTATGTAATACTATATAAAAATTTTAAAGCCTCAACAATTAAATTAAAATGGAAAAGTAACAAGCCAAATGATCAAAAAATTGTCAGGAAAGAAAAAAGAGAATAAAATGTAAAGAAAACAAATAGAAAATAAGAAATAAAATGGTAGACAGAAATGCTAACACATTAATAACATTAAATTTGAATAGTCTAAACACATCAAATAAAATAGATTACCAGAGGGACTATTTTTACTTTAAAATTTTACTTATTTTCTTTTTGTAGAGACATGGCCTAGCTTTCTTATCCAGGCTGGTTTTGAACTCCTGGCCTCAAGCAATCCCTCGCCCCTTGTACTGTTGTTACTATGACTAACTCTCATGGGTCCCAGGTATTCAAGTAATGGCAGAGATCATGGGAGCCAGAAAGCTCTTTATTTCCACCTCCTCTGACCTCTGCCTTTGCCAGGCTACTCAGAGCCCCAGTGTGGAAGGCGTGGGACCCAGGTTCCAGGCTGGACTCTGCTCAAGCTCACCACGGGGGGCTGTTGCCTATGCAGAATTTCTTCAGTCTTTTTCTGCACCAGTTTCAATGATCATGTGTTTTCCTTCATGAGTTTATTTATATGGTGGCTCACATCAGTAGATTTTTCAAGTATCGAACCAGTGTTGCACTCCCGGGGTAAAACACACTTGCTTGTGGTTCCTTTTCCAGTAATCTATGGCTGGATCTGACTTCCTAATAGTTTAAGGATCTGCGTGTATGTTCCTGGGGGTGTTGGTGTAGGGTTGTCTTATGCTGTCTTTGGTTCACATATCAGAGTAATGCTGCCCTTATAAATTAATTTGGTAAGTGTTCCCTCCGCTTCTCTTTTCTGGGAGGAATTGTGTAGAATTGGTGTTGCTGCTTCTTGACATGATTGGCACAGTTCACTAGTGAAACCGTTTAAGTGAAGATGACTTTTTCATATGCTTTTTAAACTACACAACTGCCGGGCATAGTGGCTCACACCTGTAATCCCAACCTTTTGGGAGGCTGAGGCACGGATCACCTGAGATCAGGAGTTCAAGACCATCCTGGCCAACATGGTGAAACCCCATCTCTACAAAATTAATACAAAAATACAAAAATTAGCTGGGCGTGGTGGCAGGCACCTGTAATCCCAGCCACTTGGGAGGCTGAGGCAGGAGAACCACTTGAACCTGGGAGGCAGAGGTTGTAGTGAGCTGAGATCACACCACTGCACTCCAGCCTGGGCAACAGAGCAAGAATTGATCTCAAAAAAAAAAAAACCCTACACAATCAATATCTTTAATAGATGTAAGACACTTTATCTCTTCCCAGGTGAGTTCTGGAAGTTTGCAACTTTTAAAGAATGAGGCTGGGCACGGTGGCTCACACCTGTAACCTTAGCACTTTGGGTCAAGAGATCGAGACCATCCTGGTCAACATGCTGAAACGCCGTCTCTACTAAAAATACAGAAAATTAGCTGGGCGTGGTGGCGCACGCCTGTAATCCCAGCTACTCGGGAGGCTGAGGCAGAAGAATCGCCTGAACCCAGGAGGCGGAGGTTGCGGTGAGCCGAGGTCGCACCATTGCACTCCAGCCTGGGTAACAAGAGCGAAACTGTCTCAAAAAAAAAAATTAGTTTGTTTTACCCAAACTGTTCAATTTGCCTTAGTAGGGTTGTTCGTGGTAGCCTCCTGTGATCTTTCTCAGGCCGGCTCTGTGGTGGTTTCACCTTGTTTAGTAATTTGTGTCTTCTCTCTTTGTCAGCCTTGCTAAAATGTTACCAACTTTATTGATCTTTCCAAAGAACTGTCTTTGAGCTTCATCAAGTTTTCTCCTTTCTTCTGTGGTTTTAGCTGATTGATCACTGTCCTGGTTTTATTTCCTTCTCCATACTTTGAGTGGATTTTGTTCTTTTTCTGTTTTTTTTTTGGACTCAGGCTGTGTTTTACCTTGGTGCATGTTCCGTGGACATTGAAAGGCATGTGCATTATGCTCATTATTGCTGAGTGCGGTGTTCTTTTAATGTCACTTTGGTCCTTCTGATGGTGTTTTTAACCCTTGCTGACTTGTCCTGTTGTCTATTGCTGAGTGTGTAGGAGTGTGGAAGTTTCCAGTATCATCGTGTGCCTGTCCATTTATTTTCTTTACAGTTCTGTCAGTTTCTGCTTCACGTTTTGTTTTTTTTTTTTTTTTGAGACAGAGTCTCACTCTGTCACCCAGACTCGAGTGCAGTGGCGTGATCACGGCTCACTGCAACCTCCACCTCCTGCCTCATAACCTCATAACCATACTCCTGCCTCAGCCTCCCAAGTAGCTTGCATTACAAGTACCCGCCACCATGCCCAGCTAATTTTGTGTTTTTAATAGAGATGGGGTTTCACCATGTTGGCCAGGCTGGTCTTGAACTTCTGACCTCAGGTGATCTGCCCACCTCAGCCTCCCAAGGTTCTGGGATTACAGCTTGATTCATGTATTTTGAAGTTCCAGTGTTAGGTTATCAAGTTCCAGTGTTGGATTTCTGCTGGCAGTAGGTATGAATATACTGGTTAGGTTATCCAGGGCTGGCATGTCTTCTTGGTGAACTGATTTTTTTTACATCATTTTTCAGTGTTCTTCTTTAGCCCTGGCAATTTTCCTTGCACTCGAGACCACTTTGATATTAATATACCCACTCTCGCTTTCTTTTTATTCATCTGTGTGTACCTTTTTCTATCCCTTTGTGTTTAACCTCCTCATGTTGTTATGTGTAAATTTGATTCCTTATAGACTGCATGTCATTGGGTAGTTTTCTAAAAGTCCATCTGATTGGGAGGCCAAGGGGCGAGGGATTGCTTGAGGCCAGGAGTTCAAAACCAGCCTGGATAAGAAAGCTAGGCCAGGCGTGGTGGCTCACGCCTGTAATCCCAGCACTTTGGGAGGCCGAGGTGGGTGGATCACTTGAGGTCAGGAGTTCAAGACCAGCCTGGCCATCGTGGTGAAACCCCATCTTAAAAAAAAAAAGGTAGACCACATCTCCACAAAAAGAAAATAAGTAAAATTTTAAAATAAAAAAAGTGCATCTGGTGATGTGTTTTATTTGATGTGCTTAGGCTATTTGATTTAGTGTTATCAGTGTTAGTATTTCTGTCTACCATTTTATTTCTGATTTTCTATTTGTTTTCTTTACACTTTGTTCTCTTTTTGCCTTCCTGATAATTTTTTAATCATTTGGCTTCTTACTTTTCCATTTTAATTTAATTATTGAGGCTTTAACATGTTTATGTAGTATTATTGTTATTATTTTAATTAAAGTGATTAGTCTGGGATTTCAATGTGCATCCTTAGTTTTTCACAGTTCACTGAAGCTTTACCACCACAAGCAGAATGTGGAAACCTCACCACTGTGGAGATCGCTTTATTCTCGCCCTTTTCTGGTACGGCTGTCATGTGTATTAAACCCGCACATATTGAAAGGGCTATCATAGAATGAAATCATTTTTTCTTCAGTCACCATAACTATTTTAAAGAATGTAAGAATCGAAGTAGAGTCTGTTACAAAGGTATCGACTATTTTGGCTGTATTTCCTCTATTCCGACTTTCAAAGAGCCTCTCTGGTTTCGTTTCCATTCCGTTCCAAGAATTAACCTTTGGCATTGCTGTCTTGGTTTTTCTTCCTCTGAGAATGTCTTGATTCAACCTTTATTCCTGAAGGATATTTTCACTGGGTATAGAATTCTGCATTTGCACATTTAAAAAATGCTGTTCCACTTCCTTCTGACCTCCGTGGTTCTTATGAGGAATCTGCAGTCATTCTCATGGTGTGTCATGCTTCTCTATCTGCTTTCAATATATATGTTTGCTTTTAGTCTTCAGCAATTTGGTTATGACCTGTCTGGGATGGATTTTTTGAGCTAATCCCATTTAGGATACATTGAGCTTCCCGAATCCGTTAATTGTCGCGATTTGCTATCTTGTTCAGATTGGATAATTTCTATGGCTCTGTCTTCAAGGTCACTTGTTTTTCTCTTCTACATTCTGCTTTTGACTCGTCTAGTAATTTTTTTTCATTTTTATTTTTTCCCTTGAGAGTTGGCATATTTCTAGTTCTTGATGTGTCAAGCAAGTGAAGCCTATATCATGGACATAGGGATATTTTGTTAAGACGCTCTGTGTCTTCTTTAAACCCTCTGGAAAAGGTTGACTTGGGCACTTGGTTGAGATCAGGTCCCAAATTCCTTTTATAGAACTTTTATAGGTTATGTTTCCAATGTTGAATTAGCTTCTAAACCCTTTGCTTGTGATTCACAACTGTCCCATCTATGCACAAACACTGGCCAAGCTTGGAGATGGTGGTGGCTTTTATCTCTCAGTTGCCTCCTCAGTATCACTGATACGCCATTTAAGGTCAGATCCACTTGTGCACAACTTGGAGCTGAGCCTAGAAGCTTATACACTGCTTCACATGATCCCCTTCTGCTCCCTCCTCACCACAGTCTCCCTGACATTTTCCATGTCCATGGAGACCCCTTTATCAGGCTTCTGGATGAAAAGCTGGGACCTTAATTTCCATGCTTTGCCATAAACTTACTACAAATGGATCTTCATCCGTGGTCAAGTGACAGAAAAAGAGGGAGAGGCCAAGGGCAAAGTGGACCATAGCTCCTCTGGCCAGAAAAAAGGATTCCCCTCCTCCAAAGTTCCAGGTGCCTGCCTGACCTCCACCACCATAGGATTGCTTGAGGCTGTGGGTGGGAGAAAATGCAAATAAAGGGTGAAAGGGAAGATCCCTCATGCTGTCTGAACCTTAGAGCTCCCTTTTCTTGAAGCTCTTTCTATCCACACTTGTTATGCACATGTGGTTTCCAGGCTACCTTTGACTCCCAGCCAGGTGACACACGAAGGAAAAACATGGGAAACTCCTGGCTTCTTTGGTGGTGCTTGGAAATCTGCTTTTCTTCTCCAATTTGCCTGCTACTCTTTATTTTTCAGAGTCCTCAGGTAACTGCACCTGTCTAGGTTTAATAGTTGCATCAACTAGGGAGACAGTGTGGTGTATGTACTCCATCTTTCCAGGAACCAGAACCCCTTGCTGAGCTTCTTGAATCTGTATATTCGTTTCTTTCAACAAATTTGGGAAGTTTCTATTATTTCTTAAAATAATTTTTTTCTGCCTCATTCTCTGTGAATCTGATTATCCAATCCTTGGGGTTTTTTTTTAATACTGTCCTATGGAACCCTGACACTGTTCATTTTTTTCAGTCTTTTTTTCTTTCTTCTTCTTCTTAGGCAAATGTCATTGATCTGTCTTTGAGTTCACTGAGTCTTTTGTTTGTCACCTTTATCTTACTAAGGCTGTCCTTTGGGTTTTCTCAGATACTGTCCTTTCCAACTCTGTAATTTTCATTTAGTTCTTTTTTATGAAAATATTCACCACCTTTACCTTTCCTTGTTGAAACAGTTACAATGGCGGCATTAAACCCATTGCTTCCTAATTCTAGCATCTGCATCATCTCACACTTACTATCTCTTGCCTTTTCTCTCGAGAGTGGGTCATATTTTCCCAGGAATTTTGGATTGTTTGCTTGATATCATGAGTATTATGTTGTATACATTGTGGGTTCTGTTATATTCCTCTAGAGAAGGTTTATGATTTGTTTGAGCTGACCGTTACTATGATTAGACTCAAACTGGAAGCTCCATCTTGCCTTCAGTGGCTAAAGTCTCAGATCACTCATTTAAGCTTTTGCTCCACTCCTTCATGTCTGTCCTACACATGGATGCTTCAGGGATCAGCCTGAGACTTGCAGATGCACACCCAGAACTGGGGACTCCCTTCCTCTGGCTTTTGTCCCTCCGGGGCTCTCCTCCCACTCCCCAGTTCCCCTACAATTGCCTAAGCCTCTTCCCCCGAATCCTTCATCCTGAAAGATGGTGGCTGTCCTGGGGTTTTAGCAGCCTGTACCACACCAGCAGGCCCTCAGGGCAAAGCCCCAGAAAATGCAAACTAACGCCTGAGCCCGTCTGACTGCTCTCATTCACTCTTCAGAACCCTCAGCTCAGTGTGTGTGTGTGTGTGTGTGCACGCGTGTGATGGGGATTCATTTTGTTTCTGTGGTGCAGTGTTCTGATTGCTGTCAGTGGGGGATGGTTCTGCAGCATCCCAAGAGCAGCACTCTCCAGCCCTGGCTTTTAATTTGGAATTTTTCCAAGAGCTTTTCTCCACTTCAGTGTCAAGCAGCAGGGCTGGTGGGAGGGGGTCACCTGCTTATTCTGCACTAGTGGTTTTCACATTCACGGTCTCTCTGTAGGTACAAGCATTTCACATGGAGGAGCAGATAGTTTTGTTGCAAGCAATGTCCTTTGTCTAGTTTGTCTGCACCTTAACAGTTAGAAGGAGTTTACTGGGTTTGGGTATACAGAAACTTTCTAATATCTATGAGTTTTATTTCCTGACAGTATAGGGTGGCATTATAAAATACTTATTTTAAAGGTGGACTGTTGGATCTGAGGCCATGAGGAGCTGATGAATTAGCTGCTGTTGACACCCCATTTGAGCACTGGCCCTCCCTGATTCTAGGGAGTATGTCTTCCTGCCCTCCTGCCCGCAGTCCCTCCAGGGAGCACCCACCATGTTTGTGGGGGCGGGCAGGGAACAGTCCCCTGTTCTGGTTAGTGGATGTTCACCCTTGACTTGCTCACTCTTGCCAAACAGACCTTGTGCCCTGGGGATTCCATCCATGAGGGACACGCTGCACTGCTGGCTTTGGGAGCAGCAGTGTCTCTTGGTGAGTTATGTCTGGGTGAGGCCACCTTAATGCATGATTGCCAATGGCGGGTGTCCTGGGAGCAGCTCAGAGTTCTGGGAGCATGAAGAGCCTCTAGGCAGTGTCGCCATGGGCTGAGCAATGAACTGGCAGCCAAGACCCAGCTTCCTTTTCTGCCGTGTGACCTCGGGAAAATCATGTAACTTCTTTAGTTTTCTTGACTAGGAAGTATACAAGGTGGACAAGATAACCCCAGTTTCAGCTCAACTGTTCTATATAGCAATGCAGTCTCCCGCCTCCTGCCCTCTCCTCTTTCTTCCTCTAACATTTATTGTCTAGGTATGCACACACACATATGTGCACACACATATGTACTCACTTGTATGCTATACACACACCACGTGTGCATGTGTGCACCCACAGACACACACACTACTTACATTTAACATGAGGCACACATGCACACATGTGGACATGCGTGCACACGACATGCCCATGCGTGTATACGTGGACACTCACAAACATGCACACTGCACATGCATGTACCATGTGGCATGCATCAACAGACATGTATATTCACTCGTGTGCACACAGGCTGTTGTCTTTGCTACTCAGCATGGGGTTGGGGCCTGGGAATGTGGAGGGAGGGCCCGGTTGGCCTCCCCAAATAGTGCCATCTCCAATGCAAGCCCAGTGGCCACCAGCAGTGTCAAGTCTAAAGGCTGCCCTGGAAACAGGCTCCCAAATCCAACACTGTTCTATAAGCCAATCTTCAATGTTGTCCTGCCAGGACGTGACAAGGAAACCCAGCCCCCATAGCTCCTGGCCCTGATTGGTTAGGGAGCCTGAGAAAGCTAGGCCATGAAAGGACTTTTCCACCAGAAAAACACGGGACTGCATTCTCTGGGCAGCAGGCTAGGAACTGCCTGGGTTCCTCCCATCCCCGCTGCCCAGGGCTCCAGGGACAGCTCTGGAGAGCAGGGCAGTGCTAAGCGTGGAGCCGAGCCCCTCCTCCCCTGCCACAAGCTCTGCCGATGTTTTCCACTTCAGTCTCCTGCCTCTGTGAACCCAGGCAGAGTCTCCCCACCTCGGGAGTGTCCCCATGCAGCCCAGTCCCCAGTCACTTGAAGGGAGTGTGGATGAGCCAGGGAGGAGACTGAGCAGTGAATGTGGGGGTGGAGGGGAGCGGACAAGCCACCCTCGTCCCCAGGGGCAGCAGCAGAGGGATCTGGAGAGCCCAGACCTGAGGCTGGGATGGGAAGGGTGGGGCAGAGCCCTCCCTGCAGTATGGGGGCAGTGGGGCATAGAGGAACTGAGGTGGGAGGTTGTGACGTGCCTGAGGGCACAGAAGAGTCACCCAAGGCCACCTGCAAGTGCTAATGACCAAGCTAGGATCCACAAGATGGTAGGAGGACAGGGACCAGACCCGGAGGCTCTCATCTGCTCCTCCTTGGGGTGACCCTGAAAGCAGCGGGGAGATGGGGGCTGTGAGCCTGGGGCGCTCCACATCCCTCACCCTGAAGGGAGCCCCAGCCTTCCCCGTCCTGCAAAGGCAGGAGAGGGTGGTGGGAAAGGTGGCTTCTGCGCTGCGGGTGTTGCTGGGCACGCTACCCAGCCCTGGGCTCTGCCCCCAGATCTGCAGGGTGAGTGCACGGCCCCTGGACAGTGCCAGAGTCACCTCTGAAGCCTCAGCGTGAGATTGTGACCCAGCAGGTCCTCAGCCCTGTCTCGGGCCAGCACCCATGTGGTTTCCCCTTCAGTAACTCCTGTGAAAGGCCCCCCGCCCAGGCTCTGATCCGGTTCATTCATTCCGATCAGGCCTTCATTCAGCACCTGCTGAGTCCAGTGAGCACCTGCTGTGTGGCAGGCACCACCGTCCTAGGTGCTGCGGATGGAGCTATGAGCAATCCCAAAACTTCTGCCCCTGCCCCTGCCAGGCCCCTGGTCTAGCTAGTCATGTGACTGTCCATCCATGGGTCTCAGTGACGCTTGCAGCAAGGGTGTGACCGGCTTCAACTGGAGTCAAGGAAAGGCCTCCCTGGGGTCTGATAACCTAGCCCCACTTGGGAGCCCATGAGGGCAGGAGCTTCCTGGGGGAAGCTGAAGACCCCCCACCCCGAGCCTTGGACTAAAGCCTTGGCCACGGGGCAGGGACTTGCCAGATGGGTGAATGCGGCCCAGGATCCTGTTTGTTCCCGGTTCCTCTGCTTTCCTCCCCTAGGGTGGGAGCCGGGGGCCTGCAGCCATATCGTGGTGACCGCTGCACAAAGCGCGGGCCAGGATGCCCAGCTGGGGTTAGACCCGGAGGGAAGGCTGAGGCCAGGTATGGGGCTGAGGGCTCGGCCCGGGGGCAGCTGAGACTCTGCAGGCAGAAGGAGGTGCAGCGGACGGGGTCGAGGGTTTGGCAGCGCCTCACGGTGACGCAGAGCTGTCTGGGGGTTTCACAGCAGCCTGGTCAGAAAGGAGGGAAGGAGACCTAAGGGAAAAAGGTGTTTTGGAGCCGGAATCCGCAGGAATTGGTGGTCAGGGAACGTAGGAGCTGGGCAGAGGATCCCGCCAGGAGGTGAGGGGGACATGGAGCAGCTTCCGGGGGAGGGGGCCCCTCCGCGTAGAGTGCTGCTGTAGTCCTATGGAGAAGCTTTCCCACAGCTGTGTGCTAATCCCAAAGGGTCCAGTATGTGTGCAGCAAATATTGATGTGTAAAGTCCCAGCATGAGTCACGTCTCCTCCTGAGTTGGCTCAGGCTGCTGTGACAAGAATCCTTTAGACTGCCTGGCTCAAGCAACATAAGTGTTTCTTAGCCCTCTGGAGGCTGGACAGTCCTTCACGGTCTGCCGATAACAGCCTTCGTGCCATGTGCTCGTAGTGGGGGTGGGGGTACTGGTGTCTCACCTCACAAAGGCAGTAATCATGGGAGCCCAGCCTCGTGACCTCCTCCAACCCTAATCACCTCCCAAAGCCCCCCCCAGCCCCAGACACCCTCACACCGGGGATTCAGGCCCAATTGTATAAACTGGGGGACACACAGACGTGCAGCTCAAGCCACCCCGCCCCAGCATCCAGCAGCTCCGGCCCCTGCAGATCCTGCGTTCCTGGGCAGCTCCGGCCCCTACAGATCCTGCGATCCTGGGTGTGCTGTTACCCATTGTTCTGTGGGTTTCCCCTCCAGCCCCCACCCTGTGCCTTTGTGTCCCCACCATTCAAGACTGGGTGGATGCACGCTGGCCCCTGGGCACCTCCCCTCTCCCACGTTCTGATCCCCTCTCGGATCCCACCAGCACTATACACACGTGGTGTGTTCTGCAAAATATTCACAAAGCTTCTGCAGAATCACAGATGCCAGATGTCCAAGGATGCCAGGCCAGGAGCCGGCTTATCAAATACATGCAAGTCATCAGAGGCACGGATTTTCTACTTCCAGCCCACGGCAAACTTTCTTTCCATTTCCTTTACTCCCTGCTCACACCTGAGCAGGGAGACTCCAGTCCCTGCCCCCGGGAGTGTGCGTGCTCCAGGCCGCCCCCCTTGCCGCTTATCTCTGGCAGCCAGTGAGCCACAATGTCCAGTGGGGTGGCTGTGCATGGATAGCTGTGAATCCGCCACCTTTTGTGCCTAAACAGATTCGTCCTGGGCCTGCCTCTCTGTCATGCTGGGAAGCGCTAGATTATGGGATGACAAAGCTGGGTGGGGGTGGCCTGAACTGGACTGTGACCTCAGAGGTTAGGACTCCCCATCCCTCTCAGTGCTTGGCCTGGGTGGTTCCTAGTAAGAGAAGCCTGCCAAGATCTGTCCTGGACCAAGGCAGAAAAATAATAGTCCTAGCTTTTGAAAAAGCATTCCAAAATTCCACTTTGTGCAGTGGCTTGAGGGCCAGGACCTTTTCCTTCAACCCTGTGGGTTCAAGAGCAGCTGATAGAAACCAAGAGACAACAGTGTCTGGAGAGCCGTGACGTCCCAGAGTGGGTGACAGTCCACCTGGGTTTTGAAGGATGAGTAGGAGATTGCCAGGAGGAGAAGGAGGAGGAAGGGGCTCTGCTTCATAGAGGACTGCAAGCCGACGTCTTCCCTGGCCCATGAGGCCACAGGGGGTGTGGGCTCAGGGACAGGACAGTGTTTCCAGGGGTTGGAAGTTGTCAGAATTTGGAGCTTCCCAGGTAGACCTAAGTGGTTTTCATTACTCCGTTTTACAGATGAGGAGGTGGAGACTTGGAATAGAGCAGTCCTTTAGCTGGGGCAGCAGGGTTCTGGGTGGGAATCTGGAATTCTCAGCCTATCCTTCCCACTTCTCAGGGTCCACCGGCATGAGGGCTGCCTCCTGTGGGACCGCTGAGGGCAGCAGAAGGAACCCTGGATCTGGAGCTAAATATGCCTTCCGTTCCTTACTCCTTGCCAGTTGTGTCTCCTTAGAAAAGTAAGATAGTCCCAAGAGTTCAACAGCAGGTTTCCAAGATGCTGCCCAAAGGAAAAAGTGGTTCTGGAAAAGCGGGGAAAGGGGGAGCAGCCTCTGGGAGTGACCGTGCCAACAAGAAGGCTCAAGGTCCCAAAGGTGGTGGCAATGCAGTAAAGGTCAGACACATTCCATGTGAAAAACACGGCAAAATCATGGAAGCCATGGAAAAGTTAAAGTCTGGGATGAGATTCAATGAAGTGGCTACACAGTATAGTGAAGATAAAGCCAGGCAAGGGGGCGACTTGGGTTGGATGACCAGAGGGTCCCTGGTGGGACCATTTCAAGAAGCAGCATTTCCTTGCCTGTAAGTGGGATGGATAAGCCTGTGATTACAGACCCAGCAGTTAAGACAAAATTTGGATATCATATTATTATGGTTGAAGGAAGAAAATAAAATCATCTGAAAGACTAAAAAAGAAAAGTAAGATAGTCCCTTATGGGCATGTGATGACAACTTAATGAGAAAACAGCGTGTGCCCAACACATAGTAGGTTTCCTGTTAGTTTCCTTCCTTCTCCAAGAGGTAAACATCAACCACTTAAGTTATGGTGAGGCGTAGGGTGGAGACGAGGCCGGAAACCTGGCAGGAGACATGCCAGGGCCCTGGGGAGGACACAGAGGGTACCCAGGCAACTGGGAACAATGAGTAGCCACCACCTCTAAGAAAGTGGGGTAAGGTACCTGGTAGGTGCTCAGTGAGGTACAGACAGATATGAGTGGGCAGATGGATGGATGACTATGCAGTGCTTCTGGGAAGCTCAGTGGGTCTGAAGTTGGGAGAAGATACCTGTTGGTGCTCAATGATGGATGGATGCATGGATGATTAGATGGATGAATGCATGGATAAATGCATAAATGCTTGGACAGATGGGTGGTTAAATGCATGGATGGGTGGATGGATGGATGGATGCATGAATGGGTGAATGGATGGATGGGTGGATGGATGGGTAGATGGACGGATGGTTGGATGGATGGGTGGATGGATGGATGGATGGATGGGTGGATGGATGGATGGACGGATGGTTGGATGGATGGGTGGATGGATGGATGGATGGACGGGTGGATGGATGGATGGATGGATGAATGGATGGACGGATGGTTGGATGGATGGGTGGATGGATGGATGGATGGATGGATGGATAGATGGACGGATGAATGGATGGATGGATAGATGGATGGATGGATGGGTGGGTGGGTGGATGGATGGATGGATAGATGGATGGATGGACAGATGGTTGGATGGATTGGTGGATGGATGGATGGATGGATGGATGGGTGGGTGGATGGATGGATGGATGGATGGATGGATGGATGGATGGATGGAT
>CM052657.1:114189168-114231726 GCA_028533165.1 Leontopithecus rosalia | reverse complement strand
GAGTGCACACACCCTCCTGTCTTCTGTGTGTGAGTGCACACCCTCCTGTCTTCCGTGAGTGCACACACCCTCCTGTCTTCTGTGAGTGCACACACACTCCTGTCTTCTGTGTGTGAGTGCACACCCTCCTGTCTTCCGTGAGTGCACACACCCTCCTGTCTTCGGTGAGTGCGTGCACACACCCTCCTGTCTTCTGTGAGTGCACACACACTCCTGCCTTCCATGAATGCACACACACTCCTGTCTTCTGTGTGTGAGTGCACACACCCTCCTGTCTTGTGTGTGAGTGCACACACCCTCCTGTCTTCAGTGAGTGCACACACCCTCCTGTCTTCTGTGTGTGAGTGCACACACACTCCTGCCTTCCGTGAGTGCTCCAGCAAGTGAACGGAGCCATGGCTTCGAGTTGTCTCCAGGTCCCACCTTGGCCAGGCACCAGCTGGGCCTAGGAACAAAGGCCCGTGGGTGGCAAGCGCTGAGGGGCGCCTCTCCACCTTGGCAGCTCCAAGTCCCTGTCCTCTCTGTTCCCTGCGCTTGCACAGACACCTTGTGGGAGCTGAGCCTGCCCCTCTTCCTGGGCCTTCCTCTTCCCTAGACCTGCCAGACCCTCCTTCCCAGGTCCCTCTCCTAGTGAGGCACAGCCCACCCTAACTTATCTGCCAGCCCCCTTTCCATGTCCTAGGCCAGGGGTCCAGACTTTATCCCGAAAGGCCAGAGAGTAAATATTTCAGCCTTTGCAGCCACACGCTCCCTGTGGCAGCCTCTCAGCTCCACTTTTGTAACAAGGAGCAGCCAGACAGTATACCTACGAATGGAGTGGTGGTGTGCCAATAAAACTTTATTGACAAAAGCAGGCAGCAGCCCTGGGTTCCGGTCACGGCTCAGTCACTCATAGCTGTAAAGCCTCCAGAAAGGGATGGAGCCTCTCAAAGTCTGTTTTCAGCGATGGTCACTGCACCCACCACACAGTGCTAACACGTGCATTGAATGAGACATTCCACATCACACATAAGTTGTAATATGAGTTGCTTCTGTGTAAACATACCAAGCTTCTTCCACACCTCGGGGCCTTTGCTTATGTTCTTCCTCCTCCTGGGATGCCCCTCCCTCCTGTCCATCTGCCCAACTCCTACTCACCCTGCAAAACCCAGCTGTGACAGTCCCTCCTCTCCACGCTTCCAGCGACGCCCTTCACACTCCTGGCACTCTCAGTGGCTCCGGTAGCATGTGACGTGTCTTTCTGTCGTGGACGATCCCACTCAGTGGTGATGATCTGCTCCGCGTCTGTCTCCCCCACCAGCCTGCACCCTCGTCACTGTCACTCACCACTCCGTCGGCAGCATCTGACATGCAGAAGACGCTCAGAACTCATTCATTCCGCAGGGAGCTATTCACGAGGGCTGGGTGTGCCAGATACTGTTTCCAGAGCTGGGTTACTGGGGAGCAAAGCAGAGAGGCCCTGCCCTCACAGAGTCAGCAGGCCTGTCGCCTGCAGGGAAATGGCAGCTGCTGGGGGTGTGAAGCCGCTGCAGGGCTGGAGAGTGCTGGGGAGGGGAGGGCAGGCTTCCTAGGTGGGACAGAGACAGCTTCCTAGAGTTGGGGTGTTTCAGCAGAGGCCGGACAGAAGCGTAGGCATGGGCCGCATGGGCATGGGCTAGAGCACCGCCAGCAGTGGGAACATCAGGTGCGAGGGCCCCGTGGCAGGACCAGACCTGCGCTTGGGAAACAGCAAGAATGCAGCACAGGTGTAGCTTCTGGGGGGGGGTGTGGTCAGAGAGGCTGAGCCCACCTCAGTGAGGCCTGGGGAACACAGAGAAATCCCTGGGCCATGCAAGGGTCTTGAGCAGGTAAGAGGTGTGATGGGTTTGGCTTTCTAAAAATGGCTCTGGGGCCAGGTGGAGAAGGGACAAAGCAGCAGATAATTGAGGAGACTGGGCCAGAGCCAGGCACAGGGCTCAGGAGAGGGGAGGGTGGCTCAGGCCAGAGCAGAGACCATGGGTGGGCAGCAAGAAGGGGCCGGAGTCGGCTGCGACCTGCAGGCACTTGCCAACTGATTGGCTGTGGAGGGTGAGAGCAGGGCAAGGCTTGTGGCCCCCAGCAACTGGACAAGGTGCCAGAGCAGAGACGGGGTGATGTTCCATGTGATGCTGGGCAAGTTACATTTGAGCAGCCCGTTGGGTGTAGGGTAGAGCCTGCATGGGTTGGGCTGGAGAGTGAGTCTGGGGCCACAGCAGTCTGATGGCATCTGAAGCCAAGACTTGATCAGGTCACCCGGGGGTGTGTGTGGCCAGAGAGGAAGACACAGAGGACTGAGCTCAGAGGATGGGGAGCTGAGGAGGAGGCCACAGCAGGGGTCGGAGGCATCCAGCGGGTGAGAAGGGGACATCTGGAGAGCCTGGCCCAGCCCAGCCCAGCAGAGCACATGCCAAGAGGCATTGGCTGTGTCAGCTGAGATGAGGGTTGCATATTGGCCCTTCCCCTCACAGCATGGAGGCCACGGGCACCTTGCTGATAGCTGATATGAATCTGGTTTTGTGGGCTCAAGAAAGAAGAGGGCCCCAGAGAAATAAAAACAGGTGTCCAGACAAGTCCCTGTGCACAGATGTTCACTGCAGCACTATCCATGATAGCCAGAAAGCAAAGCAGCCCGGATGCCCCTGGCAGGTGGATGGATGGACAGACCAGTCCAGAGAATGGAATATTATTCAGCCCTTAAAAGGAACGAGGGACTGACACGGCAGGCTGGAGTGTGGGAAACAGGACGCTGCGTGAAAGGAGCCAGACACAAAAGGCCACACATTGTGTACTGTCTGATTCCGTTTCTGTGAAATGCCCAGAGTTAGCAAATCTGTAAGACAGAAAATAGATGAGTGGTTGCCAGGAGATGGGGGAGGAGGAGCGGGGAGTATGTGAGTCAGCCTGCACGCTCACAACCGACGCCGCAGGCTGTTTCTTAAACAACACACGCTTACTTTTTCACTGTTCCGGAGGCTGGAAGTCAGAGGCCAAGGTGCCATCAAATTCAATTCCCAACGAGGCCTCGCTCCTTGGCTTGCAGATGGCCTCTTCTGACTGTGTCCTCACATAGCCTGTCTCTGCTGCACTGAGAGCGAGAAGGGGCACAGGTGTTTCTTTCTCTTCCTATAAGGACTCTCATCCTAAGGATCAGGGCCCCACCTTCCCCACCTCATGTGACCTTCGTCATCTCCTTAAAGGTCCTGTCTCCAAATACAGTCAGATTAGGCATTGGGACTTCAGCCTGTGTGTTTGACGGGGACGCGGTTTGGTCCGTACAGGGAGTGACTGCTTCCAGGCTGTGGGGTTTCCTTTCGGGTGACTTAAAGGTTCCGAAACTAGATAGCAATGCGGTTGCACAGCATTGTGAATGTGTTAACTGCCACCAAATTGGACTTTTTTAAATGATTTTTTTTTAGTTTTGTAAATTTCACCTCAATTACAAAAAAAAAACATGGAGGAGAGGAGAGGACCTGGGCACAGTGAGCAGAGGCCACTTTGGGAAGGAGAGTTGCTGAAATGGAGACATGGGGTCTGGAGACAGTGTCATCCAAGTCTTCCGTGTCTCGGACGATTTGGGAGGTGGGGTCCCTGCCGCGGCAGCCTCATCCTTCAGCAGGGAGAGGAGGAGATGCTGGCCTGGCCAGGAGCCTGGCTGCTCATCCGCAGGGACTAGGCGGACAGGGTAGGAATGGACGTGGGGAGACATCAGCTCGCCGAAGGACAGTGCTAGAAGGGCTGAGAGATGCCATCCCGTTAGGGGCATGCACAGCCTTACAGGGGTGGGGTTTGGGGGTAAGCCCTGGGCATCTTGTTATGAGATCATGGGGACAGTCAGGCATGAGTGGGCAGGTCTCAGTCTCAGGGCCTGTTGCACTAGGCGGGTGCAAGGGCAGGAGCGGAGAGGGCAAGGAATGGACAGGCCGGGAACTCACAGTCTAGGTGTTTGTTGAACCAATGCACACATCCTGCTTCCGAGAGCTTGGGGAACCCCACGGAGGGGGATTCACCTGCCCCAGCTCCCGGGGCCTCATGCTGCAAATAGTGGCAATGGTAAGATTAAAGCACGTAACAGCAGCTGGTGCAGATGTCCCACTTCCTCTCTCCAAGGCCCTTCTAAGAGCCTCACATGCACTGCCACATCCAGGCCAACACGTCTGCAATGGCAGGTATCAGGACAAGGGAGAAAACGGAGGCAGGGAGAGGCGGTTTTGCTCGCCCCACATCATGAAGCTGTAGGTAGTGGAACAGGTTTGGGACTTAGACCTTCTGGCTCCAGCATCTACCTGCCTTTTTGGTTTGCTTTGCTTTGCTTTGGTCTGGTTTGTTTTTGTGAGACAGATTCTCACTCTGTTGCCCAGGCTAGAGTGCAGTGGTGAGATCTCAGCTCGCTGCAACCTCTGCCTCCCATGTTCAAGCAATTCTTTGCCTCAGCCTCCTGAGTAGCTGGGATCACAGCTGCCCGCTATCACGCCCAGCTAATTTTTTTTATTTTTAGTTGAGATGGGGTTTCACCATCTTGGCCAGACTGGTCTTGAACTCCTGACCTTGTGATCCACCTGCCTCAGCCTCCTAAAGTGCTGGGATTGCAGGCATGAGCCACCACACCCGGCCTTTGATACCTCAACAAAGTGTTATGAGAAAACCATTCTCAAACATCATAGCTGTCCCCATTTTTAAGTACACAGTGCAGTGGCATGCGTACCTTCACAGGATTGTACCCCCACCATCTCTCTCTCGCTCCAGTACACTTTTAGATGCCAAAAGGAAGCCCCGTGCCCTTTAAGCAGTCATTCCCTCCCTGTTTCCCCATCCCTGGTCCCTGGCGCCCACCAGTCTGTTTCCTGCCTCTATGGACGTGTTGGCCCTTGGCATCTGGCTTCATCCACTGAGCAGGGAGTTTCTGAGATGCGTCTCTGTGGCCACATCTGTCAGAACTTCCACTTCTTTCCTTCTTTTTTTTTCTTTTTTGAGAACAAGTCTCACTCTGTCACCCAGGCTGGAGTGTAATGGCATGATCTTGGCTCACTGCAACCTCCATCTCCCGGGTTCAAGCGATTCTCCTGCCTGAGCTTCCTGAATAGCTGGGATTATAGGCGCCAGCCACCATGCCTAGCTAATTTTGTGTTTGTAGTAGTGACAGGGTTTTGCCATGTTTGCCATGCTGGTCTCGAACTCCTGACCTCAGGTGATCCACCTGCCTCGGCCTCCCAAAGTGCTGGGATTACAGGCGTGAGCTGCCATGCCTGTCATTCCTTCTTAGGTGTCAACACCAGTCAGCCCATGCTGTGCCATCTGCCACCAGGATGGGAACCAGGTTTGGTTTCCCAAACCCCTTATGAATATGTTTAGCCATAGGCCTCCTTATGTGATCAGAGGGCATGTGCAGGAGAAGGTGTGAGTGTCACTGAAAGTGTTTGGAACTGTTTTGTTTTTTTTCTTTAAAGCAAGCCTCAATTTAGGGTAACACAGTCATTCACACATAGCACCCTGGGCAGAAAAAGACCACATGTGGTCAGCGTTCTGGGAAACCATGCGTGGTCGGCGTTCCGGGAAACCACGCGTGGTCAGTGTTCTGGGTGTGTGCATTTGTTTGTGCCTTGCTTGTTTCCAGGCAGATACGCCGTTTGGATAGGAACCCATTATCTCTGTCCACCCGGCTCAACAAGCCCAGCCCCGCTCCACTCAGAAGCCCCGGAGCTGTGCCTTTCATCTGGGGCTCCTTGGAGTCCTGGGATGGCTTTGCTCTCACTCATGGCGCTTCCTGAGCCTGCGTGGTCGACCAGGTCAGCTGCCAGTCTGACTTGAGTTAACTGGCAGTAAGGGGACTGCCTTCTACAAAAGGAACTGAGTGTGACCATTCCCAAGTCGCAGTGCCTCGGATCCACCCTCTGGCTGCAGACAAACTGCTGTCCCTTCTCACTCATCCCAGAGGGAGGCTGGGGGCAGCCTCTTTGTATCCCTCAAGGTCCCATCTGCATCTGGGGAGGCACGGGACACTCATTTGTTGGGTTCCAACTGGGGAGTATATTTCCCTGTGTTCCTAACACAGATCCCTGCCCTCTGAGTCGGTTTAACCCCACGGCTCCGTCTCTATGGCAATAGTTAACAGGGAGCCAGCAGGGAGGCTGTGGGCTCCGCATACACCTGCCTGTTCTTCCCCCGACACTGGGTGCTTGCGTATTCATTTATGCTCCTTTTACAAAGCATGTATAGCATAGAACTCTAAACACAATAAATGCCTTCGCTGAGCCCCATAAATAACTTCTGGAAAATGTCAGCCAACAAAACTCGTCAGAACACCTCCCGCCTCCTTTGCATGAGGAAAATCACCTTGTGGCTCTGGGAGTTTTCTTTTGTTGATATAAATGTTTGCGCATAGAAGCTGAAGACAGCCCACAGCCCCCATCCAGCGTCGTGGGGGAACAGAGGTTGTGTTGCTGACAACACAATCTGAATGCTTGCAGGTAGGGCTGGGGCCCCCAACCCAGGACCTTGGGAGGTCACTTATCCTGAGTCTTGACCCACGGTGGTGGCATGGGCCACCTCATTTCCACCTTGTGCCTGCCCCATGTGGGATGCAGAGCAGGGGTAGCAGCATCCATTTACCCATGAGGAAACCTCCCAGAAAGAGGAACAGCCTTGGCCTAGAATATAAACCACAAAGCGATGGGGCCAGAATACCAACACTTTGCCTGGGATGCCAGCTCCTAGGATATCCCCCCTCTACCATGGTGCCTCTTACATCAGGAAGCAGATTACCTACCAGCTTCATCACTAGAAAGCCCTGAAAACTGCACAGGAGTTAGTGGAGACTCGGCATCCCCTAAAGAACCCCTTAGGGGACTCTGCTGTTCTCTGGAAAAAGACCCTGAATGTAGCAGTTCCTACGGGAAGTATTGGCCAGCCTCCCACAGTCTGTCTTCCAGGCTGTGCTCCTAATAGTAATACTTCCACCACAGCTACCTGGCACTTTAAAATTTGCAATGCATTTTGACATGGTTTCCCATGTGACTCTTACAACTGCTCCATGCCAGAGCTAAGAGTTGTCATCTCCATTTTGTAGGTGGTAAAACTGTTGCTAAGTTATCAAGTGGCTTTCCCAGAGTCATCATGTATTAGTCAGCAGTTGCTGCATAACAAATTATCTCAAAATTTAGTGATTTAAACCAATTGATTCTGTAAGTCAAATTAGGGTGGGCTCTGCAGGGAGGTTCTTCTGTTCCCAGGTAGACTCTCAGCAAGTTGGCAAGGATGACCAGGGCATCTGAGTCTCATCCTCCAGCAGGCAAGACCGGGCTTACTGACATAGCAGCCGTGCAGCCTTCCGAGAGTGAATGGAAGTGTATGAGGTCTTTTGTAGTCTAGACTCAGAACTGGCACAGGGTCACTTGCACCACATGCTATTGGCCAGTATCACAGGGCTGGCAGATAGGCTTAAGTTTAAGGTCTGGGCAGATAGGCTTTGTCTCTTGAAAAGAGGAGCTGCAAAGTCACATTGCAGATGGGTGTGGGTTCAGGGAGGGGAATAATTTTAGGTCTTATTGCCGTCTACCACAGCCAACCCCCACCTGCCTTCCCAAGTGAGCTTAATTTCTCCTTCTCTGAAAATCTTTGATCCCCACAGACAGAGACACTTGCCCCTGCCTTTTGCTTTCCACCAGTTTTGTCCACCTGTGTTCCAGCCCTGATCCCAGGGAAATCTAATTTGTCTGCCCACCCTACCCACCCACACCAGATTCAGAGTAGCTTCAGGGCAAAGACCCCACATCTCTAGCCTCCTAACCAGAGCCTGGCACGTGGGCTCCATAAGGCATTGGTGAATTGGCAAAGTGCAGCTTGACCACAGGTTTCCGGTGCCCCTTTTAGTGGCCAGACCTCTGCACTCCCTGCTTTCGGTGCAGGTAAGAGCTCTTTATCCCCAGCTTCCAAACCCAGCCCCAGCAGAGCCTGGGTCCCTCCAAGATGCTAATGGGAGGTGAGGGGGCAGGGTCTCTGCACTCACTGCTTCTGTGTTAGGTTCTGGGTTATATTTCACTGAATAAGAGGCACCCATCACTAACGCGGGGAAAGAGGTGTAAAAGCCCTCTACCCACTTACCAAGTACAGCTCTGGGAAACACGGCTGAGCACAGAGAAACTCAACTGGAGCTCAGAGCCAGTGCTCCAAGTTGAGCTGTGTCCCTGCCACTGCCTGTGTGTGTGAGTTCACACATCCAGCTGCTTGGACGTGCTTTTATGGACTGTCAGGCCAGTTATAACGACAGGTCTGCCTTGCTTGGTCTCGGTGCTTGCGAGGTACAGAGAGGATGTGGCTCAGACGGCGGCTGTTCCTCCCCTGTGAGGTACAGAGGGGATGCGGCTCAGACGGCGGCTGTTCCTCCCCTGAGCTTCTGCACACATGTTTTCATTCATTGCGCACTGCCTTTCAGTTGTTCGCAGAACTGGGTCGTCCACGAAGAGAGGGAATAAAGAGAGGGAATAAAGCACATGGAGTACCGACCATGTGCTGACAAGAAGTGGGCCTTTGACAAATGACATTCTCAGTGTTGCTGTGGATAGCGATGTTTCTGTGTTGATGTGGATGTGTCTTTTCTCCTCGCATCCTCTCGGGATGGGGCGGCATTGGGGTGAAGCTCGTCTTGGGGTGAGGCTGGTCTGAACAACGCCCACTGGTCCAAGTGATTCAGTCCATAGTGAGCCTCTTTGGGGATCAGGCCCTTGCTCTGACCTCATTAGCCCAGGGCTTCAGCCGGCAGTCACAGCCAACATGCAGCCGTTGAAAGCCGCAGGCCCTTTGGGAGGAGTGGGTCTGGGCCGCCGCACCCCGGCAAGCCCTCGGTGCCATGAGCCTCCCCATCCCAGTACCCGAGGAAATTCTTCCTGCCACGATCAGCTTTTAAGATTCCCCAATGCTGAAAAATGATTCAGTTTAAATATGACACACAACCAGCTGCAAATAAGTTAAATGCTGCTGCTTAGGGTGTTAGTGGCATTTATGAATATTGTAGGGAAACATTTACTCACTGAAATTCCGCACAGTAGAAAAACATTCCTCCCTTTAGTACACGGTACGGTGCTTATTCTTGCCCACATTATTCACGCTAACGACAGTCTTGTAATGGACTTAGCTTAAGTACTTTACCCCAAAGAATCAAGCTGTGGAATGCTCTTTTTTAAAAAACATACTTTCAAAACTATTGTCTTACCTACGAAAGCTTATGGCACATAGTAGGCATTTAGCAAATGTTGGTTTCTTTCCTTTTAGACCAACATCTGGTCGGGACTGGTTTTAACTACCTTGAGGACTTTTCTCATCTCACCCAGCTCGAATGTCTCCTCCCCCGCCGGTGTATGGGGATCTGCTGCAAGTTGCTTCTTCTGATCAGGGTCTGCTAGCTGATCACCCTGTTAGATCTTGAGAGAGGTTTCCATTCCCAGTCACTGAGAAGGTGACATTTCTAGAACTCAGAGTTAGTGTCTTCCTGCCGCCTTTGAGCTGGTGTTTGGACACAGAGCTGCCTAGACGGCCTGGCCGCAGGTGTTGGCACAGCAAGACATGGTTGATGGCAGTCATCTGCTCACCACACCTCTCCTAAGCTTCCCGGCTTGGGAATTCCAGACCTTTTGCATCCTCCGAATCGGATGCTGTCTGATACTTCCAAAAGGACATCACGCTATGAGATCTGAGGAGAGGATGACTCAGGAAAGGCCCAGAGGAGCTGACAGTGCTCTGAGCAGGACATTCAGTGACATGGAGTCCTCTGACAGCAGTAGCTCTTGGAGACATTTTTATACGTATGGCCATATGCATGTGCGAACACACACCCCACTACCACAGCAAAACCTGCTGCATAGAGGGTTCTTTCTTAGCTGAGCAAAGTATAAGAATGAACTTTGAGACAAGTGCAGTGGCTCACGCCTGTAATCCCAGCACTTTGGGAGGCTGAGGCACGCAGATCGTTTGAGTTCTGAGGCAGGAGTTCGAGAGCAACCTGACCAACACAGTGAAACCCAACCCTGTCTCTACTAAAAATATAAAGATCAGCTGGGAGTAGTGGTTCGCACCTGTGATCCCAGCTACTCAGGAGGCTGAGGCAGGAGAGTTGCTGGAACCCATGAGGTGGAGATTGCATTGAGCCGAGATCACATCACTGTACTTCAGCCTGGGTGACAGAGCAAGAGTCCATCTCAAAAAAAAAGAACTTTGGGGCCTCCAGAACACACCTTGAGGAGTCAGGGTTTTATGTGGGATTTGTTTTGTTTTTTTTTAAGTGGGTTCAGCCAGCTTTGTAAAGGAACCTGCTCTTACTTCTGTCCCTAGAGTACTCAAAAGAACACCTAGGAGAGTGCTGGCTCCTGGGAGCTGCTTTGTCACCATTTGAGAACACCTGTTCTTGCTTCTTTCCTTAGTTTGCTTCTCCCACATTGACTCTCTCCATCCTCTTCCTCAGGTCCAGGAGACATGGTTTCACCCACAGAGTGTTTGTATAATGTTACACCAAGTAAGGCTGTGTGGCATGGCTCATAAGTCTAAACAGTATGAGACTTGATTAGTCACCTATTACGCATGGCAGTATTACCATAAAATCAGTGGCTCCACCAGCATGCATTTACTCTCTCGTGGTGTCTTTGGGTTAGGAGAGAGGCATGCTTTAGCTGGGTCTTCTGCAAGGCTTCACTCAGCCTGTGGGCTGGGCTGCATTCTCATCTGGAGGCTGACTGGGGAGGGAACCACTTCTGAGCTCTCACAGGTTGTTGGCAGAATTCAGTTCCTTGCATTTTTAGGATTAAGGGCTTCATTCCTGGAGGCTGGAGGCTGCTCTCAGCAACCAGAGGCCACCTGTGTCTCCTTGCAGTGGGGTTCCCTGAGGTGACTGCTTGCTTCATGACGCCAGAGAGAGAGGGAGAGAGAGACTCCAGCAAGAAAATTGGTACCATCTAATATAATCATGTAATCATGTGCATGAAGTCACATGCATCTTGTCCCCTTTGCTGTATTCTACTTGGAAGAAGCACATCTCAGACCCAGCAGACACTCAGTGGGAGAGAATCACATCAGGGCCTGAGGACCAGAAGGTAGAATCCAGGGCCACCTTAGCAGTTTGTCTACCACAAGGACCATAAGCACATTTCCAGCCCCACATGGGGTCCGACAGTGCTTTATAAAAATGTCCCGTAAAGGTAAGGAGACAAGGGACCAAGCAGAAAAGTTAAAACTGTGGCTTATTCATTATTAGCAGTGAGATTTTTATCTAACAACATAGGCTTCTTTTGAAAGCTTTTGGTTATTTGAAACCTCTTTTTCAGGAGGCTTAGAACCTTTCTGAGTACTCTATTCTCCAGCCACTCCTCATAAGTTGTAATTCCTGCTTTTAAGCTAAGAGATTCTTTTCGCAAGCGTCCAGGTTAAGCCTCCAGCAGCCTTCGAGGCACACTAGGTTCGGAGGTGGTGGTTTTGACCTTTATCCCTACCTCTGCCATCCTCAACCCTTGAAGAAACCGTCTCTCATTTTTGTTCTTGGTTCTCACCTCTACTAGACTCATTGTACCCATTTTTTCAAACAATTGTGTACAAGGATTCCCCTTAATATCTCTCTGTTTTGTTTTTTTGGTTTTTTTTTTTTTTGAGATGGAGTCTCACTCTGTTGTTCAGGCTGGAGTGCAATGGCGCGATCTCGGCTCACTGCAACCTCCGCCTCCCAGGTTCAAGCAATTCTCCTGCCTCAGCCTCCCAGGTAGCTGGGACTACAGGTGCCCGCTGCCACACCCAGCTAAATTTTTTTGTATTTTTAGTAGAAACATGTTTTTACCATGTAAGCCAGGATGTCTCAATCTCCTGACCTCATGATCCACCCACCTCAGCCTCCCAAAATGCTGGGATTACAGGCATGAGCCACTGAGCCCGGTCTGATTCCCATTATCTTTAAATGAAATTCTTACAGAAAAAAAATTCACAATATAATAATTTCAAAAACATCAAGATAATAACTTTTATGATTCAATGCACAGTCAGAAGAAACAAATACCCTTGTACGTATTTCAAATGGAGGGGATTGAATGCAGGAAATTGTTTTCAAAAGTATTGGAAAGGCTGGAGGAGCATAAAGGGGTAGGTGATACCACCCAGAGATTGGTCACTACAGGAAGCTGTGATGTCCCTTAGGGTTACAGGAGTAAAAAGAACTAAGAGGTATTGCTGAGAGCATGAGGAGCACCCCATTGACATTCCTCAGGTGCCACCCATGCCAGCCACTAAGTCCAGCTCTGCACAAATGCCTCCCATCAGCAGAGCCTGACTGCTGCCCTGGCAAGAGAGTGGGAAATGCAGTGTGTGTACTTAGCCTCTGAGAGCACAGAAGGGCAGGAATGGGGCTGAGTACCAAGAGACAGCACACATCCCAGAGGTGACGGTGGGAACAGAGGAGAGGACAGCATGACAGAGCAGGATGACGATTTGCAGATGCACACAGTTAGGCACCCTGGCCTGGAGAACAAAGGACGGGGCGGATGACCCTGCAGTCACCTTTAGTGCCACGATGGGTGACTGCTGCACTCACACCCCTAGGGGCCCTGCCGCTGATGGTGCAGTTTGGGGAACTGGTGAGCAGTTCTTTCGAAGCCCCAGCTAAACAAAGGACATTCTTCCCTTGATGTTGAAGTCACTGGCATTTCTGAAGAATTCAGTGTGTATTCAAGCCATGCCCCAAACACTCTGTGCTTCTTGTGGAAAGAATTTAGTATCTGAGCTCAGATGGTTAGAAAAAGATGCTTCAGTTGTGTAGCGTTGGGTGGGACCTTTGGAAGTCATGTAGGCAGGGTAATTGGCTGCTGAATGTCCACATCCCAGCCATGTCCGCGGCACGCCAGTGGTACCTGCACAGCACCTGGACAGCCATAGCTGACCCACGAACCTCCACACCACATCCAGGGGGCAGAACTGCCTCAGTGAGAATTCTGCTCACAGAGTGGTGCCCGGAGCCCAGCCCCACCCACCGCTGCCCTCAGAAAGAACAGGCCTTCCCCAACAGTTGGGTGAGCACACCTCCAAGACTCAGGGGAGCCCAGCGCCCACAATTCCCCATGGTGGTACCTCGGCTCCTTTACACACGGCCTGCCTGGAGAGGTCGGCATCTCTGACTCCTGCATGTAACCTTGACATCCAGATGGCTAAACGTTCATTGAGAACCGACCTCCAGGCGTGCCCGTCTGAGACTGGGGAGAAAGCCTCAGAGTGTGTGCCCGGGAGCGGTGGCAGTCACTGAGGGAAATCCTCACAGCCCCGCTAGGTGTGATGCACGTGGAACAAATCGAGAGTTGCTCCCTTCGTCCTGGAAGGAGCCAGGGAGCCCCTTGTCTCCAGACGTGAGTGGAGAGGGGTCCAGGTGCTAACTGGAGGAAATGCATGGGGCACAGAGAGAAGGTGCCCAGGCTGGCAGTGAGCTGGGAGTCTTGCCTCAGGCCTGCCTGGCACATGGAAGCCTGGGCTCAGGTCGTTGGGGAATGAGGACTGGACTCCTTTTGGTTCCAGAAGAGAGAAAGCATAGAGGTCATTTTTCCAAAGAAAAGAATTCCCCATTTCCCGTCTCTCCTCCATTCCTCCTCACCATGTGTGCACAGACGTGTGTGTGTGTGTGTGTGTGCATATGTGCATTCATGTACACGCATGTGTGTGAGTATGCATGTGTGTGTGCATGAAGCTGTGCACATGTGTTCACCTGTGTCAGCACACGCGTACCTCAGGAACATACAGCTGTTAAGTCTCGCCTGTCATTCCTGCATGTTTCTGGGTAATTGGAGGCCTCTGTTGGGCCAAGAACAGCATTAATTCCTCTCCCCATCTCCAGCCCTCCCTCCCAGGGAACCCTCGGGGCCTCCCTGCCATGGGGGTGTGATGGATGAGTGAATTTCAGTCGGGACACTTTCCACACACCCTCGTGGGTTCTCCCCACCGTCCCCTGAGCTGGCACCTTCCCCATCCCCACTTTTTCACCAACGAAGGAATCACAGGGCTAAGATTCTAGGGGACATTCCTGCAGTCCCATCACCCATGGCATCAGGGAACAAACTGACACCCAGGGGCTGTGGACACCAGACACCAGGCTCCTTGTCTGTAGCCTCGGGAGGTGTCCCTGGGTGCCATCCATCCACTTTGTGCTAAACCAGCTGGAGAAGGCGATGAGTCCCACATCAGAATTGGCCATGGCACTTTTCACAAGACTTTACAGTTTATGAGCATGTATGTTCAGGCAGTCAGTATTTATGGGCATCTCCCCAGTGCCAGGCCCTGGGGATTCAGTGGCATCCAGGGGCAGTGTGGACCTTGCCTGCATGGAGCTGCTTCCAGCGGTCCATTGCTTCCCCTCCACCTTCCAGCAGGAGCTATTCCTGATGCAGAAGCTGAATCTTAGCGAGGTTAGGAACCTGCTAGGGGTCACCCATGGGGAGGTGCCAACCCCTTTTGCTCTGAAGCTCCACCCTCACCCACTTCTGGCCTTCCTAGTCAGACTGATGTAGGGGATTTAGGGACTTCGGGGAAGGTGGAGCCTCTGCTGTGTGCAGCTGCAAGCTCCTCACCTTCCTGGCAAGATGGGGTGTCTCCAAGCATGGGAACCTTTAAACTTCCAGCACAGCGGGACAAAAGGATCTCGTGTGCTGCCATGTCAGGCGCTGGAGCAGGGTGCACAGGGCTGTTGTGGAAACCCTTGCTATTTTTACCTGCTGTCTCTGCGGCTTCTGCCTCCCACTGAAATCCCAGCGAGCAGCAGCAGCCCCCTGGGTCCCTCGAGTGCCAGGCAGGGCTATTTTTAGGACCCACTGATTTGCTCATAGATCACATCAGACCATGGGCAGAAAGAAAGGGCTGCAGGAACCAGGAGCCCACGTGCATCGGAGTTCTACAGCCCTCCACCATGCCGCGTGCAGGCAGGATTCACGTTAGGTTCAGGATCCCCCAGGCCACCCCGAGAATGACCCCACCTCCCCCAGTGCCCCGCTGCATGCCCATGCCCACCCTCCATGGCACCCATGTCCCCAGGAGGGCTGGGGCAGCAGGCATGGACAGTGGGCAGGCACAGCCCCGGCTCCAGCCCCGGCTCCACCCTTACCTGGATGTGTGACTTCAAGCCAGTCACTGACCTTCCCTGGGTCCACTCTTCTCATTTTTGAATCTTTACAGAGCGTCTGTTCCAAGTGGATGGGCTAATGGGAATCAAAGGAGTGAGTTACACCACAGACTCTCCGAAACACTAGGCAGGGAAGTGCCACAGCCAGCGTGCAGGTGACAGCGCCTGGCGTGCTTTTCACGTCGGCCGTGAATGTGAGAACAGGAACAAAGCCCATCTTCCTTGCGTGCGATTGAGTCCAGGCTGCCTCCCTGCCACACCTCCCTGCTCAGGAAAGTGAGGGCTTCCGTCTCGGGCCCTGAGGGATGTCCAGGCCAGCAATTCAATAAAAAGGAATGAACCCCATCAAAAAGGGAGGAGCGCTCCCTCCCTGCCGGGCTGTGGCATTCCCCCTCTCGTGGGACGTACTGATTGGGAAGTGTTTGAAGGCCGAGAAGTCCTTGCAGGTATTTGGAAGGAGGCTCAGCCCCCAGCCCTGTGCCCTTACCCTGGTACAGGGCAGACAGCTGGCTGTGACCTTGCAGATGGAATTGGCAGCATGTCTGTGGATTTTCCCCAAATCTCTCCTTGCCTCCTGCTGCCGCAAACCCCGCTAAAAATGCACTGCCCGGAGGAAAGCACAGTGCACACCTTGGGCCAAAGCCACCTCCACCGAGGTGCAGCGCCTTCCCTCTGGGGTCGGCTCAGGGCATCTGCGTAGCCAAAACAGGCTTCACTGCCTGGCTGCCCACCGCCCAGAAAGCAGGGCTCTGAACTGCTGGGACGGAGGGAACACCAAGCCTTGCAGAATGAGAAAGCAATGACGGGGGATGAGGACAGCAGAGGCCTCTGAGTGACACCTCCAGCCCGTCCTAACAGCTGGGCTGAATCACGGCCTCTCCCTGCTAATGCCATGCGTAATTGCACTGGGTTTTCAGGCGTCCTTCACCCGTACTTATTTAGACTAGTGACTGATGCATTGCCATGGAAACCGGCACTAGGGGAAAAAAAAGCCCCTGGTACAGTGGGAAGTGGAAGGACGCGGCTCCAGTCTGGAGCTTACAACTTGTGTCAAAGAACCGGATTTTCAGCTCATGTGGATGTTCAGTCCCCAGAAGTCAAATTTGTGAACTTCCTCCTCGTGGAAGAAACACTCCCGGAGCCATTTTCCTTCTTCATCTGATTGTTTTCTTCCTTCCTTCTTCAATTCAGCCCCCAGAGGGCTGCAACTTTTTTTTTCCCCGTTGGATTAACAGGCAGTAGTAGATGAGGCCGCCCCGTGGACTCAGTCTCCGCGGAGATCCTGAGGAGCAGCGGTCTGAGTGAGATGGTCACGCCCAGGTTAGAAAGGATGGCCGAGAATTCACGGTTCAAGAAGAAAGTTCATTTTGGAGGTACGGTGCCACCTCCCGAACCTGCCGCGGGCTGGTGCGCGAAGCCTTTGTTCTTTACGAGAGCCGTGGGGACGGGAGGACCGCGGGACTCGGGCAGTCCTGCCAGCGCTTGGTGAGACGGGGTGGCCGTGGCTTTGCTCTTCGTGTGTTTGAGAGGGTCTGTGTTCTGCTTGCCGGGTGTCCCGGGGCTATTGTTTCCATCACGGCTTTCGCCTGCTTCTGATTTAGAATGGAAATAAAGATAGCCTCAGATCACCCGGTTGAAAACAGGCTTCTCAGTAGCAGCCAGAATCCCAGGGGGCCTGTTTATATTCCCGAGGGTCCCTTTGAGCTGCTGGTGGGTTTTTAAGACAAACTGGAACATGTCTTCCTGGCAAGCACTGCGGTTAACCTGAAAGGGAGGTCAGCTGCATTATGAGGCGCTGTGGCCGCAGGCGTGGATTGTTCCTTTTGGGGTGTGTTCGTTCCTAACCGACAAACTTACTGAAGTCCCCACAAGGCTGGCCTAGGGCAACGTGCCTGCTCACATGTGCAGCCTGCCTTTCTTCACAGACTGCATGGCTGGGCGAATGGCTGCTGTTGTTTTAACCAAGTGGACAGTGTGCCCCTTCGGCATGGTAGCAGTGGAGAGAGAGAAACACCACGTGCGTTTATAGACTGCATAATGCCTCGTATCCACTTCTGCATAGCTTCTCTCCACCTGCTTCCTCTTGCCTGCAAAGGCCAAGGAGAGCAGGAGCAGCCAGCCTGGGAGGGGTCCAGTGGGAGGGAGGGGACCTCCGGGACTCGGTCCAGTGAGAAGTGAGGCGCCTCCCATGAGGGAGCCTCCCTCCCAGATGTTTCTTTGTGGTTGAAGAGATCCATGCGCACCATGAGCCCCCAAGACTATGGTGACCCCTGCCCAGTCTCCCCACTGGCCCTCACCCACCTGGCGACCCTGAGTTTTGTCAGTGACATGTAGAATCTTTTGGGGTGCCCTGTGTTGGTGGGTGGCAGGGAACCAGCCCTGAGCATCTGGCCTTGGCTTGTTGAGGTCATGGCTGGGGGCAGAGCGGGGGTGGTCTTTGTTCCCTTGTGGCACCAGTGGGACCCACCTCATTCTCCCCAGGAAGGATTCTGATGGAGATGGGTCCCCTTGACCAAGGTCCTAGCGCTGAAAGCCAAGCTATGAAGTCGCAGCTGTCTTCCCACACGATCGGGGCGGTTTCCTTGAGCTCAACAGGTCTTTTTTTCTAGATGTCCTATTTCCGAAGCCTCAGCTGCCGGCATCCTTAAAAAAGATTATAAAGCTAAAAAGAATCCTCCCGCCTCCACCCATTCCTAGATTTAAATCCAAGCTCCGCCGCATGCCCTTGGACACGGCCCTCTCCTGGGTAAGGAGGCCTGTCTGGGAGCATCCTTGGACACCTCGTGCCAGGAGATGCTCAGGGTGTTTGCGCCAAGAATGGTGGCTCTGATTGACACCGGCCTCCTCCGAGGTGCTCTGATTGGCCGGCGAAGGAGGCCGACCACAAAGAGGGCCCTAAGGGTGTTCCCTGGGGTTAGGCAGTGGGTATCGGAGGGGCAGGCATGGGGCCAGGGGCACACAGGGTAAGGCTCCTCCAGACACCCTGCCCACAGCCAGAGGCAGGCTCTCCTCCCCTCTGGGCCCAGGCCAGGTTAGCTCAGCCATGGACAAGTCTTTTGGAGTCTGGCCACCATTCCCCACCCTTCCTCCCCACTGGTGACCCCAGCCCTGGGCTGCCTGGGCTGCCTGGGCCAGGGGCATGTAGGTCACGTTAACCAGGCATTCCTTCTGGACAGAGAGAGAGAGGAGAGAGGGCTGTTCTGGAAACAGAGCCGCTTAGGCATGGACACTTCCAGCCGAGCTCGTCAGCAAATGCAAATCAGGCACAGATTCATCCATTTACTCTGATTTCCATTTAAACTGTGAGTTTGGCTCGATGCATTGGTGTACATGCCTCCACTGAGCTCCTGGGCTGATTTTTTTTAAAACATTCTAATTACTATAGAGTAGAAACCAACTCAGTGACAGCCAACAGCTTTAGTCATTTGTCCAGACAATTTGGGAGGGTAGTAATTGGAAAGCATCACCAAAAGCTGAGCGTGGCCTCCCCTCTGATGGCGTCCCCAGCCTGGCTTGGCCCCAGAGCTGCCGGAAGTGCTGGTGTGGGCAGAAGAGAAGTCCACCCAGCTCTCCCCATGGGAACTGCATGCCCAGTGCGGGAGGCGTCCACTAAGCTTGCAAAGCAGGCAAAGGAGCCCAGTGATGGGAGGTCAAGAGCGGAGAGGTGAGCACCCTCCCTTCTGGGCTGGGTAAGCCTGGGCAGAGCCCGTCCCATTCTCCAATGAGGGTCCCTCCTCCAAGAACCTAGGATTCCACATTTTTCCCATATTCCCAAATAATTCTCAAGTGTAGCGTTATAAAAAAATATCATCTACAGGGCACTGTTCTCCTCTAAGACTTATCCTTTAAAAAATGTTATAGGTGGGACTGTACCTCACACCTGTAATCCCAGTGTTACCGGAGGCTGAGGTGGGAGGATTGCTTGAGGCCAGTAGTTCAAGACCAGCCTAGGCAACATAGTGAGACTTCACCTCTACAGAAAGTTAAAAAAAAAATAGCCATGTGTGGTGGTGCACACCTGCAGTCTCAGCTGTTCAGGTGGCTGAGGCAGGAGAACTGCTTGACCACACAAGTTCAGTGCTGCAGTGAGCTATGATTGCACCGCTGTACTTCAGCCTGGGCAATAGAGCAAGACTCTGTATCTTTAAAAAAATGCTGCAGGTAAAACCAATCTTTTTGCAGCCAGATGCCATAGGATGATCTTGACTCACAGAGCCAGGAGGACCTGGGTTTGGATGGCAGCTCTGACATTCAGTAACTGGGTGACCTGGGAAGTGAACAGATCACACCTGCTTTTCTTCTGGGTGGATTCCTCTCATGGAGTCTCTGTTTGCATTACTGCAGAAATGCTAAGATACCAATCTAATCACCAGCTCTGAGTGTGTTACAGGGGAACACCATTTCACCTTCCTGTGCCTCAGTTTCCCCATCTGATAAGTGATTATTTAATGACGGTGCCTGTCTCATGGGGCTGTCTGTGGCTAAAAGGCACACATAAGGCATGGCCTCACAGTTAGGACACTGCCTGACTGGGAAAAACAGAAGTTATTGCCTAAACACACAGGGTTTTACTCATCTCACCCACCGAGGCAGGGGCCAGGCTGGCAGAGCCGCGCATGGTGATCTGGGCCTGTGGCTCTTTCCTCCTCCTCCATGTCCTCAGCGTGCTCTGGGGACAGCATGGCTGTAGAGCCTCTTCCACATTCCAGACAGGAAAGAGGGAAGGACTGAAAAGCTGCAGGCTCTGGAGATTTGGTTTGGGGAAAGAAGCCCCTCCTGGGAAGTGCCTGCTCTTATCCCATTGGCCAGAACCAAGGCACTCCCGGAGGGAGGCTGGGAGAAGAGCTGAGCTTCCTGGCCCTGGGGTAGAGGGAGGAGCTGCTGCTTGCAAATAGCTATAGAGTGAGCCAGAGCAGCTTGATGGAAGGAGGAAGGTGCTTAGCACGGCCACAAGGCAGTGCTCAGAGCTTGGACACTGGCAAAGATCTCTGGCGTGGACTTGGGCTTAGCAGAGGCCAGTGCTGCTAGCACCGGTCTTGTAGCATTGCTGTGAGCCTTCGGAAGAGAGCCTTTTACACTTAGATGGTGTGCGTGGCACATGGCGAGTTATGATGGATGGTAGAAAACGACAGATCAAGATCACATGGTGGCAGCAACGGACACCTGGGGCTGTGATGGACACCCGGCACTGTGACGGACACTGGACACTTTGACGGACAGCCAGCGGTGTGATATACACCCAGCACTGTGACGTATACCCAGCACTGTGACAGACGCCTGGTGCTGTGACGGGCACCCGGCACTGTGATGGACAGACACCCGGTGCTATGACGGACAGCCGGTGCTGTGATGGACACCCGGCGCTGTGATGGACAGACATCCAGGGCTGTGACGGACACCCGGCGCTGTGACAGACACCCGGTGCTATGACGGACAGCCGGTGCTGTGATGGACACCTGGCGCTGTGACAGACACCCAGTGCTATGATGGACACCCGGCGCTATGACGGACAGACAGCCGGTGCTGTGACAGACACCCGGTGCTATGACAGACAGCCGGTGCTGTGATGGACACCTGGTGCTGTGACAGACACCTGGCGCTGTGACAGACACCCAGTGCTATGATGGACACCCGGCGCTGTGACGGACAGACAGCTGGTGCTGTGATGGACACCCGGCGCTGTGACGGACACCTGGTGCTGTGAGAGACAGGCAGCCGGTGCTGTGACGGTCACCTGGTGCTATGACGGACACCCGGCGCTGTGACAGCCCTGCCGCCTGGAGGCATCTCCCTCCCATCTTCTTCCTCAAACTCTTGGAGGCTGACATCCCACCCTGGCATTCTGACCATGAGTGGAACACGCACCTGAGCCACGGCCTGGCTGGGCGCCCTCCGCCACCTTGTGAGCCTGCCCATCTCCCCGTCGGCTCCGGACGTGAAGCCACCGCTGTGTGGGCCATGGCTGGTCCATGCCCAAGCCCCGCTGCTATGGGGGTTCTGTGAAAGGACACACAGCTGTGCCTGGCAAATGGCTGCTTCGTAAAGTGGCAAGTCAGTACTGCAGCCCTGTTCTTCCTGGGGTGCCTCAGTCATCTTCCCTGAGCTGACTAAGGAAAACCAGCCGTGCCAGGAGCTGCTGGCTGTCCGACATGGTTTCTGTAGATCAGAGGATGGAAACACGGCCCAGCCTGCCAGCCCCTGCTTGCTTGGTCCATAGATATGGCTCCTGCGTGCTGTCAGAGTGCTGGGGACCCACCGGCACATACCCGGCAGGGCTGGTGCCACCCCGACCCACACACACCCATGTGCATGTTAAGGGAATTCAAAGCACGTGGTTCTTTCGGCAAACTTCGCCATGCACCTCGCTACTGGGGTCTTACCCAGGCAACCCAGCACCGGGCAAAGAGGAGGAGCAGAGTGGACAATACACGCCACGCACTAGCGCGCACACAGGAGGAACTGCAGTCCTCCGGGAGCTGGGAACAAGTGGAACCACGGACTCGGGTGCTTGTCGGTGCTGAATTCCAGCAGATAGGCGGCTTCCACTACTGGAAGCCAGTGTGATTCCAGGGAGGGGAGCATGGCACCCTGAGCTCATGGCACAGACCAGGGAAAGGGCTGTCGGTGCAGAGACGGGCACTGTTAGCCGAGGGAGGAGCCATCCTGCTGGCAGCTCAGTGTGAGATAAGGACCACGCCCACCCATCATGCCAGGAGTCTCCAGGAACGGAGCCCCGCCCTAGGGCGTCCCTTAGATGACAGAGTCTGAACTGGAACTGAGAGTTCTCTGTATCTGGGAACAGAGAAATGCATTTCCTGGAAGCCGCTTCTCTTTCACCCGCATAATTTCTGTCCTGTTGAAAGTTCTGGGCTCTGTTGTGAAGGGGAGGTGAACAGTTTTCTGAGCTCAGCCTGCCCAGCTGTGCTGTCCAACAGGGGTGGTCTCTTTGTGGTGCTGGTGGGCACAATAGTGGCCCCCAGAGACATTCGCATCCTACTGCCCAGAAGCTCTGAATCCGTCTGCCTCGTGGTTACGGGGAGGGAAGGTCACAGAGGGAATGCAGGTTACTGTCAGCTGACTTCAAGATGTCGAGAATACCCTGGGCGGGCTCAGTCCTTATCCTATGTGGGAGAGGAGACATAGAGCTGAGAGTCAGAGGGATGTGACGTGGTGGGTACAAGGTCCCGCTCCACCTTTGCCAGCTTTGAAGGTAGAGGCAGGGGCCAGGATCCAAGGAGCACCGCGGCCTCTGGAGCCAGGCCAGGGAAGCTAGTGGACCCTCCATGAGCCTCCAGCAGGAAGGAAGCCCCGAGGATGCTGTAACTTCAGCCCAGCAGACCTGCTCAGACATCTGGCCTGCAGCTCTGTAAGGAGAGACGTTTGTGTTGGTGAAGGCCACCGAGCCCGGTCGTCTGTGCCGGCAGCCACAGGAGCCCAGGCCGCTGTCCCCACGAGGTCCGCTTGCTGTGATGTCTGCCCGGGCATTCTGCACACGGACCTTATTTTCTGTTCCTGTCCCCTGCAAGGTCAGTCCCAGGAGCCCAGAAAGTGCTTGATGAATGATCTGCAGCTGATCGAGCGAAGAAGCGAGTGAGCCGAGCCAGCTGGCAGCATTAGCGCCCTAGGCATTGCTTTTCAAATGAAAGCTCTGTGCCCGCAGGTTGAGCAGCTCTGGGAGCCAAGGTCCCCGCCCTCGAGGTGGGTCCTGCACCCGACAGCTCGCCTGAGCAGAGACTGCGCCCCAAGAGCAGAGTCCTGGGCCTGGAAGCCCGGCGGGCGTGCTGGCTCCAAGCTCCACACACTCCCAAGGCTCTGCCTGTGTGTTTCTCTGCCTTGCAAGGAGCCCATCAGCATCTTTGGTTTTAAAAAAGAAAAGTTATTTCTGTCTTTCATCCCATCAGTAACTTCTTCCCTCCTTGTGGTTCTGATCCCGCATTTGGCTCAGCAGCCCGGGCACAGCCCGAGCAGCGTCTGGTTTAAAACCTGCAGAGACGGCAGGAGGCTACGTGGGAGGGAGGCGTGTGGGTGCAGCGCTGGGGGGATTCAGGGCTGGACAGCTCGGCCACGTTGCCACCTGGGTGACCCTGAGCACTCTAAACGGAGGGGAGGGACACTGCCGCCCAGGGCCGGTGTGGCCAGGGAAGACTCCCGGCTGCACGCGGCAGGAGCTCAGCAGTCACAAACAGGATGGCGCAGAAGTCCTGCCCCCCGCTGGCACCCAGCGCCCACTGCTGTGATGTTTGCCTCTTTGGGATAAAGAGTCAAGAGTAGAGTTCAGAGAGGATGGTAGATTTCAAGGGAGAGAAGAAGGAAAAATGTTGAGGAACTTCCCTTCACCCACATGCCTCTGTCCCTTCCCTCTCTTTCCATCTCTGTCTTGGGTGAGATTGCAGATAAATCTTCAGAAAAAGAAAAAAAAAAACATGAAGAAACCGCAGCCCCAGTACCGTCTGTTTTCTGTGCTGCGGAACCCATGACCACAGGCGTGGCCGCTCACACCCCTCACTGCCCGAGGCTCTACGCGTCCACAGCCAGGCCACTGACCGGGTTCTCTGCCCAGGCTCTCACAGGGCTCCATGGCGGGGTCTGAGGCCTGGGCTCTTGGCTGCAGGCTGAGGGAGGAGTCTGCCTCTGGGCATCCAGTTTGCGGGCAGGATTGCGCTCCCTGAGTCTGTGGGACTGGCCTCCCCAGCTCGTGGAGCTCTGTAGTCTCTGTGACTCCCCCTTCTGCCACCAGCCCGGGAAAGTAGCTGCTTTCAAAGGGCTGATTAGATGATGAGACTGGTCTGGTCCCACCTGGTGATCTCTGGGTTGCCATCAACCCTGACGTTAGCGTGGGGCTGAGGCCCGGGGTGAAGGTCGAGGGGCGGTGTAAATTCTGCCTGCCTCACCGGCCTCGTGTACTCCGGCCCAGTCCGCATTCAGCCAGGTGTCCGAAGCCCTCCGCTCGTTGTAAGCTCCCGTCCTGCCCCATTCCGTGGCCTGGAGGAGTAGTGGGACCCGGTCTTCTCCAGTCCCCTTCGCAGGTCAAAGCTCCTGTGTGGTTGTCACTTGTCCTTGACTTCAGAGCCTGGTCACTCATCACACGGCAGCCCTTAAATCGCGGCCATCTCAGGGATTTTGAGCGCAAAGGTGGTGGTGGTTTTGATCTGGGAGAGCGCCTAGAAAGCCTCTCCAGCTGCCCCACCCTTTTCTGGCCTCTGAATTTCAAGTCCTGCAGCCAGGGAGTCCATCCTCCTTTACTGCCCTGGGAAAACTGTTCTCATTCACCACCCATCCCCCTCGTCCCTGAAAGCGTAGAATCAGCAGACTCAGCTCTCAGGGCTTCCCACCCTGGACCCTCGAAGCCCGCCCGCCCGCCCGCCCCACTGGCGACCCCAGGCCTGCGGTTGGCTCCTCGTCTCTCCTCTCTCCGCGGCCTCTGCGCTCGGCCATCACATGGACTCGCTTGCCATGGCTCCACGTCTCTCCCCCGACCCCAAATCACAATACTTGCGAACTTTTGCCAGCTGGCTCTGCCACGGCCGCACGCTCCATTGGGCCGACACTGAGCATGTGTGCTAAGCCATCCCTTAACTGTGCCCTGCCTCAGCGTTCGCGTCTGTGAAATGGGTGTCCTGTAGAATTCTTCTAGGGCTTGTCCTGAGCATTTACCCATGGGATGTCAGGATGGCTGTGGTCACCGAGTGGGCTCTGTCCACCTATAGCTAACATATGACATTCCCCCATCTCTGCTGTGACTTCCTCCTCCTTCCTCAGCCAGGTCAGAGCTGACCTCAACCTTCAGGGAGCTCCCCCGCTCCCCGTTCCCATCAGTAGCCCTGGCAATCACCACCATTAGCTAAGGTCCTGCCATGTGGCAGAAGACACAGCAAAATAACCTGCCAGGTTCATGGGGCCGTGTTCATGTGTGTTCAGGGCTTCAGCTGATGTGACTCAGCTATCTGCACTCACCTTCTGATCTGTCCTGTTCAGAAATTCCACCTGCATCGGAATTCTTGTGTGTTTTGTTTTGAGACAGGTTCTCGTTCTGCCACCCAGGCTGCGGTGCAGTGATGTAATCTCGGCTCACTGTAGCCTCAAACTCCTGGGCTCAAGTGATCTTCCCCCCCAGCCTCCCAGGTAACTGGGATTATAGGCACACACTACCTTGCCCAGCGAATTTGCGTAATTTTTTTGCTGTTGTTTTGTTTTTGTTTTTGCTTTTCGCTTTTTCGAGACAGAGTCTCGCTCTGTCACCCAGGCTGGTGTGCGATGGCGCGATCTCAGCTCAGGACAACCTCCGCCTCCCGGGTTTAAGCAGTTCTCCTGCCTCAGCCTCCCAAGTAGTTGGGATTACAGGTGCACACCACCATGTCTGCTAATTTTTTGTATTTTTAGTGAGATGGGGTTTCATCATGTTGGTCAGGCTGGTCTCAAACTCTTGACCTCATGATCCACCTGCCTCGGCCCCCCAGAGTGGTGGGATTACAGGCGTGAGCCACCATGCCCGGCCAAATTTGTGTATTTTTTGTAGGTGGGTTTTGCCATCTTGGCCAGGCTGGTCTTGAAATCCTAGCCTCAAGCCATCCACCCGCTTTGGCCCCCCAAAGTGCTGGGATTATAGGCATGAGCCACTGCTCCCCACCCTTCCTGTGTATTTTAAAACCTGCCCTGGAGGTCAGCAGGGGGTCTACACATCAGAAGGCCTTTCAGCCCCCTCTGCAGGACGCATGGCATCCTCTTCCCACTCTCCGTGGTGTCTGTGCTTATGGCCAGTTTACAAAAGTAAATTTGGGACGTAGCACTTGGGGAAAAGAATGAAAAAGTTCAGTATATTATTGTCTGGGACCCCTCAAAGGGCTTGGAGGAGTGGCTCCCGGCCAGGGCAGACGAACCCAGGCTGCCTGATGCAGAGGTGCTCTGTGCTCATTTGAAGTCAGCCCAAAGGTCCTTGGCCACATCTCAGGGCCTGGCTGTCTTTGTGATGGACGCCAGAGACATCTGACCCCTGCATATTCAGTGAGTGCCCTCCGTCTGGTCACTTGACTGCCCTTTGACAAAAAGTAGGCCAGAAACGTCTGCGGCACGTGGCTCTCGTGGGGGGAGGTTTGGAAGCGCAGAGGGGACGTTACTTGGTTGACGTGGTGAATGCCGGTGTTTACAGATTGGAGCCCCGCAGTGTCCAGGAGAGCTCTCTGGGAGGAATGGGCCACCAAGCCAGGACCCCAGATGATGCCTGGGGTAACAACAGCTTCCACCCAGCGTGAGACAGGCTGAAAGATGCCAAAGATGGCACTCTTCTGGTTGCAAGAAATACAGAGCTTGCCTGAGCTGGGTTATAGGAAGAAATGGACCTTGGTCTAAGGACACCAGGGCCTTTCCTGGTCGTGGGGGGCAGAAGGCATGGCCCTGCCTCCTGGGGCACTGGAAGCACGTGGGTCCCTCCACTGGTATTATGCGGTGACCGCCTTATTGCCCCCGCTGTGATGTCCTCAGTGCATTCGGGGAGCAGACTCTCCACCTCTACTCCACATTCCCAGGGGAGGGTCTGATGATTGGCCTGGCCTGGCACAGGCGCCGTCTCATGGCCCAGCCCTCTGTAACCAGGTCATGGAGTGAGGTGGTACAGAGATGGTCAGGGACCAGGGCTTCCTCTCTGCAGAGGGTTAGGGGGACGCTTTCAGAGAGGGTTGCAGCCCAGGAAGTCCAACCTGGGATCCAGGACAGACAACAGGAGCCAGCATGACTTGGCGGCTTCCCTAGGCCGGGTATGAGGGAAGGGATTGATTTAGAAGGGCACATTCACCTCATCCTCACCTCAGCCCTGTAAACTCTGCTCTCGGTCCAGGGCACAGATGAGAAAACTGAGGCTTGGAAGGAGGTTGTTTGCTGCCTGGAGTAATGTAGCTGGTGAGAGATTTAAGCTCGAACTTGTCTAAAGACGGACTGTCATATATCCTTCCTGCGTCTGTCTGTCCACGTGTGTCTCATTGCCCGTGGAATGTGGCTGGAGTATAAAGGGGTCAGCGTGCTCATAGGATCCTCTCCTCACCTCCTCACCTCCTGCCTTCTTTTTCTTTCTTTCTTTTTTTTTTTTTTTTGAGATGGAGTTTCACTCTGTCCAGTGCAATGGCGCAGTCTCAGCTCTCTGCAACCTCCACCTCCTGGGTTCAAACAATTCTCCTGCCTCAGCCTCCCAAGTAGCTGGGATTACAAGTGCCCATCACCATGCCCAGCTAATTTTTATATTTTTAGTAGAGACAGGGTTTTACCACGTTGGCCAGGCTGGTCTTGAACTCCTGACCACAGGTGATCCACCCGTCTTGGCCTCTCCCAAAGTGCTGGGATTACAGGCATGAGCCCTGCGCCCGGCCCCACTTTCTGTCTCTTAGTTCCATAGCCCACCTCCTCCCAACTGTCCTTGAAGATTGCTTTTGGCCTTTCAGAGACTTAGTAAATTTCTTTTTTTTTTTTTTTTTGAGACGGAGTTTCGCTCTTGTTGCCCAGGCTGGAGTGCAATGGCTCGATCTCGGCTCACTGCACCCTCCGCCTTCTGGGTTCAGGCAATTCTCCTGCCTCAGCCTCCTGAGTAGCTGGGATTACAGGCACGCGCCACTATGCCCAGCTAATTTTTTGTATTTTTAGTAGAGACGGGGTTTCACCATGTTGACCAGGATGGTCTCGATCTCTTGACCTCGTGATCCACCCGCCTCGGCCTCCCAAAGTGCTGGGATTACAGGCGTGAGCCACCACGCCCGGCCAAGACTTAGTAAATTTCTTTGAGAATATTCCTCTCATTTCCTTTTCCAGAAACAGTCAAAGCCAAGGATCAGAGGCCATTGGCATCTCCCCGGATGCCCCGTCCTGGCTTCCTTGCCAAGCTGTATGGCATCCGCTCTCCAGCGGCTCTGCTTAAAGGGCTGTTTTAAATGCTGACAGTCTGAAGCTTGTCATGCAATCTGTCACTGCCTCTCGCGAGTCCCACAAGGTAAATGAGATGGGATTTCTAGGTTTGGCCTCTTTTATGTTTCCTTTCAGCGTAGGTTTTTCTAGGCCACACTCAGAAAACAGCTTTCAGACCCTGCACACTTAAATGCTGCATGTGTGAGGTGCCTGGACCCATGGCCCTCTCCTGGGACACGGGGCGAGTCGCCTTACACGCAGAGGGATGTGTCAGGTTGACAAGGTTAAGAGTCTAAGGAGCTGTTTAGCTCCACTGACCCGCCTCACAGCTGAGAATGGGGGAAGATCCAGAGAGGCAAAGGGAGGCGGTCACGCCCAGACCCCGCCCCGGGCAGGGCTGTGTCCACTGCCTCGGCAGTAGGGGCTGTAATAATTCAGCGTCCTGTGCTGTGTCTCCAACTTGCCATACTCACGCCCAACGTGGAGATGACGTGGCCAACGTGGAATAGGAGCAAAGGGTCAGAGGGCACGTGGCTTTTACCCGTTCACTCACTTTCTCCAGAGTTACCGAATGCCCGCTGTATGCCAGGCGATGTTGCAGGACCTGCAGAGCTAGCACGGTGGCTTTACCCGTTCACTCACTTTCTCCAGAGTTACCGAATGCCCGCTGTATGCCAGGTGATGCTGCAGGACCTGCAGAGCTAGCACGGTGGCTTTTACCCGTTCACTCACTTTCTCCAGAGTTACCGAATGCCCACTGTATGCCAGGTGATGCTGCAGGACCTGCAGAGCTAGCACGGTGGCTTTACCCGTTCAGTCACTTTCTCCAGAGTTACCGAATGCCCGCTGTATGCCAGGTGATGCTGCAGGACCTGCAGAGCTAGCTCTGTGGTGAAGTGTGAGCTGGGGAAGGAGTGTTCAGGCAGAGTGGAGCACACAAAGGCCCTGAGGCGTGAATGAGCTCGGCCTGTTCAAGGGACAAAGAGGAGGCGAACCACGGCTAAGGGGATGGAGGAGGAGAGAGGGTGGGAGATAAGAGGAGGGGCACGCAGGACCACGTGGCGTCCGGCCTGTGCCATCGAAGGCTACACGGTCCGACCGGCAGACCCTGACCCTGCAATGGATGAATAGATGCGCTCAGATGCAGCTGTTCAGTGAAACAGCAGAGTAGGGGAGCAGGCTGCTGACCGAAAGAGCCGCCGCAGCCACAGCAGCCCTGACTAGCTCGCCTCGCTGGGCTTCATTCAGCACACATTAAATGACTGAGGCTTTGAGTCGACACCACTGAGGATAATTAACCTGGTCAGCCTCCCTGCAAGAGAGGCATCCTGCCCGCGAGTGATCAAAGGTAGTTTTAGGGCCGCGTGAGTAAATGAGCTTTTTAGATAAACTCCCCCGCATTCCTCGTCACTTGCTTTTCTGCTGTCAACTCAAGGTAAAGAGGATCAGGCTACCTTCAGCCAAACTTTTTGCTGAGGCCACGCAAATCCCCCAGCCTGCCAAGGAGGTTTGTGACTACTTCCGATAACTTTATCTTTAATTTCTCTCACAACTCTTCCCACCACCCTGACTGAACCCCTACAGAAGGCAGCTGGAACACAGCTCTGATGGCATTGGGAAGCCACTGGAACACGTGAAGCAGCAGAGTTGAAAATCACCTCATTTACATTTTTTTAAAAGCTCGTTCTGTTTGCTCTGTAGAGCGTGGAGCGGTGAAGGGAGGAGCAGGTGTGGAAGTGGAGAGACAAGACGTTACTGTCCAGGCGCAAGATCGTGGTGGTTCAGACTAGAGTGGGAGTGACTGCTGGGCTCCGTGTGTGGAGCACTACAGGCAGCGCTGAGCCCGTTACATGAAGCGCTGATCCCCATGCTGACCAGGAGGGAGACCTGGTTGGAAACTCGGTTTGGACGTCAGGAAGTTTCTCCATGGTTAAGGTAGCAGACGATAAGTCAGTACTTGTTTCCTGGATGTTGGTCTCTCCACCTCCTTTATCACAGGCAGAGGGATCTCCTCTGAGGCGCGCACAGTGCGTGCTGCTATGCGTGTTCTGGCCGTGTTCTGGCTTAATGGGATCCGTTTCCATTGTCTGGCAGGTGGTTTTCTCCTTTTCCCCTGGAAAGTCCAGGCATTCTCTCAGATGAGGCCAAACTCAGCCTTTGCCTTGATTTTGTCTGATCTTCCCTCCTATACTTGCTAGGACAATTTTGGTTGCTAGTGACAGAAACCCAGCTCTGCCTGGGACATACTGGCCCACAGGATGGAGAGGGCCATGCCAGTATCAGTCAGCTTGCGCTACATGAAGCTGCAGTAACAAGCATTCCCCTTGGACGGTCTGAGTCCAGCAGTGTTTACAACTCCCTGAACACAACCAGTTACAAATTTCATTAGTTCCTTCTCCATTCCCACTGCTTCCCCTGACTAGCCCTAAAAAATAAAAAAATTCCCCCATCTCTGTGGTTTGGAACAACAAAGGGTTCTTTCTCATTCACGCCCTATGCCCATCATGCATCAGCAGAGGGTTACTTGGGGACACAGACTGATAGAACCACCAGCTTCTCAGATGCATTGGTGACCTTGCCCAAGGTCAAAAAGACAGTGCTGGCGGGCGGGGGTCTTGCATTTGAAATTAAAACCTCCAGCCAGGAAATAACGTAAGTCACTTCGTCTCAAAATTCACTGGCCAAAAGTAATTTCGGGGGTCTACTCAACCACAGGAGAGCCAGAAGCAGTGTCTGCCACATACCCGCCGGTGGAAAGCCACAGGTATTTGATCAGCCTCAGTGACCACCACAAGGCACGATCTGGGGACTCCTGGCATCAAGGTCTTTTGTGCCCACCTCTCCCTGCCCCAGCCCTTGGTTCTGCCTTCCGCCATGAGCTGGCCCCATTCTGGACTGCCTCCCTCCCTGTGCTTTGAATGGTGGCCACAGCCGGTGTCCTTCCATGGCATCTCTAAAAGGAAGCCAAGGCCACCTTCCTCACATTCAGACTCTAGAACATCTCAGAAAAAGGCCACCTGGCCTTGCGTGGGCCATGGGTCACTTGCCGCTAATGACAGGACCCAAGAGAGTCCAGCAGGATCCCCAGACCACACCCACACATGCAACCCTGTGTGCCGGGTGCTCTCCTCGGCTCCTGAGGGGCAGCCTCGCCAGGACCTTCCTAGGGTGAAGGGAAGCGACTGTGTCTCCAGGGAAGCCAAGCAGCCATGCCCCAGGGAAGCCAAGCAGCCATGCCCCAGGGAAGCCAAGCAGCCATGCCCCAGGGAAGCCAAGCAGCCATGCCCCAGGGAAGCTCTGCAGCCATGCCCCAGGGAAGCCAAGCAGCCATGCCCCAGGGAAGCCAAGCAGCCATGCCCCAGGGAAGCTCTGCAGCCATGGCAGATTCTCAGCCACGTGGTGCAGTGACCCAAACTGTTAAATGCATCACTGCCTCGTTGCTGGCTCTTTCCATTGTAAACAGGAAGCCAAGTCTTCTTGTACCACAAAGGATGTGCATTTCGTTTGTACAAGTGAAAAGCCGGGCATGGCTGTGTTTGGGGTTTCCGGCCATGTCTCTAAGGCAGTCACCTGTGTCTCCAGGTCTCTCTCATCCTGCCCTCCTTCTCCCCCCTCCCTCTGTGGCCTGAGGCATGGGAAGCCCAGCAGCAGGAATAGGGCCACATTGTCCCCCCTGGGGTCCCAGGTCCCTCCCCTGATCCTGTCACTCACTGGGATCAAAGGGACATTCCAGCTGGGCTACCATGGCAACTGCTGGAGCCCAGGGCTGGGCAGGCAGGTGGGGAGGGGGCTGGGTCACCTCACCTGACCACATGGTTGGAACTGGGAAAGGGCTTGTCCTGCAGAAGATAGGGAGGATGTGGCCAGCAGGGTGAGCAGGTGCATGTACAGCCTCAGGTGTGGTCAGCTCTGAGGCAGCCTTGACCTTGGACCCAGGCACCTGGGAAGCTGATCTCTCTACAGCAGGAACAGCCAGCCTCTGTTGTCACTGGCGCACAGGGAGGCTGGTGTGGCCTCTGACCTGTTCCTCCCCTCGTCTGCCTCAGGGTGTTTTATTTGTGACCCACATTTTCACCAGTGAGGCACAGTAAGCCTTGGGAAGGGGCAGCCCAGCAGCCCCTGCTTTCCAGCACAGCACATAGCAAGTCCCAGGGGCCAAGCCTGGATGTGACATGAGGTGTGCACTATAACACCACAGGCAGGGTCCCAAGGGCCATCTAGCCCACCCTGCTCTTTCCAGGTCAGAAACTGAGGTTGCTGAGGGCACCTCCACAGGACGTGGCAGAGTCAAGAAGGCCACCTGGATTTATGTGGGCTGTTCATGACATGCAACCTCCCAAGAACCCCATATGGGAGCTACCCCTGGAGGCTGCATGGCAACGGGCTCTGCCACTTCCTGGCTGGGTGACCTGAGGCAACTCACTCAAACTCTCTGAGCCTCCCCTTCTCACCCACAAACCAGACACAGCAGCATGACTGAGCTCAGACAGGTGAAGCACACACACCTAGAACACTGTGGCCCCTGCTGAGTGTTCCAGAATGCTATGGCCGTTGGGTACTGTCAGCACCGTTTGTGGAGGCACAGCGTCTGGGGTCAGGGGCCCACGCCGCTGCTCACGGACTGTGTGACCTTGAGAGGCCACCTTGGGAGGCAGAGGTTTCTAATCTGATGTATGACTATGACAACATTGGTTACCATTAACTTTCAATGTGCCACGTGCGCCGTTCTAACGTCTTACACATTTGACTCCTCAGTTGTTCCTCTTTGAGGAGGGACCGTTACTACTGTCACCGTTTTAAAGACGAAATGATGAGGACTTGCAGACAGTAAGTGGCAGAGCTGGGCTCTGAATCGAGCCACCCTGGCCTCGGAGCCCACATCCCTCATCGTTGCACTCCGCCACTTCGGTCAAACAGGGACAAGAAATATGCTTACCTTGAGATGTTGTATGAGGACCAAATAAGGATAAAGACTCACTTTTAATGAAAGGGATAATTTAGCAGAGCATTCCACACTTGACAGCACATAAATGTCTCTTCTGCTGCAGTGGTGATGATACTGATTACAGTGATGATGGTGGACAAGATGATTGTGGTGCTCCTAGTGGTTGGTGATGGTGGTGAGGATGGTGGTGATGATGGTGGTGAAGAAGATGATGGTGTTGGTGATGATGGTGACGGGAGTGATGATAGTAGTGATGGTGAAGAAGATGATGGTGGTGATGATGGTGAAGAGGTGATGGTGGTGGTGGTGGTGGTGGTGGTGGTGGTGATGGATGATGGTGGTGATGATGGTAGTAATTATGGTGAAGGAGATGATGGTGGTGATGATGGTGAAGTGGTGGTGGTGGTGGTGAGGGATGATGGTGGTGGTGATGATGGTAGTAATTATGATGGTGAAGAAGATGATGGTGGTGATGATGGTGAAGAAGTGATGGTGGTGATGATGGTGGTGAAGAGGTGATGATGTTGATGGTGGTGGTGGTGATGGATGATGGTGGTGGTGATGATGGTGATGATGGTGGTCAAGAGGTGATGGTGTTGGTGATGATGGTGACGGGGGTGATGATAGTGGTGATGGTGGTGATGGTGAAGAAGATGATGGTGGTGATGATGGTGAAGAGGTGATGGTGGTGGTGGTGGTGATGATGGATGATGGTGGTGGTGATGATGGTAGTAATTATGATGGTGATGAGGGTGAAGAGGTGATGGTGTTGGTGATGATGGTGATGGTGGTGATAGTGGTGATGATGGTGAAGAAGACGGTGGTGATGATGGTGGTGAACAGGTGATGGTGTTGGTGATGATGAGAGTAGTGATGGTGATAGTGGTGATGATGGTGAAGAAGATGGTGGTGATGATGGTGGTGAACAGGTGATGGTGTTGGTGATGATGGTGATGATGGATGGCGGTGGTGATGATGAGAGTAGTGATGGTGGTGATAGTGGTGATGGTGGTGAAGAAGACGGTGGTGGTGATGGTGTTGGTGATGATGGTGAAGAAGACGGTGGTGGTGATGGTGGTAAAGAGGTGATGGTGTTGGTGATGGTGTTGGTGATGATGGTGACGGGGGTGATGATAGTGGTGATGGTGGTGAAGAGGTGATGGTGTTGGTGATGGTGGTGGTGCTGGACGATGGTGGTAGTGATGATGAGAGTAGCGATGGTGGTGATAGTGGTGATGGTGATGGTGATGATGCTGATGATGGTGAAGAAGATGATGGTGGTGGTGACGGTGGTGAACAGGTGATGGTGTTGGTGATGATGATGATGATGGATGGCGGTGGTGATGATGGTGAAGAAGACGATGGTGGTGATGACGGTGGTGAACAGGTGATGGTGATGGTGATGGTGGTGATGGTGATGATGGTCATGTCCCTTAGGATCTCATTCCTGTCCCTCAGGGCCATATCCCAGAGCCCAGTATTAACTGTTTCTGGGAACCAGGGAACAGGGAAGGCCTGTGCAGTGGGATTCTTGTATGAAGCAGTCAGAGTTAATGTCCTTTTAAAGGTTCCTTTTTCTTACGATTTTGATAGCAGAGGGGAATTTACCGTTTTTAACGTCCTTACTGAGCCAACATTAAAACTTGATAAATGTTATGTTAGTCTACACCCTTCTTCTCTTGGTTTAAAGTTTTGTGTCCATGAAATCCTCGTCTGGGACACCCTGGCCAACGCACCTAGCCTAGAAATAGTTCCTTTACTGAACTGTTCTTTTCCTCTGGTAAACACACACGTACACACATACTCACACACACATTCCACCACACACTCTCCCGTCTGCTTCTGGACCCTGGCCTCTGATCTCAGCCAGGATCCTGTACCAATCAGCTGGTAGCACCCAGCAGTTCCCTAGACAACCAACGCAGAGCTGTCGCATGGGGTTTCAAGGAGCAGAGGCAATTAAGAGCAATAATAGCAATTAACAGCCAGTCCCAGTGGCCCTTCATTGGCATCGTGAGCTGCTCTGCTTAACCTTGGAAAGGTTCAAGTCTCACCTGTCCCTGCACATACATGGCCTGACATAAATGACACAGGGATTGCCTGATTATGTGCTCCCACCTCACAGTTACCCACTTACTGGGCCCCTCACCCAGCCTGTGGAGGCTCAGCACCCTGGGACTCCTTCACCTCATTCCCGGGATCCTGAGCCTCAAAAAGCAAAGCCTGAGGTCCTGCCCTGCTGAATTCTAATCCCTGAGCTCCGGGCATGGGCCTCCCTGCCAGGCGCACTTCATAAATGGTGATTGGAATTGGAATTGGACATGTGCAAGATGCTGGATACCAAGGAGGAGGGGACACAGGTGTCCTCCTGCACCTGGGCATATTTGTTCCAGATGCCAAGCACAGGGGAGGTGTGTGGAGCTTGAGTGGCCCGGTGCCGGCTTGGTGGGGGCCCTGTGCACCCTGGCCAATCTGATGGAGTATACTGCGTTATCTAGTAATCGTGCAAGGCGTCTTTTTGGTTGTGCAAGGAAGGCTCCGATGGCCCTAAACAATTGAGGAGTGCCATTCAACGGAGTGTAGGGCAGAGGGTGCCCCTGGATGCACTGGAGGGGACTGCAGGGCAGAGTGGGCACCACTCCCTGGGTGGCCATGACAGTTGAACTGTTGAATAGCTGGGCCTGGTATACAGTAAGTGCTCAGTAAGTGTCAGTGATGACGATGGAGATGGTGTTGATGTGGCTATTAAGGGAATCCTGTTGTTTTGTAGGAGCCTCAGGTGTTTGTGGGGGGCAGTGTGGACGGGGTGGAGACAGCTGGGAGCGTCCTGTGGAGGACCCATCCGCCCTGCACAGGCGGGACACTGCTAAGGCAGCGTTAGCCGCTGTAACAAATTAATCCAAGGCTGCAGCCTAATGTGGTAGAAATCTAATTCTTGCTCACGTAAGAGTACAGGGCACAGAGACCCAGCTGTTGACTCCAGGGACTCGGAGGCCTGAGCGTTGAGGCAGCAGAAGCAGGAAGAGAGTTGGGAGAGCACACTGGCTTGTAAAAAGCCTAAGCTTGGAAGGGACCATTCCCACCCTGCTTGTGCTCACATTCCAGTGGTGACGCCTAGTCAGGAAGTCACATCTGGGTGCAAGGGAGGCTGGGAAATATAGTCCTGGGCTCAACACCTGCCTCCTTCCCCACCCCAAAGGGCACCATCACGCTGCTGGGAAAGGGAAAGGGTTCTTGGAGCCTGTGCTTTTGGTGAACAGCTGGGCTGCCTCTGGGCACGTGAAAGCTCCCTGGGTTTGCTTTTGAACTGCAAGTGTGCATTTTGAGGTTTGAGCAAAGAAAAAACACATCCAACTCACAGTTCCGGACGGAGGAGGCTAACAGCAGAGTTGTAAACAAGTTGTTTACAGAGTTTAAATTAGAGTTGGGCCATCTTCCTGAAGTCGGTTGCACAATTTCTTTGAATGTTTTGCGGGGCTCCGGTAGGAGATCGTGCAGGAAATCCTGTTTGGGAGGAGAGTAAACAGGGACTCGTGAGCTGCTGTTTTCTGTCTTTCTGTTGTTTTTTCCCGCCCTCCAGCCCGAGCTATCTATTAAATCTAATTACATCGCTCGTATCATTTCCCATGAAATTTATGTCTCAAGCTGCTGAGTAAGGGGAGCATGCAGAGGACCTGATTAGAAATGTTAATCATGTGAGTTTGGCACTTGTTTTAGGAGAAAGGAACTATTACCAGGAAGATAACAAAAAACGTTCTTTCTTTCCCAGAGAGCAGTTTTCCGCAGGTTTTCAGTGTTGCTGGAAGGCTCATCAGCACCACGCGGAACGCTGTTCTAGTGGCTTCTGTGGGCCGAGTGGGCTGCGCTCTTGTGGCCTGAACTGGCCCTCTCGTCTTTGCAGGCTGCTTTCTCCTGCCTCCCCTGTGAGCTGAGGCCCACAGGACTCTGCCTCCTCTGGGGAGTAGGGCTCCCCACTCCTCAGTAGTCGACATTGGGGTGCACATGCATTCTCCAGATTTTACAAAGTTGGGCCCCAGCACCAGGCCTCATTTTCCTCCAGGACAGCCCGTCTCCCATTTGAGGGAGCACATGAGAGGGCCGCCGGCCTCCTGTGGTCTGGGTTCAGTGTTCGGGGACCATGACTTTTCTGAATGGTGTTTCTCTTCCCTCTGTACAGAAACCCGTGCTGACCGCAGCAAGAAGCTCTTCAGGCACTACACCGTGGGCTCCTATGACAGCTTCGACACTACCAGGTAAGACGTGCTGCTTTCTCCTCCAGGACCCTCTGGTCAGAGCTGCTCATCTGTGCTGCACATGCGCTGGGCCCCCCTGCATGCAGCTTTTGGGCCCCTCGGGTCTGCCTCCTCCTGCGTGTTAGCGGACTAGGACCGTGGAAGCCCCCATCTCCCGGAGCCCCTGCCTGAGAGGTGGACTTGGTGTTGCCTGTGGCTTGTGTCCAGCCACAGCACACCTGTGTGGTGGCCCCAGGGAGAGGGCACGCTGACATTGTTTTCGCAAGAGCATGCAAATGTCAAGGATGACGGCAGTGGGCCTCGACGCAGTATTGGCGTAGCAGCATCCCCCAGAGGAGTATTTTGGATGCCTCAGATCTGGGTTTCCACCTCCTCTGCGGTCGCCGTCCACACCTGCCGCTTCTGCTTAGGTGGAATGGCTGTGAAGGACGCAGGCGGACGTGCACCAGGCAGCCGATCTCCTAAGGTTTGCGTTCGTCTGGTGTGTGGAAAGAGCCCGCACCTTTGACACTGTAACTGGCACAGGCATGCAGTTGGATTTTTCTGCAGAAACCACTCCTGTGTGGCACCAGCTGTAGGGACATCCGTGGGTCTCTGTGCCCCTCTGCCTGCAGGAGAGGTTGAGGCTGGAGAGTGTCCTGCTGGCTCCACGTGTGGGGAAAGGCCCCTCTGTGTGGGGAGCCATGGATAGAGGGTTCTTCATGGATATTGAAGCTCAACATGGGCCAGCATGTGAGGCAGGAAAGAGAAGGAGGTGCAGGTGCAGACCCCAGGGACGTTAGGGTCCTGTGCCTGGCCCTGCTGGTTGAGGAGCTCCGTCTCGGAAGCTGACCACACCCATCTCCTCCATAGGTGGTCCGGGCTGGGGAAGGGTCCCGACATTCTTCCCTGACCTCCAGGGTGTCTGTGATCAGCAGCCCAGGTGCCTTCCCTAGACTCTCACCTGCCTGCAGAGGGATCCAACTTGGGTTGGCTGATTGCTTTGTGTTTTTTTGTCTGTTTTGATTGAGGTAAAATGTACATAACCTAACCCCTTCAAAACATTCAGTAAGGTGGCAGTTAGTAAGTTCACAATATTGCGTGACTGTCCCTGCTATCTGCTTCCAGAACATTTTGTCACCCCTTAGCAGTCACTCCCATTGCCCCTCCCCAGCCCCTGGCACCCACCCACCTGCTTCTGTCTCCCGGCTCTGCCTACCTCGGTGCTGCGCGTAGATGAAATCCACCGCTACGTGGCCTTTCGTGTCTGGCTTCTTCCACGCTGCGTCGTGTTTTCAAAGCCCATCCACATGGTGGCACACGCCAGCAGCACTTCATTCCTTCCCCGTCCCCAATCTTTTCTTACTGTGGTAAAATACACATAAAGTTTCCTGTTCTGACCATTTGTAAGTGAATCACTAGCTTAGTGGCATTGAGAATGTTCACAGGGTCGTGCAGCCAGCACCACCGTCCAGCTCCAGAGCCCTTTTGTCTTGCAGAGCTGGAACTCTGCCTGCATTAATGCAGGCTCCCCACTCCACCTCCGTCAGCCTCCGGCCCCCGCCTGTCTACTTTCTGTCTCTGTGAATTTGATGACTCTAGGAACCTCAGATGAGTGGAATCCTGACATTTTCATCTTTCCATGAGCAGCTTCTTTCACTGAGCATAATGTCTTCCAGGTTCATTCATGTTGTAGTGTGTCTGGATTTCCCTCCATTTTTTAGGGTTGAATAATGTTTCATTATATGGATGGACCACATTTTGTTCATCCTTTCTTCTGTCAGTGAGCACAGGTTGTTTCCACCTTTTTGCTGTTGTGAAGGGTAGTGATTGCTAGTGATATTTGCATGCAAGTATGTGCGTGCATTTAGGAGCAGAATTGCTCACAGGACTCAGTTATAATGGTGACCTGACCTGGCCACTTTTCCCGTAAATGAGGTGTGCTGTAACAGGAATGCCACAGCCAGGAGAGGAGCCGGGACCCCCCTCCCCCACCAGGGAATGTCACAGACTTTCCAGGCCTTGCTACACTCTTCCACTTTTTGACCTTGAAGCCCAGGTATGATCCATGGCCTGGCCATGAACACAGCCCCAAAAGGCGGCTCAGGGGCTTCTCCTGATGGGTCTTTATTTGGCCAGATGAATCATTTCTGCAGCAGCAGCAGAAGGCTGCCTATGGAAGTGGGCCCTGAGCAGGTGGTCATAGTCAGTGGGCCTCTCACACTGTGATAGGGTCTGCACAGTGGTCCATAGTGCCTGAGGCTCCCCACAGAGGGGCAGAGGAAGGACCTGCCTGGGAAGAGAGATGTCTGTGGACCAGGCTGGCTGGGACCATGTAGCAAAGGATAGCACGTGGCAGACAGCAGGACCAGAATGCACCAGGGACATGGGCTGCAGTTCAGCCAAGAGAAGGTGTGCAGAACTACTGCGGCTGCTCAGGCTGCCTCAGCGGGTGGTGAGCTCCCCACCACTAGACGGAGCCAAGCAGAGCAGGGGAGCAGGGGGTTCTCCTGCCAGAATGGCACAGAACATCGAACTGAATGACCTCCAAGATCCCCGCCAACGCTTTGCATCCCAGTTTGGTGTCCAGACAGGGGCTTTTGTTTTACATGTGTATTGAACACCTGCTCTGCCAGGAGCTGGGACCTCACCTCGGAGAGGAGAAACATGCAAACCACACCGGGGTGAACTCGTAGCTTCTAAGCAAATGGTGAAAAGCTCCAGCCTTGACGAGAGTGAAGAGTGAGCCCCAGCACTCCCATGGTGAGGGATCAGACAAGCTGTGGGCCTCGTGCCCTGTGTTTCAGTGAAAGAAACAAGAGGTGTAATAGCACTCCTTATCCACCCCTCCCGTGCACCAGCCACCCTGCACAGAGCACACCCCTGTTCATAGCTGAGCCCCCCCAGTGACCTGGTAACGCAGTCACATTCCACCTGCTGGAGGAACACTGATGGAGGCAAAGGAAGGCCAAGTTAACAAGCGTCTGAGCCTGAGCGTGGGGCCTGACCTGCAGGCAGTAGAATCCCCTGTCTCCTAAAATCCCTGAGCCCCTCCAGCAGGTGAAGGAGAGGACTCACTCATGTTCTCTCTTGAGCTGTCCCCGACCACCATGGCTGCTGCAGCTGACCTCCGCCTCCACGCTTCCCCCACATGCCATCCGTGTTGTATCTCCCGCCGTGAGGATGGTACTGCTCAGAGCCAGCCTGGGTTGAGGGAAACTGATGATGAGGAGGGCCAGTGTTTTTGGGGTGACAGAGTCAGCACCTCCCGAAGCGTCGTTGGGGGAGATGCTGTGCATAGATGGAATCCGTCACCACGTGGTCTTTCGTGTCTGGCGTCTTCCACGCTGCGTCGTGTTTTCAGAGTCCGTCCACGCAGTGATACAGACCGGTGCTTCACTCCTTCCCCGCCGCCAATCTTTTCTTATTGTGGTAAAATACACGTAATGTAAACTTTCCTATTCTGACCACGTTTAAGGGAATCAGTGGCTCAGTGGTGTGAAGACATTCACGCTGTTGAGCGGCCGGCACCACCGTCCCGCTCCGGAGCTCCTTCATCTCGCAAAGTTGCAACTCTGTCTGCATTAATGCAGACTCCCCACTCCACCTCCCTCAGACTCTGGCCCCACCTGTCACTTCATGAATTCAGTGATTCTAGGAACCTCAGATGAGTGGAATCCTGACGTATTCAGGGTGATGGTGTTACCTTGGTTAACCCCCACCGTCTGAGCTGGTTCATAACAGGTGCAGGGGTAGCCTGAGGGAGCCCACCCCGCTCAGGATCAGCAGAATTGGCCTCAACCAGACTGTGAACTTGTGAGCGTGGCAGCATCGACACGACAGGGGGACAGGCAGTGCTGATGGGGGGTGAGCAGCGTGGATGGAGGATGCGCAGTGCGAGCAGAGAGAGGGCAGTGTGGAAGGAGGGCAGGCAGCATGGGAGCTTGTGGACAGAGATGAGTAGGTCTTGCACAGCCCTGTGACCCTGGACTGGCATGGCTCCGGGGTGGGCACGGAGTGAGCGGCTGACCGCCAGCTTCTCTGATAGAGCAGGAGGCACATCTGCAGGCCATGGTCGCCAAAGCGTGGGCGTGGAACAGCCTGTAGCTCCCAAGCCCTCGCTGGCATTCATGTTACAAGTAGTCTAATGAGCAGCAGAAACCTGGGTGTGGTGCCAGCCCCTTGGGCCAATTATCCATTGTAAGCTGTGGGGTCACAGTCTGGGCAGACGGTGCGGGGCTGAGGCTGTCCCGCCACAGATGCAATGTAATGAGAGAAAATGCCATGGGAAGTGAGACTCAATGGAGACATTTTCTGAATCAGGCAGGAGGTTTCTCTCCTTCCCACCTCCTCTTATGTCAAAAACTGCTCAGAGTCTCAGAGCTGAAGAGCTGAATGTTAAACACACCAGTTCATTAGAGAACATATTCAGCTGTTCCAGCTGATTCCCTCCCTGGGATTCCCCTCCACTCACCCAGAAAACAGTGAGAGAAGGATCTAGAAATGGCCACATTAATCAAGGTCAACAGCAGAGTTCCTAAGGGCCATTTCTACTCAGGACTTTACAGATACTTCAATGCCGTTTTTAAAAACATGTCTCCACTCAGGGAATGGGAATCTTAAGTTCCCACTCCTCTTTAACCAAATACTCAGCCTCATGATGGGACACCCAGGAGAAGACTACTTGGTAGGATTGGGGAGAACTCGGGGTCTCACTTAAGGCTGAACAGACTCCATTTATACATCCATCCTTCTGGCTATCCACTCACTCAGCCATTTATCTCTCTATGACTCATCCATCCACCTGTTCATCTATCCACTCAGCTACCTGTCCACCCATCCATCTATCCACACATCCATCTATCCATCCATCTATGCATCCATCCATCCATTTGTATCTCTTCATCCATTCATCTACCCATTCATCTCTCCATTCCCCCATCCATTCATCTCTCCACTCCCCCTTCCATCCGTCTGCCTACCCACCCATCCATCTACCCATCCACTCACATACATCAGTCCATCCATCCACCCATTCATCTGTCCACTCCCCCATCCATCCATCTGCCTACCCACCCATCCATCTACCCATCCACTCACATACATCAGTCCATCCATCCACCTATTCATCTGTTCACTTCCCCATCTACCCATCTGCCTACTCACCCATCCATCTACCCATCCACTCATTGCATCAGTCTATCTATCCACCCATTCATCTCTCCACTCCCCTATCCATCCATCTGCCTACCCACCCATCTATCTACCCATCCACTCACATACATCAGTCCATCCATCCACCCATTCATCTGTCCACTCCCCCATCCATCCATCTGCCTACCCACCCATCCATCTAC
>CM052657.1:114098084-114188668 GCA_028533165.1 Leontopithecus rosalia | reverse complement strand
ATCTAACCCTTCATTTACACATCAGTCCATCCACCCACCCACCCATTCATCTCTCCACTCCCCTATCCATCCATCTGCCTACCCACTCATCCATCTACCCATCCACTCATACATCAATCTATCCATCTACCCATTTATCTGTTCACTCCCCATCCATCCATCTGCCTACCCACCCATTCATCCAGCCACCCATTCATCCATCAGTCCATCCATCCACCCATTCATCTCTCCATTCCCCCATCCATCCACCCATCCATTCAGACATCAACCCATCCATCCACCCACCCACTGCATTCATCTATCCATGTGCTTAACCAATGTTTATCAAGACCTGACTATTTTGGGAGCTGAGGATATAGAGATAAACAAGACAAGCACATTCTTTGACCTCACGTAGATTACAGTTTAATTAGTAAAGCTAAACAATAAAGGTAACCAATAAAGCAGAGGACCTCACTTTGTAGTTAATGCTATGAAGCAGATGTGTGCTGTCATGGAGTCCTGGGAGGCTGGGTCATGCCAACTTTATGTAGGGTGCCAGGGAGGAGTGTCTTCCTGAGGGAGTGACTTTGAGTTGAAACCCAAAAGACTGAGGAGGAATCAGCCCTCAAGAGAAGGTTCAGCAAGTGCAGAAGCACTGGGGTGATGAGAGGATTCGACGTTGCGGGCATGGCTCTGGCCTACGACAGAAGAGAGGCAGTAATGTCACAGAAAGACCTCGTGCCTCATGAAAGGAGTTTGGGTCTTCTCGCACTTGCAGTGGAGGCATTGGAGGGCATAGGCAGAAGTGGCATCATCTGAATCACTTTTCTGGAGGAAACCAGGTGGCAGGACAGATGGAGACCAGCGAGGAGCCCATTGCCACCATCCAGGCCAAGCCGCAGTGGTGGTTGGGGCCGGTGGAGGTGGTGGGGTGGAGAGGTGGATGAATCCGAGGGGTAGGGTGAACTTAGACTGGATAGGGGCGTGGATATGGGGGTGAGAAGGAGCACAGAGGGCTTAGCTCACCTTCCCTTGGGTTTTGCAGAAAGGAGCTCCCAGAGGCATATTCTTATTGACAGCAAGGTCTGCTCAGAAGGAACACATCCGTCGACCCTACTCAAGGAAAGGGTCTAAGAAGGTCCTGAGTATCTGGTTTTGTTCTCCCTAAGAGAAAATCAGTTTTCTTTTAGAGAGTGAGTTACAAGGACGGCAAAGCATGCCTGTTCACCATTGAATATCCACTGTCCACAGCTGCTTATTTTCATGGCTTTCGAGTTTCACAGCCCAATTTTTATCTTTTTTTAATCAGTAATAAGAAATACGTATACCTGGGCAGAGCTCAGTGGTTCATGCCTGTAATCCAAGCACTTTGAGAGGCCAAGGCAGGTGGGTGACGAGGTCAGGAGTTCGAGACCAGCCTGGCCAACGTGGTGAAACCCTGTCTCTACTAAAAATACAAAAATTAGCCAGGAGAGTTGATGCATACCTGCAGTCCCAGCTACTCGGGAGACTGAGGCAGGAGAATTGCTTAAACCTGGGAGTCGGAGGTTGCGGTGAGCCAGGATCACGCCACTGCCCTTGAGCCTAGTGACAGAGCAAGACTGTCTCCCAAAAAAGAAGAGAAAACAAAGACATATACCTGGTTTAAAAAATTCAGCATTTGCAAGAAATTGATAGAGTGTGAAGAGTAGGTCCTTCTCCCATCTTTGCTTTCTAGTCCCAAGTACTTCTCCCTAGAGGGAATCTCTGTTGCTGGGTTCTTGAGGATCTTTCTAGACACGGACCCTGCAGATAGAATCTGAAGAGTTCTGAACACCCCGCGAAATCATCGGTCCTAAGGTTTCTCTCTGGCTTTCCACTAAGTCACTATGCGGCCTTGGGCAGCTCACCTCCCCTCTCTGAGTCTCGGGGGCAGCTCACCTCCCCTCTCTGAGTCTCAGGGGCCGCTCACCTCCCCTCTCTGAGTCTCGGGGGCAGCTCACCTCCCCTCTCTGAGTCTCCGGCTAAGTTGCTGTGCAGCCTCGGGCAGCTCACCTCCCCCCTCTGAGTCTCCAGCTAAGTCGCTGTGCAGCCTCAGGCGGCTCACCTCCCCTCTCTGAGTCTTCTGTTCCTTTTGTTTGCAGAGTAGAGCTGCTTCCAACTCATTCTATGTCTCCAGTTGTGTTCGTGTTAAGAATGAATGAGAAAATATGTTTAGTGCTTGCAGCTCCTAAGAGGCATGTGCTATATAAATCCAGAGGGGTGCTGAGTTGTGAGCAGCGTGTGTGGGTAGCTGGCTTTCCTTTGAAACCCTAACTCTGCGCTCTAGAAGACTGCCTCAGTGTGTAGGTTGTAAGAACTGAATGGCAAGAAACACTGATTTCCCCTGTTCATCCTCCGCCATTATTTGGTATTTTTATGTGTTTTTATTATTCCTTAGACTTGAAAAGAAGGCTTTATCCCTGAGTATGTCTCCTGTCTGGACACAGAAGGAAGCACACCCTGTGTGTTTGTCACTCTGAACCAAAGGCTGGGCCTCAAAGTTAATACGGAAGCTCCCGTGGCGGCTCCTTTGAGGCACGGTTTGGGGCAGAGCAAGAGAGGATTTCACTTTTTATTTCATACATTTTCTGTATTTTTATTTTTTTTACTATGTATTTATTTATTTTAGACAGAGTCTCATTCTGTTGCCCAGGCTGGAGTTCAATGGCATGATCTCAAGTCACTGCAGCCTCTGCCTCTCAGGTTCAAGTGATTCCTCTGCCTCAGTCTCCCAAGTAGCTGGAATTACAGGTGTGTGCCACCACGCCTGGCTAGTTATTTTGTATTTTTAGTAGAGACCGGCTTTCACCATGTTGGCCTGGCTGATCTCGATCTACTGACCTCAGGTGACCAACCTCAGCCTCCCAAAGTGCTGTGATTATAGGCGTGAGCCACTGCGCTGACCACATTTTTAATTTTTTGTAAGTATATAGTTCCTTTGTAGTTTTTTGAGACAAGGAAAGAGGTACTTCTCTGGGCACAGGCAAAGGAAGCCGTCACGACCATAGCTCTTCTGGTGCGCTCTCCCAGCATGGTACAGATGGTGGCCGGGGCCAGGTCTCCATCTGGGTGAATCACTCCTCCAAAACGTGCTGCTCTTCTTTGTGGTCTCTATCATGAGGGACAACCCTCCCAGTGCCTCAACCGGGGACCTGAGTGTCCCCCTCCTCCTCCTCCCTTGCTTTCCTCCCTCCCTCCCTCCTTCAGTCCATCGCAAAGGTCAAGGAGTCCTGTCTTCTTCCTGTCCCCCTGCTGCTTCCCTGGGCTGGCCCCGTGGCTCTTGTCCATGTTCTCTGTTCCCCATAGCACCCCACAGTCTGGCTGCCCCAGGGACCCCTCTCCTCACCCATTCTGAGTGAACTCTAAGTTTTGCATTTTCCTCTTCCATAAGTTTTCATCTAAGTACTATATCCATGTAATAAAAGTAGTTAATTAGACTACAGAGATAGGGCTAAGAATAGAAATAAATTGTTGTCCACCCACTCTGACCCAGCCTCAGCCACACAGGCCCACTTGGCAGAAAAACCAGCTTTTAAACTCTGTCTGCTTCATTCTTCTGATGGGAGCCTCCCCAGCTTGATGATTCCTCCCATGGTTCTTAATGTTTTTTTTGTTGTTGTTTTGTTTTTTTTTTTGAGACGGAGTTTTGCTCTTGTTACCCAGGCTGGAGTGCAATGGCTCGATCTCGGCTCACTACAACCTCCACCTCCTGGTTCAGGCAATTCTCCTGCCTCAGCCTCCTGAGTTGCTGGGATTACAGGCATGCACCACCATGCCCAGCTAATTTTTTGTATTTTTAACAGAGACGGGGTTTCACCTTGTTGACCAGGATGGTCTCGATCTCTTGACCTCGTGATCCACCCGCCTCGGCCTCCCAAAGTGCTGGGATTACAGGCTTGAGCCACCGCGCCCGGCCAGTTCTTAATGTTAAAATGTGGAACGTCCTTGACACATTGCTGGAAAAGATGCTTTTTTAGTTTGACCCTCACCTGCAGTTTTGAATAGTTCTTGCCAGTGTGCTAATGGATTACCTTTGCGTAACATTCTCGAGCTTCTCTCTTGTTTAATAAATTTTACACAGTATCACCGGACCCTTTGGTATATTTATACTGAAGGGTTCTGCTTTCTGTCTCCAGGCTGGACTCAGAAGTTAAAAAACAGTGGAGGGCAGGCACAGTGGCTCACACCTGTGACCCCAGCACTGTGGGAGGCCAAGGCAGGAGGATAGCTTTAACCCAGGCATTCAAGGCCAGCACAGGCAACAAAGTCAGACCTCAGGGGAAAAAATAAAAGACCACATGGAAAGTATTACATTATGATGATAACACAAATGGGGCTAGGATTCCAATTCCTCTTTCCAGCCCTGTGAGAAGATGGTACTAAGAGCCTCACAACCCATTCAATTCTCTTCCTTCCACTCTATCAGTGGTTCAGAGCAATTCCACATTTCACATTAATATTAGGATCAAGATTTTCCTGTGAGGATTTTGTTTTTCCTGGAGTTTCTGATTGCCTTTTTTTTTGTGGGAGAAAAATTATGGCTTCTTAAGTATGCCACTAAAATATCATTGTTTTCCTGATGTATCACTGGAAGCTGCCTAATCTTATCAGAATCTTCTGACATTCTGCTCCAGTTTGCGCTCCGGTTCTCAGCAGACAACCATCATCCTGCCATTTCCCTTTGCTGAGCTTGTGGGTATCTGAGTTGCTTTCTGTCTTTGCACTTGTTCTGTCGGGACATATCCTCAGGTAACAACATCGACAGACAGTATCTGGAGTGTAACTCCACGTCTGGACATTCCCTAGTCACCAAATGTCCTCAGTGTTGCAGAGCTCTAGGTTCAGAACCGTCCTCCCCGCGAGCTCTGGGCTCGGACCCGTCCTCCCCGCGAGCTCTGGGCTCGGACCCGTCCTCCCCGCGAGCTCTGGGCTCGGAACCGTCCTCCCGCGAGCTCTAGGTTCGGAACCGTCCTCCCCGCGAGCTCTGGGCTCGGACCCATCCTCCCGCGAGCTCTGGGTTCGGAACCGTCCTCCCGCGAGCTCTGGGTTCGGAACCGTCCTCCCACGAGCTCTCAGACTTCACTCCAGTGCCATGCCGCCTCTTCCTGTGGCTGGCAGCCTTGCTGACTTGTCCTCGGTTGTTGGTTGCTGGCAGAGGAATGCTGAAATTCCCCAATATTATTACGTGTTTGTCCATTTTGTCTTTTCAGTTCTCTCGGATTTTGCTTCATGTATTTTGAAGTTCTGATGTTAGGTTTGTACTCACTCAGGACTGTTACCTCTTCTTGGTGATGGGCCTGGGAGTTCAGGTGCCCGGAGGTTCGGAATTGATCTTTTTTATCATTATTCAGTGTTCCTGTGTATCCCTGGCAGGTGAGAATTGCCAGTAAGAAATTACAGCACTGTCTGATTCTCGCTCCACTGTAACTAGGGACCGTTTATTTTCCTCTCTAGAAGTTCGTAGGCACGTCCTATCTTCTACCTGTTTTGATGTTCCGAAATCGGAGGGCGGGTCTGTGTGTGAACTTCTGTACACTGAGCTCACACTCTGGAGGCCCCTCCCGAGTGAAGCCGCTTCCCCTTCGAGAAGGTATTTTATTACATTGAATTCCATCACTTTCTCCCTCAGTTCGGTCTTTCTAGATTTCCTCTTTTAGACCATTTGCATTCTCCCCATCTGTCACTTACTCCTCCTCAAGACTTTTTCTCTGCCTTTTTGCTCTGTCTTCTGGGAAATGTCCTTAACTTCCAACCCGTCTATGTAAGTTATTTTTTCAGTCCCACTGTTACTGTCCGTGAGCTTTTCCTTTCGACAGTGGAATAAGCGTCCAAAGGCTTAAGAGAAGTGGTTTCTGGGTCTCTTTAGTAACAAACCAGCCGGCCAGGTCTGGGCAGATCCCTGCACGTGGCTGCTCTCACGGCAAAGCTCAGGGGGACCGCACGTTCCTCCAGGTCAGACTCCAGAAAGAGAGGCTCAGAGACATACTCCTGGCCCCACTCCCACCAGAAGCTCATCAGCAAAGACAGACAAGGGTTCTCGTGCTTGCCTATGGGGCAAGTAGTAGGATCGGATTCAGAACTGAAGTGCTGCTATGTGTTTATGTTCAGGTGAGTTCCGGATGGCCAGGTGATGGGACTGTGCTGGGGGGAAATGGCCCCAGGAGCACAGCGTCCCCACTGAGTCATGAAAGGGGAAGGGGCTCTCTGAGGGGAAACGGGATGGTGAGGAGCAAAGGCCACAGACTGGTGAGTTAGAAAAGCCTGTGTTCCCTCCCACCCTCTCCACCTGCCAGCCCATGACCCCAGACAAGATCGTCCACACTTGGCTCTGCCTGTGCATCTCCAAAGGAGCATTTATGATTCTGCCTCTCTCATGGAGCTTTGAGGTGGAGATTTCATAGATACCACCTATGACGTGTATAATTTCCAAGAGCCGAGCACAAGCATGACAGTTGCTGTGTATCTGGGTGCACAGTGGGTCATGAGCCTCTCAGGATGGCCGGGGCTGCTGGCTTGGCTGGGCCAGGCCTGGACTCCTTCTCTAGTACTCAGTGATTGGAGATTCTGTGCCCCCCAAGCTGGCCGTGGCCAGCTTCACCTTGCACTTTTACGGGATGCCAAGTGCCTGACTTGGAGACTTTGGACCTTGGCCCCAGACTAAGGTGAGGGTAGGTTTTTCTGGCTGGAAGTACACTCAGATTCTCTGAAAACAGCTAGATGGGTTCTGAGGATGGAGAAGGGGAGGGGCCTCCTCCCGCCCTGCAGCGGGGACCCAGCTCAGCAACTGATCTTCACTGGGGCTGGGAGCACTTGGTCTTGCAGTTGGGGTAAGTGGCCCCAGGACACTCCAGCTGGAGGGCAGGGAAGCCAAGCTCTCAGCATCCTGGACACCCTCGTGACGGCCTTTCCTATAAGGCCAGGCAGGAAGGCCTGACTGCTTTGTTCTGGACCCAAGGCTCCTGCTTCGGGGCTGGGAGCTGAGTCCCTCACGACAGGGAGGCTCCTGGCTCATAGCAGCCTCAGACCACGTTCAGTACATTTCCCAGGTGGCAAGTGGGTGGGTAGTCATGGGGGCACTGGTGGTGGATGGGGCCGTCAGAGCAGCAGCAGAGGAAGGCCGGGGCTGAGATTCAGCACCTCCAGGCAGAGCCCTGCTGAGGGCGCTTCCAGAGGCCTGCCTTGCTCCCCACCTGGATGGTGCAGGGGCTCCCCAGAGCTCAGGAGCCCTGCAGCTGCACAGGAATCTCCTGTCTCTTAAAATCCCCGAGCCCCTCCGGCAGGCGAAGGAGAGGCCTTACTCACGTTCTCTCTGGAGCCGTCCCTGACCACCATGGCTGCCGAAGCTGACCTCCACCTCCACGTACTCCCCTATACAGCATCTGTGTTGTGCCTGGCCCCTCTCATGCCCTGTCTTATATTGACCTTGAATGGTAGCATTTGCTGATTTCAATGGTGCAAACCCCCTGCAGTGGCCCCTTCTGAGCTGCCAACGCAAGGTCTCTGAGCAAGCTGGGAAGCAGTGCCCACAGTCAGCCCCGGCAGCTCCTGAGAGCCAGCTCCGGCACATCCCCAGGCAGTATCTGTGCCTCTGCCCTCCTGCTCCAGCCCTGTGCTCTGCCCTCCTGCCCTCTGCTCCAGCCCTGTGCTCTGCCCTCCTGCCCTCCTGCCTTCCTGCTCCAGCCCTGCGCGCTGAGTCGGGGTCTGACGCAGGGTAATGAATCGTGCTGATCTGAAGCTCCAGCAGGAGGGTTTCAAGTCTGATGGGCCTGGGCCTGGGAGTTCAGGTGCCAGGGGATTCTGGTCCCGGTTCTGACATCACCTTCCTGCTCAGGCCTTAGTTTCCCCATTTGTAAGACGGCTGCGTTGTAAAAGGCCTACATCATCGCCGAGATCTCTTCTGAGTATAAAATTCTGCACATTGGGCCTGGAACTGCCGTAACCTCTGGCCAGTGATCACCACACATGAATGCGCTTTGGGCAAAACCGCAAACCCTGACACAGGCTGGGCTGGGTTGGGACCCAGGATTTGCCCCAGAGTGGGCAGGGGTGGCCAGAGGGCAGCCCAAGACGGGCAGCAGTGCTCCTAGTTGGGGTGCAGGCATGGGCTACCAGAAGTGTACAAGGCCAAGGGGCGCCTCTCTAGGGAATAGATGAGGACACTGATTCTGGAGGGGCACTCAAGGCTGTGTCTGGGAAGCAGCAGGCTCGTGGGAAATGCTCACGCTGATCCCCACCTCTGGTCAAAGACCTGGTGCTCTGGGCCTTCCTCCGGGAAGCAGGAGTAATCTTGGTGCCTGACTTGGAGAGCCAGAGTGAGAAGCAATCAGACCTCCCTGACTCAACATTACCTGGGCCATGCAGAGCAGCCAAGAGGTTGATCTGCCTTTGTTCTGTCCATCCCTGTGCCTCTGCACCTGTGTCTCCTCTAGGATAGGACCAGGACTGACTGACTGACTGACTGACTGTCTTTCTCCCTGGCATCTGGCACAGGGTCTGGCAAATATGCAGCTCTCAGAGAATAGGGAGGTAGGTGGAGGGAGAGGTGAGAGGATGGATGGGTGGATAGATAGATGAATGGATGGATGGATGGATGAGTAGATGGATGATGGATAGATGGAAGGATGGATTGATAGATAGATGGGGAACTGGATGGATGGATGGATGGATGGGGAGCTGGGTGGGTATATGAATGGGAGGATGGAGGGATTGATGGGTAGATGGGTAGATGTACGGTGGATAAATGGAAGGAAGGAAGGAGAGCTGGATGGGTGTGTGGATGGAGGGATAGATGGGTTGATGGATAGATGGAAGGAAGGATGGATAGATGGATTGATGGATAGATGGGAAACTGGATGGTCCTGGGTGGATGGATGGATAGGGAGCTGGATGGGTGTATGGATGGGAAGATGGGGGATGGATGGGTAGATGGATAGCTATGTGATGGATAGATGGAAGGAAGGAAGGAAGGAGAGCTGGATGAGTGTGTGGATGGGTTGATGGAGGGATGGATGCATTGACAGATAGATGGAAAGAAGGAAGGATGGATGGATAGATGGGGAACTGGATGGGTGGATGGATGGGTAGATGAGTAGAAGTGTGATAAATGGATGGACGGATGGATTGATGGATGAATGAATGGGTAGGTGGGGGGACTGAAGATGGATGGGTGGATTGAAGATGAACGGATGGATGGATAGATGGATGGATGGATGTGTGGGCGGCAAGGTGGATGGTTAGGTGGCTGGATGAATGGGTTGATAGATGAATAGATTAGTGCGTGGGTGGACACATGGATGGATGGGCAGGTGGGTGGATAAATCTATGACTTGGGTTAGGGAAGGGACCAAGGTCAGGCAGAGCGCTCAGACCTCTCTGTAGGTAGTACTTGTCACCTTGTCAGCACACAATAAACATTCACTTCACAGAAAGGAAGGGACAGCGTGGCCCCAGTAAGAAGACTAGTGTCCCCAGTGCCAAGAAGTATGCCATGAAAAGTGCTCAGGGCAATCTAAGGAGCTGAGACTGCCCCCATCCTCCCTAGGGCTCTGCTACCCCATTTCCTCCAGGACAGAATGAAGTACCCGGCACCTGTCCCCATGCTTAGGATTACAAAGAGGTGCAGCCAAGGGTGGGGTGACGGTCTGCGGATGGGGTGGACCCAGCGTGGCCCCTGGAGATGGCTCGATGTTTCCAGTTCAGGCAATGGCAGCAGCAGCAACAGCCCTGGTCCTGCCTTGTGGTGCCCTTGAGGGTGCGTTTCTGTCAGATCAGTCCTAGAACCTGGCCTGTGGGTCAAAGGCCCTCTCGCCATATACCCTCCAGCAGGTTTGGGCTGCCTTACACTCTTTCCCGGGCTGTCAAACTCCTGTTTCTCTGAAAGGGAAAAGCCAGGGCCCCTCGTGGGTGAAGGCCACACTCCATATGCGTTTCCCTTAGATTTGCCTCCGAGCATGCCCAGACCCTGTTGTTATAAAGTCACCTGATGTCTGGCCCTCCTCATCTTTGACCTGAAGCTTATGTAGAACCCACTGTGTCCAAGATCTGGAGGAGGATTCTGTTGCTAAAACCACGACCTCTGGTTGATCCAGAAAGGGTTTTCTCTGTGGAGCCTGGATACCCCTGCCTCCTGCTCCCACCTCAGTCACTCTGTTAGGCACTGGGGTTGGGCCACCTCTCAACCAAAAGTCAAGAGCAGGAAGGCTGCTGTGAGTGATCTGGGGAGCCTAGGGTGTCCCAGTGTCCTTTAGTCACCCTTCATGCAAATGAGCTGGCCTCTCCAGCAGGGAGGTGCAGCAGGGATCTGGGCGAGAGCCTGGATGGTTACAGTCCAGGGTAGCCAAGGCAGTCCGCCGGAGGGTCCCATTTCCGGGCATGGCGGGGCGGACAGGGAGGACGCGCACTCTTGGCCTTTGAGGAGACACCCCAGTGGCCCCAAGTTTCCTCTTTATCTAGTTAGTTTCTGGGCTGGGAATCGGATTGACTCTTTTTTTTTTTTTTTGAGATGGAGTTTCGCTCTTGTTACCCAGGCTGGAGTGCAATGGCGCGATCTCGGCTCACCGCAACCTCCTCCTCCTGGGTTCAGGCAATTCTCCTGCCTCAGCCTCCCAAGTAGCTGGGATTACAGGCACGCACCACCATGCCCAGCTAATTTTCTGTATTTTTAATAGAGACGGGGTTTCACCATGTTGGCCAGGATGGTCTTGATCTCTTGACCTCGTGATCCACCCGCCTCGGCCTCCCAGAGTGCTGGGATTACAGGCTTGAGCCACCGTGCCCGGCCGGATTGACTCTTTAACCTTGCAAAATAAGGTCATTGCTGGCGCTGGCAGAAATTGGGCAGCATCGGATAATTCTCTTCCAATGATCGCTGCTCAGCCTTTTGGCTCAGAACTTGTGAATTCTCCTCCAGTGGTAATCCTGCACCACAGAGAAATAGCTCTGTGCAGGAGCTGTTTATTCACGGTGTTTCCACCGTGACACTCTGCCAAGAGAAAAGGGACCCTACATTGAGCGGCAGAGAGAAAGAAGGGGATTTGGCAGAGCTGTGCCGGTGCACACTTCAAGAGGCAGAACCTGGCTGGGCACGGTGGCTCACACCTGTAGTCCCAGCATTTTGAGAGGCCAAGACAGGCAGATCACCTGAAGTCAGGAGTTCGAGACCAGCCTGGCCAACATGGTGAAACCCCATTTCTACTAAAAATACAAAAAAAAAAATTAGCTGGGCATGGTGGTGCACACCTGTAATCCCAGCTACTCGCATATGGGGCTGAGGCATGAGAATCACTTGAACCTGGAAGGTGGAGGTTGCAGTGAGCCGAGATTGCACCATTGCACTCTAGGTTGGGCAAGAAGAGTAAAACTCTGTCTCAAAAAAAACAAAGAGGCAGGCCTCTCTCAGCGGGCGCTGGGGGCCCCAGGCGCAGATGCCAAGGTGTGCTCGAGCAGCCAGTGTCCTCTGAGTTTTCCTGCAAGTCGGGGCACCTGTCAGCCGGGCCACCAGCACCCCAGAGCTGGCCACCTTTAAGTGGGTACTGGCCTGTGGTCTGAGCGTTGACGGGGTGGTTCTCCACGCCCAGGGAGAGTGTGATTTACTAGGAAGAGTGTGGGAGTATCTCGGCCAAGGACCTGCCTGTTTGTGTGCTGGTGCCCAAGCCAAGGTGCGCCTACATCCCGTTCAGCCGCGAGGAGGACAGTGCCTGGGGTTCGATGAGTCACCCCGCAATCTGCGAAAGATTGTTGAAAACACCCCACTCTGTATTAAAGCCTCATCCACCTCAGCAGAGGAAGAGAGAGAGCTGGGGTGGTGCGGCCAGGTGAACCATGACACCCAGGGACGTCCATGTCCTAACGCCTGGGGCCTGTGTGTGACTCTGCCCCGCCAAGGGGAAAGAAAGCTTCCGAGGGGGCCTTGTCAGCTAATCAGCCAGCCATGGATTTGGAGATGGTCCTGGCGAACACAGGGGTCAGGCACTGTGTCCTTCTCTCCTTCATATTCTGGCCCTGGGCAAGGGAGCAGAACTCCTGCAGCCTCGATTTCTCCATCTGTAAAGCCATCGCACTCCATCCCAGGGAGTTAAGTGCATGCTGGCCTGTGGATGGGACACGGTCCCATCATCAGAGGGCGGGGTTCTGAGGCAAAGGATGGAGAGCTAGGATGTTGGGAGCGCAGGTTGGAGTCATCTGAGGAATGGCCAAGGGATGACAGGAATGCAGGTTGGAGCCATCTGAGGGATGGCCAGGGGACGACGGGAGCACAGGTTGGAGCCATCTGAGGGATGGCCAGGGGATGACGGGAGCACAGGTTGGAACCATCTGAGGGATGGCCATGGGACGACGGGAGCGCAGGTTGGAGGGATCTGAGGGATGGCCAGGGGACGACGGGAGCACAGGTTGGAGCCATCTGAGGGATGGTCGCGGGTTGGGGAATGTGGCCGCTGGAAGCTGGAAACCTAAGCAGCAGCCCCTCCTCTGGAGCCTCGGGAAGGAGTCCACCCCGCACCACCTCCGTCTCAGCCCTGTGAGACCTCTGGCCCCAGAACTGTAAGGGGCTAAATGTGGCTACTGCCAAGCGTGTGTTGCGCTGTTGCAGCTGCCGGGGCCACTTGCAGAGTGATTGTGATCGTTCAGTGCATAGACTGAAGACTGAGAACCCACCTGGACATAGCGCAGTTCTGGCCAACATTGGATGTGAGTCCATAACTCTCTGGGATGGGGTGCGATGGCCCCACTGTTCAGATGGGGAAACCAAGGCTGCAGGAGTTCCGCTTCCTCGCCCAGGGCCAGGACGTGCAGCAGAAAAGGACATGAAACTGTGCCTCTCTCCCAGGTTTTGCGGACTGTACCCGGCCTTTCTCCCCAACCCCCATCCCAGCCATCGGCCCCTGTGGGACCCCAAGTGATTTCCAACCAGTTACCACAGGGGTCTGGGAAGGGGCAACCTCAAAGACCACAGCCACCTGGGCCCTGTGGATTTGGGAGCAGCTCACACAGCGGTTGGCAGGTGGACGTCCAGGGTCCCGAGGGAAGGGCACCTGTGCTTTTATTAGTTGTCACTCCACGGGCCAGAGGGCCTGGCTGGGATGTGGCAATGGTAGCAGTGGCCTTTGTCACTCAGACCACAAACCTGCTCACGACGGCCCCACGTGCGCCAGACACCATTCTAGGCCCTGGGGAGTGTGGTCAGTGCAACAGGCAGCACAGGCCCTCCCGAGCCTCCCATCCAGTGTTGGGGGGCCCTCTGTTCCTCTGCAGGCCCAGCCCCAGTCCACTTCTCCCCAGCACAGGGGGATGAGACCCTGCCCTTTGTACTGGTCATGGGGAGGCAGCTGGTAGCTGGAAGCCTCTGCTGCTGCCAGGCACAGAGGACTGCCCCAGTCAGGTGCATATCCCAAAAGAGGGGGCTGGAGATGCAGCGAGATCTCCCACCTCCCTGATGGGCTGACAACAGGCCTGCCCTGCTTCTCAAAGCGGGGCTGGCTGGCTGCTCATGGTGGGAACAGGCTCTGCAGCCGGCTACAGGGTTTAGATGCCCAGCTCCGCCCCTTGCCAGCGGTGTGACCTTCAGCTCCTCACTGAACCTCTCTGAGCCACAGCTTCCTCATTTGTAAAGTAGGAAAGAAAACAGTGCCTCCCTCCACAGTGTGTTGTGTGAGAGAGAGAATGGGTGCAGGGGCTTCTGGTGTCCCCAGCTACCCAGGAGGCCAAGGCAGGAGGATTGCTTGAGCCCAGGAGACAGAGGTTGCAGTGGGCCAAGATCACGCCACTACACTCCAGTCTGGGTAACAGAGTGAGACGCTGTTTCAAAAACAAAACAAACCACCAAAAATCAGTGACAAGAGCAAGAGGGAAATGAGGAAGCTTAGAGAACGGGGGATTTAGGGTGAGAAACTGGCAGGGGCTGAAGACCTGGGAACACTGGGGCAAGGGGTAGTCTTGTGTCTTTGGAAGACTCCCTAAATCCTAAATTAACCGGACAGCATGGGAAATGGCAGTGAGGACTCCAGTGGAGACGGTGGAAGGGAACAAAGGGCTGGAACCTTCTGCACGAAGAAAGAGCAAGCCCGAAGCTGGGACAAGCAGCTCATTCTTCAGATGCTGTCTTCCTCAGCCAGAAGGTTGCACACGTTTGGGAAATGGGTACCCAGGGACCCTGGTTTTGGTGGTTTAGTGCAGAGCAGTGTGAGGGGCAGAGGGCTTCTCCAGCTCAAGGGGAGCCTGGCTTCCAGAGCCCTGAATGGGGCCTCTGGTGGGTCAAGCCGTGTTGGACCTGGTGCTCTGAGGGCCCTGCCTGCACGCTTCTTAGAGGTCATCTCTGTGGTGGATGTGGTCACATAAATGGTGGCCTTCCCTGGGTGGCTGCAATGAGCAAGGTGGTCCAGGGGCAGCTGGCCCTGCCTTTACCTGGGAGACAATTCAGCTCCCATGCAGTGGCCAAGGGGCCAGTCACAAAGACGGCATCCGCGGTGTCGCGGAGGGTCAAAGGGAAGGCAGGACTTCGTTTGAGCAAGGCAACTTTCAGAATCGTGGGTGGTGGCCCGGGTTCTGGGATCACTTAAAGGTTAGAGAAAACTCAGCACCATGTGCTGAATCCAAGAGGAGGACGTTGGCCACTCAGCTAGGTGCACTGAATGGCGAAGACTGCATTTGCGTGGCTTTTCTGGGGTGGCTGGACAGGCTGGTCCTCGGGTCTACCAGAAGGACCCATTAGCAGAGGCAGCATTCGGGCTCAGATGTCCACTCGTCAGCTCCGGACCAGACCGTGGGCCTCAGCGTGTCTTCTGGTCCAGTCTGTTGCTAAGTTCCCCTCTGTACCTAAAAGTTCGCTCACTCTCTTTTTTTTTTTTTTTGAGACAGAATCTTGCTCTGTCGCCCAGGCTGGAGTGGAGTGACACGATCTTGGCTCACTGCAACCTCTATCTCCGGGGTTCAAACGATTCTCCTCCCTCAGCCTCCCAAGTAGCCGGGACTACAGGTGCACGCCACCACGCCCAGCTAACTTTTGTATTTTTAGTAGAGATGGGGTTTCACCATGTTGGCCAGGATGGTCGCGATCTCTTGACCTTGTGATCCGCCCACCTCGGCCTCCCAACGTGCTGGGATTACAGGCGTGAGCTACCACGCCCAGCCATAAAATCTGTGTCTTGTTACTTCACTTGGCTTTTTAGAGTTTTCCCAGCCTTGGTGTGTGTTGCCCCAGCCCTGTGATGTCCAGTTACTGCCTGTGTGCTTGGGATGAGTCAGAGTGCCCAGGAAGAGGAGGGTGTGGTTAGTGGGAGACTCGGAGCAGTTGAGTCCAAGGAAAACACTTCTTAGCTCTCAGCTTTCTGAACCAAGAATTTGTCCGAGACGATTCACTGCGACTAGATATTCTCTGGACAACTGAATATAGAGCAGGGCCCCCATCTGTGTCACCAGGGCTCATGAGTCCTCCTTGCCAATGACCAGAATCCCTGAAGGAATAAGGGCGGGGTCACTGTTTCCCAGCCCGGAATGTAACTTGGAGGCCTCTTCATTTGTCAGAAAGTCATCCTGGTGTTTTGCCCATATCTTCTAATTTATAAGCACCCGCCCCCTCGCTCCAAGCTCTGAATATTCACCTTATGTTTATTAGAAAGCATTTGGCTGCAGCTAATAAAACCTCACAGTGGCTGAGACCACAGTGGTGAGTCTAGAGGAGGGCACGGCTGGCATCCATTGCATAGGCAGTGACATCTCTGCAGGCCTCTTGACCTCTGCCTCATGGTGGCAAGATGGCTGCCATAGCCCCAAGTGTGATATCCCCCTAGCACGTCCTGCTCTGGAGCGTAAAGGAGGGGGTTCTGGGGAGCATTTCCCCAACCCCCACTCCCTTTCCAAACAGCCCAGCCTTTCCCGGCAGACTACCCTTGGGTTTCCTTGGCCAAAACTATTCCATAGGATCATGAGCATCCATAACTGCAGGGGAGGCTGTCACAGCAAGCGCCTGGCTTTTCCAGCCGCTGTAGTGTGCAACAAGCTGGGAAGAGGGCCAGAGTCTGCACCAGGAGCTGCGTGTGGGGGAGAAAGAAGGCTCAGTCCCCTCCCTCTAAGCGCACAGTATCACGTGAGGGACAGCACTGAGGGCCGCTTGGAGGTGGTGGCTATTGCAGTGGGCTTTGAAGAATGAATAAGAGTTCAACCAATAGAGACAGCAGGACAGAGTGGTCTAGGTGGGAGTAAAAGTATGAAGCAGAGAACAGCACACCTCTGCTGTGCCCAGGAGAGGCCTTCTCTCCTGACGCATGGCCAGTTCGTTGAGACGGGAATCAAAACACAGCCTAACCAGCGTAGTTAACGTTCGCCCGGATGTTCCTGCACCCACTTTTAGGTGTGGGGCCTTTCTTTGCCTTTGGCCCTGCTCGCCCCACCGTGTCCTTCCTCCCTGGCATTACCCAGCCCACAGCATTTGGTCCATCTCCATTTTTGAATTTTTTGACACAGAGTAGGATCTACTGGCAAAATCTTCTCAGAGCATCCCAGGGTGCCCTCCGGGCAGCTGAGATCCTGGCAGGACAGCAAACCACCAATTCCTTCTCCAGAACGTGCTGCTAGAACCAATGCCCCCACCCCCACCAAAGGTTCCTTTCCCTTCTCTGTCGCCGTCTGGGTTGGGAGGGCTGTGAGCTGTCAGGGAACTGGCCCGCGCCTGGCCAGGAATCAGCCATGTTTCAGTATCGTTCAGGAACCTACAGTAGTTCAGACAGCCTCGTTTTGCCTCCAGCTGTGTGTTCTTATGCAAATCACTCAACCTCTCTGTGCGTTATTTGCTCATCCTCAAAGTGAGAGTCCTAACAGTTACGGCCTCATATGGTCATTATGTAGATTCAATTAGTTAAACGCTCAGAGCACTTAGAACGACAGACTGGCGCTAGGAAGGTGCTCAAAGGCCATAGCATAATGATTATGCTAATTACTCTAATTATGAATTATTACTCATTAAGTCGGAATTCAGGTCTATCCCTGCTTGGAGCCAACCAGAGCATAAAAACGTAGACACAGTAAAGAGGTCTTTGTTTCCCAGAAAAGACTCCTCATGTGATCCTTCTGAGCCCATCTCGGACATCGCACAGATGACCTTGTTTCTAAGACGTGTTCTCCTCGCCTCTTGCAGAGCTCAGGTGTTAGATCAAGCCAAGCACACCTGTACGTGGTAACATACGAATGCAGCAAAACTGAGACTTTTCTTAGCTTTTATTATACATGGTTATATGCCACGTGCGTGTATTATTTGTGTGATTTAAATGTCAGAATATTTAGAGCATATCTTTAAAAACTGCAGCCCACAGGCCAAATCTGGCCCATTGCCTGTTTTTGTAAATAAAGTTTTATTGGAACACAGCCCACCCATTATTTCATATTGTCATGGCTCCCTCTGTGCCACAACTAGCAGAGTGAGTAGTTGCGACAGGAACCACCCGTGTGCCCTCAGAGCCTGGAATGTTCTCTTTCTGGGCCTTTGCCTGGTCTAGAACATTTGCAGAGCCTCTGCCAAAGGAACTCATTGACCGTGCGTGGTGGCTCACACCTGTAATCCCAGCACTTTGGGAGGCCGAGGCAGGCAGATTACCTGAGGTCAGGAGTTCAAGACCAGCCTGGGCAACATGGCAAAATCCTGTCTCTATTAAAAATATAAAAATTAGCTGGGTGTGTTGGTGGTAATTCCAGCTACTCAGGAGGCTGAGATGGGAGAATCACTTGAACCTGGGAGTTGGAGGTTGCGGTGAGCCAAGATCATGCCACTGCATGGGTATCAAGAGCAAAACTCCATCTCCAAGAAAAAAAAAAAAAAAAAGACATCGTTAAAGTACTTCCCATTACAATGTGTCTGCCTCTTCGTCCAGCTGCATTGCAGTAATGGATGCCTGAGCCTGGATAATTGATACAGAAAAGAGGTTTCTTTGCCTCACAGTTCTGCAGGCTGCCCAGGAAGCATGGTGCCAGCATCTGCTTCCGGTAAGGGCTTCAGGAAGCTTCCACTGATGGCGGAAGGCTCAGGGGAGCTGGCATCACATGGCAAGAGAGAAGGAAAGAGAGAGAAGAGGAAAGTGCCAGACTCTTTTTAGCAACCAGATCTTGTGAGAACTAAGAGTGTGAACGCACTGAGGCCCGAGTTCCAATGAGGAATCCACCCTGTGACCCAAACAGCTCCCCCCAGGCCCCGCCAGCAACACTGGGACCAGACTCCATCGTGGGACTTGGAGAGAGCAGATAGCCCAATTATATGAGCCTCATACTTGTAACTGTGTTTACAGCTGCCGCTCTGGTCATGGCAGCTTCTCAAGGAAGCATCAGCACGTGGAACAGAAGCAGACTTTTTAGTGGCCCTAATGAGTGGCGGGAAGTCGGTGGCCAGGAATGGATGGGAGCTGTTTCTCCTCCAGAAACCCAGGCCAGGGTTTCTCATGGCCTCCCACTCTACAGGTCTGTGCCATCCAGGTGGGGCAGGAGAGCCCGGTGGGGGGATCCCGGGCTCCAGGTGGGTCCCCAGGCCCTCACCCAGCCCTGGAATCAGCCTTCCCTGCAAAGCCCAGGACATCAGGTGACTGTCACACTGAGTCTGGTTCCCGGGAAAGGAGGACACTTCTTGTTTAGTAGAAGTGGGGGCACCTCCCCACCCCCACGGGGGGGACTTGGCAACTTGCCTCACCAGGAGACCCCTGTGGCCTGTCCCATGGCCCACCAGCATGGTCTTTGTGGGAGAGCTTTGAGATGGACAGATGGGGCAGGCTTGGCCTGTCATTTTAATTAACGAATGAAGGAAGTCATAAACAGCCCCTTCTTGCACGCACAGCAAAATGCCAGGCAGTTGCACTGTCCCCTGATTATTCTTTAAAGAACATTCAGTTCAGAGTCAAAGGCTGAGGCTTAAGTGTGAGTTAGCCCTGCTGCTGGTGGGGCCACATGGCCCTGGGCAAATCCTGTCACCGCAGGCTGCCTGCACCTTCCGCGGCGGTGCTCCCGCGGGCCTGAAGGGTCTCGAGGGCCGCCGAATTGGAGGCAACATGGAAGAGGCTTTTGAATAGAGCCACAGGTACTGTATGTACTCCAGGCGGGGGGGTGGCCTGGAGGGCGACCAACTCATCCCATTTGTCCTGGAGCATCTTGGTTTTAAAACTGACAGCCCCATATCCCAGAAAATCCCTTTGTCAGGAAACACCAGGACAGCAGGGCCCCCAGTCTGCATCCCAGACCACACAGGAGGCTCCAGTTCTGGCTTCATTCACTGCGTCGGGAGCACCGATGAAGCCCCTGCTCAGATATCCCAGTCTTTCATTCTGCAGACAGGAAAACCCAGGCTCAGAGTGGTTGAGGGTCCTATCTGGGGTCCCACTGCCGGTTCTTGCCAGAGCCAGGACTAGAAGGTGGGCCTTCTCCACGTGGAAAAGTACTTTCCCTTCCTTCCAAAAATAATGCCAGTGGCCGGCACCCTCCAAGGCTGCAGAGTGTGGTGGGCAGGACCGTCCTGCCTTCCGGGGCACTCACGTGCTACTGGGGGAGTCAGACAACAAACGAGTGAAGGAGCAAACCACAGTTTCAAACATAATGACTGGCCAGAAGAAAGCAAAGCAGAGAGAAAGGCTGGAGAGCAGGAGACACAGGAGGACAGCAGCCTCGAGGCAGCAAGACCCCTCTCTGGAGGTGACTCAGGGACCTGCAGGACAGCAACCTGGCTGGGGGGGACCGGGAGCAGCGTCCTGGGAATTGCACAGGCAATGCAAAGGCACTGTGCTAGAGATGAGCGTGACCTGCTGGAGAAAGAGAGGACAGCAGGAATGGGAGGAATCAAGAGGAGAAGGGGCATGAATCAGATAACAAAAGGTCTCAGCCATGGTGGAGAATTTGGATTTTATCCTCAATTACGATGGGGAAGCCAGGTGCAGTGGCTCACACCTGTAATCCCAGCACTTTGGGAGGCTGTGGCCGGTGGATCATCTGAGGTCAGGAGTTCAAGACCAGCCTGGCCAACATGATGAAACCTGTCTCTACTAAAAATACAAAAATTAACCAGGCATGGTGGCAGGTACATGTAGTCCCCAGCTACTCAGGAAGCTGAAGCAGCAGAATTGCTTGAACCTAGAAGACGGAGGTTGCAGTGAGCCAAGATCCTGCCATTGCACTCCAGCCTGGGTGACAGAACAAGACTCTGCCTCAAAAAAATAAATTATGATGGGGATCTGCTGGGGTATTTTAAATAGAGGAGACACAGTGTGACTTAAGGTTTTTACATAAAGAGTTTTTCAGGAGAGATTCCTCAGTGGGCTCAGAATAGAGGAAACCATGGCTCTTGCAGGCAGGTTGGCTGTGGAGGAAGGGGAGAGCTCACTTTGGGACGGCTCGTTGGGCTTGGGCCAGCTCCGGTGTCCTGCCTGGGACCACAAAGTCCGTGCCAGCTTTGGAAGCACAGGGAGCATCCTGGCATCTCTCGCTCAGGGGTCCCTTGCCCTCTTCCCATCTGCCCACAGTTCTGTGTGCCAGGACCCCCCCACCTGTAAGAGACACGCAGTGTGGGGACTTTCTCCTTGTTTGCTGACATACAGTCGTGTCCTTCTCTCCATAAGGACGGACCCCCAAGGGCAGGCCTCCGCTGATGTCAGCAGGAGCATCTCTTACCTGGGGCAGGTGAAAATACCTGTGTATGCATGAGGTCTCCAGAAGGAAGCAAGTTCTGTGAGCTAAGGTGCATTCTCATGATAGCCTTCCAGCCCTGCTGTGTGCCGAACCCCTGTAAACAAGGGGCTTCCTGCCCCGCTGTGGTGTCTCGAGGCTGCAGTTGATGTCTGTAGTCTGAAGGAGAGGATATTGGTGCTCCAGGAGGTTGAGGAACATGGCCAAGGGCGTGGTGCTGGTTTGGGGAAGCTGGGGTTCCGCCAGGGTGCTCAGGTTCCAAGGTGGGCATCCTCCCTCCTGACCACATTCCCATGCATCCTGGCAGGGAGCACCTATCACATCCCGTCATGATCGTGAGCGCAGTTAAGCTCAATCTGTCTCCTCCGCCAGCCACGCCTGGCAGGTAACGTGCCTGGTATTGCTTAGGAAACACTTGTGGGTGATTTATTACAAAGTAATGAGACAATTTAATTTGAATCAAGTTCTTTGTACATTATTGTTTCTATTAGGAAAAACTTGCGTTGCTTATCATGTTAGCAATGGGGAGGAAAATGGTCGTAATAAGCACCAGGCAGGGCGTTTTCCTAATTGCAGATTTGAGAAATGACTTCCTCTAGCGAGCGTCTCTGGGCGAGGTGCAGGCTGCATGGGGTCAGAGCCGCTGTCTTCCCCACGCCACGTGAAGCGATGCAGCCCCCTGCCCATGGGCGAGAGTGGCTCCCGGGAGCCAGGAGTCACCTCTGCACAGGAATTGCCCAAATTCATCACCTCCTGCCTGGAAACAGCATGGCCTCCGCAAGAGCAGGCTGGCTGGGGCTGTCGCTCAGCGTACCAGGATGGCACCAGGCGCTGGGCTGCATTTCCCCTGTGAATTATGGAGGAAGGGCAAGAGAGCACCACACACAAACTCTCCGATCAGGAAGCAGGACTCTGGGAGCAGCTGCGTGTGTGGTCATGGGCTGAGAGGCTCCCCCATCCCCTTTGGGAGTGACAGATGACGGGGAAGCCTCCTGTTCTCCCGCAGCCTGCCCGCCCGTAGAGCGGTCCTCTGTGCTGCCCTGCAGCCAGCTCTGCCACCGTGAGCTGGGCTGGCTGCCCACACCCAGCAGCCAAAGTGCCCAAGCTGGCGTCTCCGCTGAGCTGGGACACCTGTTGGGTCCCCACCTCGGCACCCCCCACGGAACTGCTGACAGCGCTCTGCTTAGCCTCATCCTTCCTGATTGGCAGAGCCCGGAAATTTCTAGGACATGCACTGCCATTGCCATTCCCTGGAGGATCCTCTTTCTAATATAGAGCTCCGGTTCCTGCCTTCACCAGGCCCTGCCACCGAAATGTGATTACAATGGGAATGATTTAGCGGAGCTGCTCTCAGGCCCTTTCTGCCTTGGAGAAGGCAGGTCTCCTGGCTCCAGCTGCCCTGGGAAGGACTTTTCGGGGGCAATGAAAGCACCACCCAGTCTCTCTGTGGGGAGTCCCTCCTGCCTCTCCCAGGTCCCAGGACCCACCTCCACGGGCCTTGCCCCCCACATGCCAGCGGACTCTGTCCAGATCTGACACACCCACAGCCCACATTCAACGTACTTTTTGCCATGGAAAACATTCATAAATGATTGTGATCAGTCTGCCTTTGAACTTGCTTGGCTGTGAGTGATGCCCTGCGGTCCTTCCCCAGCAGCTCCTGTGAGTCCCCAGTTGTCAGCGCACCCAAGGATTCCTGCAAGGTGGGAACACCTGCCTTAGGACTCGGTCTACACGTAGTGTGGTGATGACTTTGTGGATACCACCTTTAACGAGTCATGACATTGACCTCACGTTAAATTTCAGAGACACTGAATTCAACAGAGATGAACTGTGCTGTCGTTTGCTCCTTGAATTTGAGAGCCGGTGAATTTTATTTTTCGGGTTGTGGAAACGGCCTCCTGCCTGACGGCTCTGGACGCCCTTTCCGCACACATGAGGTGGGTCGGCTGCTCTGGCTCGGCCCTCCCACCCAGCACTCAGATATGTAGCCCCTCCTCTGCTGACCTTGGACCTTGGATCTCACACTGCACAAGCCGGGACATTAGTGCCTCATCCGATGTCCAAACCCTGCCAAAGGGACCACCCGCCTTCAGCCCCACCCTGACCTTGGAAGCCCCACCCTGCACAGAGGCAGGGGTGGGAACTCTCTCATCCACCGCATTCCCCACAGACCACTCACAGCCACTTTCAGAGAACAGCCACGGCCTCTGGTGTTCACACTGATGGCCAGGGAGCGTCCTCAGCCCACAGCAGCTGACTTGTGCTTGTGGATTGTTGAGATGGAAGCATGAAGGTTGAATGGAAGTTCCTGGCACACGGAGCAAGTTGACCCTGAGTCATTCCAGGAGGCTTCAGGCCTCACCAGAAAAAGGCCAGAAGCCACAGGACAACTGCTTTTCTGTCATTTCAGCCTCTTCATGGGTGAAACTGGGGAAACGCGTGAGTGGCCGGGGCCCTGCTGACATCTGCACTTGGCGTTACTGCTGAGTTGTGTCCCTAGATGGCCCTGGGTGAGTCGGCAGCCCCCGTCTGCAGCCCCCGTGTGGTCAGCCGCTTCTGTCCTCCCGCCTCATCACGGCCCTTCGGACATCAGGGCCAGCTGCCTACCTTCCAGCCCCACTCTGTCTGGAATGTTCTTTTCTCTCCTGTCCCCAGCCCCCCAACCCATTCTCCTATGTACACTTCAGTCCTTCTCCTCCTCCAGGAAGTCTTCCAGGTGCTCTTACGGTTCTCGCAGAACCATGTCCCACACTGTTGAAGTCACACGTTTCTGTGACCGTGGATTGATGTTTATCTTCCTCACTTGCCCGGTGTTTGCTGTAACAGGTCACCACAGATAGGGGGCTCGAAACAAGAGAAGTCACTTCTGTCACAGCCCTGGAGGCCAGAGATCCAAAACCAAGATGACAGTGGGGCTGTGCTCCCTCCAGGGGCTCCAGGGAAGGGTCTTACTTCCTCTGCCGCCTCTGCTGTTGGCCTGCAGTTCTCGGTGCTCCTCGGCTGGGCCGAATCACTCCAGCCTCTGCCCCGCCTTCCCCCAGCCTCCTCTGCGCTGCCTCTGGTTGTCACCCTCCCTCTGCTTTTCTGGCATGAGGACACGGTCATCGGTTTAGGACCCTCCCTACATCCAGGAAGATCTCATCGCACGACCCTTAACTAACCACACCTGCAAACCCGACTTCCAAGTATGGTTGCTTTCTTTATTTTATTTTGTAGGGGACAGAGTCTTGCTGTGTCACCAGTCTGTAGTGCAGTGGCACGATCTCAGCTCATTGCAACTTTTGCCTCCTGGGTTCAAGCAAGTCTCCTGCCTCAGCCTCTCGAGTAGCTGGGACTACAGGTGCGTGCCACCACGCCCAGCTAATTATTGTGTTTTTAGTAGAGACGGGGTTTCAACGTGTTGGCTAGGATGGTCTCGATCTCTTGACCTTGTGATCTGCCCTCGTTGGCCTCCCAAAGTGCTGGGATTACAGGCGTGAGTGAACCACCACGCTCAGCCAAATATGATCACTTTCACAGACACCGGGGGTTAGGAATTGAACACATCTTTTTGGGGGTGTTAAAACCCAGTCTCTTTGAGTGAGTTGAGCCACCATTCAACTGACCATAGCGGACAACTCTCTAAGGGCCAGACTGGGCCAGGTTTGTTCCTCAGCACCCAGGAGTTCATCACCTTCCCCTTAGCAGGCATTTGGGAATTGATCTTGTAACAGCTGGATTGATTCACTGCTTCACATGGCAGCTTGACACTGACCCCAGTTACTTCTGAACTTTGGGCTGAGACTGAAACCCAGTCTCAGCTGAGCAAGGAAGAACTAAAGCTGTCACTGGACAGAGCAACCAAGCCAGCTTGGATCCTGAGAGCTGTGAGTAAAACCATCAGGTCTCCCCAGTAATGCTGGTGTTCAGAGTTAGATGTCCACATCTGTCCGCCCGTGTGTGGGGGCCCAGACAGAGCCACCCAGAGCCCCTCAGGCCCACACGTCTGGGCCAGCGCAGGCCTGGCTTCCTGTGCCTCCGAGTTGACATCTCCTCCAGGATCAGGTGCTGCTGCCAAAGGAGCTTGTGAAAGTGACTGACAGATTCTAAACACCAGCTGTCATCGCTGGCACCTGCTGCTCGCCGGACCAGGGAAAGTGCAGCCTTCCCTGTGGGCCTGTCATGGTGCCCGCTGGGGGAAAGGGAACCCAGGCCACCGCTAAAAGCCACGGTGTGCAACCACCTGTGGTCTTGCGAGGCAGGCACCAGGAGCATCTTCAGGCCCGCCAGCAGGGAGGGATCTCCTGGGCCTGCTGTGTGGCCGTCCCTGGGTCCCCATGACCCTCCTGCCTTGCTTCAAGGTACCGAGTGCTCCGAGAGTACTCTGTAAGCTGTCTTGCAGCATACAGTGGGACTGTGAGTGAGCACAAACAGGCAAACCTTTGATGGTTTCTCCTCCGTGGGGCACCCTGGAGGGCATCAATGTGGAGGTAGTTGTGTCTCAGGAAAGCCAACATAGTTCCCATAGGAATACCTCTTGCATTCACCATGGAGCATGTCCAGGGCAGCTTAGACCCCATCTTTGTGTGAGCTAGGGAAAGGTGCTTGCCCCTTCCTTAAGACGCTCTTCTCCCCTCTCTGCCGAAATTACCATTAGTACGTGTGCCGTGGTGGCCATGATGGAAATGGTTTCCTCCATAGTTGTACAGTACACAACCTGCCCAGCTGTACTTGGTAGGGCTGGCTGCCTACCTCCTTCACCTTCCACAGCTCCTGTGCAGGTGGATGTTGGCAAAAGAGGGTACATTTGGGGCATGTCAAAGCGCCCTTCTACCTAGCTCAGAAAACATTTGGAGACAGTGCCGCTAGATTACATTTTTTGTTCAGTCAACAAGCACAGGTGGATGTTGTGTCACATGGAGAGACTCAGAGGATCGGGGCATGGCATTTGCTTCCAGGGAGCCCACAGTGCCTACTTCAGGCGCGTGGTCAGTGAGTGGGTTAGGGCGTGAGACGGCCGCGTGGGGAGCGTGCAGGCACCTCGGTCATTTCTGCACGAAACTGGATTGCTATGCATCTCAGCTGCATGTGGAGAGTGGGCTGCTGGTGCAGGAGCAGGGCGGGTTGGCGAGGGCCAAGGTCAGGGCGGACTCTGGTTCACAGGAGCTGCAGTACTCAATGCCACAGCTCATCCCAGGATAGGTTTTAGATTCATGAACCAGCAGAAGGAGCTTCTGTGGGTTTCGTGTCTCCAGAAAGGCCCCTCCCTAAGGCCTGCGTGTGAGATGCCCCCGTCCAATTGCAAGGAGTTGGGGGGAAGCCACCAAGTTACGCCTTTCAGACACAGCGACTGCAGCTCCTTTCAAGGAATGACTCTTCTGTGCTAGAGTGTCCCATTGCTTTTCATGAATTACCTAAGACATTGAAAGTTTCTAAGGTCCTGGGGTTGCGTTTTCTCTCTCCTCTCTGACTTCCTGGGCCGAGCCAGGTGCACACAGTAGGTCGTCTGCAGCACTGAGTCTGCCCTCTGGGTTTAACTCGGAACCCGGGATGGTTCTGGTGCCTCCTTACGCAAAACCCTGCGTCATTCTTCACCCACCTCCCACCCAACGTCCGTTTCTCCCTGCTCTGCTCCTGACTTGAGTTCATACCCATTTGCCTCCCTCTGGGCACAGATGGGGTACCTGGTCTATGCTGGGTGCTGCGGGCATTTGGGAAGGTCTGCAGGATGAGGTCACTGCCCCCATTGACTCTGGAGAAAATGCCCCCTCTTCCCCAAGAGACAAGCTCAGAGGGGACATTTTCTCCAGGGTCACCCAGCTCAAGAAGGTGGACGGGGATGCTAAGAAGGGCAGCTTCCCCTGGTTACAGGGAGTCTCCCACTCATGGGGGATTCACTGGGCATCGCCTCACTTGCTCCTCCTAAACCTTACAAGGCAGATGTTTTCCCCCACTTTCCAGGTCGGGCAATTGAGGCTGTAAGTAGCCAAGATGGCCAGTGTCTGGGGTGGGATTCAAACCCATGTCTGTCTGCAGATGAAAGTGAGGCGAGGTCATAGTGGGTGCGGAGTGGGGCTGTTTAGATACTGAAACAATGCAGGAAAGAGAAGTTAAAAACAGTCCTTAATGTCAGAGAATAAGCAGTTTGCTGTTTTACTCAGTAAAACAGTCTTGGAGCAAGATCTTTACGAAGTTACAAGTGTGGGCTAGAAAATTCTCAGATGCGGCCCGGCGCTGTGGCTCACGTCTATAATCCTACCACTCAGGGAGGCCAAGGTGGGAGCATCCCTTGAGGCCAGGAGTTTGAGACCATCCTGGGCAACATAGTGAGACCCTGTCTCTACAAAAAATTTAAAAATTAACCAGGCATGGTGGTGTGTGCCTGTTGTCCCAGTTACTTGGGAGGCTGAGGTAGGAGGATCGCTTAAGGCCTGGAGTTCAAACTTACGGTGAGCTATGATGGTGCCGCTGCACTCCAGCCTGGGCAGCAGAGCAAAACCCTGTCTCTAGTTTAAAAAAGAAAGTCCTCGGGTGCATTAGGAATCACTGAAAAGATTTCAGCCTTGGGTGTCAATCGGGGGGTCCCCGGAGGAGGCAGGGAGTCCGGGGGAGGAGAGGGCGGCGTATGCAAACGGGGAACCCACTTGTAACTGTTGGAGTTGCGAGCATGTGCGGCCTGCCAGGGCCAGTTCTGAGACATGGGGGCGACTCTGTGCCCTCTCGCTCAGGACCTCCAGCCACATCATCATCATCATCATCTCATTTTGCAGGGCAGCAGGTCAGTGACCTTGGGGTCAAAGCAGAGCTGGGATGTGAAACACACTGTGTGTGATGCCAAAGCCTGTGCCCCCACCCACCACACTGGAATGCCCCTGCCCTCATGTAGTCTGTGGAAGACAGCTAGGAAGTGTCCGGGCAGCCTCACTAGCCCTAAGTTCCCAGTTACAGGATATGCTGGCAGAAGGTGGGATGGGTCATCTTGGAGAGGCAGGGTTTGAGTGGCACTGGGCACTGCAGGAGGAGTTGCCCAGCGGGGCAGATGAGCGCCTGAGCACGTGACAGGTTCCCCTTGGAGCTGCATGGAGAATGGAGATGGACTTGATCGGCCCATGTGTCCGCAGGGGAGAGTGCAGGGCACTGAGCTCCAGACCCCAGGACTCGGCATCCTCCTTCCAGGGCTTCAGGGACGCTGTCGCCCCCGGCAGCTTCTCTCGCAGAGAGCAGGAGCACAGGAGGGTGGAACAGAGGCTCTTGGCTTGGCAGCTGGGGCCTTTAGAGAACCTTCCATGGAGGAGACACAGGCTGATCGCCTGCCTAGCCATAAGTGAACCATGGGGCCTGGTGGGCTGACTCCCTTTCCGAAGTTCAGAGGGGAAGCGGGTGGTGACTACAAGGCATTTCCCTTCCCATGGGGGACACAAGTCTGTGTTCTGGTTGTGGGAGCCATGGAGACAGGTCGAGGGGCCTGGTAGAGGGTCTGCTCATCAGTGCCTCACGTGCCCCTAAATCTATGGCAGCAGAGCCCCAGCTCTCCCCCGGCCCAGCCTCCTTGGGGCTGCAGGGTCCTGGCCGACCACCAGGCCTGCTGGAAGTCAATGACAGCCGTTGCAGTAACGGCTCCCTGAGGCCTCCTGTGACACCACATCAGCGTGGCGTGGCCTCATCTGACCCCATGGTGATCCCAAGAGGCCTGTAGGTTCGTTGTTACCCACCCTTGCTGTGTAGGAAAACAGGTTTGGAGACCCCCATCATTTACTAGAGGCCACAACAGCCATGTGACCTCACCCCTTGGTTCCCAGGGCCCTGGACCTCTGACCATGTGTAAGCCCTTGTCTGGTGGCCCTGAGCAGGGCGGGTGGGCCTCCAGGGCTGAGCCAAAAGGGGCTCACAGTTGTGACCGAGTTTCCTAGAGTGGGGCTTCCTGCACTTAGGAGGCTGTCTCTGGGGACAGGGCAGGGGAAGGAAGGTCAAAGGCCAGAACTCCCCCTAACTGCTGAGACCAGGGTGACCAGTCCCCTAGATTGTCCAGGTCCCCCGCTGTGAAGACATCACGCATGCTGGGCTATTCCTGGAAGACAGGGCCACCCAGCAGTTCTCTATGTGAGACCCTCTGATGCCGTCAGGGATGGGTCCCTGGAGGGGTGAGGACTACATGTTCCCTGGCTGGGTCCTCCAACCTCTCTGAGCCTCATCTGCCTTATCTGTAAAATGGGAAGATCGAGGGGTCGCTGCCCATGCCTTGTTCAGGACACCGAGGCCTGTCATCCACGTTTGCCCCGTCCCTCCTCCTTCCCGGGACCCCCCATTCCGAGGTGGCTGCACTGTCACCAGCTGGCTGCACATGGGCCCCTGTGCTTCCTGTAGACCATGAACCTGGTGCTGTTGCCAGGCAGAACTGACCTGTACTCCTGAGGCCAAGAGCCCATGAGCACGTGGCCCTGTTTGATACTGGCATCCCCAGGCCTCCCCCTGTGTGCCAGGGGCCTGCTAATTTCTTCAGGGCCCGTCTGCAGCTTTTTCTGCCTGGGCCCCTGGCCTGGTGTCCTTTCTACTCACCCCCGAGGCTCCCACACAGCCCTGCAAGACCCCTCAGAGGCCTCCCTCCCTTCCCGCTCCCCTCCACAGAGGCCTCCCCAGCTCCCCACTGACTTCCGGGCAGCAGCAGAATCCTAGGGGGTGCCAGCAGCCTTCATCTCACACCCCTTCTTCCCCCGCAGGCCACCCAGAAGGTGGGGGTGGAGGAGGCTCGCTGAGCAGTGCCCCGCCCCACACACTCCGGGTGCTTCGGGGGCTGGATGGGCATGCAGCGAGAGCCAGCGGGAAAAGCGAGAGGACGCCGCGGCAGCTAGGGCAGAGTTGGAGCTTTTACGGTTTCTTTCCTTAAAAAAAATACTGTCATGGCAAGAGGCAAACAGCGTGGCGTTAGGTCATATCTCAAAGGGGCAGTCGCCTACCCACTCCAGTTCCCCAGCAGTGAATTCATTGTCCCCAGACGGGGCCAGGTCCTCAGGGGCATTGAGACGGAAATGACCTGAGTCAGTCCTCTGCCAGGGAGCCACCCCCCCAATACCCACCGAGGCTGCCAGGGGCAGAGGATGGATTCTGGAGGGGGGATGCGGAGAGAGCCCCAGCCGTTCCCCCTCCCCACCCGCTCCCAGCCCAGCCTGCGGTTGCTCTGCGCGGGATGACGCCCGGCGCACTGTGGGCTGTCAGATGATTGTGGGGGCTCCTGCCTGCCGCACACCGTCGGCGCCGGGACGGGAGAGGGAGGGGGCGCTGGATGCGACGCGCAGGTCCCTGCGTCTCTGGTGCCTGCTGCCGGCTGGTGAGGGGAGCGGATAGGATCTGATTTTTTTTGAACCCCCTTCAAGGAAAAGCAAAACAAAACTGCTGCCTCATTTCTCCTCTGGCCGATCTCCCCAGGCTCCCCTGGAAGATGCGTGTGGCCGGGACAAGCTGGAGGAGCTCATTCCCGACGCCGCCGCTGCCGAGGCCGCCGCTGCCACCGCCGCCGTTCGGGCCACTTACTTTCTTTGCCCTGGGCGGCGTCCTGGCCAGCCCCCCTTGAGCCTGCCGCTGGCTCAGCCACCCCTCCGGCAGCCGCCCCACCATGTATGACTCCTTCCTCCGGCTGGCTCCGACTCTGCCTGCCCCCACCCTGCAAGTCTCATTGTGCCACGCTCGCCTATCCCGGTAGCCACCCCCCTCTTCCTTCGCTCCTCCTGCACCCTCGCTGCCTCCTTTCCTCCATGCTGCCTGGATCTGGCGAGCTGGGGTGATTAATTGGCTATGATGATGAACGTCCCCGGCGGAGGAGCGGCCGCGGTGATGATGACGGGTTACAATAATGGTCGCTGTCCCCGGAATTCTCTCTACAGTGACTGCATTATTGAGGAGAAGACGGTGGTCCTGCAGAAAAAAGACAATGAGGGCTTTGGATTCGTGCTTCGAGGGGCCAAAGGTAAGTGCGGCTGCTGGGAGCCCGAATATGTTCCCGTGTGTGTGTGTGTGTGTGTGTGTGTGTGTGTGTGTGTGTGTGAGTGTGTGAGTGTGTGTGTGTGAGAGTGTGAGTGTGTGTGTGTGTGAGTGTGTGTGTGAGTGTGTGTGTGTGTGTGTGTGTGTTGGGAAGAAGCATTAAATAAGCATTTTTTCCTCGGGGCACTTGGTTGCTAGACAACCATGTTCTTTCACATTCTGCCTTACTCAGAAAACGCTAGGGCTTCCTTGAGGAATATTTTTAATTTCTGTAGACAACGTTCTTCTGAATGGGTTCTCTCTCCCCCCTCCCCCTCCTACCTTTTGTTTTTAAATGATGGGGTTGTCAATATTTTGTGTTCTAGTTGAGCCAGAGGGTGGCTGCGCTCAGCGCTCCGGGTCTCAGATATCCAGGTTTGCCCGGGCCTGAGTTTCAGGCGTTAGAAACTGCCCCATTCTGGGAGTGGGCTTTGTAACGGTGGCAGGCATTCGTGTGCTCGCCTCTAAGGTGACTTTGCAAAGGAAATGTGACAAGATGGTCCCCTCTGCTGTGGACTGAGCCAGCAGCACACGTTACGTGGCCCGTCGTGGGAGGCTCAGGGATGCAGTCCGTGGCGGTGCGCCCACCAGGCGCCCTGCACTCACAGCTTCCCCTCTGAAAGAAAACAAAATGGCATCGTCTCCCCATGAGAGGGGACATCCGCCCACCGCGTGTGTGGCTCAGCCATGTGGAAGTTTCATCTCAGAGCTTCCACTCTGTGCCAGGGGTCCCACACCTGTGCTGAGGGAGGCCTCCTTCCCGGCTGACATGCCCACCTGCCTCAGGCTCAGGCAGCTCCACAGCAAGCTGTCCAGAGAGAGAAAGAGCAGATGCCTCTGTCCTTGTGAGAGCGTCCACGCCTGTCTGTGTGATTTGCTCTCCCCTCCCCCTGCTGGAATCTTCATCTCCACACCCACCCACCCTTGGCTACTCCTGCCTCCCTAGAAAAGTCCGTCTCCTGCCCTGGAGTCGCACCTGGCAGCTGTGTGGGCCTCAGAGGCTGAGCCTCGCCGTGCTGGGCAGCGGTGTTCGGGCCCCTCCCCCCACATCAGTTCCTGGGGACACTGGTCACACACACAGTGGTCACAGAGGCCTGGGCTCCCTATAGGGAGGACTCATGAGCAGATTCCAAATCCGTAGCCACCCACTGGGTCAGCATGATGTTCCGTCCACGTTCCAAGTCGAATTCCCTTGGTTGCGAGTGTACGTAGATGTAAATTTGGCAAGTGGTTCACTGTGGTGTTTCTGTAGCTCTGTGTGGCAGGGGAGGAACTTTTCCATTTTTAGAACCGAAAATGTTTAGTCACTGATGCTTTTAAAGAAAATGACAGGCGTGTAGACATGTACCAAAGAGCACATGATCCAGCAGAGAGGCCAGGAAGTATGATGGCGGCCCCAAGGTCCAGTGGGCTTCATTGCTTGAGTTGCATGGGACCCACAAATATGAGTCTCAAGCCCTTCCGGGGGAGGGTTGGCCTGGACCAGCCACCTGTGCTGGGAGATGCATGGGCCCACTTCCTCCTGGGGTCCTGTAGGGAAGTCGGGCAATGTGAACTTGGAAAACATCCCCCAGGCTTGTAACCAGGTGCTGCTTGTCTTTCCAGCTGACACACCCATTGAAGAATTCACACCAACACCGGCGTTCCCAGCCCTGCAGTACCTGGAGTCTGTGGACGAGGGTGGGGTGGCGTGGCAAGCCGGACTGAGGACCGGGGACTTCCTGATTGAGGTAGGGACACAGGTGTCTGTATCTTTCTGCTTGGGGAGAGCGCCGACTCTCAGGGAGAGGGTCAAAGTCCTGGCAGCACAGCCATGAGGCGCGGTCTAGGGTTGCTTGTGGAGGCTGCCATGAACTTTCATAGTTCAGCCAAGTTCTCCCACCGTGGGTACCGCTGCCTGTTGATCTTGTCTTGGGGGCCTTGGCCGTGACCCGTTGGAAGGAGGAGAGCCGTCTGCGGAATTTGGCCGTTGATCCTGAAGTTGAGGGTGGAAAGAGGAGGCATGTGGTCAGCATGTTGGGGACATGTGCGGATCTGTGGGTGGTTTAGTTGTGACTCTATAAGTAGGCACCAAGAGGAGTCATCATCCCTTCTTGTGTCCTACGGGTGAGTCGGAGAGCCCTCTCGTGTGGCGGTGGCTGGCGTGAGGTCTGTAACGTTGATGGCTGAGAGTGCGCAGATTTACAGGTTGTGATGACGGTCCTGTCAGATGGATGATGACCTTCCAGGACCAAGGAGCCTGGGCAAGGGGGTGGCTGCCGTCAATGGCGCCAAAAGGAGATGTTTGAATTCAGATGCTTCGAAAATGAGCTTTTGCTGGTACAGAAAAGAGCATTCCCTTCATTTAGAGAATAGAGGTGTGAGTGCCTGGGCTCTGCGAACGTTCCCTTGGGTTGGCACGTCGGTGTGCGCAGGGGGTCCGAGGCCCCAGTGTGTCTGGGCACCTGGCCTTCTTGTGAGTTTAGGTGTCACTTTTAATCTTGTTGTGCAAGGGAACATTTACTCTTTGGAAATGGGAAGAAGAAAAGAGCCTTATGAGTTGAAAAGATGATACTTTAAAGGTTCAGTAGACTCAAATGGCCCTCGTTGGGAGCTCACATTTCTTGGGCACACACGTTCTTTCATGTTACCCTCAGCCCTGCCTCATGTACAGCAGAACTCCTCCGAGTGCAGGTGGAAGGGAGGGGTATGTCGCATCCAGCCAGCCACGTGGTGGTCCCTGCCATTGGGCCGGCCGGACACGCCCGTTCTGTAGACAAGGAGCCCACATTCCCTGCCCCAGTGAGAGGGCCACTCGCAACCATTTCTCCCAACCGGGCCTAAGCTCCTACGCATTGTTAGTGCTTCGATTTCAGTAGAGATAACCTTAGAGGCCTACGGGGCTGTTAAGGGGCGATGGAAAGTCAGAAGGGAAGAGACTATGGGAGGAAAGCGAGCCGGGTGAGATGGAGCGGGTGTTTGAACTCATTCTGAGTGCCTCCTGTCGATCTCTTTGATCTGCTGGAAGATACGTTTAAATTATTATTGACCAGTCAGAGCCTGGTTTGCACGAGAAATGAGCTTATTTGGGTTCTTGGGCGTTGAAAGTGTCGGATGCACTGTCAGAATGATGGAGACCGGAGCTCACTGCGGGTTCCTGGGCCAACTCGATTTGTAACCTTTGTGGAAATGCGGAGGGTCTGGGTTGAATCATTCTCGGTAGGATGCAGTTGGGATGTAAGTCCCCTTCGTGTGTGCGTGTGCGTGTGCGTGTGTGCGTGTGTGCATGGGCGTGTGTGCGTGCGCGCGCGCGCGTGTGTGTGTGTGTGTGTTGGGCTGTGACCTTGGGCCTAGCAGCGGGGCTGAAGTCTATAGGTGGTGTGAGAGTGTGTGCATGTGTGACAGGCAGGGTGGGGACTGTTGAAATAGGTTGCTCTTGGTTCCTGATTTTCAATAATAAAAGAGGGCTGCAGATGCAAGAGCACCCACCGTTGTTCAGCTCATTGGACTGTTTCCTGGATAAACTCATCAATAAAAGAAACGTGGCCTGCTGAGGCACGTGTGCGGGCCCCGCACTTGCCTGGTGAGCAGAGCCGCGCTGGGTTAGAGGATGTTGCTCTCTGTGGCTGGAGCGCTCGCCTGGGTGGGGCCGGAAAGGCCGCGCACCTGTCCTGTTTGAAGCCTCTGTGGAAATTTGGAGCTTTGAGAGGTTCTACGCTTCTGTTTCCTGCTTTGACATTGCTTTTAACCTCTGATATGCAAATATATTTGCCATTTTGAAGCAGGTTTTATATGCTGCATGACCTCTGACTTTCAGAATTCTAGGAATGGCATTAGGGCATTCCTGACATGCATTAGGGTTGCGCCTGTGTTATGATGTCACAGATGGCCCAAGGGGCACTGGGCCCTCCATAGCCCTAGAGGCTGCTCCATACGAGTCATGCATTAACAAGGGTGCAAGGCAGAGAGAGATGGACTCTGGCAGCATCCTGGGTCCTTCCAGTTCATCATGTCCACAGCTGCCTCTGGGGACTCAGAAATTCTCCTCTAGGGACTTAAGACTGAGAATTCCATTGAGTTGTGTTCCTAGCCACTGGAATTTGCCACTGGAATATTAAGATCGTGTACAGTCTAATAGGTGCGTGTTTGTTCCAGCAGACCCTGGTTCCGTGTTTTCAGCTTCGACCTTGGAGGGGTGGTGTGAAACAGCCTCACGTGTCTCACGTGAGTTTTCTTTTCGGTGAGCAGCCAGCCCTAGAGCCGGTGGGGTTCCTGAGCTCTCAGTGAGATGCAAGGTCTGCACGTGAAAATCCGCCCCAAATGCAGGCACTCTGTCTTCCTTACCCCAGGCAGCTCTTGGCAAGCCTTCCTTTCTCTCTGCTCTTTGAAAGAACCTCGAAAGTGTGACAGATTTTTATTTTCCCTTTAAAAATGCATGCTGCGGCCTGAACTTTTGGACCAACGGCCACCCTTTGAAGTGAATGTTGGCTTTTAACGTCCAGAGCTTCATTTTCCGTTGTTAACTTTGTGAGAACACCCCGACGCGGCCATCTCGGCCTTGGCACCTGCTCTGGTTTCCTGCCGTGTGTGATTTTCTTGGGCACTTACCAGATAGAATGTATTTCTCTCCTACCTAAGCTTTCGGAAAGAGTTCGTTCTTTGGTGGAGTTTTTGTTCCTTGGTTGACCACCCCCTGACCCCACCAACCGCGATCAAAGGCTTTCAGCTGCCTCCAAATCGGGACTCTCATGAGACAGACAGATGTCAGCGCACAAGCTGTGTTGTAATAAAAGGTTCACCTTACAGGTGGGTGTGAAGGATAATCGGATGTCCCGCGGATAGGGACATTTGATCATGGTGGCTCCACGGACGGTGCTCAGTTGCCATTTCAGATCAGCTCGTGTGCCGGAAATCCCTGGGATGGCTGATGACACGGAGCCGTCCCAGATTGTGAAATGTCACCCAGCCCAGGGGAGAAGGAGCCGGAGAGATTTCAGAGGCCATAGGAGGGGCAGGGCAGCGGGAAGTTGAATGCCCCTGCAGCGAATGCCCTTGGGACCTGCTGGGGGAGGGGGAGGGCTTGCAGAGAGGCGGATGCTGGAGCAGTGACAGCCCCCAAGAGAATAAGGGCAGGTGTTTCTCTCCATGCAGGCCAGAGGGGAGCATGGGGCCTCCACCAGCCAGGAATGACAGGCCCATATTGCTCTGGTGACAACAGGAAGCCAGGTCCAAATTGGTTTTCATAATGATTGGAGCTTGTCAGGAAGCTGAGACCAGAGATTTTAGTCAGCCCACCAGAACAGTTTGAAGACTGTGCTGTCTCTTAGAGATGATCCTGATTAGGCCCCTTCACTCCCACAAGATGGCTGGAGAGGTCAGAGGTTGCTTGAGAATTTCATAAGACGTCCTGAGGAGGATGTGGGTGGCTCCTGGATGACGATAATGCATGGGTGATTAAGGAGATATGGAGGTGGGGACGCCACGTTGATGTCATGCAGGGCTCACCGTAGGCCTCCCGCAGCAAAACCCGGCTGGGTGTCACAGTCACCTGAGGGTTATAGAAACCTAGTCTCCAGCCCACACACCCTGAATCAGAACCATGAGGCAAGAGCTGGGGCATCCGTGAAAGCTGCAGTGGTGATGCCAGGGGTCCCAAGAGGCAGACAAGACGATGATCCACTGGCCCGGTCCATGTCGATGTTCCCGCCTCTCGATGTGGCACGTCAAGTAGAGTCTCCTGGGCCCAATACAAGCAGGTGTGCTTCGCTAATCTCTTTAAGATTAGGACTGACTCTTCCACAAACCCCTTGTTTGGCCACCTAAATTTTGTTTCTTGAGTGACTTTCGTGAACTAAAATACCCTGTGTCTGAGACATGCTTACAATGCAGCTCAACGGCAAGCAGGCAGAAGGCAAACAACATTCACAACAGATGTCACAAGAAGCCCATGTCCTTGTCTATAGCAGCTGAGGCTGGATCTCCAAGCCCTGCAGTGCCCCATCTAACCCTCACGGTCATCCATACAGCACGTGTGTTCCTCCCCATTTTACAGATGGGGAAACTGAGGAACACAGGTGCAGTCCCTGGCCCGTGGCAATGTAGCTGGTGAGTGGAAAAGGTGGAATTCCATCCCAGGCCGTCCGACTCAGTAATGTCATGGCTCAAAGATTCACGAGCAAGACTTTGATGTGCTTCATGTGTAAATGAGCAAAGGGTAAGAAGAAAAGCAGTGAGTTGCCCGTTTTGTTTTCAAATTAGCAAATACTTTTTTGTGACTGTCCTCATTGCTGCTGTCAGCACTCACGTGTTGCTGGGGGAAACAGCAAGTTGCCATAAATGTTCTCAAAATCAATGTGGTCATATGTAACGAGCCATAAAGCAGAACTGGGAGTTTTACGTCTAGGAATCCATGCTAAGGGAATGATCTTTAAAAAACAGATAGAAATCACAGTGCGGCAAAAACAAGCGGTCGGGGCGGGAGGGACGGGGGCTAATGGTGAATGGGTCAGGGCAGTGGATGTCTGTTGTGAATTCATAAGAAAACATTAAAAATGATGCTTCAAAGCAGTTCTTAATACCAGTGGGGAAAGGTTACATTCTACTTAGTGAGAAAGGCAGAATCGAAATTACCAGCACAATGTCATCTAGTACCATCTTTCCCCAGTACAGGCATAGAAGAGAAAAAAGGACAGGAAATATTAACGCCTAGAGGGTGGGATTCTGTTATTTTCCCTTTTTTCAGATGCTTCTCTCAGATTTCCTAGAATCGAAGTATTCCTATTTCAAAAGTATCTGTTTCATACATAGGAAAGTATGTCTTAGAACAAAGTAATCCTAGCACTTTGGGAGGCTGAGGAGGGCAAATCACAAGGCCAGGAGTTCAAGACCTGTTTGACCAACATGGTGAAACACCGTCTCTACTAAAAAATCCAAAAAATTAGCTGGGCGTGGTGGCGGTCGCCTGTAATCCCAGCTACTCAGGAGACTGAGAGAGGAGAATCTTTTGAACCCAGGAGGTCGAGGTTGCAGTGAGCGGAGATCGCACCACTGCACTCCAGCCTGGGTGACAGAGCAAGACTCTGTCTCAAAAAAAAGGAAGAAATTTGTCTCACGCAGGAGACAGTGTCCAGTCCCCTTGGCACAGGTGTTTGCTGTCGGAGGAGAAAGCCTTTCCGGCATTACCCACTTTCCCGGGACCATTCCTCACCCACCTGCTGCAGGGCTCAGACGATGCCTGTGGTTTTTGTGATGGTTTTCTTGGCCCTGAAGTGGCCAATCTCCTTTTTGTGTTAATTTCTCTAAATGGGTTTTCCCTTGCAGCTAAAGCAGGTGACAATCTCTTCATCCTTGAAAAGTGGTGCTCGAGTTTGCTAATTACTTTTTCCTCATGTTAAATACTTGCACAAGAGAGGGCGTGGATCTGCTTTATACTCAAGGTTTATATTTAAGTCAGGATGCGAAGAGGGATGCCCTGCTGTTTTCCTTGGAGACCCTGGGAGTTTCTCATAAGACACGTGCGGTGGCTCACGCCTATAATCCCAGCACTTTGGAGACGGATGCGGGCAAATCACTTGAGATCAGGAGCTCAAGACCACCCTGGCCAACATGGTGAAATCCCATCTCTACTAAAAGTGCAAAAATTAGCCAGGCATGGTGGCACATGCCTGAAATCCCAAAGGAGGCTGAGGCAGGAAAATCGCTTGAACCTAGGAGGCGGAGGTTGCAGTGAGCTGAGATTGTGCCACTGCACTCCAGCCTGGGCAACAGAGTGTGAGACTCCGTCTCAAGAAAAAAAATGTTTCTTAGGCTGGTACTTAAAAACAGGACTTGAGAATTGGGAGGCGGCCTCTAGCATGTTTGGCTTTTCAACCATGCTGGCATGAGGAGCAGTTGTTAGAGCTCACTGCTCGAGGGTCAACCCACTCCCCAGCTTCAGTGTTAAATATTACTTGGAAGAAAGCAAATGAAGTCCAGATTCAGAACCATCAGTCATTACACTTGCTGGGTCCCAGTATTCCTTTTGATCTAATGGGTGGTTGTGACAGTAGAATCACCTGAGATGAACTGAGTCCACCCCAAGCTCTCAGCACCAGAGTGCTGGACAGACGTGCTGAGCACAGGGCTGGCATTCCATCAACTTTCTTTTTTAGAAACAGGATCTTGTTCTATTGCCCAGGCTGGAGCACAGTGGCACAATCACAGCTCACTGGAGACTTGAACTCCTCAGTTCAAAAGATCCTCCCACCTCAGCCTCCCAAGTAGCTGATACTACAGGCATGCACCTCCACACTTAGCTAACTTCTGCATTTTTTTTTCTTTTTTGAGATGGAGTCTTGCTCAGTTGCCCAGACTGGAGTACAGTGGTGCAATCTTGGCTCACTGCAACCTCTGCCTCCCAGGTTCAAGTGATTCTTCTGCCTCAGCCTCCTGAGAGTAGCTGGGATTACAGGCACACACCACCACACCTGGCTAATTTTTGTATTTTTAGTGGAGATGGGGTTTCACCATGTTGGCCAGGCTGGTCTTGAACTCCTGACCTCAGGTGATCCACCCACCTCAGCCTCCCAAAGTCCAGGTTTTACAAATGTGAGCCACTGCACCTAGCCACTCTTCTACTTTTTTGTAGAGCCAGAGTCTTGCTTCATTGCCTAGGCTGGTGTCAAACTCCTGGCCTCAAATGATCCTCCCACCTCAGCCTCCCAAATCACTGGGACTAAAGATGCAGGCGCCCCACCCAGCCTCAGTCAGTATTTGTCATTGATTATCATCTTGTCCTTCATCATTATTAATGATGCCTGACTCACAAGAGGAAACCAGCAGCTATTAGTTGAACAAACAGTGATGATAATGTTATAATAATGACTGATGTTTGTTACCACTGTTATTTCAAGCGTGTAGCAGTTACAGAGCACACCCACCATGTGCCAAGTACGTCAGACACTTTCAGCCAAGAGCGCATGAGCCACAGCTTCCTTGTGCCTCTGTTATGGGAGACATCACTCATATAGGTGCCTGCCTCATGCCTCACCAGCCCTCAAAATCCCTGGCAGGCATATCTCCTGCTTTGGCTCAAAGCCCTGCTCCCAGGGCACTTACCACCTTGTGCAATTCCATGTTGGTGGCTTTTAGGTCTCCTTGGAATTCTTATTCCTGATGCCCACCTTGCCCTCTAGCAGCAAATCCCAAGGCCAAGGCCACAGCCCTGTTGTGGTTTCCCTGGGCCAGCATCCCTTGTTCTAATGGTGCAGCCACATCACACAGCTCACATTCCGCTAGCTTGCCTTTTGGGATATTGTGAGAGACTTTGTGACGCATCCTGCTGGTGGCCCTGAGGACCAATCTAGGAACTCTCTCCACCCACCCCACCAAAATTTCTTCAGCTCTTATTTAAATGGTCTTAAATGGCTTTTTTTTTTTTTTGAGACAGAGTCTCACTTCGTCACCAGGCGCCAGGCTAGAGTGCAGTGGCACAACCTCGGCTCACCGCAACCTCCACCTCTCGGGTTCAAGCGATTCTCCTGCCTCAGCTTCCCGAGTAGCTGGGACTACAGGCGCACACCACCACGCCCAGCTAATTTTTTGTATTTTTAGTAGAGATGGGGCTTCACCATGTTGGCCAGGATGTTCTTGATCTCTTGACCTCATGATCTGCCCGCCTTTAAATGGCTATTTAATTCAATAACTAAGTTAAAGATAAAGCACCAGCTGATGTTAGCAGGAATCCAGAGTGACTGCTGAATTCTTGACTTGGGGTCATTGGTGCCTTGGTCATTGAGGTCAATATTTCATTGCATCACACCAAAGACAAGCAGGGTCTGTCCTCCATCCCTCTGAGTGTGGGTCGTTTCTGTCATGACAGCTTGGTGGCTTATCACCATGTCTTCAGGATCCACTGACCAAGGGTAACAGCATTGAGGGGTCTTTACTCTCTGAGGATTAATGCACGGTTAGGGTTAGGGTTAGGGTTAGGGTTAGGGTTAGGGTTAGGGTTAGGTTTACGGTTTGGGTTTGGGTTAGGGTTTGGGTTAGGGTTAGGGTTAGGGTTTGGGTTAGGGTTTGGGTTAGGGTTAGGGTTAGGGTTAGGGTTAGGGTTAGGGTTAGGGTTTGGGTTTTTGTTCTCCTAGGCAGAGGCCACTGCTCTGTGGGGAGCCCTGGATGGCTGGGAGGTTCAACCGCTTTTCTGCACATGGCCTTCTGGGCCTGGGAGTGTCATTCTCTTTGTCCTCTATATTGACTGGGAACAGGTGGTTTGGGCTGAGGAGCAGCCCAGGAATCTTGCTGAGAAGGTGGATTCAGACAGCTTGGCGACTGCAAATCTGAAGTCTTGGCTCGTTCATTTTGGGGTTCTAATTTGAAGCATCAGTGATTTCAATTTCAGGCTAAAAAAAGATTCAGAATCACTTCAGGGGACCGTGGCTGCTGTGTTCAGATGCCATGGGGCTGGCAGATGGCAGCACGCGGGGTTAGAGGGAGGCAGAGAGGAGCCGCGGTCAAGGGCACAGGCTGTGCCATCTGATCCAGGTTTGAATCTGGGCTCTGCCTCTTCTTAACTGTGTGAAGTTGCACAGGTTGCTCATTTCTTGGCCCTAGTTTCTCAAACTGTAAATAAAGGGTATGTGAAGCATGTAGCAGTTTCTGGCCTCATGAGTTCTCCACAAATGGTGGCAATTGTAAAAATTACCTCTGAAACTTCACTCATTCATTTCTGAAGCATACATTGTACCCCCCAGGTACTGGGCTGGAAGAAAGGCATGAATCAGGCACGGTTCCTTGGGGAACACACAGTCTAGAAGGGGGAGGCAAAAAGCAGAGTGTGGCAAAGGCCCCAAAATAAATCAGGAAAAGGACTTCATGAAAGATGGTGTTGGTACCAGGCTTTGATGGGTGAGGGAGCTTTTTGTAGGCAGAACTGAGGAGGAAGCTCTTGAGCAAAAGCCTAGAGGATCAGGAATGTTCAGGGTGGATTTAGGGAGTGGTCGGATGCTGTGAAGCTGGGGGTGACCTGCTGGTGGAGTGGGGTTCTGGGGTGTGGGCTAAGTAGGTACAAATATGTGTGGCTGGTTGGTGGCACAGAGCAATAGCATTGCTGGATCTCTCCAGGGTGCTGAACTCCCTGTGAGTCACGGTCTCTCTCCAGGGTGCTGAACCACTCTAGGGCACTGGCTCTCTGCAGGGTGCACTGAACCAGAGAGCTGTGAGGATAGGAGGCAGCCTTCCTCAGGAAGTCTGAAAGAAGCCTTCAGCATGTCCCCTCCCTCCATCCCTGCAGCTTTCATCTATGTCCCCTGCGTCCTTGGACTTTCTAGGCATAGAAGGCATAGAGACTCATTATTTAGTGACAATCTCATCTACTTGGTGGCAAGGAGGGGCCAAGGAGCCAGTGAGCATCTGCATGTCCTGTGCTTTGAGCCCCACTCCCCTCACCACTGAGGCTTCAGCTCACATGCTGCCTTCTCAGAGAGGTCCCTCTGGGCACCCTTGGGTTGCCCTGACTCTCAGTCACACTGTGTGCTTCTGTGACCATAGGAATCATCTGCTGTGTTAGGTGGTTGACTTACTATCCACCTCCCTCATGAAACATTCCCTGTGGGCCAGAGAGTTTGCTCACCAGGTCTCTGCTACAGCTCCAGCATACAGCACAGTGCCAGCTGTATAACAGAGGCCCCAGAGCACGTGTTCAGTGATGGGCACTCCTGGAATGCAGGAGTTTCACACCTGTCTTGCAGGTAATGAAACTGAGCCTCAGAGAGATTAAGAAGCCTGCTCAGGTCCCTCCAGGGAGGTCTGAATCTAAGCTGACTCCAAAGCTTGTTTCTTTTGCCCTATGTCTGTCTGTCTCTTTTGCACTGTGTCTGTCTGAGGCTCTGAGTAAGTCCCAGCTCACTGGGATGTATAGGAGGCATAGTGGGCTGACATCTTCACATTGGGAGCTGCTGGCACTGGGTCCTCTGATGCACCCATTTGTGCCTCTGAGTCCTCTCCGCCTGCCCTCTCCTCCCTCCCATAACTCACCACCCGCCTCCCAGCGAGTGTGATCAGCAGTCTCTTGTTAGCACTGATTTGTCTTCGCCTTTGGTGCCCTTTTACAGGGAGTTTCATGATACAAGCAGTTAGGTTGGCAAATGAACTGGAGGAAGGCCCTGTGCTAAGTGCCCCATAGGATCTTTTAATTGATGGAGATTGTCGGCCCTGGGAATTGGGGGTGTGTGCATGCCAACAGTAAGCAGAGTGGGATGAGAAAGGGAGGCAGAGCTGATGCTGTACAGCCCTGAGAATGGGGGCCCCACTCTGGTCTCATGAAGTCCGCCACCCACCAGCAACGTCTCTACCTCCCTCTCCCCATGATCTTCAGATTGGTCCCATGAAGAAGACTTTTCCATGCATCTCCTTTGTGTTCAGCCCCTTTGGCAGGACCTAGGGGGTCAGGGAGATAAAAAGGGGCTGTCCCGGGCATGGGCACCTCCTTCAGCATCCGCAGGGCTGGGGCTGCAGAGGGAGAAGTGGGGTCTCTGGGTGAGAAGGGAGATGAGGCCAGTGAGGAGATGGACATAGCCACTGGGGGCTCTCCCTGGTCTTCACATTGCGCCACACCCCTCCTTTCCCCAGACATTTGCCCACAATTTTGCATTCTCCACCTGCCCCACCAGGATGCCTCCTGCATCTGCTTCAGATGTCTGCTCCTTGACAGTTGCCTGCGATGCACACTCATAAGCCCTTGCCATGGTCACTTCCTGCATGTACCCCGTGAGATAAGGGATCACCCAGAGCTAAGCACATGGCAAATATCCAATAAATATTCCTTAAGGAAAAGAAGGTACCACTGAGGAGAGCACAGCCAGGATAGAATGACATCCTGGAGAAGGGGCTCCTTCCTCCCAGACCCCTTCCCCATCTCCATCAGGGCCAGAACTTGAAAAGCTAATGGAGGTGGAGGGATGGAGTCATTTACATCACAGAGAGCATGAGAAGACAGCCCTTCCCTGGAAAGTGCCAGGCTTCTCTTTCCAGGCCCACTGGGATCCCACGGGGGATTGTGTGCCCCTCCTCTTGGGAAATTTTGAGTAAACTCTACCCCCGTGTCTGCCTGGTGGCCAGCTTTCACGTTAGCGTTATTTCACTGTGTCTCGAGTTAAATCATGTCAGATAAAATATAATTGGGAATGCAGAGAAGCCAAGGGAAAAACCAGGGACGCTGCCACCAGGAGACAGTGTCCACATAACAAGGTTTATCTTTGTGGATTTTTCTTTCTGTGTGTCTGTTAGTAATACATTTTGTCATGTGTTTATACACTTTTTTTTCATGTGGGTATGTCTTTTTTATTGTGGTGAAATACACAGACCATAAAATTCACCATTGAACCCGTTAGCACTCCCTGTCCCTCTCCCTCCCAGCCCCAGGCAGACACCCTGCCCCTCTCCCTCTTGGGTCTGCCTATTCCGGACGTTCCTGTTCATGGATTCATGCTCCAGGCTGCCTTTTGCGTCTGGCTTCTTTCAGCAGCATGTGCTTTAGGTTCATCCGTGTTGTGGCGTGCATCCATACTGCCTTCCTTTTGTGGGTGACTAAAACATTTCCGTCGCGTGGTTAGACCACAGTTAGTTTATCCACTCACCAGTTCAGCGACCCTTGTTTCCACCTTTCGGTTGCTGTGGATAACGTGTACGTGAACGTTTTTGTACCAGGTTTTGTTTTCAGTTCTTTGGGGCACGTACTTAGGAGTGGAATTGCTGGGCCACATGGTAATTCTGTGTTTCCTGAAACTGCTGCTGCGCACCCCAGAGTCCCCATCCTGGGTGGGATGGGCAGGCGTTCAGCGAATGCTTAGTTCACAACCTTGGTCACACGCCTGGGCAGAAGGACCACAGAGGGAAGGAGGCCCCGCCCCCTTTTGTTAAGCCAGAGCTCAGACCCAACAAAAGCTTCACTGCTGGGCACCATGTTACAGGCTGCAAATAAAACTCACTGCAGCCATGGCGGTGACCGTGCAAAATGCTGATGCTGCTTGAGCACCTACTGCGTGCCAGCACCATTTCTGAGAGAGTTCACATGAATGAACTCACTTCATGTTCACTTTATCTCAGTTATTTTTATCACCTCCTCTCCCTGCATGAGGAGGCTACAGCACAGAGGGGGGACTCACTGGCCCACAGGCACACGGCGAGCGGCACAGCCAGGCTGTTCTTCCAGGGTCGATGTATCTCTTCCCACCCTCCCGCTCCAACCACCCTCCTGTGCCACCTGTCAGGGAGGAGGAGTCCTGCCCAGTTGGATGTCTTCTGTGATGCAGATTCTAGAGGAAAGAGGAAAACAAAGAAACAGAGGGAGCTTAGGCAGAAAGCTGGAAGGAACAGAAGTCCTGCATGGGCAAGCCTTGAAGGGAGACTGGGGGCTTACTTTTATACACAGATTATAGGTGGGGCTACCAAAAAATACTGCTTTGTGCTTTTAATTAGATTTATTTTGGCCGGGTGCAGTGGCTCAGGCCTGTAATCCTAGCACTTTGGGAGGCCGAGCCAAGTAGATCGCCTGAGGCTAGGAATTCAAGAGTAGCCTGGCCAACATAGTGAAACCCCTATCTCTACTAAAAAATGCAAAAAGTAGCCAGCTGTGGTGGCGGGCACCCATAATCCCAGCTACTCAGGTGGCTGAGGCAGGGAGATTCACTTGAACCCAGGAGGCGGAGGTTGCGGTGAGCCGAGATTGTGCCACTGCACTCCAGCCTGAGTGACAGAGCAAGACTCTGTCTCAAAAATAAAAAGTTAGATTCCTTTTAATAACTGGAGAAATACTATTAAAGATCGGAAACCCCATTTCCTGTCTATTAGGTATCTGGACTATGATTCTTCGAAAATCATTCCAGCAAAGACTGGACCACATGGGGTTAGGGTATCTATCTGGGCTGCACACATCTACAAACTTATTTTGAGCAACTACCTCATAGGCTCAGTCCTGGAGCCTAGCGGTTGGTGAAACAGATTTGAATCTATCTTGTCCTTCTTCCAAAGAGTGCACAGGTCAGGTCCTGCGCTTTGCCCAGGCGTGGAGTAAACAGGGCAAAAAGCGAGCTGTGTTACTGGTCTTGCCTATTTCAGTGAAGGACAGTGAATAACTCTCCCTACTGTGCCACCCCTCCTCCTTTGCTGGGTCCCAATTATCTGCAAGAAAGGAGATGTGCCCTACTCCCTCCTGCTCCCCATCACACCCCACCCCATGTACACCCATATACGCTAGGTTTTACTCAAATCTAGCAAATCCCATTCAGAGTTGGCTGGTTCCTCAGAGACTGGTTAGGAAGAGAATTCCACAGGGACCCAACTCTTAATTCTGTATTGAATAGAAAAACTCATCTCAGCAGGCACTTTTCCTTCCCCTAGGCAGGAGCATAAGGTTTTTTTTTTTCCTGGGCTACTTGAGAAATAGAGGCCCCCAGGCAGGTGATAGAGAGCTCCCAGAGGCTCCTTCTCCATCACGGCAAGCTTTCAGATTGGTTTGGAGCAGTTCAGACTGTTAGAACAGCTGTCAGTTGACATTGCTGTTGTCCCATGCCCAGGCGTGCCTAAGCAGAGGCATCCTGCAAAGTGGTTGCTCCACCCATATTGTGAAAGTAAAGGAAGTGGGGGAAACAGGGGCTGAGGAACAAAAGGACTGGAGGGGCCGCCCTTGGGGATCCTGTGTATTGGGCGAGGCCAGCCCTGGTCACTGTGCACGTGAACTTGGAAAGCAGGGAGCCTGATTGGACACTTTGCCTTGGGAATGCCTAAGTGCTGCACTTGGGACACCAGCTTCATTACCTTTGACCACTCTGGAGGGCTGAGGTGCCTCCACTCATCTTTTTTTGTGGCTGTGTAGTATTCCATGGTGTATATGTACCACATTTTCTTTATCCAGTCTATCATTGATGGGCATTTGGGTTGGTTCCAGGTCTTTGCTATTGTACACAAAGCAATGTGTACAATATCTGTATCCCTGGGATCTGTATTCCTCCCCTGTTGTTTCAATGAACATATGTGTGCATGTGTCTTTATAGTAGAACGATTTATAGTTCTTTGGATATATACCCAATAGTGGGATTGCTAGGTCAAATGGAATTTCTATTTGTAGATCCTTGAGAAATCACCACACTGTCTTCCCCAATGGTTGAACTAATTTACACTCCCACCAACTGTGTAAGTGTTCCTATTTCTCCATATCCTGTCCAGCATCTGCTGTCTCCAGATTTTTTAATGATCACCATTCTAACTGATGTGAGATGATATCTCAATGTGGTTTTGATTTGCATTTCTCTGATGACCAGTGATGATGAGCATTTTCTCATATGTTTGTTGGCCTCATGTATGTCTTCTTTTGAAAAGTGTCTGTTCATGTCCTTCACCCACTTTTGAATGGGGTTCTTTGTTTTTTTTTCTTGTATATCTGTTTTAGTTCTTTGTAGATTCTGGATATTAGCCCTTGACACAGCCTGCTGGGTGAGTCTTTTCTAGCCGGGAAGGGAAATGATCTTTCCAGCCTGAGGCTCACAGTCATTCGCACTGAATTGCCTGGGTTTGAGGGGGCACGGAGCATAGATCAAAACGCTACCCTCACAGCCATGGGCTACCAGCATCCGAGTTGCCTGGGGTCCACACAATGCTAAGAACAGTAACAAGGACTGTCTCGGTCATGACCTCTGCCACTTCTTGAGCACTTACTCTGGGCCAGGGTCCCCTTCTACACTCAGCAGTCTGAGGAAGGAGGTGGCATTAGCGTCATTTTGCACATGGAGCAGCTGAGGTTTGGTGAACCTAAGGATGGCCCAAGTCGCAGGAGATGGTGAGGGAGTGACGGGGCAGGATTCAAACCCAAGTCGGGCTCGGGCTCCGGAGTTTTCCAGCACTGTGTATGACTCCTGCTGTGGCAGGGAAGTGGGTCGCTCAAAGCCCAGGGCACTCAGCCTTGCCCCAGCTCCTTGACTGAGGCAAAACTGGTAAGCGTCGACCCTAAGGAACTCGTCAGCCCCGAGGACCCATAGCAGGCGGCGCTGCCTCCAAGTCCTGGTATCTGTATCCCTCCCCTGTTGTAAATATAGCAGCTGAACCTCTGCAGCACCCATGTGGGGTCAGCAGTGATACGTTTTCATTCCTGTATTGGACCCAGCCGCACCTGTTCCAGGAACACGTTTTTTTGTTGTTGGTTAATTTTCCCAGAGTGTGGTTTTTTTTATGAGCTTTCTGATTACATTGGCCTGATTTGTTGTTCACATTTGGTTTTTTTGGTTGTTGTTTTTTTTTTTTTTCCTGGAGGACAGACTGTGTGCCCAGCAGCCCCATGGCCAACCCCGTCCCCAGCCTGGGGCCTCTCTAGACAACCCCTGCCTCAGCCCAGCAACACCAGGATTCTGGCAGTGAGCAAGATGAAGCTTGTGTGTACCTCGTCTGCCCCTTCAAAGCATTCTTGACAGGTTTTGTGTTTTGGGGGGTTCTTTTGAGAGAGTCTCACTCTTGCTCAGGCTGGAGTGCAGTGTTGCAATCTCGGCTCACTGCAACCTTCACCTCCCAGGTTCAAGCGATTCTCCTGCCTCAGCCTCCTGAGTAGCTGGGATTACAGGCGTGCACCACCATGCCCAGCTAATTTTTGTATTTTTAGTAGAGACGGGGTTTCATCACGTTGGCCAGGCTGGTCTCGAACTCCTGACCTCAGGTGATCTGCCCTCCTTGGCCTCCCAAAGTGCTGAGATTCCAGGCATGCGCCACTAAGCCCAGCCTTTGAGGAGGCCTTTTGATGAATTTCCTACTTGTTCATAGTCCCTGCCAGGCCAGGGTCATCTTAAAGGCAGTCACCTTCCTGTCCACGTGTTTGTCTGAGGCACAGATATCGATCTTGGCAAAAGGCGTGGGCTGTTGTTTGCTGAATAAATGCATAAAGGAAGCAATCAATTAAGTGAGCACAGCAAACTGGGACTCAGTGACTCTGGGGTTTGGCAGGCAGGTCTGGAGATTGATTTCAGCGCTGTCCTTACCCCTGGCTTTGCTGAGCTCTGCACCGTCTCTGGGAATGCATGTTGGAAAGGTGTGTTCTTCCAAGATCCACCTCCTTCTTGCATTTGCAGCAGGAAGGAGCTGCCATGCAGGAGGGCTGAGGGTCCTGCCCTGAGACTGGGGCCCCTCTCAGTTCCTGTCGCTGCCCCCACCCCACACAGAGGTATCCAGCCTGGGACCCACTGGGAAGCAGATGGACAGATGCCAGGAGTGGCCAGATACAGCATTCTCTTCCTTTTAAGTGTATGATCCCACTCAAGTGAGGTTCCTAGAGTGGTCGCATTCGGCACGTTCATAGAGACAGAAAGTGGGATGGTGGGTTCAGGGGATGGGATTGGTGTGTAATGGGGACAGTTCAGTTTGGGAAGATAAGACAGTTCTGGAGACGTGTGCTGGTTATGGCTGCACACAGTGCCATGAACTGACCACTTTAACATGTTAAATTTTATGCTAATTTGTCTTTTACTACATCGTTCTTTTTTTCATTTGAAAGTTTTTAGAAGGCAGTGTTCTTCGCTTTCTGTTTTTAACTTCTGAAGAGTTGGGCTTTCTTGTTAGATCTGGGGCAAGCCCCGGCATGCTTCCTTAGCACTGAAACAGGACCAGCGTTGAGCCCTGCTTGCCCCCACGTACAACCCTGGGGTCAGCTCAGCCCCGACCCAGGCCTCCTCTACCCTCGCTGTTCCTCCTCCACCTGCAGTCCCCTAATTGGCTTCCTGTTTCTTCAGGGCTCTGAGCAGCCCACGGCATGGTTTCTACCTTTTATTGTGGGTCAGCCTTCCCCTGTGGGACCTTAATGAGAGCAAAGACTGTCTTTGTTGCTCACCTGCAAGAGAAGGCACCCAGCACCTAGCAAGAGCACAATCAAGCCTCGTAAATGAACAGAAACAATGCCAACAATGCCAAAATATCAAAGAAAGAGAGGGGTTATTTGCATAGCAACCATGAAGTGACCCCAAGGTGCCATCCCAAATGCCAGCCGCAGTCACAGACCAACCGCTGGGGCACAATGAGATTTCTGCTTTGAAAGAAGTATGCAAAAATATTATGTGTATTATCTGTACTCCGCATTTCCCAAGGGAACTCAAATGCTGTGCCAAAGTTCCAGAAAGCTCCACACCAATGTGATAACCCTCCAAGGTAAGCTTTCCTCCAACAGGCTACCTTGGAGGAAGATAACAGCTTGAGGTGAGTCACAGGGGGCTCCACTATTTTTTAACTGAGGACCTAGTAATTGTACATATTTACGGGGCCCATGTGATGTTTTGATGCATGCCCACAATGCCTAAGAATCAAATCAGGATAACTGGAATGCCATTACCTGCAGCCTTTATTTCTTTGTGCTGGGAACATTCCAAATCTTGTATATTTTGAAATAGACAATAAATTATTATTAACTATAGCCACCTTGGACCTTCTGTAAAGTAACATTTTTTTAAAAAAGCAACTTGTATTATTTGTCTAATTAGAAATAAACAAGCTGGCAAAATTACGGCTCTCGAGCCCAAGGGACCGACTCTGCGTTATTCTCGGTCGTGATGAGGGCTTTTGCCACTTCACCTCTTCAGCAGGTGCGACTCCTGAGCCAGATATACATCTCCAGGAAATCCGTATCCTGTTTGTGTCACTTGTATTTCCCAGAAGATGACGTGAGGAGCCAGGGGGAAGGATGGAAGTGGCAGTCCGGCCTCCACTTCCGTGGGCGGGAAGCACCCAGCTAGCGTGGACACAGGGGAGTCGCCTCTCAGCTCCGCCTCAGTTGCGATGAGACAGGCTAAGCCGCCGTCCCCATAAACCCAGTAAGCCCGTCATTCTGTTCTCCTTCTCCAAAGCAGTTTCCTCAACTGCGATGAGACAGGCTAAGCCGCCGTCCCCGTAAACCCAGCAAGCCCATCACCCTGTTCTCCACAGCAGTTCGTGTGGGGCGACCTAGTGAGCTCTGTTCTGCCTGGACTTCCTGCTGAGGCCCCTCTCTTGCTTGCTGCTTGGTCTGCTCACTAGGACATTGTCTTTATCTGGGCTGTCCCCTCCACCCCCCACCCCAGTGCTACAATTCTGGATTTAAATTCAAATCGAACGGAAAATCAAAGTGATAAGACCCATGGGCATTTTTAGCCAAGAAAATTTATCTCAAAGGCAGCCTAATTGCCAGTTGCTAGGCAGGATGGTTTGAGGTCAGGGCGCGCAGGGAGTATTGGGTTGGTTTTGTCTGGTTTCCTTTTAAAGAGACCCTGCCGGCAAAGGCATCACCAACTGGAAAAGCCTGTGAAATGCGGCCTCCCTCGAGGAATGCCAGTGACCCCAGCCCCTGTCCTTCTGACCTTACCCATCCTGGTATCCAAGACCCCTTCTCTCCAGGCCCAGGAACTCCCAGGAAAGAGCCTGAACCTTGGTCACCCAGAAGAGTCCTCCCCGGTCAGAATGACCAGTGCGACCCTGGCCCAGAGAGACTGGCCCTGTGTGCTAGCCCAGGTGCCAACTGGGGCATGGGCTTGCGTGCCCACCCAACTGCCTGCGGGCCGGGGGCCTCAGGTGCACTTTTCAGAACTGCACCCATTTTAGACACTGCATGTCCGTTCCCACAGTGCTGGACAGTGTGACAAGCCCCAGACTGAAAACTGGCTGTTTACGTGAGCAGCGGAAGTTTTATTTATGGCCCCTCTGAAGTCCCGTTGGGTAGGCAGCTCTCCTCCAAGCAGCTTCAGGCTCTTCCCAGCTCCTCCATCCTGAACACACAGATGCCCAGCTCCCCAGGCTCAGCCGCATCTTGCTGGCAGAAGAGAAAGCACACATCACTTCCACTTATGTTCCGTTGACTGCAATCTCAAATGGCGGTCATTCCTCCCTGGGGCCAGCGGTCTTGCAGTGCCTCTGGAAGGACAGAGTGTGCCATCCCCTGCTGCTGATCTCATAGTACCTCATACGGGATCCTCCTAGACAAGCTGAAGCACATTTAAGAAGAAACATAGTTGGCTGGGTGCGGTGGCTCACACCTGTAATCCCAGCAGTTTGGGAGGCCAAGGCAGGTGGATAACGAGGTCGGGAGTTCGAGACCATCCTGGCCAACCTGGTAAAACCCCATCTCTACTAAAAATACAAAAATTCTCTGGGCGTGGTATCATGTGCCTGTAATCCCAGCTACTCAGGAGGCTGAGGCAGGAGAATCACTTGTACCCAGGAGGCAGAGGGTGTAGTGAGCTGAGATCACGCCACTGCACTCCAGCCTGGGACAGAGCAAGACTTCATCTCAAACTTACAATTCAAAAAATATCTGCTCACGATCTATTGTTATTCTTCATCAGGGAGGGATGGCAGGCAGTGACCAGCATGTGTTTTAGCTGTCTGAACCTTCAGACCTCGAGTGAGGAGGCTCTTTGCATCCCTAGGGTCTCCATATAGACTCCCACTGCCTGCACTCACTGTGCTAAGCAGGTTACCCAGCGGTCGCCTTGCTTCTTCCCAGGAGCTCTGCAAGGTGGATTTGCTTGACTCTCTTCGCTTTACAGATGAGTAAACTGAGGCTTTCTGATATGGAGCAAGTTACGGACGATTCCAGAGCCCAGGCTTGAGGGACTGTTCTAAGGAGGGAAAGACGGGGGGAGACATCCTGACGAGGCACGCACCCCTCCTACCCCAGCCCTCCCCTGCCTATAGTGGGCCCCCCGCTCCAGCACATGCCTGCACTCCCAGGTCAGGGCTGGAGCCTCAGCTCCCTGTGGTCCTCTCTGAAGCACAGCGATATTCATCTCCTGTGGCTGCCATAACAAATGACCACAAACTGGGTGGTTAAGACAGCAGCGATGCATCCGCTCACAGTGCTGGAGGCCACAAGTCTGAAACCCAGGGCCTAGCAGAGCCCTGCTCCCTGTGGCGGCTCTAGGGGAGGAGGCTTCCTGGCCTCTTCCAGCTTCCCGTGTCTCCAGGCATCCCTTGGCTCGTGGCTGCGTCCTGTCAGTCTCCGCCTCTGTCTTCACGTGGCCTTCTCCTTCCTGCATCTCTGCCTCAAACCTCTCCCTGCCCCTCTCTTATAAAGACACTTGTCATTGGATTTAGGGCCCAGCCAGGTAATCCAGGATAATCTCCCCATCTCAAGGTCCTTAACTTAATTATGTCTTTTCCAAATAAGATTCCATTCCCAGTTCCGGAGATTAGGACCTGGGCACGTCTTTCTGGGAGACGCCACTCAGCCCACTCTCCAGCCATGCCTGGCCCATGGTTGCCCGCTCCGCATTGGAGACACATCTCAGCTGCACCTCCACGTCCTGCTGCCCCCAGCCCCCTGGATGGCCTGAGCAGAGCCCTCTGAGCCCCAGACGGGTCTGTGGGCCTGAGGACCTGAGCCTTCCTCCTTATGTCTGAGCCCAGCCCCTTCCTTGGGGCTGTCCCTGGGTCCACTGACGTCCTATTTCCAGCCACTCAGAACTTCACCACTGAGAGGTTGAGGGTTTAGAGAGGAGCCGGGTAAAGACCCTGTGGGGCTTGAGGGGTCCACTCAGGCCCTGGAGGCCAAAACCCACCCTGTGGGCCTGCAGGGTGCCCTCATGTCCCTGGCCAGCCTGGGGAGTCTCAGGCCACTCTCCTTTCTGCACCTGCCCTGCCTACTCATATGGATTTGGCTTTACCCAATTAATGTGTTGCTGGGAAAACCAGATGGAAACTGACTCTCAGAAATTAAAGAAAAAGTACAGCCAGGCCTCTTTGCTGTGATGCGTGTAATGGTCTCTGCTTTGGTATGGTGGTCTGTGTCCCCCGAAAAATTGATACAGTAAATCCACACAGCATGATGGTGTTAGAAGGTGGGGCCTTCGGGAGGGGATAGGGTCATGAAGGTGGATCCCTCATGAGGGGGAGTCGTGCCCTTATAAAAGGGACCTGAGAGCCCCTTGGCCCCTTCTGCCACATGAAGACACCTGAGAGGAGATCAAGAAGTGGGCCCTCACCACACTCCGACTCTTCCAGCCCCCAGCACTGTGAGAAATATGTTTCTGTTATCTAGAAGCCACCCAGTCTGTGGCATTTTGCTACAGCAGCCTGATGGACTGAGACTCTCTTTCAGGCACTTATGGAGCCCACTTTCTCCCCAAGCTGGCCGTTTCCTGAGGCTGTACAGAGACCTCTAGATGCCATCAGGGAATGATGCGTCCTGGCTGCAGAGGCCCTCGGCCAGCAGAGGCAGCCCCTCCCAGCAGCAGCCCAGGCTGGCTCTGTGGGACCAAGGGCAGTGTCAGCACCAACTCTCAAGTCTTTTGTTTTGTTTTGTTTTGAAATGGAGTCTCGCTCTTGTTGCCCAGGCTGCAGTGCAGTGGTGTAGTCTCAGCTCACTGCAGCCTCCGCCTCCCTGGTTCAAGCAATTCTCCTGCCTCAGCCTCCCAAGTGTATTTCAGGCCCCTGCAACCATACCCAGCTAATTTTTGTATTTTTAGTAGAGACGGAGTTTCACTGTGTTGGCCAGGCTGGTCTCGAACTCCTGACTCTAGGTGATCCACCCACCTCGGCCTCCCAAACTGCTGGGATTATAGACATGAGCCACCGTGCCCTGCCGGACTCTCAGCTTTTTTGACCAAAGCCGGAATAGATCATTTTCTAGGAAATCTTTGTATTATATATGTAGGAAATTTAGATTTTTAAATTGTTGTACAATAAACGCTAAGCAGACTAAACAAGATGGAGCTTCCTTGGCCACCGCGGGTTTTCCGGAGCATCTGTTGACAGGAGAGCTGCTCCTTCGTCCTCGGCTGTTGCAATTCATTCTTTGCTTCCGTTAAAGACGAGAGGACCAGAGGAGCCAGGGGTCAGGCTGGCCCAGGGCCAGTCACCAGTGGGGTGCTGAGCAGATCCTGCCACCCCGGGCTCTCAGCTTGCAGATGGGAATCTGCAAGTGGGGCTGGGCAGGCGTGTGGATGCAGGGTTTGGTGACAGCATAAGCCTTGTGCCCAGCACAGCTTCTGGTCTGTGGCATGGGTCCTTCGTCACTGGGAGCAGCTTGGGCTCCATCACCAGCTCTAGAGTTTCATGTCCTGGCAGCACGTGCTTCCAGACGGCAGTCCGTGGTCTCATTCTGTGCCAAGCCTTCTCCCCCCGGACTCTGTAGCTCATAAGCTCCTGCTCTGAGCAGTGCGGTGATGATTAGTATATTTACCAGATTATGGGATGAACTTCTTTGCAGGAAAAAATTAGCCCCAAACTGCCATGTGCCTCACAGCTCACTGGGAGCTGCTAGCTGTCCTGGGGGTGCCTTCCAGCTTCCTGCTGGCCAGCCAGCTGCCACCTGCGAATGGGACCCACCTGGCACGGAGCTCTTGGGCATTCCCGGGGAACCTGTGCTCAGCTGGCCTAAATTGATGGACAGAGAGGAAGCTGACTTGGTGTGAGCCATGGGTAGCTCGCAGACCCCCAATAGGGCTCCAACCCCTTACAGGGTAGACTCGCTGGTCAGCCCGAGTCCAGCTGGGATGCCAAGGCTCTTTGGGATTCCCCTGGGCTGCCTAGAGTGTGGGGTGTGGGAAGGAAGGGGGTCTGGAACCTGGAAGGGGGTCTGTTTTGCATGGCTGCCAGGTCTGGGGCCCCAGGGCTTTTGAGGGTCTGCGGCAGCCAGCCTCCTCCCCTGGCTGGGCACCAGCCTCACCCCCAGTGCCTGGCATCCTTTGTGTCCTGGCCTTTGTGAACACCAGGTGGCATCCTCGCATGGGTCACGCCCTCTCTGCGGTGGCTGCTTCCCCGCAGGTTGGCCAGGGGAGATCTGAGGGGCTGTCCATCTTGGGATGGCTCTCCAGTTGCTCATTTGCCTTTGTGGGCACCTGGATTCTGCACCCCAGAGGGAATTATCAAGCTGGCTGTGGCCTGGCCAGGAGGGGAGTAAGCACCCAGCCCAGCCCCACCTACTCCCATCTGTGAATAGCGGGGTGGGGGGGTTGCAGTGGGCACCCTGGGTCTAATCAGTTGTGTGCTGCCCACACACTCACTCCATACTCAGCAGCAGCCTAGGCCCTCTTGGTATCCTGCAGAGAGGAAGACCAGGCCCTGCCCTCACAGAGCCCGTGTGCTGGGGAAACAGGCCCTACACGAACTCACAAGCACTGCGTGGGTCAACAGGCTCCATAACTGCAAGTTGTGACTATACTGTGAATGGAAACAGGCACATACCCATGCACACACACATGCACATATACACATGACACACAAACACATGCACATACATGTGTGCACACACGTCCACAGACATGCACACGTGCAACCACATGCACAAACGTGCACATAGATACATACACACACAGGCACACACAGGCACCCACACACGTGCGCATACACATACACAAACACGTGCACATAGACAAGTGCACACACAGGCACCCACACATAAACACATGCACACACAGGCACCCACACACAAACACATGCACACACAGGCACCCACACATGTGCACACACGTGCACACACACAGGCACCAACACACATGCACACACACGTGTACATACATGCACACACAGGCACCCACACACAAACACGTGCACACACAGGCACCATACACATGCACATACCCCAGGTGCCCACACACATGCACACATATGCACACACAAACACACAATATACACAGGCCCCCACACGCGCACATACACACACAGGTGCCCACACACATGCACACGTATACACATGCACACATAAACACACGACACATACACAGGCACCCACACACATGGGCACACACGAATGCACCCACATACATGCCCACCAGGGCCCATCATGGCCCTGCTTACACCTTGATCCTAGACTTCTAGCTGCCAGAACTGAGAGAAAAATTCCTGTTGTTTGAAGCCCCTTGGTTTGCAGTGATTTGTTGTGATAGCCCCAGGAACCAGTACACGTGCACATGCACACACTCACACTCACACTGGCACACATTTGCATGCACACACACATGCTCTCACATGCTCACATACATGTTCACACACATGCTGGCTTACACACGTGCCCATACACTCAGACTCGCATTCACCTACACACATGCTTACACGTGTGCTCACATGTTTGCACATGCTCACAGAGTCACACACACCTTCCCACACACACTAGGATGCTGTGCAGCTGCAGGGCAGAGACCAAGCCTTTGTTGACAGCGCGGTCAGGGAGAGACCCCCAAGGGAAAGGTTCAGGCTGAGACCTGGAGAGGAGGCCAGAGCCGAAGTGAGGGTGGGCCACGCACCGGGCTGGTGAGGGCGAGGTCCTGCCTGGACCAGGGAAAGATTCTGTGTGTTCTGGAACATTCAGGAGGGGCAGATGCGGCGAGGGGTGGGGCCCATGCCCTATAGAGCTTTTCAGGCTGTGGCAAGGCCCAGGGCAGTGGGGAGCTATCAGAGGCTCTTGAGCAATGGAGAAGTGTGGCCAAAGGCTTATGAAGACCTCATGGAGACTGACTTCTAAGAGATCTCAGCCCCTATTTGCTCCATTCAGTTCCTCCCCTCCTTCCCTCTTTTTCTTTTTTAACAATTATACTCTTTATTTTTAAAATTGTAGTATAGTGCACATAACATAAAATTTGTCATCTTACTCATTTTTAAGTATACAGTTCAGTGGCACTAAGTACCTTCCATTCACCATCGTCACCATGCATCTCCAAACCTTCTCACTTCCCAAACTGAAACGCTTCCCCATTCAATACTCATCCCATCCCCTCTCCCGGCCCTGGCACCCACCATCCCACATTCCCTGTAAGTGTGACCACTCTAGGGACCTCAGATCAGTGGAACCCTGCAGTATTTGTGTTTTTGTGCCTGGTTTATTTCACTCAGTGGAATCCCTTCGAGGTTCCTCCGTGTCGTGGCATGTGTCAGAATCCCCTTCCAGTTTAAGTCTGAATAATAAACATCCCCCCTCCGTACGGAAAGACCACCTTTTGTGTATCTGTTCATATGTAGGCAGACGCTTAATTGTGTCCACCTTTTAGCTATCATGAATGGTGCTGCGACCGTGGACATGGGTGGGCAGGTAGCTCTTCAAGACCCTGCCATCAGTTCCTTCGGGCGTAGACCCGGAAGTGGCACTGCTGGCTCACGTGCTCATTCTGTGTTTAACGTTTTGAGGAGTAGCCAGGCCATTTTCCACAGGGGCTGCGCCACTTCCCCCTCCTGCCAGAGGTGCCCGAGGGCTCCAGTTTCCCTGTCCCCACCAATGTCGTTACTTTCTGTTTTAGAACCGGGGCCATCCTGACGGGAGCGAGGTGGCATCGCGTTGTAGTTTTGAGTTACCTTTCTCTAATTGATTAGCGATGTGCAACATCTTTTCAGAAAAGTGCTTATCGGCCATTTGCAGCTTCTCTTTGCAGAAATGTCTCTTCAAGTCCTTTGCCCATTTTGATTTTTTATTGATTTCATTTGTTTACTTACTTATTGGAGTGCAGTGGGCGCGATCTCGGCTTACTGCAACCTTTGCCTCCCGTGTTCAAGCGATTCTCCTGCCTCAGCCTCCTGAGTAGCTAGGATTACAGGCGTGCACCACCACACCTGGCTAATTTTTGAATTTCTAGTAGAGACCTGGTTTTGCCATGTTGGTCAGGCCGCTCTCGAACGCCTGACCTCAAGTGATCACCCACATCAGCCTCCCAAAGTGCTGGGATTACAGGCATGAGCCGCCGCGCCCCGCCAGTTGGCCTGTTTTTAAACTGCATTTTTGTTTCTGTTGTTGGGTTGTAAGAGTTATCTGCACATTCTGGATGTGAACTCCTGCCAGATACGTGATCTGCAGATATTTCCTCTCATTTCTTAGCTGCCTTTTTGCTCTGCTGATTGTGCCCTTTGATGCGCAGTTTTTAATTTTCATCTACTTTAGTATCTAGTTTTTTTTTTTTTTTTTTTTTGAGACGGAGTTTCATTCTTGTTACCCAGGCTGCGGTGCAATGGCGCAATCTCGGCTCACCGAAACCTCCGCCTCCTGGGTTCAGGCAGTTCTCCTGCGTCAGCCTCCCAAGTAGCTGGGATTATAGGCACGCGCCACCATGCCCAGCTAATTTTTTGTATCTTTAGTAGAGACGGGGTTTCACCATTTTGACCAGGATGGTCTCGATCTCATGACCTCGTGATCCACCCGCCTCAGCCTCCCAAATTGCTGGGATTACAGGCTTGAGCTTTATTGGCTGTGATTGGTTATGCAAGAGATTCTTGCCATCCATATACAGGTAGCCCTTTTTATTCTTTTTTCCGATAAGTCTCAGGCATCGCGTCACTCCTCTTCCACATCAGCCTGTCTCCCAGCCTATCTCCCATCTTCCTTGTAGCCCTCAGTGCCACTGTCCCATCCACGCACCCAGCAGTGGTCTCAGAGTAGAATCGGAACCCCCTCCATGAGCACATGTCCCAGATTATCTCACGAATATCTTTTCACGGTCCTAGACTTGACCCAGGACCCACGTGGCACTTGATAGATATACATCAACTTGGCGGGCCAAGTCTTCAGTCTGGCCCATCTCCCCTGTGTCCTCCAGGACGTGCTATAGGGACAGGGTAGGTTGTGGTAGGTTGGCCATAGGCTGCTCCCCACCCCAGATGTGACTTCCACCTCCTGTGGTGTCATCGGCCAGTCCTTGGGTCCGTGCTATTTAGGTTGGGCCCAGCCACACGCAGGTGTTGTGAGCTTCACACCCCATCTCCCCATGAGGCAGAGACTGTGCTCTGCACCTCCATGATGAAAGCTGCACCCAGGCTTCAGGTGGTGACAGTGAACCCTTCCTCTTGAAGCTCCTCACCAGCTGGTCACCTAGGGGCCTCTCTCTGGGGTGGACCCTGGACACATCAAAGAGTCCATTGAGGCTTGCGTACTGCCTAATCCTGGCATTCCTTCCGCGATGATGAGCCGAGAGTCTTCTATCTCAAAGGATGTCCCCATATCAAATAAGATGATTTGGTTAAGCTAGACACTGTTTGAGTCTTTCTTTTTCATTGTCAAGTCTCTCTGTATGAAGCTGATGCTTCAGTGATCTCCGCTGATGTCCAGTGAGTTGGTTTCCTATCGTGTCATTGGGGATGAAGCAGAGTCTTCTTCTCTCTCCCTCTGTCCTCTCTGCCCGTCTCTCTCTCTCTTACTTACCTCCACGCCCCCCCACTGGTATATCATTATGAACTCAGGGTTTTTGTATGTTCAACTTCGTGTTATTTATATATGTAACATATATGCTTAATATAACACACACACATGTAACATATATGCTTAATATATAACACATATATGTTATGAATTCATATAATATGAATACTGTATTATATTGTATATAACATATATTCAACATATATTTATGTAATACATATGTGTGTATTTATGTAATGCATATATAAATATATGTATGTATAAATATGTTATATATAATGTATTTTTATGTTATGTATATAAATATATATGTTTTATATATATATATAACATATTTATATATTCAACTTGTCTTACGAGCTGCAGATGCTATTCTGCGTGGTGCCCAGGTTGCCCATCTGTGCCCATTGGCAGCCCTCTCATCTCTGGGGATCCCAGGGCCTCTCTCCTCCATGGGCACCTGCACCCGCCCTCATCCCCCCGCCTCTCATCGGCCAGCACTCCATGCGAGGGTCTCACCGAGATCAAAGGGGCCCAGGCTTCTCAGAGCCCCAGCTTCCTAGGCCCTCATCTTGCCAAATGATGTCCTTTTCCTCCGTCCTCCTCCTGGCCCTGTCTACCCTTCCCTCAAGTTACCTTCCAGATCAACCTGACCTCATTTCAAAAAATAAAGCAATTAGTATGTTCTTCCACAGCCCGGATGTCCCCTCACGCCCCCTTTCCTGGCTGTCTGACAGGCAGGGTCCCAGCATCCATCCACTGAGTGCTCACAGTGGGTGGGAGTAGAGCAGGGCATGGTTGTGAGCCCACATCCCTGGGAGACAGGGGCTGTCAGGCAGCTTCAGGGGAAGATGCCATGGAGAGACGATTCTGTCGTAAAAAGCGCTTCTATAAAACAGTCACAAATGGGATTTTTATCGAGGAGAGAAAGGAGCTCTGGTTGAACCAGGGAGGTGGGTCTGACTGAAAGGCGTTTCCCAGCCTGCCTTTGCACACCTGCAGCTGTCCAGGGCCCTTGGTGGAGCCAGGAGCAGAGAGCGTGGATGCTACCCTTGGAAGTCCGTGCTTTTTCCTCCTCCCTGATTGAAGAACAAATCACATTCTAACGTTTGGCATCTAAAGCATTTCCTAGAACAGAGTGAACCTTTGCATTGGCCTCTGAAAACATTTCAAAAATAAGGGGGTATCAAATTAGTTAACTTCCACCTGTGATTCTGAGATATGTAATACCTTTGGTAGAAAATTACCTGTGGAAACTGCTTTCCTTCTCTGAGACTCGTGTTTTCTGAGACGGGTGCAGATGTGTGCTCTGCACGGGCTGGGGCGTGATCCAATGACGCAGCGGATTTCAGACGCCCAGACTCGGAGCTGGGGAAGCCTGGCGCCCTGGGGAGGACCCTGCCTGGAGAGAGGCTGGGAGGTGAGGGGACCCCGACTACCTTGGGCCAGGCTTCAGCCTACAGGGCTACTGTGTTCTTCTGACCCCAGCTTGTCATGCGGAAGTGTCCTCGCGGACACTGGCGACGTCCCCCGCTGCGGGGGCACCTACACTGTCCTATTCCAGGTGCCTTCGGGGTCACCTTGCCCTGGAGGCCCTGAGCACAGCATGTGCCTGGCGCAGCACTCAGTGACTCACTGTCTGCTGGGACTTTGCCGAGTGGGTTAGGAGCGGAGCCCCCCTCCATGATGGAGAAGGTGGATACCAAGAGAAACAGGCCAGGGACATGGTTTTCTTTGGAGAGGGCAGGCGAGAGGGAGGGGCTGTGTGTGTGTGTGACACCGGGAATTTTCTGGATGGCACATCTGTCCCCCAGCAGGCTCCTCCCAGGTTCCAGCTAAATGTGCCACTTGTACAGATCTAAGTTGTTGTGAGTCTGGTTGCGCCTTAGGCTCCCCTCCCCAGTTGTAGGCACCCTGGGCCTTATTTGCTGTAGAAAAGTCAGCTCTCCTGTTTCTGAGGCCGTGTGATTGGGGGCCTGGCTCCTCCCCGGGTGGTTTGTGGGGGTGCGAGTTCGCATCTCACAGGTCTTCTGAAGGGTTCTCACTGCTGCTGCCATCATTCCTGTTGGTCTTCCGTCGCTTCTCCCATGAATGCCACAACCCTTTGTGGGTCAGATTCTGGAAATCAGACTGTCGTCCTCCTCTGCTGCTGGGTGCTCCGTGTCCGGTCCCCAGGACCCAGCCAGTCCTGAGCATGCGTTGGGCGCTGGTTGGAGGAACCACAGAATGGACAGGTGCAGATCACCACACCAGCCTCCTACTCGCTCACCGTTTGTGCTGGTGCGCTGGGGCTGCCGTCACAAAGGGCCACCAGCTGGGACTTTACCAACAGAAATGTCTCCCTCACAGTTCTGACAGCAGAGTCCAACGGCACGGTGTCGGCAGGGTCCTCTCCCTCCAGGGCTCTACAGGGGGTGCTGCCTTGGCTCTTCCAGCTCCTGGGGCTCCAGGTATCCTTGGCTGATGGCCGCATCCCCCAGTCTCCACCCCCATCTTCACGTAGCCATGTCTCTGTGTGTCTGTACTTTCCCTTCTCATGAGGACACCAACCAGCGGACTTAGGGCCCACCTCCTCCAGGATGACCTCATCTCAACTGATTGCATCTCCGGCAAGATTATTTCTAAAGAAAGTCACATTCTGAGGTTCCACATAGACATGGAATTTAGGAGGACAAAATTCAACCACTGCAGTCTCTTTCCCAACTTCCAGGGGCCTAGAGATGCCACTTCGTCCACAGATCCATTCCTGGCCCCACCTCTGTCTGGGCAGCCTGGGCCTGTCTTTCTGTCTGCTACCCTCACAGTCCTCAGCCGTGGCCTGGTTCCTGTCCTGGGGGCTGACCTCGCTGGGACCTCGGCCTCGCTGCTGCCTGCCGCCTGGCCTCAGGGCACCTGCAGTCAGTGCTAGCCCAGCAGGATGGCTGGCCTTTCTCTTGCTCTGAGCACAGGCCCTGCAGCCCGCCTCTCCCCGCTGCCATTAGGGAAGCTTCTAGCCTAGGGCAAGCTGTGTGGGGTCAAGGCCCCCCACGGTCCACCTTCAGGGCCAGGGCCAGGAGCAGAAGCGACATGCATGCTGTCTGCCCCGCTCCAGAAGGCCGCAGGTGACGTCCTCTCATGCCTCCCTGACAAGCACCCCTGGTTCTCCTGGTTGCTCACAGCAGACAGAGAGAACTGCGAAAAGGGGTTTTGTAGCTGGGTCTGTTACCTGCCAAGTCAAAATTAGGGTCCTTGCAGTGAGGAAGAAAAGTAGGATGGGTGTCCGGTCAGGGGACCAGGTCTGCCGGGGCGCTGGATGGCTAGGCCTTTCATTGCACGCCTGGAGAAACGAGGCCCAGAGATAGGCTTACTAGAGTCAGGGCACTGGAGGACACTGGGATCACCCGCTCTGCAGCAGGTGCTCCCTGGTGGCCCAGGTGGCAGCTTCCTGAGGGCAGCACCCCCCTCCCCAGCTTGGAGCCGATATCAGAGTGTACCCTGCAGTGGTGGCTGAGGTAGCAGTTTCGAGGCACTTTGGGGAGCTGGGGTCCCCAGTGTCTGCTAACTCATTGCCCTGCCCTTCCCACCACACCTGGCCCCCAGGACCACGGTGGCCTGAAGCCTGTGATCTGGAGCCCTCTCTCCCGCCAGGCTGGAACCTGCTGGACATCCTTGTGTCCCACTCCCTCAGGCCTGGAGAACCCGGGAGGCCAGCCACGGGGCCACGCTTCATTCTGTGTCCTCGTCACCAAGCACAGGTTGAATGACAGAGAACTGACCAAACCCCTGAGAGCATTCGAAGGAGGCGGTTTCAGTTTGGCTCACTGCCCCCTCCATCCTTTCCGGCAGCGGCCCGGCTAGCGTGGGTTAGTTAGAGGGGCAGGGGACAGGGCGTGGCTCCGTGGAGCCTACACCCAGGGCTCCCTAGGTGGAAGGAGGGGCCGGGCTCTTCCGGTGCTGGGATGTGGGGGTGGCTTGGAACGCTGACAGAGGAGGGAGGGTGCCCGGGGTGCGTTTCCCTCTGAATTCAGGCTGCAGTGGGCACGTGAGTGGTGGCGCACACATGCCTGAAACCAGCCCTCTCTGGGTGTTGGCGTTTCCCTCCCAGGCTGGAATCAACTCCAGGCTTAAAATTAATTTCTCTTCCGCAGCCTCTCCCCAAGTACATCCTGTCTTTGTGCAGAACGCGCTGCCTTGCCACACTGGAGCCCAGAGCCCCGGAGCTGGGATGATTTCCCCGGCCAGAGCCTGGCATGGTACCTCGATCCTCCGGGACCTGTTGGTGCCCCTGCTCAAGGGACTCTTAGACAATGAGTCTGAGCCTGTCCTGGGGTGGGCAGGTAGGCAGAACCTGCGGCAGCCCCTTACCACCCCGAGGCTGTGCTGATGGCCAGCAGGATGGCGGGTCTCCACTGGCTGGAGTTCTGGAAACCCAAGCTGGGGGGTGATGGCAGCGTCAGGATGCTGGGTGTGGAGTGAGCGTGGGGCTGGTGTCAGGGCCAGCTCTGCTTCCCGTGGGTGGGCCACCTAGGATCCTCCTCTGCAAAACAAGGAAGGATCTGGACCTTTCGGGGCTACTACAAGGACTGAAGGAGGCCCCGGGAAAAAGAGTTCTTGATATATTAAGGCACTCTTAGTAGTGACTAGGCTCACTTTGCAAGCAGGGAAACAGAGGCCCTGGTAGGACAGAGAAGGGGCACATGTGTTTACTGCCCTCTCCGCCCCCTGACTTCGGTGCCATCCGCCTCCACCCCTGCTGCTTCTGCGCCCGTCAGAATCTGGCTTCCGCGTTCTGCTCCTGGACCCTCCCAGCCTCACCTGTGGACCCTGCCATGAAAGGTGGGCTTACCTGGGAGATGACCAGTTTTAAGAAGTCTCGGCCATAAGCAGTGGCTCACACCTGTGATCCCAGCACTTTGGGAGGCCGAGGTTGACAGATCCCCTGAGGTCCAGAGTTCGAGACCAGCCTAGCCAACATGACAAAACCCCATCTCTACTAAAAATACAAAACTTAGCAGGGCAGGGTGGTATGTGCCTGTAGTCCCAGCTACTTGGGAGGCTGACGCGGGAGAGTCACTTGCACCTAGGAGGCTGCTGTTGCAGTGAACCAAGATCATACCGCTACACTCCAGCCTAGGTGACAGCGAGACTCCATCTCAAAAAACCAAAAATAACTCTCTACCTTGCTACGCATGTTGACCTTGTAAAAGGGCACCCTTTGAGGTCCAGTACAGGTTGAGCTAATCTAAAAACCCAAAATCCAAAATGCTCTAAAACCCCAAACCTTCTGAGCATCGACATGACACCACAAGCGTGAAATTCCACACCTGACCTCGTGGGACAAGTCCCCATCAAAACACAGTGAAAACTTTGTTTCATGCACAAAATTGTTTTTTTTTTTGACACGAAGCCTAGCTCTGTCACTAGGCTAGAGTGTAGTGGCACGATCTCAGCTCACTGCAACCTCTGCCTCCCAGGTTCAAGTGATTCTCCTGCCTCAGCCTCCTGAGTAGCTGGGACTGCAGGCGTGCACCACCACACCCTGCTGGTTTTTGTATTTTTAGTAGAGACAGGGTTTCACCGTGTTAGCCAGGATGGTCTCAATCTCCTGACCCTGTGATCCGCCCACCACAGCCTCCCAAAGTGCTGGGTTGACAGATGTGAGCCACTGTGCCCGGCCAAAATTCTTTAAATGTTGTGTAAAATTGCCTTCAGGCTATGTGTGTAAGACACACATGAAACATAAATGAATTTCATGTTTAGACTTGAGTCCCATCTCAAGATACATGTGCAAATACACTAAATGTACATGCGAATCTGTCAAAATCGGAAAACATGCAATCCAGAATACTTCCGGTCCAAGTGTTTAAGATACAGGGCCTGTGGCAGTCAGGATGGCGGGGTTAGGCTGCAGTAGGAAATCATCTCCAGGTGGCCATGGCTTGAAAACAACAAAGGAGTATTTCCTGCTCACACTCATGGGCCTGCCAGGTTTGCTGGGTGCTGTCCCTTGCCATTCCCACTTACTAACCCGGTGGGTGAAGCCCCCATCAGCCAGACCATCATCCGTTCCCAGTCGCCACCTCTGGGTTCAAGGGCAGTGTGGCACGTGTTGGTTGATCTTCCCTTTCCTGGAGTGATGCCCATCCCTGCAGCCCCAGCTCACAGGCCTCACCTAACTCCAGGAGGGAGGAGACGGGCAGCCCTGCATGTGCCCACAAAGGAGGAAGATCGGAATTTTGGCGAACTCCAATGTCACAGACCTCAAAAACAGGAGCCGTTAGTGCCAGAGAGAGCTGTGAGAGGAGACACGTCAGGCACAAAGTCTCCCAACACCACACCAGCACCCCCACTTCCAGGCTCCCATCCGATCTTCCCAGCTGTGCCAGGTTGAACAAGGGGCCTCCCAAGGTCCCTGTCTGGGGTGCCCAGGAAGTTAGATGCGTGCTGATGGAGGACCTGGGGACCGCTGCCTTCATCCTTGCTGGGATGGAGTCTTTCCTCTTCACGCTGCCCACTCTGGGCCGAGGAGTGTCACGATGTCGCTTGGACACAGTATTTCTCCACCGTAGGAGCACAGGCCAGCTTGGCCTCCTGTGGGTGGGCCACCTTGGACTCCTCCTCTGCAAATAAGGGGCTGGATCTGGACTTTTGGGGCTACTACATGGATTGACCTTTCAGGGGGACTACAAGGGCAGTAGCCTCTGGCCCAGCGCTGGAGCCATCGGCCTCTCCTGTTTCTCACAGTCCAGTAGGCTCCGTGGCGTAAAGCTCGCCGCCCGGGGTCGTAGGATCAGACCAGATGAGACTGACCGACAAGCTCCCAAGTCAGCCAGGAGCACCAGGCTTCTCTGGGATAAGAGGCAGGATCTTTCCCTGGTGTCTCCTTGATCCCGGCGCCAGGCTTCATGCCACTGTCAAAGCAGATATTGTGGGTGATATGTTTGTTTCATAACCGTTCCTAAATATAGAGTGCATGCTAAGTGATATCTAGAAGCCATGTAAAAGAAAACATTTGAAATGTTGCAAAGAGGATGAGGCATCGAGTGGACCAGAAACATGTCTCCCTAAATGGGCCCAGCAAACTGTGTTGCTGGGGGTGTTTTCCGCTGCCAGCTGAGTTGTGACTCTCGGCAACCGTCTCTTAGCAACCGTGTGTGCGGGGTACCATGCTCAGCCTGGGATGGGAGGCTGGGACGGAGGCTGCCTGGGAGCGAGAACAAGGCGGCGGAACTGGAGGCGGGGAGGCCCCAGAGGCCTGCAGCCCTCGGCCCTCCAGGTGGGAGGGGCCCCCGGTTTAGAGGATTGATACTCCAGGTCCCAAGCTGGCCTGGTGGTTTCCATGGGGTGGATTACTGGAAACTTCTCTTCCTGCATTTTTCCTCCCCCTACAGGGTACATTTTATGCATGAAGCTGTCCTCCTTTTTCATTTTTGCACAGAGGTCTAAGGGTCTTCTCCTCCATTAGCTGGCTCGTTGCTAAGAGGCTGCACGAAGATTACTCTGAGCTTGGGTTTGTGGACCTCTGGGAGGGATGGGGCTGGGGGAGCGGAGGGGCCTGAGTAAAAGAGGCAGGTGCAGAGCCTGGCTCAGAGCCCACATCCTCCACTGCTCAGAGCCTGGTCAGATTGCCTAAAGTCTGGGCCTCAGTTTTCTGATCTGTTAAATGGAGGGAGGCAGGGAGGGAGGTCTGTGTAGTGAAGCACCAACTTGATCCACAGAGAGGGCTAACCTTTGCCTTCAGCTCCTGGGAGGTGGTCTCTAGCCTCCTGGAATTTCCTGCCTCATGTGTGTGTCTCTGTTTGCCTGGGGGCTTTGACCGCTGGACAGTCTGACAGTGTAATTTATGGTGGAGGCTCTGGGTCTTGCCGCATCAGCTTGGACCTCCAGAGGAGATGAGAGCAGAAGGATTAGCGCAAACCTCCAGGAGGAGCTGGAAACTAAAGTTCAGCTGCCAAGGCAGTGCATGATGGAGCCCCAGCAAAGACTCGGGATACCACAGGCCTGGGAGCATCCCTGGCCACCATGCCCCATGCGTGTTGTCACACATCACCTCCAAGAAGGACTCCTCCCCGCTTTCCTGGGGAGGACGGCAGACACCCCGTGTCTGGACCCTCCTGGACTCTGCCCCACACCTCCCTGTCCTTGTCTTATCTCAACCTGGATCTCTTTGCTGTAATAAACCGTATCTGTGAGCGTAGGTGCTTGTAGTGAATTCTGCGAGTCTTTCCCGCAAATCGCCAAGCCGGAGGGTGGTCCTGGAGACCCCTGGAACTTGCAGCTGATATCCGAAGTGAGGATGGGGTGGTCTTGGGGGGGCTGTTCTCTCAAACTTTAAGTTGGCTAAATTCCTGGCGAGACCCCTTGGGGCAGCTCCCGAAGGCCACCAGGGGAGGGAGCCAATAGAGACCACGCTCTGGGTGGTGGCATTCCCGAGAGGCGCCCCTCGGGGTGTGGAACTGGGATCGTGTCGCCCACGGCGGCACCAGGAACATTTCCAGCAGGATCACGCTCTGTTGCGGGCTCCTTCTGCTCACTGCAGAGTGTCCAGCCATAGCCCGGCCTCTCCCCACTGCAGACCAGCGCCGCCCCCCAGTTGTGACAACCAAGAATGTCTCTAGATGTTGACAGATGTCCTCTGGTTCCCTGGGGGATGGGGTTGAGGGGTCACAGTCGCCTCGCCCCTGGCTGAGGGCTGCTGCCTCAAGGGAAAGACAGTTTGGGGCTTTGTTTTTGAAGCAGGCTGTGGCCCTGGGAGCAGTTCTTTGGAAAGATGGAAATGGAGACTGAGGGAGTCTGTGAGTGAATCCTGGCTCAGGCAGAAGGGGACGGTTGTTTCTCTCTGTGAGGGGTGCGGTGTGTCCAACACCCCTTGGCCTCGGGTCTGAGAACTGCAGAGCTAGCAGGAATCCCGCGGGGGTACCAGGGAACCAGGGAACTGGCTGGGGGCGTTGCTCCATTCCCACCTCCTCCATGGGGGAAAGGGGTAGGATGGCAGCCTGGGAATAAGACCCTGCAGGTGACAGCCCAACCCCATCAGCTCCACCCTCAGCTTCCAGGAAGTGGCAGGCGTGGTGTCCATTAGCCCTGCACACTCCCCAGCCTCAGCCCCTCCCGAGGCTGGAGGCTCCCAGGAGGCTCCGGGCCCAGCCCTCCCCTAGGGGAATCAGAGTCTCTGCTCCCAAGAGACCACACCTGAGGCTGCCTCTCCCTGCACAGGGGCGTAGGCCCCCAGCTCCTGCCCCCTGTAGCTCCAGTTCTTGGTGGCATCTCTGGGTGCACCCTTAGCCCTGAGTTGTGGCCCATTCTATCCCCCAGATTCCCAGTGGGATCTCCATTGCTGGCCACACCCTGCCCCGGCCCAGGAGGGGCCACAGACTGGAAGAGATGCCCTAGGACCTTCATAATCCTGACAGCCCCAAATTCTCTCTCTGTCCTTGGTCTAAAGCAACTCTGTCTGGTAGAACTTTCTGGAAATGTCCCATGTGCTCGATATAGCACCAGTGGGCACACATAGCTACTGAGCACTCAGAATCCAGCCATTGCGGCTGAGGAACTGATTCTTAGTTTTATGTATTTAATGTCTATTAATTTAAACGTAAGCAGCCGAGGGGGGCTGGGGAAACTGTATCGGTTCTCCCGTTTGATGAGAACCATCTTCCAGCGGGGAAATGAAGGAGCTGGGAAGAATCTGCAGTCCCGTCTTTCCTTCCTTCCAGCCGGTCCACCTGCATTTCCTGCGCACCTGCCATGGGCGGTGTCCTCCATGGGTGCTGTGGGAGCGCAGCTTAGCCAGGCCAGGCCAGAAAGAAATGAGTACAATGACCCTCTAAAAGGGCAAATGGTGAGCCAAGCATAAGCAACAGCCGTGAGGGCTGGCCGGCGGGGAGGTTGGCAACAGCCTCGGAGGAGGTGAGCTTGGAGCCCCAGAGGTGGAGACGTTCCAGGGAACTGGAGGGGCAGAGGCTGTGCACCCAAGCATGGGGGGAGGCAAGAGAGGCAGGCTAGGCTCCACAAGACATGGAGAGGAATTTTTCTTTTTTTAATTGAGACAGTCTCGCTCTGTCACCCAGGCTGAAGTGTAGTGGCTCCACCTCAGCTCACCACAACCTCCACCTCCTGGGTTCGAGTGATTCTCCTGCCTCAGCCTCCCAAGCAGCTGAGATTACAGGCATGCACCACCGTGCCCGGCTAATTTTGTATTTTTAGTAGAGATAGGGTTTCACCATATTGGTCAGGCTGGTTTCGAACTCCTGACCTCAAGGGATCCACCCACCTCAGCCTCCCAAAGTGCTGGGATGACAGGTGTGCACCGCCGCGCCCAGCTGTGGAGAAGAATTTAGACTCTGCTTCCCAGGTGACTGGGTTTGTGGCAGAGGGCAGTGATGCTCCCGCATGTGTGTGGTTCAGCGTGCTGACTTCCGTGTGGAGACTGGATTGCAGAGATGATGGGGTTGGGTGGTGTTCCACAGAACTCGTGTACACTGGGAATCTCATTTGGAAACAGGGTCCTCCCAGATGTCCCTAGATGTCATTTAAGGTTAAGGGTCTTGAGATGAGATCATCCTGGATTTAGGGTGGTCCCCAAATCTGCTGACTGCTGTCCTTGTAAGAAGGGACGCAGAGGCAAAGAGCAGGCCATGTGCAGAGGCTGACGGGTGCAGCTACAAGCCAAGGGGAGGGTGCCAGGGTGGCCCACAGCACTGGAGGCCGCCTGAACTGTGAGTGAATACATTTCTGTTGTTGGAAGTCGCCCGGTTTGTGGCACTTTTGACGAAAGCCCAGGACACTGGCACAGGGGGAGCAGGAGTCCCCTTTGGAGGCTGTTCCACATCAAACACCAGGGTGGAGAGGAGTGAGGCTGGGGGCGGATTCAGGTCAGAGCACAGCTCCGGGGTGGGGGTTGACGTGGGGGAGTCCTGGGCTCTTCCATACACTGCCCGGCAGCCCTGGGGCCCTTTGGTGAGACGGGGAAGCCTCTGGCAGGCAGGGGAAGTTGTAGTGCTGTGTTGAGTTGGAGATGTCTGTTCCATTACACATCCTGCTGGGTTCGGATGGTTCTAGAAGGAGCCGAGGAGCAATTGACCAGCTGTTCTCATCAAGCTCACCCACCCTGCTAGTGAGAGGCAAACACCCCTTCATCCTGACGTGCCTGGGGCAGCCAGCCCAGCAAGGTGGGCCAGGCGCTCCACATGGCACTGGGCTCAGCTCCAGAACCTCCCAGCACAATGTGGACAGAGCCGGGAAGAGAAAGGAGCTCAGACGTTGGTCCTCACCCCTCCTGTGTGGATGGAAGAGCTGGCCAGGCCTGGGGGTGTGTGGGCTGAGCTGTCTGTCAGCAACACCCGTCAGGCACACTTTACCAACTCTGCCATTAAGCCCTCGATCGTGCTTTTCCGACATTGTGTACGGGCGTCTCCAGAAGACAGCAGCAGGCTATGCCCATTTCCTCATCATCCCTCTAAATCCTCTTCCCCGCGCAGTCTTCCCTTCTGCACTCACTGGCCTAGCTTGTTTTGGGGACACTGGGCTCCAAGCTGGCCTGGGTTCTGCTTTGTATATTCCTGCTGTGACCTCGAGTAAGTGCCCTGGCAGCTCCTGTCTCGGTTTCCTCATCTGTAATATCGTGTTCAGGACAGAGGGGCTGATGTCTCATGATACTTACTTTCCTCAAGTGTCTAGGACTCCCCCTGGACACCCCAGAAATGGGGTCTTTCTGGGAGTCAGACCACGCTGCGCAGGGGCTGCTGTTGCTGGTGTGAGCCCGTAGAGGTGAAGTCGGGACCGTGCCCTGCCCGATCCTGGCGCCTTGGTGCCTGAGCTTTCATTTAGGCTCCCCAGCCTTTGAGGCAGGTGCTGTTACCATCCATCCCCATTTGAGATGGGGAAACTGAGGCCTGGTGGAGTCACACCGGCCCCACATGTCTTATTCAGTTTGGGTTGCCGTAACAAGGTTCCACAGACGGGAGGGGAGCCTTCTCGCCTGCATGCATCAAATCTCCCTCTGCCTCCCTGTTTTAAGGACGCCTGTGGTCACACTCAGCACCCCCCACCCCCCCACCCCACCACCGAGCGATCGGGATGTTCCAATTACTTCCAATAAAGGCCCTGTCTCCAAATGTGTTAATATAGGAACTTGTGGGGACACAGACTCCACATTTGTTCTGGGGCAGGACAAGCATTAAGGAAACAACCGAGATAGTTGGGAAGGAAGCTGGGGAGACCAGGCCGGGGCAGGCAGCCTCCAGCCCCACAGGCAACCACATTTCCGCAGATATTGGAGCTCTGCGTGTTTCTTGTAATAACGATGGGATTACCTGTTCTGCTTAATTAAGTACTTCATGGACAGCCACCAAATCTCCATTTCTCCCAACTCAGGAGGTTTCTAAAAGGCACAAAACAATTACATTTTTGTTCTGATGAGGCCCCAGCAAGGTAATGATCCTTCTGCCTTGGGAAAGAGACGAGCCAGCGGGGGACTGGAGAGGCCTCTTCACATCTCAGCATCAGCCTAGTGCTGTGGACCGAATGTCTGTGCAGCCCCAACCCCCACCAGGATGGCGTCAGGAGCAGGGCCTTTGGGAGGGGCTAGGGCTGGATGAGGTCGGAGGGTGGGTGGTCATGATGGGATCCGTGTCCTTATGAAAAGACAGAGGGAGAGACCAGCGTGCTCTCTTCCAAGATAGAGACATTCTGTTCCAGTCTTGAACTATGCCCTCTCGTGGTGTTCTCGTTCTAAGCGCTTGGATACTTTGTGGCTCTTTAAAACCCTCCCCTCCTGCCTCCCTGGGCATTAGTTAGCAGAGCTGAGCCCTAAACAGGGGCTCTTCCAAGTCACATGGTATCAGAGGTCGATTTCACACTGGGCAGCGTCTTACCCTCCAGCGTCCGAGGGCCTTGCTCTTATGGAGGCCTCCTCCCCGTGAGCCAGCACTGACCTAGCATGCCCCACAGAGGCAGCCGCAACAGCCCCAAAGAGAATGGGGGAGAGGGGGAGGGGATGGGTTATCACTGCCACGTGGGGTCCCTGGGCAGCCTCTCTGCTGAGCCCAGTCGTGCCTCCCAGTGGCCAGCTGAATAAGGGTCCCTGAGCTGTCCACGCCTCATCCCAGAGCCTGTCCACACTCTGCCTTCCGTGGAAAAGGTGGCTTTGCAGACGATGGACTGAGGGGTCTTGCTGCCATCAGGAGGTCATCCCGATCGCTCGGTGGTGGCGGGGTGGGGGCTGAGTGTGACCACAGGTGTCCTTAAAACAGGGAGGCAGAGGGAGATTTGATGCGTGCAGGCGAGAAGGCTATGGGCCCCCCGAGACAGAGCCTGGGGTGATGAACCCTCAGCTAAGGAACAGCAGGAGCCCCCAGGGCTGGAAGAGACAGGGAAGGACCCTCACTGAGAACCGTGAGGGAGCCGGCCCTGCCGCCACTCTCAGTCCCTCGAGCCCCGGATTGGCCCTCTGACCTACAGAACTGGCAGTAAAATCCCCTTCGTTGTTTTCAGCCACTAAATTTGTGGTAATTCGTTACAGCGAGCAGTGAGCATCTAAGGTAAGGGTGGTTATAAGGCTGAACTGGCGAACCCTCAGGAAGGCCTTAGAGTGGCATGGGCTGGGCTGCGGCCTGCCTCCCCGGGGCAGAGACATGGGCAGAGAGCAGGGGTCTTGAAGGTGGATCTAGCCTGCAGGACAAAGGGTGGGGGTAAGGGACAAGGCGCTTGTGATAGAGGAAGGAGACCCTTAATCACCCCTAAGCATCTAAGACCACCTCCCCCTTGACTTCCACACTGCATTTCAATAGCAGACCGGGCGCCACCTTTAATCCCCTCCCATAGATCTCAGGCCTGGTATGGAGGAATCTTTCTGGAAGGCATTGTTTTTACTTAAACACGATCAGACCCCCCACCTAAGTCATGTATCCCAAGCCTACTCCAAACCCTAACCCTAACCCTAACCCTTTCACTTGTAATTTCTACAGCTGTAAACCCCAAACCCTTTCACTGTAATTTCTAGGGTGGTAAACCCAAGGCCCTTTCACGTGTAATTTCTAGAGTTGTAAGCCTTTATAAGGCCAGAGATCTTCTTTGTTCGGGGGCTATTTGGGGTATTTAGCTCCCGACTGAATAAATCACCACTTCCTTCCCAGCTCGGTGTTGGAGAGGTTTGTTTCTCAGCCTTTCCTGCTTCACAATGATCTACCCGCTTCTGTCTCCTGTCTGCCGGGTCAGCCTGCATGTCTCCTGTCCCAGAGAAGCTCACCCGCCCTTGATACACCTCTCGGGGTTGCCAGATTTGTTCTATTTTAACACAAAGGCCCTGGAGAGCCAGTCTTGGGTGGTTTCCGGGCCTTTCCAGGATCACCTGCCTAGTTTTCCAGGCCCACGTTTATTTTTATTCCACACAATGACAAATGCTCAGCATCGCGTGATGAGGGCAAGAGACCGCCAGCATTTCCGCATGGGCTGATTTAACCTGGAAGCTTGCGCCCTGCTCTCCGAGTTGGTGTTAATTAGGCTGGATTACTGTATTCACAAGCTGCAATGCCTTGTAATTCTCCTCTAAGTAGCCAGCCTTGTGTTTTATGACTTAATTACGGAATCCCAGCCGTGCCCATCACCTGCCAGGGCTGGCTGCGGGAGGAGCCAGGGCCGCTCGTTGGAACCTCGGTTGGGGATGATTGTGTGATTCTAGAACCTCCTTTTTCAGATGGTTAGTCTGGACATAAAGGCTGGCTAACTCTGGGGACGCTTGTCCTTTTGTTCAAAGACTTTTCCCTCTCAGTGGGTTCATTTTGACCTTCTGAAATCACCCCTGCATGAATCACATCAGAATGAAACTTTTTTTTTTTGAGACCGAGTCTTAGTCTGTTGCCCAGGCTGGAGTACAGTGGTGTGATCTCGGCTCACTGCAACCCCCGCCTCCCAGCTTCAAACAATCCTCCTGCTTCTGCCTCCCAGGTAGCTGGGGTTACAGGTGCGCACCACCACATCTGACTAATTTTTGTATTTTTAGTAGAGACAGGTTTTACCATGTTGGCCAGGCTGGTTTCGAACTCCTAACTTCAAGTGATCCACCCTCTTCGGCCTCCCACAAGTGCGGGGGTTCCAGGCGTGAGCTGCCACACCCGGCCTGAATCAAACATTTCTAAGAGAGTTTTGGTCATAGGCACATGGGGTAAACTCCGCCTTGATCACGAAAGCCTCCTGCTCCTCATTCCAGCCAACTGCCTTCTCCTTCTCCCATTCACTCTGAACTCCAGCTTACTCCAGGCTGTGTGGGTCCTGTGGGTTCTGAGGGCTCCTGCGCTTCCTGTGGCTACAGCTGTACCTGCCCCGTCACTCCGCTCTGAAGCCCAAATCCAGCTCTGCGGAGGTTCTGGCCACCCCTGTTTTGACAAATCTCCCACCCCGATGCTCTGGCTCCTGCCTTCCTCGAATGTCTTTCTTTCTTTTTTCTTTTTTTTGAGACGGAGTCTCGCTGTTGTTACCCAGACTAGAGTGCAATGGCATGATCTCAGCTCACCACAACCTCCGCCTCCTGGGTTCAGGCAATTCTCCTGCCTCAGCCTCCTGAGTAGCTGGGATCACAGGCACGAGCCACCATGCCCAGCTAATTTTTGTATTTTTAGTAGAGACGGGGTTTCACCATGTTGACCAGGATGGTCTCGATCTCTTGACCTCGTGATCCACCCGCCTCGGCCTCCCAAAGTACTGGGATTATAGGCGTGAGCCACCACGCCCAGCCTAAATTTCTTTCTTTTATGGCAGGGCTGGGTGAACTCTGGCCTGGGGGACGCATTCAGTCCATGACTGCATTTCTGCACCCACGAGCCGAGGCCAGCTTTTACATTTTTAAAGGTTTTAACACGCACGTACATGCGCTACACACACATACATGCTCTCTCAAGCACAGACACACATAAACAGTCATAGATACACACATGTACACACACACCCTCAGACACTGTCACAGTCACACACAAACATTCATAGACAGTGACGCACACTCATAGACAACTCGCACACCCTTTCAGTGACACACATACACAGCACACTCACACACTCTCTCCATCCTCTCATAGACACACACACAGGCACTGCCACACTCATACACATTCATAGGCACTGACACACACTTGTAGACACACACATACACTCGCAGACACTGTCACTCACACGCACACACACACTGTCGTAGACACACACAGGAGCACATGCGGCTCTGACCCTGGCTGCCGCACTCCCTGGCCCTTTGCGGGGCGTTTGCCATCTCCTCTTCCTGCTGGCTCCCCTCACCTGGGCCTGGTCAAGTGCTAGCCTGGCAGGAGTCCCCTGGGCCAGGGTGAGGCTCTGGGCCACCCCAGCCTGGAAGTACTCCCTTCTGGTGCTCCAAGCCTTCACCCAGCAGCCTCCGGAGGGCTTAGAGCCCCCCACACCCACCCTGTCCTCCTTCTCGGGTGTGAATGTTTTTCCCCCAGGGAGAATTTGCTCAGAGCCCAGAGCTGGGCACGGGGACCCAGTTCCAGGGCCCGTGGGAAGCAGTGCCCCCTCTGGCCTCATGGCCTTGCCCTGCCTCCCTCATCCCTGGACTTTCAGCCTCCTGGCTTGTCTCTGCCTCCCTGGCACTACCCAGCACCCTCCATGGGCGTCCCAGCACCTAAATTTACATCCTCTGCTTGGCTCACCCCTCTGGTCTCACTGTCGGTCCCAATACACTGAGGCCCCTCCAGGGCTGGGGAGGGCCTCCTCTCGGTGTCCCCGGAGCCAGTTCTGACAGCCCAGGGTGGGGTCACCAACAAGCGCAGGGCCTGGCCTTCAGCTCACTGGGGCTTCTCCGGGGCCTTCAGCCCAATAGCTACTTCCTAGAGCAAGAAGCAGACGGCCACGGTGTCTGTTCAGTTGCACCATGTCAAACTGGCAAATACTGAACAATTTTCAACCTACAAAACTGGCGATCTCATGTGCCCTCCATTCCTGATGAGCAGCTGAGGCCCCAAATCCAGGGAAAGGCATCCTAATGGCAAGGACAGTGACGAAAGGGTGAGGTCCAAGGCCTCCGTCCACTTCCCAGAGGCAGGCTCTGGTCTCAGCTTCCACACTGTGTGTCACTCCTTCTCTGGCAGCCCCCTGGGGGATAGCTGGGGTCTGAGCAGCCCCAGTAAATGCTGGTGCCCACCCTCACCTCACCACTAACCAACAGAGACAGACCGAGGACCTGACAGCAGCAGACAGACAATACCGGTCAAGGTGGCTTCGGCCTGTGTGTGGGAGGGCTTCCTTCTAGTACCAAATCCCAGGATTGGTCCGGATGGCCAGACGGCTCTACTTCAAAGTGTGGAGTGGGTTCACTGCTCACAGCTTACCAACGTGTCTTAGCCCGGTGAGTGAGTTAGATGAAGCGGTTTCTTGCCTACAGATAGGCAGCAAGGGACAACAGAGTTCTGGAATTTGGCCGAGCCAGCCCGGAAGGCTCAGGACGGCATGTGCCCCTTGCACCGCACCTGAGAGACCCTGGAAAGCAGCATCTCCTGGGTTTTATAACCTGGGGCAACGTGACTTCTGGGCTAAGGTATCGATGGACATCAGGTTTCTGGGGAAGACTGGGACAGACCCCAGTCTATTGCAGTCGGCCCTCCTGTCTCAGGGTATTCCATTTCTAGTACATTCTATGGTTATTCTTAAGAACTACAAGCAAAAGAGAGGGGAGAACTGGGTTTGCCCAAGGCCTAGACGGTCCTACACCAGGTGACAGGCCCTCAGCACAGAGCCCACTGGGACGCGAGGGGTGTGGGCTGCATTAGGCAGAGGTGCTTGGGCAATGTTCAGTTTCTCCTTCTAGGCCCACCCGCCTTTCTCCACCCTGCACTCATACATTCCCCGCCAGCTCTTGGTTCAGAGGGAGGCCAAGTGTTGAGTTCATGATCACCGCCTGCCATGGGAAGACCTCCTCTGTGAAGCGTTGCAGGTGGCATGTCCACAAATGGGTCTGTGCCTGGGGTGAGTCCAAGCAGCTTTCTCTTCTTTCCTTCCTTTTGCCTTACCAGTTAACTCATTAAAGCAAGGCCCTGGGACCACAGCCCCCCATCCAGGAGCAGCATAGCTGCCCATTTCCTCTTCCATCTCCAGAAGCCTTAACACGGGCATGGGGACATCCGGTGCTCCTGCGTCTTAAGTTCATGGGGAGGGGAGGCCCGTAGCTCTGTGCTGAAAAGGACTCAGATGTTCACCCCAGGCTCAGGGAACGCACAGACTCCTGGAGATCCACAGACGGGCTTGGTCATCCTTGCTGTCACAGCAACAGACACAAGGCCTATTTGATCACCGAGACAGAGACTGGAGGATGGAATGCTGCTTGACCTTGTTTCTTAGGGCTGCTGGGAAACCACAGACTGGATGGCTTAAAGCAACAGACTCATATTATGGCACTGGATGCTGGAAGACCAAGGTTGGGGTGTGAGCAGGGCAGCACTCCCTCCAGAGGCTCGGGGAGGGTCCTTCCTGGCTGCTTCTGGCTTCTGGTGGTGCCGGCACTCGGCCTTCCCTGGCTTGTACTGCCTGGCTCAGGTCTCAGCTTCTGTTGTCACATGGCGGACTCCCTGTGTGTCTGTTCCCAAATTCCCCTTTTCTGGCTGGGTGCGGTGGCTCACGCCTGTGATCCCAGCACTTTGGGAGGCAGAGGTGGACGGATCGTTTGAGGTCAGGAGTTAGAGACCAGCTTGGCCAACACGGTGAAACCCCATCTCTACTAAAAATGAAAAAGTTAGCCAGGCATGGTAGTGGGCGCCTGTAGTCCCAGCTTCTCAGGAGGCTGAGGTGGGAGAATTGCTTGAACCCAGGAGGTGGAGGTTGCAGTGAGCCGAGATTGTGCCACTGCACTCCAGCCAGAGTGACAGAGAGACTCCATCTCAACAAAAAAAGAAAAAAGAGCCGGGCGCAGTGGCTCACGCCTATAATCCCAGCACTTAGGGAGGCCGAGGCGGGTGGATCATGAGGTCAAGAGATAGAAACCATCCTGGTCAGCAAGGTGAAACCCCGTCTCTACTAAATATACAAAAATTAGCTGGGCATGGTGGCATGCACCTGTAGTCCCAGCTACTCAGGAGGCTGAGGCAGGAGAATTGCTTGAACCCAAGAGGCGGAGGTTGCGGTGAGCCGAGATCACACCATTTTACTCCAGCCTGGGTAACAACAGCGAAACTCCATCTCAAAAAAAAAAAAAAAAAAAACAGAAAAAAGAAACAAATTTCCCTGTTATTGTAAGGACACAGTCACTGGATGTAGGGCCCACGCTACTCCCCCATGACCTCACCTTAATGATCTCATTTGGATCTCCTTCCAAATGAGATCATACTCTGAGGTCCTGGGGTGAGGACTTCCCCACTTCTTTTTGGGGGACACAGTTCAACTCATAACACCGCTGCTCAGGGCCAGGCCTTGCAGATCCTTTCAGGTTCTATACTCTGTTTTTTCAAAAAAGAAAAACATGAACAAAAGCCCCAAATTGAAACCCCTTTGGAAAACAGCAGTCATCACCACTAACATGAAAGATGCACCTGCTGCGTGAGCTGGCACGTGACTCCGTGGCACACACCCCGACACCTTCTCCCACGTGGGCCAGAAGACACACGAGAAGTTTCCAGGCACCTCTGTTCACAGCAGCAAGAAGCTGGAAATGGCACCAGTGTCTGTGGACAAGAACGGATCCGGATGCCGTGAGCTGCTCACACACGGAGGACCGAGCCGTGGTGGGAAAATGAATGAACTGCTACTGCCTTCATCAAGGCGCGTGAATCTCAGAAACGGTGTGGAGGGGAACACGGAAGCCCCAGAGGAATACGTAAAGTCTGATAAGGCTCATGGAAAGTTCCAAAAAAAAAAAGGGCGAAATGATTTATGTAAAATGTGAAAAAGGCAAAGGGAATCCATGCATTGTTTAAGGATGTGAGCAGGTGACGGTGCCAGAGAGAAGAGCCGGGGCATGGAAATTGCTCGTTCGGACTCCAGGTACCTCTGCAGGGAGGACACTGGCTGCTGGAGGCCGCGGGGGCTTCTGTAGCGTTAGGCGCATTTCGTTTTTCTTTGCGGAGTTTCGTTTAACCTTGCTTGTACAGGGATGAAGTTCCATCAGAAAGCATGCATGGATCTAAAGCTATTCATAATTGTATGAAGAAGGCAAAAACCCCCAAGAATATGTATGCACGCATGCGTGTGTGTGTGCGTGCGTATGTGTGTGCGTGTACATATGTAAAGAAACCCAGCCTTTCATGCCTTCACCTGCACCTGGCGAGAGATGTGGCTGCTTTCAGGCAAATGGAAAGTACTTGTTCATCTTGCCTCTGTCAGCGATGGGGGCTCCGGGTGGGCTTCCTTCACCCTCTGCGTTCCCTGATCATCCCAGCCCTGATTCTCTCCCACCCAGCTCATGTGAGTTCCCACGGTCAGCAGCGAGACACCTGCAAAGCCCTTATTAAAGGCCTCTCTGTGAGAACACACATCCCCACAGGTGCCCTGCCACCAGCACGGAGCCCCGGCTCCCAGGCAGGGGTCGCAGACGCCTTCCCCACCACCCCACCCAGCTCCCCTCCGGGCCGAGTCACACCCGGCTGCTGCCTCCTTCCTGGGTGGATCTCGGGCAGGGCGCTCAGGACGCTCCCCTTCTGTGATGCCTTTCCAGTGTTCCCACCCCCCCCACAACCGCCTCCCATGGCAAGTAAATTTGGAACGAGCTTTTCATTCCCTTTCAGCAGCAGCCCAGTTTCACACTCCCAAGTGCTGCGAGAACTGAAAACTGCCTTTTTTTTCTCCATTTTCAGTAGAAACGAAGGCAGTTCTCTAAACTCCCCCATTCATCCTGGAAGGCCCATCCTGAGTGCCTGACTACCTAGAAGTTCTTCCCAAATGGCCTGAGGAAGTTTAGCCATTAAAATTCAGACACCTCCACCAGGACACCCTCCCAGATTGCCCTGAGGCCAATGGGTCCCTTCCCTTTGTACATTCTTTGCGTTTTTGAAATCATGGTTTGAATTAGGCCCCAGATAAACTATGGAATGATAAACGCAGAAGTAGCCCTTAGAGCAGAAATCCTCTGTCTCTGTCCCATGTCACTCTGTCCTTCAAAACAGCCCAGAGGTGAGTCAGTACCTGAAAGATAGGACATGGGTTGTGGGGTGGTGACCAAGTGCCCAGGGCTGCCGTGGGGAAGTGCAGGGAAGACAGGGAAGCAGGGCAGGTGGGGAGCAGCCCAGGCTCCAGCTGGAGTGCTGATGAGTTGAGGGGACTGTCAGGACAGGGATGCCATAACCCTGCAGGCTACTGGCCCCGCCTTATGGCCCCACAGAGAGCAGGGTCCGCGCCGGTGGACAAGCCCTTTGCAGTACTGATCAACTCCCCTTCGTGGGCTTCTGCCAACCAGCCTTTTCCTGGAGTTTTAGCACCAGCCCCAGGAAGTGGCATTTGCGCTGGAATCTGAGAACCTCCAGACTCCTTTTGAAAGCTGCCACTTCTGCATTCGCGGAGCCTTGGCTTCACATATGAAAAGGCAAGTCTTGGGTTGTGGAAATCTTGGAAGCCTGCATTTGCCTCTGAGTCACTGTGGCTTAGCTCAGCCTTCTTCTGGACATTCAGAGGGATCAGGGCGCATCATTTGGTTTTTAAAGAGCTGGAGCTCTTCTGATCAGTGTGCCCCATGGTTCCATATGGAAGCAGCGTTCTTCAAAGGACCATTTGTTTTTCTAAATCAGAGAGTTTGGAGCTCAGAAAGATTTCTGTCATTCTTGGCATGAGTCCTGTGGATCCCCACAGGCCCTGGAATGGAGTCTCTGGGCTCCGAAAGCTGCTTTAAATATGCAGAAAACCCAGGGGGGCAGCAGAGTTGCCTGGTGCTCCTGCGCACCAGCCCCATGCCGTGCTCCACGCCCTGGGCTGGAATTGTATTGGCTGCTCCACAGAATTCTCGGGGCCTGTCCCCTCCACTGGAGTCCAGCAGCCCTGGCTGGCATTCTGTTTGTCTCTCATTGATACAAAATGGAGAATCGAGGATTACTCTACATATGTAGCCTTTCCAAGGATGAAAACCGTCATCCTTGGATTCAGGGAGAAGAGAACAGAGACCTCTGGGAGCCACAGCCTGCTTCTAGCTTCTGAGTTTGCCTGGGAGAAGCTGAGATCGAGGAGGGTGGGTCTGGCCAGGGGGCACAGATGTGTCGTGTGCCATCCTGACTGACAGACACCCTGGCCTTGGCATCAGTGGCGGGAGGGGGTCTTAAGATCAGACTCGTAAAACTAGGCGAGAGTTCATTTTTTTTTGCAGCTGAGCAGCAAGAAGGGACTTGGAGTTGAGTTTGCATGCCTTGTGTTAAGAGGGGAACGTGTAAGTACACGCAACGCTGATGGAATTTTAGGGGCATCAAAGCTCCCATTCAGCCGATAACTGTTTTTTTTTTTAATTGTGGTCAAATACATGTAATATAAAACGTGCCATTTTAGCCATTTAAAGGGGAAAATTCAGTGGCATTTAGCACGTTCACAAGGCTGTGTGCCTACTGGTACCCACTCCACATGACCCCTCCCTGGCCCCTGGCAATCCCTAGTGAGCTTTCTGTCTATGGACGCACTGATTCCGTATATTTTCTGTAAATAAAATCACAGAATGTGGCCTTTTGTGTCGCTTCTTTCACTCAGTACCCTGTTGGCAAGGTTTATCCGTATTGTAGCTTGGAGTGGTGTCTCCTTCCTTTTCATGCCTGAATAATATTCCACAACACACATATTCCATGCTGTACACGTTCAGTTCTCTCCGTAGTACGTTCTACACCATTGTACATGCGTGTTTTGTTCATTCACCAGCGGATGTGCACTGGGGCTGTGTCCACCGCCTCTTAGCCGTCACGGAGGAGGCTGCTCTGAACGTGGCTGTGTGTGCATGTTTTTGCCACCCTGTGTGGTGGAATTGCTGGGCCACGTGGTGGCTGGATGTTTACCCTCTGCACATTCCCATGACCCATGCTGGTTTCTTGACACCCCAGGCCATCCTCTCTCTGAGGGTCTCTGATTTGAACAGATAAAGCCACCTCCTGGGGTGGTAACCCTGGAGCAGGCGTCCTCAGATTCTTCTTCTTTTGCTTTGAAACCACCTACCATCAGACCTAGCCCAGGCCTGCCTTCGAGTCTGATTCCTCTGCTCGGTGGGCCCTCCGGGAGCCTCGTCTCTGAGCAGTACCGCATGAGCAGGGCTGTGAGAGGTGGGAGCCAGCCAGGCCCTCTCTGCGGCCCCCTGTGCACAGGTCCAGGAACAAATAACACAGCCACCTGTGTGGCTCCACGTGGCCGGGCCCTTCTGCCGACAGGTTTCCCTAGGGATGTCTCCTGTTTCATCCCGGGCTTTTCTCGATTGAGTCCCACTGAGCGCGGCTAAGCCAGGAACCAGGTCTCTCTGAGCCGTGAAATTAATTAGCATTGGTTTGTGCTTCCATTATATCGTAATTCAAAACCACGCAGCATCTTTCCAGAGAGTTCCTGGGGACTGTGTTGTGAGGGATATTTATAGCCGCTGGAATGAGGTTTTGCGTAATAGACCGCGCATAGCTGAGAGGTTTGTAATTTGAGATCAAGTTCCGTCATCAACTGCACACAGATGAGACTAAATATCACGGGCTTTCGGCTGTGAATGGGTTTCCGGGCGCCTGTGGCCCTCACCCCTGTGTCGAGGTGGGTGAAGCAGGGAGAGAGGCCCTGAGGAAACAGTGCCCCTGCAGCTGATGGAGCCCAGGCTCGGCCAAGAGGAGGGACCGCGGCTCTCAGTGGCTCGCAGCTGCCAGGGCTGTGTCCCGTCCACCTGTGGGGCCTTTACATGACCCCATTGTACAGATGACGAAGCTGAAGCTCAGAGAAAGGCTGGGTGACTTAGCCCAGGTCCCAGGACTCAGAGGTGCAGACTTACCCCCTAGACCCCATGGATTCCCCCATCGGGAGCTGGGCTGTTGGAGAGAGAAAGTTCCCGTCGTCAGGTGGCCTCGGGAGCCTGCAGGCCCCTATGCGTTCAGCTAGGGAACTCCTCATGTAGGCCAATCAGCAGCTGAAAATAGCTCTTTTCCCAGAGAGGAAAGAAAAATCCCTTGTGGCTGGGTGAGGTGGTTCACGCCCATAATCCCAGCACTTTCAGAGGCCAAGGCAGGCAGATCACTTGAGCTCAGGAGTTCAAGACCAGCCTGGGCTACATGACAAAACCCTCTCTCAAAAAAAAAAAAAAAAGAAAAAGAAAAAAAAAATCTCTTGCAAATTAGGGTGAGATTCCAGTTTCCCACCAGAGCAGCTGGCATTTGTACCTTTATCTGGCAAAGGCAGCCGGCATCAGACGTGGCGGGCCGTAGTCAGGAGCCCCAGTACTGCCTTTTCTACTTGACTCTCCGCAAGCCACTCAGCGTCTCTGGTCCGAGGCAAGTGTGAAAATGAGCAGCGGCTCACTCTGCCCCTCAAGAACGCAAGGATGGAGCTGGAAATAGAGCCTTCTTTCTGAAAGGGGTCTAAATGGTTTCCAAGAGAAAGAACTCTCTGTGACCTCTTTCTGACCACCCCACTGGCCGGGGCCTCTCCCGCTTAACCCCGACTCTTGGAACAGACCAGCCATGCTGCTGCTTCAAAACAGAGCAGAGCTGCCCGCTGCCTGCTCACAGGATGGTGGCGTGCCCTGGGGGCTCCGTGGTGCGGGGAGTCAGGAGTTGTCCTTGTTCTCCTTGGACAAGCCAGGGGTACACAGGGAGACCAAGCTGATCTGCGCTGTCCCCTGGTGGCCACAGGCTTTTCCCAAGAAGTGCCTGGACCCATGGACCCAGGGAGTAAATGCTGACAAACAGGTCCTAGAGCCAGTGTATGCATGACGGTGCTGGGTGCAGAGTGGGCGCCTGAGGGGAGGGGGTCGGGTGTGATGGTAACCAGGACCCAGTCGGTCACTTCTGACCTCCAGGGAGGCCTGGCCAAGTGTGTGCTTGGCTGGGGAGCTGGGCATGGGGCAGGCACGCGGGGACAGAGGAGCCAGAGAGTGGCTAGTTCCTGAGAATCTGCCAGCTGGCCACCTCTGACCTTCCAGGGAGGCCAGGCCTAGAGTTAGCCCAGAAACCAGTATGTCTGCTAAAATTCCCCCAGGACCCAGGGTACGTGACCTGGGCAGCCTGCGAGACCCAGGGCCCAGGGTTTTGTTCTTCCCAGACCCGAAGAGGAACATGGTCCTGTTGGTGCCCTGGGAAGAAGGTGGAGTTTCCAGGAAAGCTGCCCCCTCGGAGGGGCCACAGCGGAGGGCTGAGGCCTCAGTGTGGATCTGGGACTTCCACTGACCCCATCTACGTGGAGGGGCCAAGTACAGGGGTGGGCACTCTTTCTGGCCTGTCCCTCCAGGTACCTGTCTGGGAGCTGCAGGCACAAACAGCATGATTGCGAACTCAGGTCCCGAGCCTCATCCTTCCCAGGGCTGTGCAGAGATTGAAGGGCTTTGCGCTGCAGGATGAAAACAGCTGGAGAGCACGTGGCTCAAAGACCGGCTGGCGCTTCTCCCTCCCGCACCTTCCTGCTGCCGTTCCACCCAGTATCAGGAATCGGGACCGGAGAAGCACCTGAGGCCCGGGCAGCAGACGGGCTGTTCCATCTTGAACCTGGGCAGCTCCTAACCCCAGGAGAGGACCTAGAAGTTACAGAGAGGGTGAGGATGACCACAGGCCCTCACAGGCACAGGAGCCCAGGAGGAGAGTTCAAGGGGTCATTATACTGCAGGACTCGGCCCCACGAGGAGCCTGCTGATTCAAACTCTGAAGTCTGCACAGTAAGGCTGAGGATACCAGCTAGGGTCTTTTTTCTTTTCTTTTCTTTTCTTTTTTTTTTGTGTGTATGTGTGTGTCGAGGTCTCATTCTGTGACTCATGCTGGAGTTCAGTGGCACAATCATGTGACCACCCTGCCCAGAGTCAAATGATGGCAGTGCCACCATGCCCTGCTAATTTTTTATTTTTTGTAGAGATGGAGCCTTGCTAGATTGCCCAGGCTAGTCTCAAAATCCTGGCCTCCAGCGATCCTCCCACCTCAGCCTCCCAAAGCATTGGGATTAAAGGCCAGAGCCACCAAGCCTTCTCACGCTAGGATCTTTAAACAGAGGGTAGGAGGCTCTTCAGTAGAAAAGGTGGGGGAAGGATGGTCCGTGGAGCCAGAAGAGCTGATTTCCAGACATGGGTTGGGCTGATTTTGACGGGGTCTTAGTTGGTATTAGGGTTGCTCAGGATGACCATCCAGCTGCCCCCTGCCAAGCACACTTCCTGGCAGCGGAGTGCTCAGGAAGCAGCCCTGATCTGCTGTCCTGTCTGCGGAGCCCCGCCCGCAGATGGTTCTTCTTCCCCAGGGTTCTTCACTGAGGATACTTCTTGGCATCCTTTTACCCAGAGGAGGGAGGGAACAATCAGGTGTTTCAGAGGAGTCATTTCAATTCCTGCTTCCTCCTTCCTCGTGGGCTTCAGGCTCCTAAATCCAGCTCTAGATAGGAAAGCTGGCCCGCTGCCAGCCCGCCTGCCGTCTTGGGGCCCAAGGCCAGCAAATTTCCTTGGGTTCTCTTCGCTCTCGCTCCAGGAGGAAAACATCCAGGAATGGGTCAGAAATCCACGTCTGTGACTCAGTTTGCAAAGTGAGTCCAGGGAAACGTGAGGTCCAGCTGAGTGTTCCACCTACACCCCTCCGCCGCCTCGCAGAGCGTTCGATGTGGACATGCCCCCAGTGCACCTAATACATCTGAGTGCCACTGGGCGGTCATTAGAGTGGAAATGGCTAAAAAATAAGGCCACCGGAGGCAGCAGGCCATTAAGAAATCTGCAGGAGCTCACCTGGCTTGTCCGTCTCAACATGCTAATTGCTGGAGGGTGAGAGATCAGCTGCATTGGGAAAATGCAAGTGTGGAGTGTCCTACTAAACACGAGTGGTCCCTGGGGGCTTCCTGCCCAGGGCCCGTTCCCGGCTGCTGAGAGTGTGTCCGTCAAGGACTCACCCGCTTGCCGCCTTCTGGGCGTGGCCAGCCAGCCTGTCTCTTCTCACTCTGGGCGTTCCTGCCACCGGGACTCACAACAGAGTGGCCGGACCTAGCAGGGAGAGCATCTTCCAGAAGAGGTGCTTTTACTTTAAGATGGGGCATGGCAGGGGGCTTTTTTTAATGTACAAAGACCCGAGGCTCTGTTAAAAAGCACCATCCCAGGCTCAAGCCCTGCACTTCACTGAATGGATTCAGAGCCTCCCATCTTTGGGAAGCTGCTGCAGGCCCCTGGCCCTGGCCCTGGCCCTGCCTAGGCCGCCTGCCCAAGGCCCATCTGGCCCCAGCTGCAGATCCTGGTGCTGCTGCTGGTGCCATGATGGGCCCTGAAACCGCGGAGCCTGCCCTGGGTCCAGCACCCTGTGCGGCCAGTACAGACAGGGATCCAGGGGGGACCACAGCGAGGCTACGCGGGCTCCCGTCCCATCGCCGCCTCGCCCCTGCACAGCCCTCAGCCCTCTGTGCCTCAGTTTGTGGCCTGTGAAATGGGGTGAGCATCCCATGACTGACCCCCTTCAGGGGCCGTTGTGAGACCTCAGTGGTTTTGTTTTTGAGACGCCCTGGGTGTGCCTGCGTTGTGCCGCTTTGCTGTATGTAGAATGCACGTCGTATGTATACACGAGGAGTAGACCAACGCGTCGTATATGATGACGTAGAGAAGCTTTGCTGCCACTGCCTTCGGTGCTGTCCTCAGTTTCTATGCAGTGACCGTTCACCAGAGGCCTCGGGCCAGGCACCCGCCCTCCCTGAGCCGAGTGCCCATGTCTGTGTATCGGCACGGTCTTAGTGCCCACTCCAGCCCAGAGCACGGGCACCACCTCCCCCAGGCCACCCCTGGCCCTCCTGGGCTCGCTGTCCCAACTATTCAGAGGGCAGAGGGGTCCAGAGGGTCCCCTGGGGTCCCCCAGGTAGCTGTGCACCCCACGGTTCCCAGCTGCCATGTGCAGATCTGCCAGAGATGCTGAGAGGAGCAGGGGGCACCGGGCAGCCCCCCACGGGCATCCTTCTTCACACTCATGCGCTTGCCCTGATCACCCGCGTCTCTGTTTTGCTCACCACGGAAACGCCCCACCACAGGTGAGAGAGCCATTCATAGGTGTTTATTAAAGGAGGGAGAAGGCAGTCTCTCTCCCCAAGCAGCTGGGCCTGCGCAGAGACGGAGGGGCTGTCCATCCCTCCCAGGCATCCTCTCCTCCCCAAACCCTCCTGCCCTGGCTGGCTTGCTGTTGGCTCTGCATGTGGGCACTCGGGGGGCGGGGAGGCAGCAAGCAGCTAACGTTTCTCAGGCCCCTCAGTGTGACCATGATTAAATATTTGCATACATAATTTTACCAGGTCATTCTGCTCCCCCGACCCCTCTTCCGGGTCCATCTGCTCAGCATTCCTGCCGCCACCACCGGGGCATCGGGTGGGTCTCTGTCTGTCCCCTACGCAGGGGATGGATCCCGATGAGTGGAAGGCTCATCTCCCTTACCCAAAGCCTCTGGGGCCACGTGCATTTCAGAATCAACATATGTCATGAATGTATTTATTTTATATTGTAAACTGTCATGCTATATAATTTATACTATAAAATAATTTCAGAGGCTGTAAATTTTACGTATTTTATACATAATTCCAGCCCAATCATGTCATGTAATCATGATATTTCCTTGCCTGCTGGTTAGTCTGAGAAGGGGGATGGGCGAGATTCTCCCGGCGCCTCTTGAGTGCTCATGAAGCACCAAGGCTCTTGGGAGTGGAGAGCAGGACTGACCCAGGAGAGGCTGCCTAGCACAGGGGAGGCACCTTCTCTGTGATCCCAGCTCAGTACCTCACTAGCTGTGTAGCCTTAGCCAGTCACTCGACCCTCGGTGACATGTCGGTGACATATAATTAGTGGCTCGTCTGCTCAAGAATGATTTGTATGCCTACTGAGCAAAGGTTCTGCTGGCTACGGGTTTACTGGAGCTGTGGACCAGCTGCTGGACAGGGTCAGGGTCAGGATGTGGAGGGGCACCCAGGATATGCCTTTCTCCTTCAGGCAGCTGGGAGGATGGGCCGCTGCCCGAGAGGAGGAGGGGAAGCCTGGAGGAGGAGCAGTGACGGCTGTGGCTTAGTGTTGGTCTCTGGATGGCGGCCAAGCCTCCTGCCCAGAACTGCTCCTGGGGCCTGAGCCTCGGGCTCAATTGCCGTCCAGGCCTGGACTCACCTGGTGGACAATGCCCACGGTTGGCAGATTCTCCCGGTGCCACGGAAGCATCATGGACGGAGGTGCTGGCTTGCGCCAAGGGACAGCGTGCAGAGACAGTAGGGCTGTGAGGGGTCCCCTGCCACCGCTTCCCCAGGACTTTCCTCGGGGTTTTACCACCTGCATTGATACCACTAAACAAAGCTAACTTCTGCCTGTTTTCCAGACTTCTGTAAATGGACTTTTGCCATCTGCATTCCTTGCCGACTTCTGCTGTGGCCCCAGCATCGTGCTCGCAGGTTCTCTTTCCTGGGTGCGTGTGGCGCATTTATGTGTTTTCCCAGCTGTACAGGAGTCTCATATGATAGACCACTTCTTCCCCCTTACCCAAAGCCTGTGGGGCCACGTGCACTTCAGAGTTAACATACGCCATGCACGTTTTTATCTTGCACTGTAAAATGCAATGTTATACAATTTATGCTATAAAATAGATTTCAGGGGATGTACAATTTTACGTATTTTATGTGTAATTCCAGCTCAATCGTGTCATGTAACCAAGCACGCTGATTTTTCTGCATCAAAATGTCCAAATATTTCGTGGGATAAATGCAGAAAATAAATACAGAGGAGAAACCCCCTTGGGTCTGTTCATGCCAGGTTTTGCCACCAATTTCATTATCAAAAAGAAAAGGAAGAAATGCTTCTTGTTTCCAGAGCCCCATGGAGGTGGGAATTTGGGGTCTGGTGTTGTGGCTTATCCCGTGGTTGATGCATCTGTCCTCTCACTGAGGGATGTGTGGCTGCCCCCTGGTCTCCTGTAGCCCAAGTGCAGGTGTTAGGACAGCAGTCACTGGGTCACTAGCAGCCCAGCGTTCAGCTCTACCGGGTGGGGGTGGGGCCGAGACCTCGGTGCAGGAAGTTGCATTAGGCTGTTCTTGTATTGCCGTAAAGAAATACCTGAGACTGGGTAATTTATAAGAAAAGAGGTGTAACTGGCTCACGGTTCTGCAGTTCATACAAGAAGCATCGTGCCAGCATCTGCTTCTGGGAAGGCCTCAGGGAGCTTTACTCATGGTGGAAGGTGCAATGGGGGTAAGCAGCTCACATGGCAGAATTGAGAGCAAAAGCGAGTAGCGGGAGGTGCCACATGCTTACCCAGAGCTCCGCAGAACTCAGTCGCTACTGCAAGGGCGGCGCGAAACCTGGAGGAATCCGCCCTCTGACCCAGACACCTCCCGCCAGGCCCCGCCTCCAACATCAGGGATTCCATTTCGACATGAGGTTTGGGCAGGGTCCAATATCTCAACTGTATCAGCTGCGTTCCAGCCACCTGGGTGGCAGGTCTCTTGGCTCCACGCTGCAGCTGTCCCTGTTCTGGTCCAGACCTGGCAGTTGTTGTCAATCTGGGGGTACTTAATAGTTTTTCATTCGCATTTGAACGTGCATTTCCTGATTCCTAGTGGACTTGAGCATCCTTTTGTATGTTTCTGTCCTGTTTCCAGTGCCTTTGCTGGGAAATTCTTACTCTCAACTTCCGCGCGGTTTCATCTTTTTTGGATTGATTTGTGTTCTTTTTTTTTTTTTGGAAAGAAAGAAAAAAAATGAGTAAAGGAGAGGAAGAGAGAGAGGGAGGGTGAATGAAAATATTGCTTTATTCTGAAAAAAGAATGGGTATTAATAATG
>CM052657.1:114083571-114097584 GCA_028533165.1 Leontopithecus rosalia | reverse complement strand
CCAGGAACAGCGGCGTTAAGACTGATGGTGTTTTTCTGCCCAGGCTTCTCCTGTCTGGCTTCCTTCTTGTGTCCGTAATAGGCGAGTCTGCCTTCCCGGAGCTCCAAACCTCGGTCAGAAGGGGAACCAGTCGCGTTCACTCTGCGCCGAGGTGCGGGCACAGCTTCCGCGCCGGCCTCAGGAGTCAGCGCTGGGAACCCGCGCGGCTCCTCCAAACCCCGGTCAGAAGGGGAACCAGCCCCGCCTAGTCAGCTCCGAGAGCTGCCGTGCGGAGGTGCCGGCGAGACCGCTAGGCCGCGGTGCCGGCGAAACTTCTGCCCCGCGTGGCTCCTCCACTGGGAATCTTCTGCTCCTGAGCGACCAGAATTTGTCTGAAAGTGTGGCGTCCTCTAGTTCTGTGAGCTTTAACTGCGAGCTGCAATCCCGAGATGTTAGCGATCGGCCATCTTGGATCGTTCCCCCCGATTTGTGTTCTTTATATAGTCTCCTTACTGACCGAGTGCGGTGGCTCACGCCTGTAATCCCATCACTGAGAGGCCAAGGCAGGTGGATCACCTGAGGTCAGGAGTTCAAGAGCAGCCTGGCCAACATCATGAAACTCTGTCTCTACTAAAAATATGAAAAATAGCCGTGCATGGTGGTCCATACCTGTAGTCCCAGCTACTCAGGAGGCCAAGTCAGGAGAATCACTTGAACCCGGGAGGCGGAGGTTACAGTGGGCTGAGATTGCACCACTGCACTCCAGCCTGGGCAACAGAGTGGGACTCTGTTTCAAAAAATAAATAAATATATATATTTATCTTTACTAATCCTTAGCTTGTCTTTTCATTCTTTTTATGACAAGTCATTTCTAATTTAATGTAGATTAATTTACCAAACTTTTCTTCAGAGTTTGTGATTTTTGTGTCTCATTTAAGAAATTGCCTTCTACCAAGAGTTCATAAGGCTGTTTCCCAATCTTGCTGAGTTTAATGTTGCCTTTCATATGTAAGTTTTTAATCCAAGAATTCATAGGTGTGTGTGGGGGGGTGTTTGTGTGTGTGTGTGTGTGTGTGTGTGTGTGTGCATGTCTGTGTGGGTGTGTGGGGGGTGTTTGTGTGCGTGCACACAAGTGCATGTGTGGGTGTGGGGGTGTATGCGTGTGTGGGGAGTGTGTTTTTGTGTGTGGGTGTGCATGTCTGTGTGTAGGGTGTGTTTGTGTGTGTGGGTGTGCATGTCTGTGTGGGGCGTTTGTGTAGGTGTGCATGTCTGTGTGTGGGGTGTTTGTGTGTGTGGGTGTGCATGTCTGTGTGTGGGGTGTGTTTGTGCACACACGAGTGCATGTGTGTGTGGATGGGTGTGTTTGTGTGTGCGCGTGTGGGTGAGTGTGTGTGTGCGTGGGTGTGGGTGCGCGTGTGTGGGGTGTGTGTGTGTGTGTGTGGCCTGGATCCACTTTCACTTTTGGAATAAAACACTTTGCTCCAAGATCTTGCATGCTGGAGTCATAAACCAAGCTCCTACACGGATGCAGGTGTGTGGCTTGGTTGCCCATTGGTCCATTTGTCTATCTGGGCGCCACCTTCATTACATCTGAACAATTCTCCTCTTCGCTCCCCAGCCCACCCACCTTTTGTCTCCTTACGATGATTTGAGTGATCATTGGCTTTGCGTTTCCATAGGAAGTTTGGGGTTTTTGTTGGTTGCGGTCCTGATCTATCACCCAGGCTGGAGGGCAGTGCCATGATCTCAGCTCACTGACACCTCTACCTCCCGGTTCAAGCGAATCTCCTACCTCAGCCTCCCGAGTAGCTGGGATTATAGGCTTGCACTACCACCCCTGGCTAATTTTTGCATTCTTAGTACAGATGGGGTTTCGCCATGTTGCTCAGACTGGTCTCAAACTCCTGACCTCAAGTGATCCACCTACCTCAGCCTCCCAAGGTACTGGAATTACAGGTGTGAGCCACTGCACCTGCTCCACATGCTTATTTTTTAAATTTTTATTTATTTATTTTTATTATTTTTTTTTTTGGATACGGAGTTTCACTCTTGTTACCCAGGCTGGAGTGCAATGGCACGATCTCGGCTCACCGCAACCTCCGCCTCTTGGGTTCAGGCAATTCTCCTGCCTCAGCCTCCAGAGTAGCTGGGACTACAGGCACGCACCACCATGCCCAGCTAATTTTTGTATTTTTAGTAGAGACGGGGTTTCACCATGTTGACCAGGATGGTCTCGATCTCTTGACCTCGTGATTCACCCGCCTCGGCCTCCCAGAGTGCTGGGATTACAGGCTTGAGCCACCGCGCCCGGCCTCCACGTGCATTTTTAAATCCGCTCATCAAGTTCCACCAAAACAAAACAGCACAGCGACAAGAAACCCTGTTGAGATACTGGTTAGAATCGCATTGACCCAGAATAGACCAATTTGGGGAAAATTCACACCTTCACGCTGTCTTCCTCTTCAAGAACACGGTACATTTCTCTTTCAAACTGGTTTTTGAAGTGTCTCTACAAAGAGCTTCTACAGCCTTTTATAGATTTATTCCTAGGTAATTTCACTGCCGTCACTTCATGATATATTTTTCAGAATTGCATTTGCTGATTCTTGCTGAAATATAGAAATGTGGCTGGCTTTGGTGTATTGATTTTTAGTTTATCCAGCCACTTTGCTGAATTTTCTTATTAATTCTCATCTTTTATCGACGGATTATATTTTTTCCCTTTCTCCTTTTTTCCTCACGGCTGGGACCTGCAGTACATGCTGACTAGGCAGGGGAATCATGGGAATACCTGCTTTGTTCTTGATCTTTAAAATAAATGCTTTCACATTTTCTGTTGACTCTGTTTTTCTATTTGTTCTTTTTGATGTACAGCTTATCAGGTTAAAGTATTTTATTCTTTTTCTAGTGTGCAAGAGATTTTGATTTAATTGCAAAAAACGGGTTATGAATTTCCTCAAGCCCTTTTTTGTATCACTTGTAAAAATTACACGGCTTTTCTCCCTTGCTAATTTATTGTACTGATTGATTATTCTATTAGATCAGTCTCAGCTTCCTAAGAGAAACCCAACTTGTAATCACGTAGTAATCTTTTTAATATGTTGCCAAATTCCGTTTACTAATATGATGTTTAGGGTCTTTGCATCCAAGGTCATGAGTGAGATTTGCCTGTAATTTTCCTTTCTGGTGCCACTCTTTTCCAGCCAGAGTGAAGCTCTTGCCTGTCTCCCAAGAAGCTGGGGAGTGTTCTCTTTTTTCTCCGGAAGAGCACTGTTGGGGTTAGGATTATGTGCTCCTTCTGCGATGGGTTGACCCTGCTCAGAACGCCATCTGGGCCTCATGTTTCCTTTATGAAAAGATAGGCAGCTTCTGCTTCAATCTCTTTCAAGGTTACAGAGCTCTTCGAGTCTTTATTTTTCTTGTGTGGTTTGTGCTAATTTCAGATCCACGTTCAGCTCCTCCCCAGAGAGTCAAGGCCTCCCTGCCAAGCCTCCGTTTCCAGCTTCTTTCTCTATTCTTCTCCACCTTCAAATATCCTTCTCTCCAGCCCAACTCGAGTGGGCCCTGAGGTCATTCAGCAAACACAGACTGAATGTCCCGTTCCCTGTCCTGGGCATCATCTGCAGCTGGAAACGGGCTCTGTCTGCCCCTCTGTGGGACCCTGTCCACGACACATTCCCGTGCTGGCTCTGGACTCCACGTACAGCTGGAGTTCTGCAGCCCAGCTCACCCCTGAGCATCCAGAGGGGCAGTTAGCAGACAGCATTGCCCTGTGTGCCATGCAGAGGAGAAGCACAGCTTCCGGGAGCCGCTGTCAGACTCGGTTGGTGTGCGGGTGCCCACAAGGCCTCTCTCGGGCTTGGCATCTCAGGTGGGGTCTGAATGGGTCTGGATCCTGCCACTCTGGAGTTTGCTTTTTGTGTGTTTGTTTTGAGATGGAGTCTCGCTCTGTCACCCAGGCTCCAGTGCAGTGGTGCTGTCTTGGCTCACTGCAACCTCCGCTTCCTGGGTTCAAGCGATTCTCCTGCTGCAGCCTCCCAAGTAGCTGGGATTACACGCACCCACCACCATGCCCGGCTAATATTTGTATTTTTAGTAGAGACAGGGTTTCACCATGTTGGCCAGGCTTGTCTCAAACTCCTGATCTCAGGTGATCCGCCCACCTCCGCCTACCGAAGTGCTGGAATTGCAGGAGCCACCGTGCCTAGCCCATCATTCTGGTATTTTCTGAGATGCCTGCTCAGAAGTCCCATGAGGACTTGGCCAGGTAAAGAAAAATCTCTCATCCCAGCAGCCGCCAACTCCACTGACCTCCTGCCTCTCAGGCGGCTTTCCCAGCAAGCCCTGAACCCATAGTGCGGCATGCAGGCATCCCCTTCTCAGGGCTCCTCCAGGTTTCCTGTGTCTACTAAGTACCTGCTGCTCCTTGGGGTCTCCACGGTTATTATGGGGTCCCTGGGCAGTGGAAGGGAGTAGCTGAAAGGAGGCAGAGACGCAGTGGGCAGAGAGAGAGCGAGAGACAGGGAGGAGTTTCTCCTGGTGGGGGCACTGAGCCTGACATGACTGCCAGGAGTTATTCTGGGTTTGGTGACCTTGTGCCCATTTTGGGCAAAACTTACTCCCCTGTGCTGCCGTGCCCCTGAGTCTGGAGGGAACCGTCACACCCAAGCACCAGTGCACAAGTATTCAGCTTTTTTCATAGGGTGTGAGGATGTCTACGCTTGCAAAACAGATATAGACCGTAGGAAACCTCAGTCATGGGAAAGGCCCCTTGCCTCCAAGCCTGTGCCCATGCTGTGCCGCAGCCCAACGCACCATCCTCTGTTCTCTCCTCCTCCGAGAAGCCTCTGTGCTTCCTCGAGTTGGAGGAGAGCACAGCTCCAGAGAGCCCCTGAATGAATGTACCCCATCAAAGTGCCCGTGACCCCAGAGAGAGAGGATTATTGTGGTCTAAGAGGTGAGCCCTGCAGCAGCCCAGGGAAGGAAGGCAGGGAGGCAGGCCTGAGTGAAGGGGCAGCCACCAGCCCCTGCCCCACGCCGGCCCCGCTATCCTGTCAGTTGCCCTGCTGGGCCCTCCACCCCCCGAGTCGGGATCCTGCCCTCAACAGGGTCTACTTCAGAAAAGTCCTGCAGTCCTCTTGGCATAGCAAGGTTTGGGGGTGGAGTCCCAGACCTGGATCTGATGCCCTTTCCAACCCCAGAACCCTAGAACCTGGGCGGGGTCCCTGGAGCTCTTCCCCTTTGCCCGCTAAGCCCGGCCTGTCCCTCGGAAGTTTCTCTGCCTGGCACCTGTCGCTCCTTCTGGAACTGGCGCCCATGTCCCTTCCCTCTTAGGTTCCAGGCGCCAGGCCTGCCTGTGGGAATGAAGTCAGCAGGAGGCACCGTGGCACTGGGAAGCGTCCGGGGTCTAGCCAAGCCCCAGGCCGGGAGCCCCAGCGAGCAGACCGGGAAGGGGGCTACCCTGGGCTGCCAAACAAATCACCATGCGTAGGACAGCTCAGCACAGCTGACAGTGGCCCTCCTGCAGCTTGGGAGGCCAGAATCCCCAACCAAGGTGTCAGCGGGGTGGGCTCCCTCTGGAGGCTCTTAGGGAGGGGCCCACCTGCCTTTCCCGGATCCTGGCACGGTGCCCTTGGCATGGAGATGGTCGCCGCAATCTCTGCTTCATCCCCGCGACGTTCTCCTCTGTGTTAGCAACTCAAACCCCCTCTCTTTTCTCTTACAATAAAGTCCTACCCTAACCCAGCGTGACCTCACCTTAAGTGCACCTGCAGAGATCCTGTGTCCACATCAGGCCACAATCCGAGGTTTCAGAGAAGGGCTTTGTGGCTGGAGCTGGGTCTCTCAGCCATTTCTGGGTGGGCCTTAACTCTCCCCGCCCCCCGCCACTACCCAGAGGGTGTGCCTCCCAGCTGCTGGGGAAGGGCTGGCAGATTTGGGGCAGATACCACTCAACACGGTCTGGGGAACCTGAGCCACAGAAGCCCTGGGGAACCTGAGCCACAGAAGCCCTGTGGCTCCCACCTTTCCCCAATCTCCCCACAACACGGGCTGCAGGCTGGGCTCCAGGCCACGCTCTTCTCCCCGGCCTTGGCAGAGGGTTATCTGGGCCTGCGTGTGGTTCCCAGAGGCAGCGGCTCCCAGCCAAGCCAGGTGAGTCTTGTAGGCCTCAGAAGCCTCATCTCAGAGATAAAAGCTCGACTTTAAAAGAAGCCTCAGTCGCTTTATAAATAATTTTATTAAATTTCAAGTTGCTGCAGATGGTGCTGCGTATTTTTAACAAACGCAGCGGCCTCAGCTGGCTGAGAGGGGGCGCATGGAGGCTGGCGCTGGCACCGGGGCTTCCTGGGAGGGGGCCGGGGCAGCCGGCTGGGCTGCGGCCCTCCACCTGCCCTCCTGGCCACTGCTCCCTGGAGGGCCACACCCACTCCATCCGGTGGCTGATGGGAGGGGCCGGCCTGGGTTTTTCCTGTACCTTGGCTGAGAGCAAGCCTTGGGCCCGCTGGCAGGTGAGGGCTGAGAGGTGGGGGGTCCTGCTGGCTGCAGAAACCGCCCTGGGGAGTGGGGAATACGTGGAGCCTGCCCGGAAATGGGCTCTGAGAGACCCTGCCCTGAGACCCTTGTCACTGTTCCTTCGTTCAAGGTTACTTCTTTTGAAATTTTACTGAGGCAAAATGAACCATTTTGAAGCGTACAATCAGTGACATTTCGAGGTTCACAGTGTTGTTCCACCACTGCTTTTATCCAATTCCCGGTCATTTTCCTCACCCCACAATGAAACCCGGGGCCCATCCAGCACCCTCGCCCCGTTGCCCTCGCCCGCACTCAGCCTGGCAACCCCAGAGCTACTTTTCCTCTGTCGTGCATCTGTCCAGGCTCTTCATACACGGTTGACATTCAGACTGCCCAGGTTGACCTCACACAGATTCTTTCCAGCCACTCATGGATCAAAACCACAGTGTTCGTGGAAGGCAAAGCCCACCCCGCATAGAAAGAAGGCCGGCTTTTCACATGCGCGAGTTCCTAGGGGCCAGCTGTGGGACTTGAGTATTCTTGGATTTGGGTCTGCACTGGGGTCCTGGGACCAATCTCCTGGGTGCGCAGAGGGTGGCCGTGTGTGGACCCGTGTAACGCAGTCTTTCCTCCACACCCCGGCGCGCAGTGCGGCGGTCCTTCCCATGGCTGAATCGTATCCCACGGTACGGATGGACCACAACGGTTTACTCATTCACCTGAAGAGGCACTGTTTATGAGGTCAGCCAAGGCACAGTAAAATTTTAAAGAGTTGATCTAAGCAAGCAGTGACTTATGAACTGGGCAGCTCCAACGTGGCGGTGCCCAGGAAGAGGTCCTGGGGGACACCTGGTCCACCTTTCTTTCATCGAGCCCCTCCCCGGCACTTGCATCCCTTCCTCACACGCTCCAAGTGGGTTCACTCCTCGTCTGACACCAGCAGGTCTCATGCACGCATCAGTCACCATTGCATCACCAGAGCCTAGAACAGCGTCTGGGATGTAGCAGTTCATCGAATGAATGAATGACCGAACGAACTAGTGATAACAGCTGCATGCTCCCTCCAGCTGAGGACACAGGGGTCAAGATTGGGGTCGTTGTCACTCAAGAAGGTGGACACTCCTCACTCGCCCACAAAGTCAGGACTGTGACCCACCTCGACCCTGCCCCAGGCTTCCTGACACCGAACACCGTGTCGTGCATTCATTCATTCAACAGGAGTTGACTGTGGACAGCGCTCCCCGGGGGTGCTGGGGGTGCCTTCCTGCCACTCTGGTATCTTCTGACGCACCTGCTTCGACGTCCTGTGGGGCAGGCAGGCGAGGCGGCCACCGTGCCTAGGCAGGGAAACTGAGGCTCAGACTGGTGAGATGGTGCCAGCCTCCTCCAGGACCACTTTGGAATAAGAGCTCTTGAGTTTTCCAGGAGCCATATCTAGAAACAACATTTCATAGCCCGGAATAAGTAAAGGCAGCAAGAATGGTCAGATGAGTAAATATGTAATTACTGTATCCTACCTTCATTCTTTGTTAAATGCAACATTCATTTAAAAACAGGCTGTAGGTTCAATTTTCTCAACATGGCAAGAGTTCTCAAAGCTGCTTGGAGACTGCTGAGAAATTACAGGCCATCCTGAGTAGAGGAGCCACACTTCACCAGAAATGCCACCAAAGTACTGTGCGTACTGGGACAGTGTGTGTTCATGCTGGAAACGGTGCAGGGAGGGCCTCAGCAGTCAGCAGAGGCAGCCTCGGGCCCCCCTGAGCTATGGGGCTGGACAGGCAGATGCCACTCATCGTGCTGGGTTTGGGAGTTTGCCATGCAGGGCCGGGGGCTGAGACCCACCCCTCCCCCAGCTGCAGGCTCCCCTCCTGAGTCCCTCCTTTCGGCAAGGGTTTGCTGGACATGCAGGTGACAGGCCTGGGGCTAGGGCAGAGGATGCTGGAAACCCTGAGTGCTACCCCAGGCAAGGCAGGGATGTCTGGGTGTCCTCTGCTGGACATGGGGTCCCTGAAGGTTCACTTGTCCATTCATTCACTCAACAGGAGTTGGTTGTGGAGCAGGCTGCCCCTGTTGACTGCTGAGGCCCTCCCTGCATCGTTTCTAGCATGAACACATGCTGTCCCAGCATGTGCAGGACTTTGGTGGCATTTTTGGTGAAGTGTGGCTCTACTCAGGACGACCTATAATTTCTCAGCATTTCTCCACGCAGCTCTGAGGGGCCTGGGCTGAAGGAGCATGGTGGGGTGGGGGCGGAATCCGCAGCTGCCTTGGGCCACAGCAAAAGGGCAGACGCAGCCACTGCTGCTTAGACAATGAGCAGAAATGGGAGGGGGCTGGAGGAGGGAGTTGTGGGGCTGAGAGAAACAGGGTGAGGAGCTCGTCCAGCTGTCCAGGCTATAGTGCAAACAGCTTTCCGCCAGGGCAGACAGACTCCCAGCCTCGGGGGCCACCCACCACTGGCGGATCCCGGTTCACACCCTCCAGCAGAGTGCTCACCCTCCACCGAGCACCAGCCCCTCTTCCTCCTTGTCCAGCCCATGCCTTGCCCCCATCCTGAGGCAGGCAGAGATCCCGGCCCCAGAAGTATCTTCATAGATGCAGGCCTATGGATGACAGCGGGGGGAAGAGACACCTTCCACAGCGCAGCAGGCATTTCCTGTGTCCCCGGGGCCAGGCCATGCCCAGGGCTGGGGTGTGGGATGAGACTCACTCCCCAAAGGGCTGACAGAGGAGCAAGCCCTCTGAGCACAGAACACTGAGCACAGAACAGTGTCTTTGGGAGAGAAGGTGCGATGTGACAGAGAGAAGAACCTCGAGGTCTGCTCTGGACGGATAGCATCTCAGATTCACACACTGAAGCCTGACCCCCAATAGCCTGGTATTTGGAGATGGGGCCTTGGAGAAGTCATTTCAGTTTACTTGAGGTCATGGAGGCTGTTGTGCCCTTAGAAGATGAGATGCCAGAGCGCTGGCTCTGCCATGGGTGGTGGACATGATGAGGAGGTACCATCTGCAAGCCAGAGAGGGTCCTCACTGGAACATGGCCATGCCGGACCTCCCGCCTCTAGAGCAGTGAGAAGATCATTGCCTGTTGTTTAAGCCCCCGGGCTGTGATCCTGATTATGGCAGCCCAGGCTGACTAGTCCCAGGTCCACAGCCCTGTCTGGGTGACCTGCATGGCCTTGGACAAGCTACCTGACCTTGCTGGTGAGTCCCCTTCTGAACAGTGGAGACAAACCCTCGAGGTTGGGGCTGTGAAGGGCCTGGCAGGGAGCATGAGCTCAGGGTGGAGCTGTGCCCTGGCAAAAAAAAAAAAAAAATCACTCTCAGCCGGGCGTGCTGGCTCACCCCTAAAACCCCAGCACTTTGGGAGGCCAAGGTGGGTGGATCATGAGGTTGAGACTGAGACCATCCTGGCCAACATGGTGAAACCCCGTCTCCACTCAAAATACAAAAATTAGCCAGATGTGGTGGCGTGCACTTGTAGTCCCAGCTACTCGGGAGGCTGAGGCAGGAGAATCTCTTGAACCCGGGAGGTGGAGGTTGCAGTGAGCTGAGATCGTGCCACTGCACTCCAGCCTGGGAAACAGAGTGAGACTGTCTCAAAAAATAAAAATTTTAAAAATCACTCTCACTGTGTCTAGAGCCAGGAAGGGGAAGAGGGGAACACTGTCCCCGTGGCAGGAATGAATGGCACCACCCCAGCCCTCTGAGAGGGGCGTCCAGCCCTTCAGCAGCCTCTGGGACAGATGATGGGAGAAGCATCACCACGGTGGTCACCAGGCACTGAGCCCCGAGTCCACCACACCCTCCCTTCCAACCTCACCGCATCCTCATGCTGGGTCATTGCCCCATCCCACAGAGGAAGAAGCTGAGCTTGCCGTGACAGATGCTGGAAGCGAGAATGCCCTGACAGCACAGCCCTTGTTCTAAGGTGAAGCAGGCCAGGACCAGGATGGCACGCACTGTTCTCAGCAGGGGTGCAGACAGAGGACCGGCGCCGCCCGCTATGCCCGTTAGGCAGAAAGGGGGCACCAAGATGCTACACAGCCAGAGAGATTCCCCCGGCCGTGGCTGGAGGTGACGTGACGGGATGCAGAGTCGGGTACATGCAAGCTGCTTAGGTTTGTGGTGGCTGCATCAGATTGGTGGCCACTTCCCACCCCAAAGCCTGCACGGAAGCCCCACCCGGGTCAGCAGAAGTACTGCCTCTCACTCCGAGTGTGAGTGCGAGCAGATCGTCTCCCTTCTCGAACGGACCCAAAGAAAGTGCCAGCCTCCCCAGGCAGAACCCCATCCTCATCTCCCCTGGCTCTCCCTTGGGGTACCAGCAACAGCTGCCTCTGTCTGTCCCCTGTCCCCTGCCTGCAGAGGGAGGAGGGAGCAGGTAGAGTGAGGTGGCCAGCAGTGTGCAGGCATCAATTCACAACCCAAGCCGCAGGAGAGTGCTGGAGACCTGATGGGGACTGGGCTTCCTGTACACCCTGTTTAAACATAGTCTCCACATCTCTGCTTTTTTTTTTTTTTTTTTTTTGAGACAGAATCTTGCTCTGTCGCCTAGGCTGGAGTGCAATGGCACAATCTCGGCTCACCGAAACCTCCACCTCCCAGGTTGCAGCGATTCTCCTGCCTGAGCCTCCCAAGTAGCTGGGATTATAGGCACATGCCACCACACCCAGCTACTTTTATGTATTTTTAGTAGAGATGGGGTTTCACTCTGTTGGCCAGTCTGGTCTCGACTCCCAACCTCAAGTGATCCACCCGCCTTGGCCTCCCAAAGTGCTGGGTTGACAGGCAAGACCACTGTGCTCAGCTTACATCTCTGCATTTTAAAAACATTTTAGGTGAGTGTAGCCCAGGTCTGCCCTTGAGAGAAAACACTATTTCAGGATGTTTTCACATGATCTTCCTGTCCCTTTTGAAGTCGCTGCAATGTGTTGTTTCCTTGGAGAAGACAAAAACGAAGCTATGCTTTTTTTTTTTTTTTTTTTTTTTTTTTAAGAAAAGCAAATGTATCTCCAGAAGTTGACAGCGTTGAGTCCAGGGCTGTGCATTTACTCCAAGTTATCTGCACGAACCAGCTCTGTGGATTCTGGTTCCTTCTTCCATCTTTTGCTTCTTTCTTTTTTACCTTTTTTTTTTCTTTTTTTTTTTTTTTTGAGACAGTCTCCCTTTGTAGCCCAGAGTGGAGTGCAATGGCAAGATCTCTGCTCACTGCAACCTTTGCCTCCCAGGTTCAAACAATTCTCCTGCCTCAGTCTCCCAGTAGCTGGGATTACATGCACCCTCCACTGCGCCTGGCTAGTTTTTGTATTTTTAGTAGAGACAGGGTTTCACCATGGTGGCCAGGTTGGTCTCAAACTCCTGACCTCAAGTGATCCGCCCACCTCGGCCTCCCAAAGTTCTGAATGACAGGCAAGAGCCCCCACACCCAGCTTCTACCTTACTTTTTCTGACCCATCCCTGGACCTTCCATTCCCTCCATTTCTTTGTCTTTCCCTTTTTAAAAAAATAATCTAATGGAGACATGGATACTAATTACAAGAGCAATTAATCTGCCAATCACAAAGGTCTTGCCCCAAGAGAAGCCTGGTTAACTCCAGGATGCCTTTCAGCTCTTGTTTTCTGCATGGGCAGGCCCTGGAGATATTTGCGGGTTAGCCCCAGACCACCACAGTCAAGCAAATACTGCAGAAAAGCGAGATGCACACAGTTTTTGGTTTCCCAGTGCATAGAAAAGTGATGTTTGCCCTGTCGTCTGTTAAGCGTGCAACAGCGTCAGGTCTAAGCAGTGCGCATGTCTTAATTTAAAATACCTTATTGCTGAGAAATGCTCGCAATCACCAGAGCCTGCGCGAGTCAGTCATTTTGCTGTTGGAGGGTCCTGCTTCAGTGTTGATGGCTGTTGACTGGTTAGAGTGGTGGCTGCTGAAGGCGGGGGTGACTGTGGCAATTGCTGGAAATAAGACAACAGTGAGTTTTGCCACATCCATTGATCTTCCTTTCACCAAAGATGTCTCTGTGGCATCCCGTGCTGTTTGACAGCGTTTCACCCACAGCAGAACGTCTCCAAATTGGAGTCTTTCCTCTGAAACCCTGCTGCTGCCTTATCAACGAGGTTTCCGGAGTATTCTCAACCCTTTGTTATCATTTCAACTGTGTGTGCAGCATCTTCACCAGGAGTTGCTTCCATCTCGAGAAATCACTTCCTTTGCTTATCCCTAAGAAGCAACTCCTCATCCATTCAGATTTTCTCACGAGATTGCAGCATTTCAATCCCATCTTCAGCTCCACTTCTTTTTTTTGCGATGGAGTCTCACTCTGTTGCCAGGCTGGAGTGTGCAGCGGCACGACCTCGGCTCACTGCTGCCTCTGACTCTGGTTCAAGCTGTTCTCCTGCCTCAGCCTCCCAAGTAGCTGAGATTACAGGCATGCATCACCATGCCTAGCTAATTTTTTAGTAGAGATGGAGTTTCGCCATGTTGGCCAGGATGGTCTCAATCTCTTGACCTCGTGATCTGCTGGCCTCGGCCTCCCAAAGTGCTGGCTCAGCTCCACTTCTACTCTTGCTGTTTCCACCACATCTGCAGTGACTTCCCCTGCAGGCTTGTACCCCTCAAAGTCATCCATGAGGGTTGGGATCCACTTCTTCTCAGCTCCTGCTCTTGACACGCTGACCTCCTCCCATGAATCACAGATGTGCTTCATGGCCTCTAGAATGGCAAACCCTTTCTAGAAGGTTTTCAACTGACTTTGCCCAGATACATCAGAGGAATCACTATGGCAACCATAGCCTCACAAAATGTATTTCTTAAATATTAAGGATTGAAAGTCAAAATGATTCCTGGATGCTTAGACTGCAAATGGCTGTTGGGTCAGCAAGCATGCAAACAGCACAAATCTCCTCCGAGATTTTAAATGAAATCTCTTTTTTTCTGAGCAGTAGATCTCAACAATGGGCTTAAAATATTCAGTAAACCATGCTGTAAACAGATCCTAGAGAAGCCTTCCCTGACCTTCCCCCTAATCAGAATAGCCTCCACCATATTACACAACCCAGCATAGGCACCTGTGCAATTCACCTGGTGTAAGAAACTTCACCACACTCGTGGCTGTTTGTTCAGGTTTCACTTCCAGGTTGCAAACTCCACAGGGTCAGGGTTGAATCTGTCTTTTTCCCAGCTGTCTCCCTATGGGAGGTTGTCATTAAACAACGCAAATAGCTGTTGAATGGATGGATGGATGGATGCATGGATGGATGGATGGATGGATGCATGGATGGATGGATGCATGGATGGATGGATGGACAGATAGATGAATGGATTGATGGATGGATGGATAGATGGATGGATGGATGGATGGATGGATGCATGAACGGATGGATGGATGGAAGGATGGATGGATGGATGGATGGATGGATGGATGGTTGGATGCATGCATGCATGCATGCATGCATGAATGGACGGATAGATGGATGGATGGATGCATGGATGGATGGATGGATGGATAGATGGATGG
>CM052657.1:114069403-114083471 GCA_028533165.1 Leontopithecus rosalia | reverse complement strand
ATGGATGGATAGATGGATAGATGAATGGATTGATGGATGGATGGATAGATGGATGGATAGATGGATGGATAGACTCATGGATGCATGAATGCATGAATGGACGGATAGATGGATGGATGGATGCATGGATGGATGGATGGATAGATGGATAGATGAATGGATTGATGGATGGATGGATAGATGGATGGATGGATGGATGGATGATGGATGGATGGATAGATGGATGGATGCATGGTTGGATGGATGCATGGATGGATGGATGCATGGTTGGATGGATGCATGGATGGATGGATACATGGATGGATACATGGATGGACGGATGGATAGATGGATGGATGGATGGATGGATGGATGCATGGATGGATGGATGGATGGATAGATGGATGGATGGATGACATGCTGTCATCCAGGCTTTGTTGATCCATTTTTAGAGCACAGGCAGAGTAGATGTAGCATCATTCTTAAGACCCTAGGATTTTCAAAATGGAAAATGAGCATTGATTTCAACTTAAAGTCACCAGCTGCATTAGCCCCTCACAGGGGAGTCAGCCTGTCCTTTGAAGCTTTGAAAGCAGACATCGATTTCTCCTCTCTAGCTATGAAAGTCCTAGATGGCATCTTCTTCCAATAGATGGCAAGGCTGTCTTGTCTCAGTTGAAAATCTGTTGTTGAGTGTATCCACCTTCCTCAATGATCTTAACTAGACATTCCTGAGAACTTGCTGCAGCTTCTCCATCAGCACTTGCTGCATTGCCTGCACGTTTATGTCATGGACACAGCTTGTTTTCTCAAACTTTACAGAAGCTGCTAGCCTCCAGCTTTTTTCCTGCAACTTCCTCAGCTCCTTGGTCATCAAACTTCAGAGAGTGAGGGCTTTGCTCTAGATTAGGCTTTGGCTTAAGGGAGTGTTATGGCCAATTTGGTTTTCTCTCCAGACCAGTAAAACTTTCTTCCTGTCAGTGATATGGCTGTTCCAGTTTCTTATCAGTTGTGTGTTCAATGCAGTAGCCCTTTTAATTTCTTTCAAGAGCTTTTCCTTTGCATTCGCAGCTTGGCTAACTGGCGCAAGAGGCCTGTCTCAGCTTTCAGCTGATCTCAGCTTTTGACATGCCTTCCTCACTAAGCTTAATCATTTCTGGCTTTTGATCTAAAGCGGAAGATGTGTGATTCTTCCTTTCCCTCAAACACTTAGAGGCCATTGTAGGATTATTAATTGGCCTAATTTCTTTTTTTATTCCCTTGGCATGTGAAGTAAGAGCTAGAATCAGCCTAATTTCAATATTGTTGTGGCTCAGGTAATAGGGAGACCCAAGGAGGTGAGGAGAGATGAGGGGCCAGCCAGTTGGTAGATCAGTCAGAACACCCAGCATTTATCAGTTAAGTTCTCTGTCTTATATGGGTGCAGTTCGTGGTACCCCCAAAACAATTACACTAGTGGCATCAAAGATCCGTGATCATGGATCAGCATGACAGATGTCATACTAATGAAGTTTGACATATTAGGAGAATCGCCAGAATGTGACACACAGACATGAAGTACTGAGCACATGCTATTGGAAAAATGACGCCAACAGATGTACTTGGCTCAGGCCAGTCACAGTGGCTCACACGCATAATCCCAGCACTTTGGGAGGCCAAGGTGGGAGGTGCACTTGAGGCCAAGAGTTTGAGGCTGCAGTGAGCTATGATCTTGCCACTGCACTCCAGCCTGGGTGACAGAGCGAGACCCTATTGCCGAAAAAAAACAAAAAAACCACACAACCAAAAACTACACTTGCTCAACACTGCATTGCCACAGGCCTTTGGTTCATAACAAATGCATGAAGCACAATCAAACACCGGGTGCTAAAACAAGATATGCCTCTGCGTCTTTTTTTACTCCTTTTCTCTGAAAATCGGACTCCGTGTTCCACACTGTTCCGTAACCTCTTTTTTTCTGAACATGTGGGGAATACTTTTTCCCATCAGTAAGCGCTGTTATGCATGCCTTTGATGGTAGAATGCTCCGGACGGATGTCATGTTCCCCTGACTCTCAGGTTTACAGATGTCCCTGTGGTGGCACCGGGCTTGACAGGCGCCTTTCTCAGGGTCCGTTTCCCGCTTCTCCCCTCAGCCCCGTTAGAGTCTGCCCACAGAGGGTTCCTGCTGGCCAGCTTGCCTTTAGAGAAAGCATTTAGAGGAGGGACAGGCACGTGCATTGCTTTATTTCCTGGTGATTCATGTGGTGTGGCATCCCTGGACATCGGAGAGAATTGTTTTCGTGAAGCCTGGCCCAGCTCGCCATTGGATTCTGCTGCGGGGAAGTGAGGCTACCACCCGGTGATGTGGCCAGGAGAGCCGCACAGGCCCTCAGCAAAGGGAGCGAGCTGCAGACGAGCCGGGGCTAGAGCGTGACCCCATTTTGTTCAAGAGCACCGGCATGTGTCTGTATCCCTCCGTGTGCCCAGCGGTGCACAGAGAAGGGTCTGGAATAACTCCCCGGGGTGATGTTTGAGGTTGTCCCTGGGAGGGGAGTGAGGTGGGGGAGGGAAGAGGGAAACTTTGCCTTTTCTGCGTTATTTTCATCTTTCCCAGGAGCAGTGTATTCTGAGCTGGCGTCTCTAGGCCCTGCCCACTCTCAGGGGGTGAGGTGCTGGCAGCCCTCGCTATTCCTGGGAGTGGTACCTGCGGGACACCTGCCCACTCCCGGCTCCAGCTGGGAGCTGTGCTGCCCTTGACATTCCCCTGGAGAAGGGTCAAGAGACATAAATAAGGAGAGGAAATGCTTTTTTCAAATTGCTGAATCCCTCATTGCCAGTTGGTTTCCATGGAGACAGTGCCGGAGGCTGGCAATTGGTACTGAGAGTCTGCATCAAAGCGTGTGCCCCTTGGCCAGCCATACAGGGGCCACCTCGGAGTTGGCTTCCAAGGCCACTATGAAGAGCCGTGTGCCCAGCTCTGAGTGACAAGCCACACAATGCCCTGAGACCCCCTGTGCCACCAGCCCCGGCTGTGCCTTAAAAGAAACAAGCCAGTAGGTATCCCCTGCTCCATCACCTGCCTCACTCGCACCTGCCACCCCTACCCACAGCGAGCCTCTAAGGTGCAAGTGATCCTTGTGCCTGGCTTTTAAAGATTTCTCCAGAGGGTCCCTGAGGAGGCGCCCCATTCCCATCTTGCTGAACTGCCCCCACTGCCCACCTCCCAACTCTCTTGCCTTAAGCACTCCTCCCTCCCTGGCTGACTCCTGGGCACATTCAGGCCTGACAGTCACATCCTAGAGAAGCCTTCCCTGACCTTCCCTGATCAGAATAGCCTCCACCATATTACGCATGGCACCTGTGCAATTCACCTGGTGCAAGAATCTTCACCACATTCGTGGCTACTTGTTCATTTGTCGCCTCCAAGTTGCCAACTCCACAGGGTCAGGGTTGTCCTTTTCCCAGCTGACTCCCTATGGGAGGCTGTCATTAAACAGTTCAGATAGCTGTTGGATGGATGGACGGACGGACAGATGGATGGATGGATGGATGCATGGATGGATGGATGGATGGATGGATGGATAGATGGATGAATGGATGGATGGACAGACGGACGGATGGACGGATGGATGGACGGACGGATGGATGGATAATGGATGGACAGATGGATGGATGGATGGATGAATGGGTGGACGGATGGATGGATGGACGGACGGGTGGATGGATGATGGATGGACAGATGGATGGATGGATGGATGAATGGATGGATGGACGGACGGACGGATAGACGGATGGACAGACGGACGGACGGACGGATGGATGGATGGATGGATGGACAGATAGATGGATGGACAGATGGATGGATGGATGGATGGATGGACAGATGGATGGACAGAGGATAGATGGATGGATGGACAGATGGATGGATGGATGGATGGACGGACAGACGGATGGATGGACGGATGGATGGATGGATGGACGGATGGATGGATGGACAGATGGATGGATAGATGGATGGATGGATGGACGGATGGATGGATGGACAGACAGACGGATGGATGGATGGATACATGCATGAATAGATGGATATATGAATAGATGAAGAATTGATGGGTGGATGCATGGATGGATGGATGGATGGCTATTGGATGGACAAATGAGTGGGTGGGTGGGTGGGGGAGCAAATGGATAGGTGAGTGGGTGGGTAGTCAAGTGGATGGATGAATGGAGGATGGGTGGGTCCATGGATGGATGGACGGATGGATGGATAGCTAGTTCAGTGGACGAATGGGTGGGTGAATGGGTAGGCAAATGGACAGATGAGTGGGTAGTTGGGTGGGTGGATGAATGGATGGGGATAAGTGGGGAGATGCATACAGGACCGGGGAGATGGATGAATGGGTGAATACATGGATGAATGAGTGGATGGATGATGGATGGACGGAGGGATGGATAAAAGCAAGCCTGTCCTTACTAAGAGCAAAGAACAGGGAAGGATTCTGGTCAATTTGTGTTAAATGCCGAGTGAGATTGGAGAGTATCACTGGGCAGTGTGGCCTGGGACCTAGAGCCGTGAGGACCTGGGGAAGCTTTACCAACTGGCTGCTTCCCCGCCCCTTCCTCATGCTGTCCCTGCCCCACTCTGCCAGTCTGTTCTGTCGTCACTGGTCCCAAATTCTGTTTCCGAAAGCAGCCCATCCAGCTGCCTCTGCTGGCCATCCCTGCCCCATTGACAGTGCCCTTTGCATCAGCTCTTGGCTTTAGCCCCTGCCAGCCAATGGATGGACCACCCATGGTCAGTTGCCCACCCTTGGGTCAGTCGGTCTCCCAAGGCACAGAGCATGGTACCATTTCCCTTGTGCCAGAGTGGGAGTGCTTTGGCCTGAGCTGTGCCAGCTCAGAGAGGCTGCACACTATGCCCTCCCCCACAAAATCCAGTGCAACCAAGCCCCTGGGGTGGTAGCCACAAAGCTCAGGGGCTTGTCCTGCAGCCCTTAACCCTCTGCACCTCCTTGGACCACTTCAGGCACCAGCATGCCCCAGGCTGCGCCAGTACTGCCCCTCCACCTTTCTAGAACATTTAGTGGAATGACACAAAACAACTTCCTTAGGGGACTTGCTTTCCCGGGTCGTTTGTCAGGTGGGTCCTGTGTACCCCAGTGTTTTAAAATGTAGGTTTTATTATTCAAGCAGGGTGAGGCCAGCGGATCAGGAAACCGCTGTCAAAGGCCACTCCTTGGGGGCCACCCAAGGAAGCACCAGGTCCAGGAGAAGGCAGAGGGAGGGAGGCGGGATGTACGGACAGGAGCTTTATCGTGATTTCCACAGGAAGGAGCGGGCAAGGCAGGAAGGTGAGTGGGTTTTGGGTTGGCAGCTGGAATAGCTTCAGAGCTCTGGGACCTGGTGGTCTGGAACCTGGCCCTGGGGTGGTAAGGGCAGGGACAGTGGCTGGGAGTGTGGGAGCTGGATGGAGGAGGGGTGAGGGTGGTCTCTGCTTCGGTCGGTTGGCATTTGAAAGTCTAGCTCTCAGGGAAGCTGTTTACTATCTCTAAGAATCACCTGACCCTGGAGGGGCCATCCCTCCAGGGTCAGCAAAACCCCAGATGCCAGAGCATCAGAAAGACAGAAAATAAGACTCAGATGATAGACCCGTCACGCAGGATCAGAATGCAGACTCGGCCCTGTACCTGAGGCGAGAGCCAGCATGCCTGGCTTAGTGAGCACCTCCTACCTTCAGGCACATTTGTGACCTGCAAATGTGCCCTTGAGCCAGGCCCCACTCTGAGGGCTGGGGACACATCAGGGGCCAACCGAGGGCAGAGTGGAGCCAACATGCTAGCAGGCAGACCCAAGTCATAGGCAGCAGTCACGGCCGAGACGTGAATGGTTCTGGGGGTCGGCCGGGGATGAGGCCTTGGGGAGTGTGCTCGGGGTGGCTGCAGAGTCATGCACGGTGGTCAGGGCAGCTTCAGGGCAAAGGTGGTGGAGGTGAGGAGGAGCCCCGTGGTCTCGAGAAGAACATTCTGGGCAGGCGGTGCCTGGAAGTTGGAGGAAACAGCTGAGCTGAGCAAGCTGCTAAGAGCAGCAGGGGAGAGAGGAGAGGCGTGGCTGGCTGAGGCCACGGGAATGGCAACCGGACCGTGCTGGTTTTTGCCCCGTGAGGAGCGGGAAGCCCGCAGGCGTTATGCCATGGGGTGGTAGTGAGATCTTGTGGGGTTACAGAGGATGCGGATCACTCTGGTTGCTGGGTTGACAGAAGACTGCAGAGGGGATGGGCAGCCTCGGTGGGTCATTAGCAGGCTCCTGACTGAGCATGGGGTGGACAGGCTCCAGGTTTTCACCCTGAGCCACTCACTGTGGAGGGGGTGCAACCTCAGTGAATTTGGGATTCGGTGACCCAGAGCGCATGCTTTCCGTGCCATCTGGGCAGCTGGCATTTAGCTGCGCTTTCCTGGCACTACCCTCCTTGGAGCCAGAAGTCAGCCAGCCCCTTGCAAGAATCAGAGCTCATGGAAATTGCACCTGCCAGTATTTACGGAGCGCTCTCTGTGCTGTAGGTGCGGGGCAGGGCTGGACCCACCCTGCCTGTGTCACAGCCCCAGAGGTCCGGGCACTATGGATGCTCCCGTCACACTTTGCTCCTGTTCTGCAGCTGAATCTTCTGGTTTCCTCCTGGCCTTGTCCCCTTGCCCTCCAGCTCAACTTCTCACTGCGTGCTGTCTCTGACAGCAAGGCCTCCTCACACCTCTTGCATCAGTTGAGGAGATGCTGCTAGGCCTCCCGGAGGCAGCCTGGGAATCCACCATCTATGGAGACACTCCTGACCCCGTAGGTAGATAATGGCATCCACCCTCTGGCCTCCACGGCTCCCTTACATGTTCTCAGCCACAGCCCAGTGCTCCTGCCCTGGGGCCAAGCACCACGCAGATTCTCCCCCAATCCTCCCACCATTCCTTGCTCCATGTGTCCGTCAGAGCACTGAGCTGTGCCCCCGTCCACAGGGCAGCACCCTGGGCCCACAAGACTGCTGCGAGCCTCAGGAGAGTGTCCTTCTCCTGCACAGCAGGCGGCGCCCGTGCTCCCCGGGGCTTCTAAGACCTCACCAACGCCTGGAGGTCCTGCTCCTCAGACACGCAGACCCCACCCCCACCCCAGCCCAGGCTGGCTGACTCAGATTGCCAGGGAGAGGGCCCAGGGTCTGCATTTGTGCAAAGCTCCCCAGGCACTTCTGAAGCTCCAGCAGCTTCTGGAACACCCATGTAGCACACATGGATGCTGCCTGTGGCACATCTGGTTTTTGGCTGTCATCTCTGGGTGAAGGCATCGTAAGTGAGACACTGCATCCCCACATCCAACTGGGTGCACACTGGCACTTGAGAAGGCCCATCACTCCAGGCCTACCCTCAGTGAACCATGGGAGAGTTTGCATGTCCTCCCACCACCCCAACCTACGCACGCTGGTCAGACAGATACGGGCCTGAGCATGTACCTGCTGCCTGCCGCCTCTGTAGGGAGCTCAGAGGGACACACTGGCTCGGATGCCAAGGGAGGTTGAGCGGGTCCCATCTGCTGAGCAGGCCGAGCACAGAGCATCTCATCCCAACCCTCCCCATCACTTGCAGACGTGTGCGTGAGCTAATTGGATCTGGCTGGGCTGGCGGCCTTCATGCGTCAGCAGTAATAAAGTTAGAGGCTTGGAGGCCCTGGATGTGTGGGGACAGTGCGTCCTTTCAGCTGGTGCCCATGCCACGCCCCTTCTCCTCATGAGGATGGCGGCATTGGCCCCCTGGGGTGGAGCCCCTCTCTGTTTTCTGTCTTAGGCCTTCTCTGGCCGACGGCCCCTGTGACTCTGCACCCTGAGTCTATCTGCTCTCTCACCAGGCCGACCCTCCTCTGGCCTCAGCTCTCTGGCAGGAAAGGAAGACTAGGTCTGGCCTCTCCCATTGACCAGCAGCTCCCAGGGGAGGCAGGGTGGCCTTTGTGGGCATCAGCCTCAGGGCAGGGCTGGCAGACATTTCCGGCCCCAACCCTCATGTGCCCGAGAGAGGAGATCAGGAGCTTTGCTCTACAGGAGATTAACTTGGAGTCCAGAGAGATGAAGTGGTCTTGCAGGCGCCACGCCGCTCACACAGCTCAGAGCTGGCAGAGCAGGGCCTGGGTGGGTTCCTCCTGTCCCAGGCCTGGGCTGTCTATACTCATGGAATGCCGCTGTGTGCACCAGACCCCGGCTTCCATCTTTGCCTTCAGCTAGCTTTATTTATTTACTTACTTGCTTATTTATTTATTTATCCCACAGGCCCAGCTGTGGGATAGGGCAACGGTGGCTGCTCTGAGGACAGCTTTGCTCTGCAAAGCGCCCCCGGAAGCAGCCCCGTGGATGTCCACAGCTTTCTGATGTCCTCAGCCTTTGCAGAAGTCAGCTGTGCACTTCCTGTGGCTGAGGCAGGAGCAGCAAGTCACAGTGAACCTGGTGGCTTCAAACAACACGTTTATTATCTTAGGGTTCTGGAAGCCAGACATGCGACACGGGGCTCACGGGGTAAAGTCAAGCTGTGGTCAGGGCTGGGTTCTGCCGGAGCCCCAGGGAGAGCCTGTTTCCTTGCCTTTTCTGCCTTCTAGAGGCTGCCTGTGTTCCTTGGCTTGTGGCCCCTCCTCCATCTCCAGCCAGCAGTTCATCCCTCCAACCTCTGCTTCCATCCTCACCTCCCCAGCTCTGCTCCTCCTGGCTCCTCCTCCACTTCTCAGGCCCCTTGTGATGATGCTGAACATCAGGACCATCTCCCCGTCTCAAGGTCTTCACATTTGCAAAGTCCCTTTTGCCACTTATGGTCACATAATCACAGGTCCCGGGGATTAGGGCATGGACATTTGGGGGGCATGGCCCTGCTGACCACAGTAGGCTGACCTGCACAGGATGGGTCCTGGGGACACCTGGGGTCCTAGGATCCAGCCCAGACAAGGAGACGCCACCTGGGGCCCTGCTCAGCCCATGCCTGTCTTACATTCATGCCATCATCCAGGACTGGGCTTTGCCTCATGGGGTGGCCTGTGACCCCCACTTTCTGGGCAGAAGGAAGGGAAGGGATGTGGTGCCAGCTGCAGCCTCTCCTGGCTGTCCTCAGAGCAGCCACCGTTGCCCTATCCCACAGGTGGGCCTTTTCAGGGACTCCTCATGCTCCTGCGAGGTGCTGTGATCTGTGTTTCATGTAGGTGCTAGGGCAGCGCTGCAAGCCCACCGGCTGGAAATTATGTTCTCGAAAAACGTCATGCCCCACGTCCAGCTCAAGGCAGGGTTGGACTGGGGACGTGCCCACACCCTCGGCTACCTTGCCAGGATGGGCTGGGCCCAGAATCTGAGCAAGATCTAATTTAATAAGTCAGAGTAGGGCCAAAGCTGTGTAGCCCTGCGTTCCTGCTCCCCTGGATCCAGCACCAGGCTTGTTCCCACCTGCATTCATGTTCCTCTGTGTTCCGGTTCCCAGGCCCCCATATTCAGCAACAGCTGGAGAGAGGGCGGACGGGGCGGCCCCGCTGATGCTGTGGTGTTTGGGGCTGGTCTGTAAGGGGAGGCCACCCGTCCTGTGGGGAGGCCAGGGAAGGACTAAGAGCAGCTGAGCAAGACGGTCTCTGGACTCATGGCATCCCTGGCAGCTAAATCATCACGAATAAGTAACATTTTCAAGGAGAGAACAATCGTCCTTCTTTGAGAAGAAAGCCAGTGTCTTGGTTATGTCTACACTTGGCTAAACCCTTCCTAGCCCGTGGTATTGCTCCAGTTCATGTAAACTAGCAGGTTCTATGTCACCGAGCGCAAGGCCAGGCACCCGGCTGGTTAGTGGCGGCGTGAGATGAAGGTTCTGCCTGTGAGACGTGCCCCAGGGCCCCCACCGTCTCGGGGACACGCTGTGTACTTCACGGAGGAGGAACCACTGTCAGTGCCAGATTAGTGCAAATAAAGGCTGTTGGCCTCCAGAGCCCGTCGTGGCCATGAGCACTTGGGGCCATGCAGTGCTGTGGTCCAGGATGGGAAGGCTGTGAGTCTGTCGTGGGCGTGTCCTCCCTGAGACCTCGCCTTCTGCACCAACAATATCACCATCCTCAGGTGAGCAGGGAAGGTGCCGCTCCTGAAACCCACCCTTGTGGGGCTGGAATAAAAGTTCAAAAGCAATCTGCATTCCTCCCGTCTTTGGGGGGCAGGAGCATCCGTTTCCTGCAGCCTGTTGTGGTTCTGGGACATAGGCCGCGCCCTGCAGGCCTTCGGCTGGGGTTTGAGTCCAGCCTTGGACAGGACCATTCCTGTGGGCCGCTTTTCTGTCCGTGCAGTGGCGAGAGTATTGTGTAAGAGCCGCCACAGCACTGCGCTAAGTCAGTGTGTCTGTGGGTCTGAGTCTGCTCAGGCCGACCACAGCGCCCCACAGACTCGGGGCTTACACGGGACGTGGCTGGGCTCACATTCTGACGGCTGGAGTGCAGATCAAGCTGCGCGGGGCTGGTTCCTCCTGCGGCCTCTCTCCTGGGGCTGTGTTCAGCCGCCTTCTCCCTGTGCCCTCACAGGTCGTCCCCTCCGGTGTGTCACTGTCCTCATCTCCCTACAGGACATCAGTCCCACTAGATTAGGGCCACCCTGATGGCCTCGTCGTAAATTAATCAGCTGTTTAAAGGCCCTATCTGTAAATACAGTCAGGTTCTGAGGTTGTGGGAAGGTCAGGACTTTACTGTAGGAATAGGGGCGCACAGTTTGCCTCTGTTTATCAGTCCACGCAGGCTGTGGGGTGCAGTGTGACCAGGGCAAGGAGCCGCAAGTCCAGTCCCTGAATGCTCTGGTGGTGGCGGGCCTGGGCGGGGAGCCGGTCCTCGCCCCTCACATCAATCTGTTGCCTCGTCTATTTCACGGACATCGGGAAAGGCTGATTCCCCCACAAGAGAAGCAGCAGCAGTGCCCAAGGGCCTGGGGACGGTCACTGGCCTGGACCCCACGCCCATTACCTGGCTCAATTCTGCAAACCCGCCTGTGGCTATTGGTCCCCATGTGCCCTGGAACTGAGGCTCTGGGAATCATGTGACTCTCCCCAGCCCAGAGGTGTCTCATGGTCCATGGGTGCCATGAAACAGCTCCACCAAGGAGACACGTGTGGCCATGGACCTCCTCACCATCCACGTGGTTGGGTCATTCCTGGTGGTCTTGGGGTCGCTGGAGCAGTCATGGCCCCTGCCCAGAGCTCGGGGTTTTGACACCGATGATCCCTTATTATGCTTTCCAGAAAGACGCGGCCCTGAGTCACTCTTCCTCTCACTGCGCGGGGATCACGAGTCCTCCTGAGGGTGTCTGGGCTCCATGGTGTCACGTCTGTGTCACCGTATCCAGACTGAGGGAAGAGGTTGGCGCCTGGTGATGCAGGGCCAGGGGCACTGGGGGAGCTCATCCCCTAGGAGGGAGGCAGTGGCCATGGCCTCTGTGGCAGGTGCAGGACTGGCACTCTCCTGGGCTCCCACGGTGTTCCTGGCCACCCCTTCCGTTAACTGCGTGATACTCATTATTTCTAGAGAGCCACTGGCACTCCCAGGCATTGACCACCTGCCTGCCCTGTCCTCGGTGCTGACTCATCGCCCCTCACGGTCCCTCGGGGTTGGCGACACTACTGCCCTATTTAGCAGGGGAGAAAAGTGAGGGAGAAGGAGATGATGAAACCTGTTTGCAGGGACTTTCGTTGCCTCGCAGCTGTCCTGAGCATCCCAGATGGGTCTTACTGATGGGGAAAAGGAGGCTCCGAAAGAGCCAGGTAACTTCTTCAGGCTGGGAAGGGCAGAGGTAGAGCTGGGAGTGCGGGTTTCTTGACTCTGTGTCCAGTGCTCCCTGCTGGCATGGCTGCCTCCCTGGGAGGTGCATGGGGTCCAAGGGAGCCCTGGCAGGAGGGCTCGGTGCCACATCTTTGCCTGCAGCTTCTGTGCCTCTGTCCCCCTGCACCCCCAGTCTCTCCTGTCCTTGGCTGCATCCCAGCACCTGTGAAAACAAAGGGCTCATAAGAAGTGCTGAGGGACAGATAGTTCCCCATAGACACGAATGGCCTGGTGCTCACATTCCAGGAATATGTCTGCCAAAATTCAAACTCATGAGATGCTCTGGGTGGGGGGTGAGAGACACATTCCCACTCTAGGGAAACGGGAGATGCAGCATACAGAAGCTCACTCATGACTCTCAACACTCAGTTGACTTTACCAGCAAATAATTACGGAGCCTCTGACACTGCCAGGCTGCAGCAAAGCCCAGGGGATTCTGCAGTAAGGAATTAAAACCAACCAGCGCCCCAGCCTAGCTCCTGTGAGCCTCACGGGAGCTCAGCATCCTCCACTCTGTCCAGCCCACCCCCCCCCAGAATTCACCCTATCACCCACCACGTCCTGGGGCTACACAGAAGCCTGTCAGCAGTCACCATACAGCCCTCTCTCATCCCTCGCCCCCCACCACCTGAGTGTTGATTCACTTGTACTCTGTAAAGCATGCACACATTGCAAAATAGGAGGAAATACCAAAGGTGGAGGCGAGGGAACCGGACAAGCCTGGTATCCAATCTCCACCCCAGGCCATAAAGAGAAGCCTGGTGTCCGATCTCCACCCCAGGGGACTCCATTTCCCTGCTTTGGGCTGACTCTGTTGGCCTTTGTACTTTTTTTTTTTTTTTTTAGACAGAGTCTCATTCTGTTGCCCAGGCTGGAGTACAGTGGTGTGATCTCGGCTCACTTCAACCTCTGCCTACCGGGTTCAAGCGATTCTCCTGACTCAGCCTCCATGGTAGCTGGGATTATAGGTGCACACCACTATGCCCAGCTGATTTTTTTGTATTTTTAGTGGAGATGGGGTTTTGCCATGTTGGCCAGGCTGGTCTCGAACTACTGACCTTGGCCTCCCGAAGTGCTGGGATTACAGTCGTGAGCTACCGCACCTGGCCAGCTTTGGTACTTTCATAGTCACATGGGGTGGGTGACTGTCCCTCTGTTGCCCACCTGGGTGGCTTGGCCTGGACCCCAGTGTCCTTCCCAGTCAATGTACTGTCCTTGTCCCCACCCGGAGGAGGGAGGAAGGAGGGCCCGGCTTGAATGCACCACGGAGGATCTGCGGTGATAAAGCTTTTAAAACAGAAACGTGCCCTTTGTGCATGTGGCTTTCTGTGTGTGGGGGGATGGGGATGGCTGGGCGGGGCCTGCAGGGCAGGTGGGACTTATCTCGGGAGCCTTTCTACTCAGCCTCAGGGTGTCATGGCAAAATGAGGAGGACCGGGAAGGAAAGGAAAGAAAACTTTCAGGGCAGTGAGGTGCGGGGTCTGAGTGTCTTATAGAAGGCTGCCAACCGTCATGGTTTCAGAGAGGGCCACGTCCTGGGTGTCCCAGCACTACGGCAGACATGTGACATCATCCCCCAGTCCACAGGCTGACCCCCTGGGTCTGTGCTCCCCGGCTGCAGCACAGCTGCGTCCCAGTGCACAGGGTGGATTCCATCAGAGCCAGCCCCTCCTTCTCTTCCTGCTCCTTGGTGGGGCCGGGATTGCAGGCGGAGTCAGAGAAGGGGAGGGGGGCCCTTTAGGCCACCTTCATGGGCAGAGGGACACTCACTAGAAGTCCCCTGGCAAAGTGCAAATGTGTGAAAATGGGAGAAGCCACGGCCCCAGAGTCAGGTGAGTGAGTGAGTGAGGAGTGAGTGAGTGAGTGAGTGACTGAGTGGGTGAGTGAGTGACTGAGTGAGTGAGTGACTGAGTGACTGAGTGAGTGACTGAGTGAGGAGTGAGTGACTGAGTGAGTGAGGAGTGAGTGACTGAGTGAGTGAGTGAGTGAGTGAGGAGTGAGTGACTGAGTGAGTGAGTGAGTGACTGAGTGAGTGACTGAGTGAGGAGTGAGTGAGTGACTGAGTGAGTGACTGAGTGAGGAGTGAGTGAGTGACTGAGTGACTGAGTGAGTGAGGAGTGAGTGACTGAGTGGGTGAGTGAGTAACTGAGTGAGTGAGTGGCTGAGTGAGTAATGAGTGACTAAGTGAGTGAGTGACTGAGTGAGTGAGTGACTGAGTGAGTGAGTGACTGAGTGAGGAGTGAGTGACTGAGTGACTGAGTGAGTGAGT
>CM052657.1:114026605-114069303 GCA_028533165.1 Leontopithecus rosalia | reverse complement strand
AGTGACTGAGTGAGTGACTGAGTGACTGAGTGAGTGACTGAGTGAGTGAGTGACTGAGTGACTGAGTGAGTGAGTGAGTGACTGAGTGAGTGAGTGACTGAGTGACTGAGTGAGTGAGTGACTGAGTGACTGAGTGAGTGAGTGAGTGACTGAGTGAGTGAGTGACTGAGTGACTGAGTGAGTGACTGAGTGAGTGACTGAGTGAGTGAGTGACTGAGTGAGGAGTGAGTGAGTGAGTGACTGAGTGAGTGACTGAGTGACTGAGTGAGTGACTGAGTGAGTGAGTGAGTGACTGAGTGAGTGAGTGAGGAGTGAGTGACTGAGTGAGTGAGTGACTGAGTGAGGAGTGAGTGACTGAGTGGGTGACTGAGCGAGTGAGTGGGTGACTGAGTGAGTGAGTGACTGAGTGAGTGAGTGACTGAGTGAGTGAGGAGTGAGTGACTGAGTGAGTGACTGAGTGAGTGAGTGAGGAGTGAGTGAGTGAGGAATGAGTGAGTGACTGAGTGAGTGAGTGAGGAGTGAGTGAGTGAGTGACTGAGTGACTGAGTGAGTGACTGAGTGAGTGACTGAGTGAGTGAATGAGTGACTGAGGAGTGAGTGACTGAGTGAGTGAGTGAGGAGTGAGTGAGTGAGTGAGGAGTGAGTGGGTGACTGACTGAGTGACTGAGTGAGTGAGTGAGTGACTGAGTGAGTGACTGACTGAGTGAGTGAATGACTGAGTGACTGAGTGAGGAGTGAGTGACTGAGTGAGTGAGTGAGGAGTGAGTGAGTGAGGAGTGAGTGGGTGACTGACTGAGTGACTGAGTGAGTGAGTGAGTGACTGAGTGAGTGACTGACTGAGTGAGTGAGTGACTGAGTGACTGAGTGAATGAATGAATCAATGAATGAGTGAATGAATGGGAGATATTAGGTGATCAGTCACAGTTGCAGTGCTGGGATGCAGCAGAGCCAGGCATCAAGCCAGCCTGTTCTCCTGCCTCCAAAGACCACCCCCCAACCCTGATGTTGCCTCTCCCGGTGGAGGAGATGGGGAATTGAGTGCCCTGTGGTATGAGTTCCCAGCAGGCTGTGGGAAGGTAGAGAAGCTCAAAAGAAAGGCTCCAAACAAGCACAGGCTGGCTCTGCCTTTAGGCCAGACCTCTGCAGTCTATGTCGGCTCACCTGGAGATTGATCAGCAGGGTAAACTGAGGCAGGTCTAAGCGAGATTGGGCAGGGGCTGCCATGAGTGCTGTGAGCCCTGCGGTCAGAGACAAGAGGGACTCGCTGAGTTCTCCAACAGCACCATCCTGGAGGCTTAGCCGCCCCTTGGCACTGCCAGGAGGAGACCAGACTTCCGTGAGAACCATTTGTGTTTGGAGAAGGACCGGGGCTGGGGGCGGCGAGCATGGGTCTTGGCTGCTGGAGAGAACCTGGCATAGTGTCATCTGCCCCTGGGGCAGCGTGTGGAGCCCAGGACCGTGTCAGCCCAGGCCTTTCAGGGCCCCCCCAGCGGGCTCCGCTGTCGCCAGGATGGTAGGTGTGGCCTGAAGTCCTCAGTGTGAGAAGCACTTTGCAGACTCGAAGTCAGAGCATGAAGGTGGCCAATTGCCAGAGGAGGAGTGGGGTTGGGGGCTCGGAGCATCAGTTGGTGCCCATTTCCCCTCCTCACCCTCAGGGGCAGCCAGGGACTTGCATGGGATGTGGACTCCAGCTCTCTCTCCCAGGACCTGAGGCTTGACCCCGTCAACGTAGGAGGGGCCCCTGGGGTCACCTTCATGTCTTGGTCCCAGTAACTCCTATTTTCTTTATATCAAATGCCACATCCCCCCCAGACACAGACGCATGGGGCCACCTCCCCTGTGGTATCGGTAATATCATGATATACTTTTTACAGTCTATTGGGGCATAATCAACGTACAGTCAACTTCACATATTTAAAGTGTGCAATTCTATACGTTTTCGGATGTGTGTGTTCTTGGGAAAGCATTGCTAAGGTCAAGGTGGTAAGTCCATCCTCCAGCTGACTAGCTCCCACCCCGCCCCCACCACTGCAGCGACTGCCCGGCTCCGTCACATCACAGCTGTCTGCATCCTCTAGAATTTCACTTGAAATGGAGTCACGCAGCCGATGCCATTTTTTGGGTAGGGTCCTCTCAGGCAGCGTGATTACTCTGAGGCGTGTGTGTGCCTGCAGCCCATTCCTTCATGTTGCTGAGTGAGGGGCCTTCATTGTGTGGATGGCCCACACTTTGGTGACAGTCTCGGTCGACGGCTGCTCGGCTGCACTCACTCCAGACCTACAGCACATAACGTTGCTGTGAGTGGACGTGCACTAGACGGGGTAGACGGGTGCCCTCATTTCTCTTGGATACTCAGAAGAGGAAGAGCTGGGCCAGGTGGCAGGTGGATGTGTGACTTTAGGAGATGCCCAAGTGGTCTTCCAGAGCAGCCGCACCGTGTCGCACCCCTGCCAGCTACATGTGGAGGTCCAGCCTCTCTGGGGCCTCACTGGCACTTGTTGTGTGCCATCTTTTTTTTTTTTTTTTGAGATAGAGTCTCACTCTGTTGCCCCAGGCTGGAGTGCAGTGGTGCGATCTTGGCTCACTGCAACCCCCGCCTCCCGGGTTCATGCAATTCTGCCTCAGCCTCCCATGTAGATGGCATTACAGGTGCCCGCCACCACGCCCAGCTAATTTTTGTATCTTTAATAGAGATGGGATTTTGCCATGTTGGTCAGGCTGGTCTCAAACTCCTGACCCTGTGATCCATCCGCCTTGGCCTCCCAAAATGCTGGGATTACAGGCGTGAGCCACTGCACCTGGCCTGGGTCACTTTTTTCATTGGGAACGGTGTGAGGCGGCGTCTCATTGTGACTTTAGCTCACATTTCCCTGGAGACCTCTGATGCTGGGCATCTCTTATGCTTACTGGCCATCCTGGAACGTCATGGGGAACAGAGGGGCTTTCTCCCCTCATTTCCATCTTCTCTCTCCTCCCTTAGTTTCTGTCCCTTCCCTTCTGTCTGAGTCAGCTAAACCTGCCTCAGCAAAAGTACCCTAGACTGGGGGCTTCAAAACAGCAGGGATGGCCAGGCACAGTGGCTCATGCCTGTAGTCCCAGCACTTTGGGAGGATGAGGTGGGAGGATAACTTAAGGTCAGGAGTTCGAGACCAGCTTGGCCAACATGGCAAAACCCCACCTCTACTAAAAATACAAAAATTAGCTGGGCATGATAGTAGATACCTGTAATTCCAGCTGCTGAGGAGGCTGAGTCAGGAGAATGGCGGAGGTTGCAGTGAGCCAAGATCACACCACTTGCACTCCAGCCTGGGCGACAGAGTGAGACTCCGTCTCAGAAAAAAACAAAACAAAACAAAACAAAAACCAACAGGGGTTGGTTTTCTCCCAGTTCTGGAGGCTGAAGCCAGAGAGCAGCATGCCGGCAGGGCCGGGTTCTGGCACGGGCCCATGCCTGGTGTGTAGACGGCTGCCTTCTCACGTGCTTACCTGGCAGAGGAAGAGACTATAAGTGAGCTCTCTGGGGTCCCTTTTGTGAGAGCACCACCCTCCTGACCTAAATTCCTCCCAGAGGTCCCACCCCTAACACCATGCCATTGGAGGTTAGGGTCCCACCAGGAATGTCACAGAGACACAGACCAGCACACAGCACCCAGCCCTCCCCCTCCTCCTTTCCGATTCCCTCTCCCTCCCCTCCACTCCTCCTTGGGGCCCCTGCTGCCTCGTCCCTCCCTCTCCGCAGGCCTCACCACTTCTCCCTGCACACACCACCCTCCTTTGCCGGCTCCTTCACATGGACCTCTGCCCTTGCCTGTAGGGACCCTCCACCTGAGCTCCCTGCACAGAGACCTGCATCCCCTGGTTCTTCCCCAAGGACAGACTCTGCTAGGCTCAGCTCACCTCTCCTCCCTAGACCCAAGGCCACAGGTCGGCCTGCGGGGTCGACCAGTCAGGGGGCTGCTCCGGCTCAGCCGGGAGTGAGCACGTGGTAGGGGTAGCATCTACACTTTTATATTGGAAAATGAACATTTTATTTCAAAGAAAAAGGAGCACGATGGTATCCAAGTGTCCAGGACCTGCCACCGTGCCCTTTCTCTGAAGAGGACCTGGCTGGGCCCAGTGGCCTCGCCGAAAGCTTGCCGTTGATTCTCCGTCCTTCCATTTTGGGCTGTGCATCACGGGAAGTCACTCAGTCTCTAAGGTGACTGTCCACAAGGTGTTTGAAGCTTATTTCATGCTCACAGCACTGTCCTTGACATGCAGCTGGCATGATTAGACACCATCTTCTGCAGGGCAGTGGACAGTCACAAACACAGGTGCAGAGGCAGAGCCTGGCCTTGACCCCAGAGTGGACACTCCTGACCTCCAGTGGGTGTGGGGAGAGGCTGGACAGGGTCAGAGGCCTGCGGGAAGTCCGGGGAAGTCATTCCCTGGCATCTACCTCCAGGGCCGAACTGCTGTGGTTTTCTAGCCTCCTGGATTGCTTCAGAAGGAAGAGTGCTTACACCAAGAACACCACTGCACAGGCGTGCTCTGACCCACACGGTGCAGTGTGGGTGTGTTCTGCACAAGATAACTGCAGGACTGGTGAAAGCTGCCCACTCTCAGAGCCCCACACACACCTCCAGTTGGGTGGCAAGCGGTGTACTTCCTGGAACTGCAACCGTAGCTCCAAAGGGGGCTCCCTGTGAGGCCCTGGCGGGTGTGGGCCCCGGGGGTGAGTGGGCACTGATCGTGGAGGGGGTCAGCCTATGGCTCCCCACTCCACACTCAGGTACACCCGCATCCTCCAGCTCCTTGGCGCTTCCTCTCATGGAGCCCGCTGGGCTGCAGTGATCCCGGAGGGGGCCCTGTCTGAAGCTGCAGCCCACACACCACTGGAGGTGGCAGCTTTGGAGGCAGCCCCGGGCCTGCAGCAGGGCAGGTGAGGGACCAGCCCTGTCCAGTGGAGGACTGCGCGGCGTGAGCTGCCCAGGGCCCCTTTCAGGGCAAGGCCTCCCTAGGAAGCCCAGCGATGGGACCCAGGTCCCGGTCCTGGTCCTGGTCCTGCAGCGGGTGGCGGTACCTTTGACCACAACCTCCCAAGCGTGCACCCCGGGGAGGCACTGGGGCCTGAAGTTCTACCCTCAGGAATTAGAAATACCATTTTTAGAAAATTAATCATCAAGAACGGGAGCGATCCAGGCCCCTTGCAAACCCAGCAGATCTAAAAGCAGGAAGGGCTTCAAAGGGGCAGGGGTCCTGAAGGTCAGCCTGGCCGGCGGCCAAACCCACGTTCTCCAGGACTCTCTCGACTGCAAGCCATAGAGGCTGCCTCTTGTCTGAATAGTCAAGCCTTGTGAAGCTGCCATTTTTATAGGTCAGAAAACAGTCAGGTAGCGACAGCTTATGAGGCCCAACCCAACAGCTGAAGTGTCCTAGGTAAGTAATGTGCAGGGGACTGAGCAGCTGGATGCAGGAGGCCACAGGGGTTCTGGGCGCCTGACTGTCTCTCTCTTCATGTCTCTGTCTCCCTCTCTGCGTTTCTCCTCTCTCTCTGTATCTGCCTCTGTCTCAGTCTTTATCTCTCCATCCCTCTCTCTGTGTCTCTCTTCTGTCTCTGTGACTCTGTTCTCTGTGTCTCTCTGTACCTATTTATCTCTCTCTTTGTCTCTCACTCTCCTCTCTGTCTCCATGTTTCTCCTCCCTCTCTCTCCTCTCTGTGTCTGTCTCTCTCTCTTTGGGTGTATCTTTGTCTCTATCTCTCTGTGTTTATCTCTCTACCCCTCTATCTCTGTCTCTCTTCTCTCTGTCTCTGTCTCTCTCTGTACCTATTAATCTCTTTGTCTCTCACTCTCCTCTGTCTCTTTGTTTCTTCTTCTCTCTGTCTCTCCACTCCTGTGTGTCTCTCCTCTGTGTGTCTCTGTCTCTGTCTTTCGGTGTTTATCTCTCCATCCCTCTGTCTCTCTCCTCTGTGTCTCTGTCTTGTTCTGTACCTGTTTATCTCTTTCTCTGTCTCTCACTCTGCTCTCTTGTCTCTCTCTCTGTATGTCTCTGTGTCTCTCAGTGTCTCTTTCTCACTCTGCATGTCTCTGTGTCTCTGTCTCGGTGAGTGTCTCCTTCTCACTCTGCATGTCTCTGTGTCTCGTCTCGGTGAGTGTCTCTTTCTTACTCTGCATGTCTCTGTGTCTCTGTCTCGGTGAGTGTCTCTTCCTCGCTCTGCATGTCTCTGTGTCTCTGTCTCGGTGAGTGTCTCCTTCTCACTCTGCATGTCTCTGTGTCTCGTCTCGGTGAGTGTCTCTTCCTCGCTCTGCATGTCTCTGTGTCTCTCTCTTGGTGAGTGTCTCTTTCTCACTCTGTACCACTGTCCCTGTCTTCTTGGACTGGCCTCCTGCCCTTGCTTCTTTCCTGTGCCAGCCTCAGCCTTTCCCCGGCTGAGGAGCCCCCTCCCTGCTCACACATCTGCCAGCATCACAGCCCCCCATAGAGCATCTTCCCGAGCAGATGTAGAGGTAAAACCCAGGCAGGATTCTGATTGGCCTGGATGACCATCCCTCAGCCAATCACTGTGGCCTGGGAAACGGGGTCACTGGGCACTCCTGAGCCCGAGGGCTGGCCGAGCCTCCACGTGGGGGGCAGCGCAGAAAGAAGAGGGCTGTGGCACCAGCAGAGGTGACATGGGGAAGTGGCTGGCAGCACCACCCATGCCTCTCCTCCTGGGGCCTCGACACGGGGCGCCGCTGCCCAGCACAGCAGCCCAGGAGCCGCCTTCCCCCGGGGACCCAAGTCTTGCTCATTCAGCCAGCCCCGGAGCCGCTCCCTGCTCCCACACAGCTGGAAACCAGGCCAAGATGGGTCCACCAGGGGCATGAGCAGGAGCACCCCGGGCACTGCCAAGCGCGACTCCCGGGACCTAGTGGCATGGCTTGGCCACAGGCTTCCCCTGGGGTCACTATGCACTTGGGCTGGGGCCGCCGGAAGGTTTGGGACTGTCCTCAGTCCGATTGGCACTGAGAGCACAGAGGATCTCCCTCTCCATGGGACCGAGGTGGTTCGGGTGGGACCTTCCTGCAGAATCCAGGGCGAGGCAGGGCAGACTTGCTCTCCTGGCTCCGTGCACTGTAAGTCCAGCGGCGGGAGTGGAGCCTGCATGCTCCTGCCTGAAGACGGGGAAGGGGCGCGTGGCAGCCTCGAGCACCTTCAGAGAATGTGAGCGGTCACTGTGCCGTGGACGCCGAGTCCGCTGGCCACACACTGTGCTCTTGCTGGATACAGGCAGCTTCTCCGCCATCTGTAAACAGCTGGGTTGCAGTGCCAAGGGTTCAAGTCCTCTGCCAGGAAGGAAGAGGGGGCGGTCTAGCCATGGTGGCCTTGGAGCCACGCCCACCAGAGGGTGGTTTATCTGGCAGAATTGCTCCCAGAGACCAGCTCCTCCCAGGTGTGCCGTGCCTGGCCAGGCCACCCTGCCCACTTGCTGAAAATAACAGCTCCCAGCCTGGAGAAGTGGGCAGGCAGCAGCAATCCACTGCCCGCCTGGGAGACGGGGCGTGCCGGAGACTCACCCTCCCGGAGGAACAGCAACTCAAATTGGCTTTGGGGAAATTTAAACGGTTTCTCTGCAGCTGGAGGTTCTACCAAGAATAAGTTCCTCAGCTTCACAGAGCTCTGAGGATTGCAGCCACCTCCAAGAATCCATTAAATGAGTTCCTCGGACTCGTTTTGAAACCATTTCCGAGGTAATTGGACAGAGAAGCTCTCTGGAAGGAACTTTCAGGGAGCCGTGAGGGACAGAAGGAGGCTTCACCGGCCCCGTTTTCTTTCAAGGCAGTGCCTTGCCCAAGCTCTGCCCTTCAGCACACTTCCAGGGCCGTTTCGAAGACTCTTCCTGGTGCTGGAGACAGCCCACCCAGGAAGGATCCCCGGCTCCAGCCTCCCCAGCGGTTGAGGCTCGTGGAGGAGGCAGCAGCTGCAGCTGCAGCTGCTTTCTAGGTTCTCTGTGTTGGCAGCTCTGCTCTTACCCCTTCACGGGATCCATCGCAGGCAGAGTCAGACTCCGCCACCTCCCGCTGGCCTCATTCCCTTCTGCACCTGGCCTCCAGCATTCGCCACAGCTGATGGCCCACACCCACCTCACTTCCAGCCTCCTCATTAACTGTTTTGTGGCCATCTCCTCACTGAGTTCTGGTTTGAATAGCTCAGTCCATTTGAAGTTTTTGGGTTGGAGGATTACATACAGGCGCCTGCAGCCTCCCTCCCAGCTCTGCAGCTAGCTCAGGGCGTGGCATCTGTCTTAGTTTGGGGTGCCACAGCAAAGCACCTCAGACAGGGTGGCTGGGACAAAAGATGCTGACTCTCACCATTCTGGAGTCCAGAAGTCCAAGATCAAGGTGTCCCAGGGCTGGGTCCTCCTGAGGCTTCCCTCCATGGCTTGTAGGTGCTGCCTTCTCCCTGGCTCCTCCTGTGGTCATCCGTTTATGTGTGCCTGTAAACAGACCTCCAGTTCTTTTTTTTTTTTTTTTTTGACACCCAGGCTGGAGTGCAGTGGCACAATCTCTGCTCACTGCAACCTCCGCTTCCTGGGTTCAAGCCATTCTCCTGCCTCAGCCTCCCGAGTAGCTGGGACTACAGGTGCCCACCACTGTGCCCAGCTCCTTTTTGTATTTTTAGTAGAGATGGGGTTTCACCATGTTCACCAGGCTGGTTTCGAACTCCTGACCTCAGATGATCTGCCCACATTGGCCTCCCAAAGTGCTGGGATTACAGGCATGAGCCACCACGCCCGGCTTCATCTCAGGTTCTTATGAGGACAGCAGTCAGACGGGATTAGGGCTCTTCCTCATGATATCATTTTCATGTAATTACCTCTGGACAGGCCCTATCTCTGTCTCCATATAGACTCACACTCTTGGGCGCTGGAGGTTAGGACTTCAGCATAGGAGTTAAGAGGGACACAGTTCAGCTGCTAACAGCTTCTGCAGACACCCTTCCATCAGCTGTAGCCCAGTGTGTTTGACTTAGGGTAGATGGTGGCACCACCCAGTTACAGTGGTGGTGGCATTCAGCAGCAGCTCAGAAGGTTCCAGAAGCATTCCTCCAGCAGCGAGGGGAAATGGTGCCTCTGGCTAATGGAGGGACCCATCAAAGCCAGGTAGGGCTTCTTTGATCATGTTTAGCCACTTTGTGGCTGAGTAGAGAGCCTTCCTTCTCCCTGTCCAGGTAATTAATGAGGGACTTCAAAGGCTTGAGGCTTTTCTGCTCCAGTCAATTATTCAGATTGGCATATCCAGAGGTCTCCGAACAGGAAATAGAGAGGAAACAGATTGCTAAGTGGTTATGATGGAGACTAAATGCATTACTTGTTAACCACCCATGTCTGATCTGGTCGTGTCTGAGCATCTGTGCAAGCCGGGATAGCTGCTGGGGGTACGCTCGCCAGCAAACACGGGACGGGAAGGGCAGGGTGGGGTAAGTTTCACTCTCAGAAACACCACAGTTTCTTCCTTTTCAGGATCAGTAATCACCCGCATATTGTCAATTATGACTGCAAACTTCAGAAGGACTCAGACTGCAAAGTCTTGGCATCCACATTGGGCTTCGGGCTGTGGGAGCCATGCTCCTGCGAGTGAGCCTGGGGGCTGGGGACTGTGGTCCCAGCCCTGGATTTGATGATGGGTGCTGTCCCTGTCCTGGGAGGCTGCAGCATCACTTTTCCACTCCCATTTTGGGATCAACTGTTAATAGCATCCATGAGAAGCGAGGTGGTGTAGATTAAAGCCGGGGAAATGTGGTTCTTGCCTTACTGAAAATAATGCTATGAGACGGAGATTGCGGAAGCTTTGGGGTAGATCATGGAGCTCATCATGGTATTTGATATGCTTTAGCTGTGTTCCCACCCAAATCTCATCTCAAATTGTAGCCCCCACAATTCCCATGTGTTGTGAGAGGGAGCCGGTGGGAGATAAGTGAAACGTGGGGGTGGTCTCCCCCATACTGTCCTCGTGGTAGTGAACAAGTTTCAGATCTGATGGTTTTATAAGGGGAAACTCCTTCAGCTTGGCTCCCATTCTTTCTTGCCTGCCGCCATGTAAGACATGCCTTTTGCCTTCCGCCATGATTATGAGGCCTCCCCAGCCACGTGGAACTGTGAGTCAACTAAACCTCTTTTCTTTGTAAACTACCCAGTCTTGGGTATGTCTTTATCAGCAGCGTGAAAACCGACTCATACAGTATTCCTCTTTGCATTGCTTTCTGTTTGCAATTTTCCATGAGAAAAGAAACTCAAACATTTTACAAATATATGCTAATACCTACTTCTGCTTTAGCTTCTCCTTGTGGCCAGGATAGAGAAACAGAGACCAGATTTACCTTTCCTCAAGAAACAACCAAAGATCAGACAAAATACATAAAGCAACAGGTTTTACAACCAGACACCAGAAGTGATCGCTAAAGCATGAGAAACAGATGGGATGAGCCCTATACTTGCCCCAGCTTCATGCACCGAGCGTTTCCAGGCTGTGGGACAGCGAGAGGGAACCTGGGCAGAGGCTGGAAGAACACCCGCAGTGAACACATTGAGGCCGGGCATGGTGGCTCACGCCTGTAATCCCAGCACTTTGAGAGGCCAACAGGAAGATCACTTGAGGTCAAGGGTTAGAGACCAGCCTGGCCATTATGGTGAAACCCCATCTCTACTAAAAATACAAAAATCAGCCAGGCGTGGTGGCTGGTGCCTGTAGTCCCAGCTACTTAAGAGGCTAAGGCAGGAGAATCGAGATCACGCCACTGACTCTAGCCTGGGCGATAGAGCAAGACTCCATCTCAAAAAATATATATATATACAAAAATTAGCTGGGCATGTTGAAGGGCACCTGTAGTCCCAGCTATTCGAGAGGCTGAGACAGGAGAATTGCTTACACCCAGGAAGTGGAGGTTGCAGTGAGCTGAGGTCATGCCTTTGCACTCCAGCATCACCAGCAAGAATCCATCTCAAAAAAAAAAGGGAAAAAGGAAATTGAGTTGAAAGAGTCCAGGAGGCCTGGGAAGCCAAATTTCACAGGAGAGAGAAAACAGCTGCACACAGAGAAGACTGGGTTACTGCAGAGACCCTAGAAGTTTCCGACGAGGGCTGGTCGGTGCATGGGAGAGAAACAGCCAGTGTCTCCACCTCCACAGGGCTGGGGTGCTGCCTTTTTCCGCCCACCAAACTGTAAAAAGGCTTGTAATTCATGGAGTGTAGCATAGAGTATTATTCAGAAAGACCTTGCCTCTGTAGAGCGGAACAATCAGTCCCAGCCTAAAAATGACTTGGGTCCCACCTAACAAATCTTTGTTTTTCTTTTAAGATATAGAAGGGGCCAGGCACAGTGGTTCATGCTTATAACTCTGGCACTTTGTGAGGCCAAGGCAAGCAGATCACTTGAGGCCAGGAGTGAGACCAGCCTGGCCAACATGGTGAAACCCCATCTCTACTAAAAATACAAAACAAAACAAAAAAATTAGCCAGGCGTGATGATATGCGCCTGTAGTCCCAGCTACTCGGGACGCTGAGGAGTGAGAATTGCCTGAACCTGGGAGGCTGAGGTTGCAGTAAGCTCAGACTGTGCTATTGCACTCCAGCCAGAGCAACAGAGCGAGATTCCATCTCAAAAAATACACCTGTAATCTCAGCACTTTGGGAGGCTGCGGCAGGCGGATCACAAGGTCAGGAGTTTGAGACCAGCCTGGCCAACATGGTGAAACCCATCTGTACTAAGAAATACAAAAATTAGCAGGGCATAGTGGCCGGGCGCCTGTAATCCCAGCTACTTGGGAGGCTGAGGCAGGAGAATTGCTTGAACCCAGGAAGTGGAGGTTGTGGTGAGCCGAGACTATGCCACTGTATTCCAGCCTGGGCGGCAAAGCAAGACTCTGTCAAGAAAGAAAGAAAGGAAGTAAGGAAGGAAAGAGAGGAGGGAGGGAGGAAGGGAGAGGAGAGGAAGGAAGGAAAGGAAAGATACGAAAGGATCACACTGCTTTCAGATGACTTAACCACACCCAGAGCGAGGCTCCAGACCAGAGCACAGAACCACCCAGCACCCCCAACGAGTACAAATTATGATGTCTGGCCTCCATTCAGAAATTCCCAGTGTTGCAGAGAAGCAGGAAAATACAGCCCGTGAGGAAGAGAGAAATCCATTATCTAAACTGACTGGGGGTTAGCACAGATGTTAGAGTTAGCAGGCAGGGATATTAAGAGTGATGAAAACTGTATTCCATATGTCCAAAAAGTTAAATGTGAACACAGAAGATGTTTTTAAAGCCCACTGGAATGTACATTTTTAAATGGTTAATATGACAAACTTTGTTGTGTGTATTTAACAGAAAGCATTTCCTTGCATTTTAACCCAAATCGAACTTCCAGGGATGAAAACCACAATGTGTGAGCCGACAGATACACAGGATGAGATTGAGGGTAGATTCAACGCTGCAGGAGAAAGGAGTTGTGAACTCAGAGAAGTTGCAATAGAAGCTATCCTGAGTGAAACGCAGAGAATAATCATTTTTTTTTTGAGGGGAGTGTCACTCTGTCGCCCAGGCTGGAGTGCAATGGCGCAATGTGCCTCCCAGGCTCAAGCGATTCTCTCTGCCTCAGCCTCCCAAGTAGCTGGAACTACTGCAGGACTTACATGTAAGCAGGGAATATACTTACATGTATATTCCCACAGCCCAGTATACATGTAAGAGGTGTCCCTGGAGTGAGAGTGGTTGTAGGGGAGGGTAGAAAAAATATTTGAAGGCCGGGCGTGGTGGTTCACACCTATAATCCCAGCACTTTGGGAGGCCAAGGCAGGAAGATCAGTTGAGGTCAGGAATTCAAGACCAGCCTGGGCCAACATGGTGAAACCCCGTCTCTACTCAAAATATAAAAACTTAGCCGGGCGCGGTGGCAGGCGCCTGTAGTCTTAGCTACTTGGGAGGCTGAGGCAGGAGAATCTTTTGAACTTAGGAGGCAGAGGTTGCAGTGAGCCAATATTGTGCTACTGCACTCCAGACTGGGCCACAGAGCGAGACTCCATCTCAAAAGAAAAAAAAAGGAAAAATACTAGGAATAATGATGTAACTTTTCCCAGACAGAAACACACCCAGCCACATAGTATTCAAATTGCTTGGAACTAGAGATAAGGACAAATATGTTCAGGGTAGTCCCGTGGGGATAGGACACATGACACGTGAATGAGAAAGAAAGATGACAGCAGGCAGATTGTCAGAAACCATGTAACCATGGGAGTGAGAAGATCGTGGACAAATAACTCTAAAGTATTGAAAGAAAGGAGAAAACAATGATTCAACAGAATTATTTCAGTAGCATTCCAACAGAATTATTCAATCAGAATTATTTCAACAAAGGTGAAATAAAGACTTCTGAAAAATACAAAAGGTTTAATCATTTGTCACCAGGAGGTTAGGTGACTATAAGGAATGTGAAAGGTCATCTTTCAGATAAAAAGAAAGTGGGGGCCGGGCGCGGTGGCTCACGCCTGTAATCCCATCACTTTGGGAGGCCGAGGCGGGTGGATCACGAGGTCCAGAGATCGAGACCATCCTGGTCAACATGGTGAAACCCCGTCTCTACTCAAAATACAAAAAATTAGCTGGGCATGGTGGCTGTAATCCCAGCAACTCAGGAGGCTGAGGCAGGAGAATTGCCTGAACCCAGGAGGCGGAGGTTGCGGTGAGCCAAGATCGCGCCATTGCACTCCAGCCTGGGAGGCAGAGTGAGACTCTGTCTCAAAAAAAAAATGAAGAAAAAGGAAACGACCACAGTTGGCGATACACCAAGGAGCGAAGGACTTCGCCGCATGGCCGTATATGTAAAATTCATTTTGTTTAATCCCTTCAAAAGGTAACTGCCTTGAGACAGAAAACTCCATGTAGTTTGGGGTCACGACGTGGAGATGATGGTGTGGTAACAGTGGCACACAGTCTAGGAGGGGAAGAGGCAAGTGTCCTGGTGTGAGGCCTTGTCCTGTCTGTGAAGCGGTAGAGCATCACTCATTATAAGCGGTGATCGGTAAAGGGTGTCTGCTGTAAATATAAATCCTAAAGCAACTGCTGAAATAACAAAACGAAGAATAACAGCTGATAAGGTGACAGAGGAAATACAGTGGGATCATAAACAATTATTAACCCAAGGGCCGGGCGCGGTGGCTCATGCCTGTAATCCCAGCACTTTGGGAGGCCGAGGTGGGTGGCTCACGAGGTCAGGAGTTCGAGACCAGCCTGGCCAACATAGTGAAACCTGTCTCTACTAAAAATACAAAAAAAATTAGCCAGGTGTGGTGGTGAGTGCCTGTAGTCCCAGCTACTGGGGAGGCTGAGGCGGGAGAATGGCTTGAACCCAGGAGGTGGGGGTTGTAGTGAGCCAAGATCGTGCCATTGCACTCCAGCCTGGGTAACAGAACAAGACTCCATCACAAAAAAAGAAAAAGAAAAAATTATCAACCTGAAAGAAGGCAGAAAATGAGAGAATGTAGGTGTGGGCAAAATATACATGGGACAAATTACAAGCAAAATGGAAAGAGGGCAGAGTTAAACTTCTTATCAGCAATCACATTAAATGTACGTGATATAAACACCCCCATTTTAAAGGCAGAACTTTCAAGTTGCATAAATGCTCACTTCCAAGGAGCACACTTTAATTATCAAGACACAAAAGTGCTGAAAGTAAGCAGGTGGAAAGGCATATACCACATTAACACTCATCCAAAGAAAACTGGGCCGATGATATCAGTGCCAAAGTAGATTTTAGAGCAAAGACTGTTAACAGTGGTAAAGAAGGTTATTTCATTATGTGAAAGGATCAGTTTTCTGACATTAGAAACACTAAACATTTTCGTACCTAATAACAGAGGCTTAAAATACATGAAGCAAAAAATAGATCTGCAAGGGAAAACAGATAAAACTACAGGTATAATCCCCTCTCCTTCTGTAGCTGATAGAAGTACACAGAAAGCCAGCCAGGATACAGGAAACCATGAGCGAGCCCATCAACCAGCTTGACTTAACTTACAGTTGTGGAAAGAGCCCTCTGTGCTTTCTTTTCAAGTGTACTTGCAATGGTTATTTAGGTAAACTATGTTATACTCCATAAAACAAGTCTCAGTGAATTCAAAACTATTCAATTCACATAGAGGTGTGTTCTCACCAAAATGGAATCATACTAGAAACCAATCAGAGACAGAGCTCCACAAAGTCCCCCCAATATTGGGAAAGTAAATAATGGTGTTTTAAATGACACCTGCATTAAAGTAGAAATCAAATGGAAAATTAGAAAATATTTGAAGTGGCCGGGCGTGGCGGCTCACGCCTGATCCCAGCACTTTGGGAGGCCAAGGCGGGAGGAACATGAGGTCAAGAGATCGAGACCATCCTGGCCAACGCGGTGAAACCCCTTTCCTACTAAAAATACAAAAGTTAACCAGGCGTGGTGGCATGTGCCTGTAGTCCCAGCTACATGGGAGGCTGAGGCAGGAGAATCACTTGAACCTGGGAGGCGGAGGTCGAAGTGAGCTGGGATCACGCCACTGCACTCCAGCCTAGTGACAGAGCGAGACTCTGTCTCAAAAAAGAAAAGAAAATATTTGAACCAAATGAAAATGAAAGTACAACATATCAAAATGTGTGGGATGCAACTCAAATGTCTGTAAGGGAACATTTCTAGCACCAATTCCCATGCTAGAAAAGAAGAAAGGCCTCAAAACAAAGCAAATTAAAACCAACGTAAGGCCGAGTATGACGGTTCACGCCTGTAATCCCAGCACTTTGGGAGACCAAGGTGGGAGGCTCACCTGAGGCCAGGAGGTCAAGACCAGGCTGGGCAATGTAGCGAGACCTCCACCTCTGCAGAAAGTTAAAAAGTAGCTGAGTGTGATGGTGCACACCCGCAATTCTAGCTGCTCAGAGGGGTGAAGTGGGAACATCGCTTGAGCCCAGGAGTTTAAAGCCACAGTGAGCTAGGATTACACCACTGCACTCCCGTCTGGGCAACAGAGTAAGACGCTGTCTCAACAACAGTAACAAGGAAGCGGGAGAAATGAAGTAATGAAGATCACGGCGATCAGTGAGATAGAAAACAGAAAAACAAGGAAAACGGAGAAATCAAAAGCTGGTTCTTCCGCAACATCAAGCATAAAATGGATGCACTTTGAGAGACCAAGCTGGGCAGATCGCTTGAGCTCAGGAGTTTGAGACCAGCCTGGGCAACATGGGAAGACCTTGGCTCTACTAAAATACAAAAATTAGCCATGCATGGTGGCTCATGCCTGTAGTCCCAGCTACTTAGGAGGCTGAAGCAGGAAGATGGATTGAGCCTCAGAGGTCGAGGCTCCAGTGAACTGTGATCACACCAATGCACTCCAACCTGGGTGACAGAGTAAGACCATATCTATGAAGAATGAATGAATGAATGAATGAATGAATGAATGAATGGAGAAACCTCTAGCCAGGCAGATCCAGAAGGAGAAAAGAGAAGGCACATAACCTATACAGGAGGAATTCTGCAGCTTCCCGCTCTGTTGAATTGCCTTTGCCCTTTATCAGAAGCCCGCTGTTCACATGTGGGTGGGGGGAGCGGTCTCTGCACTCTCTCTTCTGTCCCGTTATCTACTTGTGTAGCTTGATGCCACTGTTTCATTACTGTATCTTTAGAATAAGTCTTGGAATCAGGTTGAGTGAGACCTCCAACTTTGTCCTTTTTTTTTTTTTTTGAGATGGAGTCTCGCTCTCTTGCCCAGGCTGGAGTGCAATGGTGCAATCTCAGCTCACTGCAACCTCCACCTCCCGGGTTCAAGCAATTCTCCTGCCTCAGCCTCCAGAGTAGCTGGGACTACAGGCCCTTGACTCTATAGAACAATTGGGAGAGACTGAGTCTTCCACCACAAAATCTAAAACCTCTTCATTTATTGAGATCTTCCATTTCCCTCTGCCGTGTTTTAATGCTTTCAGTGTACAGGTCTTGCAAATCTTTTGTTATATTTATTTCTAGTTTGTATTTTTTGAAGATATGGTAGAGAATTTTTGAATTTCTGTTTTTGATCATTTTTTGCTAATATACAGACTTACCCTCTGGGGTGTCCAGGGAATCCAGGACACTCTGGTCCACTTGAATTGCAAGCCCAAGCTGAGTAGGTCACGCTTGTAATCCCAGCACTTTGGGAGGCTGAGGCGTGTGGGTCACTTGAGGTCAGGAGTTCGAGACCAGGCTGGTCAACATGGCGAAACCCCATCTCTACTAAAAATATAAAACTTATCTGGGCATGGTGGTGCACGCCTGTAGTCCCAGCTGCTTGGGAGGCTGAGGTGGGAGAATTGCTTGAACACAGGAGGTGGAGGCTGTAGTGAGCTGAGATTGTGGCGTCAAGCCACTGTACTCCAGCATGGGCAACAGAGTGAGACTCTGTCTCAAAAAAAAAAGAAAAAGGAGCAACCCCCAGAGTATTGGTGGCCTGGGAAGAGAGAAGGGCTCTTTTGTGTGAGGACTCTTGGTTTGGAATGTGATCATCTACTGTACGGGCAGGAGTGGGCACTGTCTTCTGTTTTGGGGAGAGGTTACACTGCATGTCCTCCTTGGAGGACAGCTCATCATTTCCTATAACAATGATCAATGCAGCTGCCCTCCGGCTCGTCCTCTGTGCTTCCAGGACTTGACCCCACAGCTCCACTTGTCCAGGTGTGTCCCCAGGGTCAGGTGGGCCATGGAGCACTAGTGCGGGGGGTACCACGCTGCTGTCAGAAAGCTGAGGCGGCTCTGGGTGTCCTGCTAGGGAACAGCCTCCTGAGTAAGTGATTTGAGGTGAAAAAAGCCAGGAGCTGACGGAACGTTAACTGCGTTGCTGTCCATGGAAGAAGCGTGGTGTAGGGAAACTCCCTGAAAGCCCTCTGTATTCTTTCTTTCAGTAAAGCTGAAAGTGTTCTAAAAAATAGTCTATGGGCCAGGCGCGGTGGCTCACGCCTGTAATCCCAGCACTTTCAGGGGCCAAGAAGGGCGGATTACTTGAGGTCAGTAGTTCCAGGCCAGCCTGGCCAACATCTCAAAACCCCGTCTCTACTAAAAATACAAAAATTAGCTGGGCGTGGTGGCGAGCGCCTGTAATCCCAGCACTTTGGGAGGCCAAGGTGGGCAGATCACTTGAATCACTTGAGGTCAGGAGTTAGAGACCAGCCTGGTGAACATGGTGAAACATTGTCTCTGCTAAAAATACAAAAATTAGCCGGGCATGATGACAGATGCCTGTAATCCCAGATACTCAAGAGGCTGAGGCAGGAGAATTGCTTGAGCCTGGGAGGCTGAGACTCCAATGAGCTGAGGTCACACCACTGCACTCCAGGCTGTGTGACACAGTAAGACTCTGTCTTAAAAAAAAAATTAGCCAGATGTGGTGGTGCATGCCTGTAGTCCCAGCCCCAGCCATTCGGAGGCTAAGGCAGGAGGATGACTTAAGCCAGTCTGGGCAACAGAGCAAGAGAAGAGAGAGAGAGAGAGAGAGAGAGAGAGAGAGAGAGAGAGAGAGAGAACACAAAGAGAGAGATGAAGCTGCACGTAAGTGCTTATAGCTGCTTTATTCATAATTGCCAAAAACTGGATGCAGCCTGGATGTGTGACTGCTCAAACTGTGACATATTCAGACAATGAAATAATATTCAGCAATGAAAAGAGATGAGCTGTGAAGCCATAAAGAAGAAATGAGGTATTGAGCCCCGAAAGACATGGAGGGAACTTAAATCCGTATCATTAAGCGGAAGGAGCTAACCTAGGCAGGCTGTGAACCTGTGGTTTAGGGCAGCCGCCTCCATCAGTGAGCTCAGCTGGATCATCTGGAGCACCTGCTGCAGCTTCTCCATCAGCACCTGCTGCAGCTTCTCCATCAGCACCTGCTGCAGCTTCTCCATCAGCACCTGCTGCAGCTTCTCCATCAGCACCTGCTGCAGCTTCTCCATCAGCACCTGCTGCAGCTTCTCCATCAGCACTGCTGCCTCACCTTGCACTTTATTTTATGTTATGGAGATGGTGCCTTTCCTTTCGCCTCATGAACAGCCTCGCTGGCATCAGACTTTTTGTCTGCAGCTTCCTCACCTCTCTCAGCCTTCACAGACTTGAAGAGAGTTAAGGCGTTGCCGTGGGTTAAGCTTTGGCTTAAGGGAATGTTGTGACCAGCTTGATTTTCTCTGCAGACCACTGAAACGTTCTCCATTTCAGCAATGAGGATGCTTCGCTTTCTTATAATTTCTATGTTCCGTGGAGTGGCGCCTTTTTTTTTTTGAAACAGGATCTCACCGTGTCTCCCAGGCTGGAGTGCAGTGGTGTGTTCATAGCTCTCTGCAGCCCCAGACTCCTGCCCTGGAGTGACCCACTGCCTCAGCCTCTGGAGTAGCTGGGACTACAAGCACACACCACTATGTCAACTAATTTATTTTTTATTTTTTGTATAGATGGGGTCTCACTTTGTTGCCCAGGCTGCTCTCAAACTCCAGGGCTCAAGCGATCCTCCCACCTTGGCCTCCCAAAGTGCTGACATTACAGGCGTGAGCTGCCACGCCCAGCCCAGAGTAGCACTTTAATTTCCTTCAAGATCTTTTCCTTTACATTCACAACTTGGCTCTCTTTGGCACAGAAAGCCTCGCTCTCAGCCTGCCTCGGCTTTCAGCAGCCTTCCTCACTAAGCTTCGACATTTCTAGCTTTCAATTTAAAGTGAAAGATATGTGACTCTTCCTTTCACTGAAGGCCATTGTAGGGTTATTCATTGGCCTCATTTAAATAGTGCTGTGTCTCAGGGAAGGACGAGGCCCACCAGACGGAGAGAGATGGAGGCGTGGACGGTCGGTGGAGGAGTCAGAACACACATTTATCAGTTATGTTCGCCATCTTATTTCAGTGTGTTTTATGACACCCAAAAACAATTCCAGTAGTAGCTCCAAAAAGTATGAACCACAGATCATCATGACAGAAAGTTTGGAATATTGCAGAAAATATCCGACATGTGACACAGAGACTAAGTGAGCATGTGCCCTAGGGAAAGCGGTGCTGATGGGCTGACTCCATGCGGAGTTGCTGCAGACCTTCAATTTGTTTTACAAAAAGACAAAAAACGTCCGGGCACAGTGGCTCACACCTATAATTGCAGCACTTTGGGAGGCGGAGGCAGGTGGATCCTGAAGTCGGGAGTTCGAGACCAGCCTGTCCAACATGGAGAAACCCCGTCTCTACTAAAAACACAAAATTAGCAGGTGTGATGGTGCACACCAGTAATCCCAGCTGCTCAGGAGGCTGAGGCAGGAGAATCGCTTGAACCTGTGGAGGTTGCGGTGAGCTGATATCATGCCATTGCTCTCCAGCCTGGAAGACAAGAGTGAAATTCTGTCTCAAAAAAAAAAAAGGCAACGTTAGTGCAGTGCAATGACGTGAGGTGTGCCTGTATATGACATTTTCAAAAAAAAAAAAAAGCCAAAACTGTGGAGATAGTGAAAAATCAGCAGTTGCCATGGATTGTGGTCAGGGAGGGGGTGAAAGGCGGGGCACAGGCATTGCCGGACAGTGGCGATCTTCTGTATGGCACTGGAGCGGGTACAGAGCGTTATAAATACACTAAAACCAACAAATATACGATACCAAGAGGGAGACCGATGCTGACTGTGGATTTGGTTAATTCTAACATGTCAGTCGCGGTTCATGAATTGCAACAAATGAGCCGACTAATGCAGGGTATTACCAACAGGAGCCTGGGCGGCTGAGGAGAGGGGACATGCGGACTGGAACTTTCTGTGTAGTTTTTCTGTGAATCAAAAAATGTTCAAGATAAAAAGTCTTGGTTGAAATATGATGAGGTGCGTCCTTGCAAGTTTTGACTCATGGGAGAATACAAGGTAACAGGGGAAGCAGTTATCTGAGAGGATGGAACAGGTGTTTGGCCGCTCTAGAACCCTCCCTGAAGCTCCACTGTGGGTGACAGTCCGAGCACCCACTGGTTTTTGAGGCTATTTGAGACTGGACCCCCTTTAGGGCCCATCAAAGCCAGGCTCTTAGGAGGTGCATGGAACATTCTAGAAGTGGTCAGAGGGTCAAGGAGGTGCATGTGATTTCTTATCAGGAGGGGAGGGTTGCTGACACAGTGTTTTTTCCCTGCCGGTGCAGTTCTGGGGACAGGGGCTGGACTTGGGCTTTCCTCCCCCATCAGCACAGGCTGCCCCTCCCTTCTGCCTTCCGCAGAGGAGAAGGCCAGGCAAGGCTGTCACCCCCAGTATTGAGCAATGAAAAGAAATGAGCTATTGAGCCACAAAAAAGAAATGAGGTATTGAGCCACAAGACATGGAGGAAACTTGAATCATTAAGCAAAAGAAGCAAACCTAAACTGGGGACCTCCTGCAGCCAGTGATCCCATCCATGCAGCCACCCAGGCCATTTCTAGTGCTCTTCCATGCCTTGATTCCGATGGCCGCTGGCTTCCTGTCCACCAGGCCTGTAGCCTCTTCTGTGGCACACGCACCCCGGAATCGCCAGTTGGAAGTGAGCTGATCCAGATCCTACCTGGATGAGAAGTGACTTCTGACGTGACGACTGGGCTCTTATTCACTAAGCGGGTGTCAGCTAATGCAGGGATGTGCCACACATTCTGACTTCAACCCTGTCACTCAGATCACCACTGGAAGCCCAAGTGGCAGAGCAGAGGCAGTACTGTCTGGTTCTGCTGCGTGTTCCCCCATAGACGGGAAGCGTCTTGCTGAAGGTCACACAGCCCTTGGTGAAAGGGTGCTGGGGTCCTGACCCAGAATGGACATGCATCCCACTGCTGCACCTCACATGGCTGAGTGCTCCAGTGACCGAGCAGTCAGGACAGGAGCTGGGGATGTCACAGCTGAGCTGTGTCCCTCCAAAATCCATGTGTTGAAGTCCCAATCCCCAGGACTTCAAATGTGACTATTTAAAGACAAGGTCTTTAAAGAGAAGATTAAGGTCAGGCTGTGCGCAGTGGCTCACGCCTGTAATCCCAGCACTTTGGGAGGCCGAGGCAGGCGGATCATTTGAGGTCAGGAGTTCGAGACCAGCCTGACCAACATGGGAAACCCCGTCTCTACTAAAAATACAAAAAAATGAGCCTGGCATGGTGGTGGGCGCCTGTAGTCCCAGCTACTTGGGAGGCTGAGGCAAGAGAATTGCTGGAACCTGGGAGACAGAGGCTGCAGTGAGCTGATGTCGTACATCTGCACTCCAGCCTGGATGACAGAGCAAGACTCTCTCAAAAAAAAAAGGAGATGGTTAAAGTCAAGTGAGGCCATTAGGGTGGGCCCTCATCCCAAATCGCTATGTCCTTAAGAGGGGATTAGGACACAGACACCCACAGAAGGCAGCCATCCAGGCAAAGGGCCTCCGACACCTCGCTTGGACCTCGGCCTCCAGCCTGTCTGTGGTTTACGCCGCCCCGTCTGTGTGTTCTGTTCGGGCAGCCCCAGCTGACAACTAGAGGCTTCTAGAACTGGGTCCAGCTTAGAGGCCAGGTGGGCACCAGGGTCACCCTCCGTCCTGAGACACACACGTAAGCAAAACGCCCCGATGCAGCTGGATGCGGCGACTCCCTTGTCCATCGCTGTGTCCATCATTGGCCACCTGCTCCCTTGCCCCCCAGGCTGTGTCCATCGCTGGCCACCTGCTCCCTTGCCCCCCGGGCTGTGTCCATCGCTGGCCACCTGCGCCTCGGAGAACTCTTAAGCTGCGGGTTTACTGATGCCCAGCAAGGAGCCCCGGAGGCAGCCACGGAGTCCCAGCGGTTTGCCCAGGGTCAGCTTCCGCCTGTGTCATCCTGGGTGGAAAGTGATGGATTGCTTCCTAGACGATGCCTGGAGATCAGAGCCTGGGAAATGAGGCATCAGATCCCCTTGCAGAGTTAATCGCTTGCTGTTGGGATTAATTTTTCAGTTGTTGTCAAGTTGAAGTACTCGATAAATGACTCGCCGTGACGTGGGACATGCAGGAACTAAATTGAGCTATAAATCTCCCCGAGCTTGGCTCGAGAGTATTCCAGGGCCCTGCTGGGCTGGCACCAGGAGCGCCCACCTCCCAAGGCTTGGCCTGGGCTGGAGGCACCCGGGCATTCTCTCAGGGTCTCTCCTCCCAGGAAAGGCCCACCAGCTGCTGGCCTGTCTGGGCGTATGTTCTCAGGCAGCCTGGCTGTACCTGGGAAATGCCGTCTACCACTTCCAACTGTCACCTCACCTACTCATATCATTCTTCGAAGCCGAGGTCAAGGCCTGCTCCTCCATGCAGCCCTCCTGGGAATCATCCTGACCTCAGGCATTGTCACTGGTAAATGTGGTCTCGGGAAGTACCTGGAATTACTCATGGCACTTAAGCTTCATCCATGCTCTCCAGTAAAATGTACAGACCCCAGGAAGGGGGAAGCCCAGGCCCCCACCAGCTTCCCCAGGCCTCGGGCTGGGAAGCTGGCAGCACTGCCTTGGTGAGTAGAGGGTCTCACTCCCCAGCCCACTGGCGTCAAGGCCATACAGAGGGGTCCCAGGCTGGCACTCCTGACTGTGCCCACTCACAGAAAACACAGTCCAGGCCTGCGGGGGTTTAGCATCACTCCAGGCCAGGGGCCAGATGGGTGAGCAGAGACGCCACGTCCCCAGGTGGGGCCCGCAGCTGTGCCTGAGTGGGATACGGGGCGGGGCTGCGCATCGTGTTGAGGGAGCGTGCTTGAGTGTGTTGGTACAAAGACGTAACTAGTGCATCATTGTAGAATTAAAGCTCTATTCATGCTCCTGCTTCGTGGAGGCTTGGGAATTTGAGTGAAAAAAACCCACTGAGTCAGCCTGAGGAAGCAGCGCTTGCCTGGAGCACAGGCCACGGCAAGCATCACACTGGGGCCGGGGGGGAGATGACAGGCACGTGGCTGCCATCGGAGCCCAGATGCTGGGGCGAAAGTCAGGTGCGGCATTCTGCATGCAGTAGGAATTTTTTTGAGAATTCTGCCCGTGAATTTAAAATAAGAGGTCGGGCTCCACACCTTAGCTGGGAGAAGGGGCAGCAGGCAGTGGGCAGCGGGCAGCAGGCAGGGGGCAGAGCAGAGGCTCCGTAATCTCTGGCATCCCTCCCCAGGCCTCGGGCAAGAGCCTCAGACACTTCTTTGAAGCTGAAAGAGCCACATCGCAGGCAACACCAAGGGAAGTTTCTAGATGTGGTTTTTTTTTTCCTTTTTTGAGAGAAGGAAAGAAAAAATGAGTAAAGGAGAGGAAGAAAGAGGAAGAGAAAGAGGGAGCGTGAATGGATATATTGCTTTATTCTGAAAAAATGGATATTAATAATAGCCAATCAATATTTCATTTAAACCTATGAGTAGGTGTGATGTGGTATTGACAGGAATGTATATTTTGTGTATTTGAAGTGGAGAACTCTGTAAATATTTATTAAGTTTACTTGTTCCGGATCTGAGTTCGAGTCCTTGATATCCTTATTAATTTTCTGTCTCATTGAATCTAAGTCTCTATGTATCTGGGTGTTAGGATCGTTAGCTCTTGTTGTTGCATTGATCCTTTTACCACTGTATCTTTGTTGCTTTAAAATTTATTCTTTTCTTCCTCAAAAGGAACATTTGCTGCAGCTGACACAGGCAGAGTGAACTATGTTAGAAATGGGGCCCCCTGGTGACACCCCCAGGGAAAAGCAGGGACAAGGTCCTGGGGGTGGGCGGGGGTCACTGGAGCCCCTCGGCCCTCAGGGGGCATCGCCTTCTCATGCTCCTAGACCTTCCTGGAGAGTGCTCGTCACCGCAGGGTGGCTGTGTGGGTCCACGAATGTCTGCTCATGAGACTAGGCAAGTGGCCTCTCTGGAGCCATCAGTCCACGCCTCGATGTTTCTTAGGCCAGCTCCATGGAGGTCCGGAGGCCGGACTCACATTCCCATCACCTCAGGCCCTTCTAGAACGTGTTCTGCCCTGAGGTCCAGCCGCTGACTGATTCCCACCCCGCCCCAGGGCCCAGGATACACGGAAGGTTTGGGCACTGTGCCTACAGGGTGTACCCCCTTCTCTGCCATGCCCCTCCCCAGGGTTCTCCCTCATTGGGACCCTCGCTAACAGCATTCACTCAGGTCCTAGCCCACCGACCCACGAGGATCCAGGACCAAACGCGAGCCGGCCCCAGGGATGTGGTTTTTCCTCCTGAACGGAGTCCTCAGCAGCGGAAGTTTTCACGGAGCGGCAGCGGCAGTGGGAATGACTTTGGCCTTGAGTAGAAGGACCTGGTGTATCAGTGAGGAGAAGCAGGGCCAGGGCTGCAGATTGCAGCATTTGCCGGAGACTGGAGAGCAGCCCCTGCCCCAGCCCGGGGGGTACGAGTGCAGCAGGCCCAGCAGGGGAGGGGTGGCGTCTGCTCCAAGGCTGGCTGTGCTCCTGCCCACCATCTGGGTAGGGAGGGTCTCCTCTGCCTAACAGACGAGGGGAGAGGGCTCTCAGAGGGCTGAGGCCATTCATGGCAGGATCTGACCCCTCACAGAGGCACTGCTGGGAGTGGGTCTACAGCAAAGCAGCTGGGCTGCTGGGTGGGCACAGGGGGTTGGTGCCTCCCTGCCCCAGGGATACAGGAACCCCCGGCAGGAGTAGAAAGAGAGGAGTTAGGTGGCAGCTAGTGGGCCTGAGCTGCTCTTGGCTTCCTGGCACCTGGGGTGGCAGCCAAGCCAGCGGGGTTGTTCTGGGGGGCACTGGGGAGGCTACAGGACAGTGCCATGTGCCTGGAGAGGTCTTGGCCAGCCCTGGACAGAGCCCTGACGGAGCCCAGCAGGAGACAGCCTACCTAGCCCGAGGGACCAGAGCTTCGCTGTGTCTTTTGCAAGCCCTGGCCTGGTGGAAAGCCCAAATCTCCAAGGGCAGCGGGAATGCGGCCAGAAATGCATTTCCAGTTCCATTTCCTCCACCTCCTTTGTCGGCGTTAACTCTCCATAGACAAGGGCTCACCTCCAAGAGGCGTGAATTCCAACGGGGCTAAAGATTCCTTCGATTTTCTAATAAATTTGTCCCATCCCAGGGACAGAGCCCTGCACCCTGGCTGTCCCATCAGGTCCCCAGTCCCTGACTGGTGACCTTGAGTCACAGCCCAGCTGAGCTCAGCTTCTGAGAGGGGAGCAGCGGCCCCTGCCTGTTCCTGGCCGCGCTGCCTCCAACACCAAAGGTGAGGACGGCAGTGACAGCGACGTCACTTTGCAGATGTCACAAGGCCGTCTAGTCAATGTCCAGTCACCGAAGAGGAAGCAGGCAGCTCCATTTCTAAATACAGAGGAGCGCCTTTCTGGCCCATCGAGGCCTTATTTTTAAGGGCCATTCACTAGGGGGACCAGTGTGACAGTGGGCTCGGGGTGAGAGGGGCAGAATCAGCTTGAGAAGGGGTGCATGCGTCTGCTGCACCTCGTCCGTATCTGGAAGGGATGCCTTCAGCTGAGCCAGCCTGGAATCCTTTGCTCCATGTGCGGGTAATTGGGGACTGTGGTGCTTGAGGTCTGTGATAAGTACCTGCGTAAGTCAGACTGTGGCTGCAGGGTCCATGTGGTCAGCATGAGCTTGCACACCGGGAGCCCCAGTGTGCACAGCTTTGCCTGGGAATCCGTTTCCTGCGACTCTGTGGCTAGAACAACAGAAGCGTGGCCCTTGAAAGTTTGGGGACCAGCTCTCTGAAGTTGGGTGTCAGCGGGGCCAGGCTCTCCGGGAAGGCCCTGGGGCAGGAGCCTTTCCTACTCCTCCAGCATCTGCCTGCTCCCGGTGGCTGCCGGAACCCCTGGTGCCCCTTGGCTGGCAGCAGCGGCCCCCATCCCTGCATCTGTCCTCACCTGGCCTCCTTCCCATCAGGCGTGTCCACATTTTCCTCTTTTTTGAGAACACCAGTGACTGGATGAGGATCTACCCTCATGACCTCATCTGAACTTGATGACATCTACAGAGACCTTGATTTTAAATAAGGTCACACTCACAGGCTCTGGGAGTCAGGACATGGGTGTAGCTTTGGGGGTAACATTTTTCAGCCCACAGCCACCAGGGTTCAGCACTCACGCGGAGCACCCTCTCCCATACACCATACCTGCATCCTACGGGAGAAGTGACAGCCTCCCCTCTCATCCCTGGGGACTTTGGAAGGGGAGGGACAGGTGTGCACACAGCCACGGCAGAGAGTGGGTACTGTGTCCAGGAGCGGGCACCGGATAGCCTCCCACCAAGCTCTAGGTACTGCCCTGAGGACAGAGTCCAGTGGCAGGCAGGCTGAGGTCAGGAGCAGGGAAGTGGTGGGAGAACGGGATGGGACTGGGGCTGGAAAGTCCTAGAAACAGAGTCTCCCCACCTGGGATCAGGGCAGTCCCAGGAGGAAGAGAAATCCAGCCATCCATCGATTGCTAGAGAAAGCTGTGTGTGCACGCCTGTGTCTGAGGCTCTTTTCAGAAAGAGTGAAGTCACAGGACAAAACTGGAAGCATCTATTTCAGGCAGGGGGCAGCTGAGTGGGGAGAGCAGCCGCTCACTCCAGGGCTGCCCAGTGTCTGGACACAGCCCACCCGGGATGCTGGCAACCCCTGCTTGCCCTCCGTGGCAAGGAGGGCAGAGTAAGAGGGTGGTGGCTCCAATGTGTCCAGGACAGGCCACATACGTCAGCGCCTCCTTCACCCAGGAGGCTGATCCAGGCCAGGCCAGGCTGCTCATGCCGGCCACACCCACAGCCTTCTAGGGCATTCTGTGTGGCTAGCAGGGAGACAGGATGTTTCAGGTTCTAGTTGAAACTCAGTGAGCTGATAACAAACTTATCTCCACTCTGCTGCCATGAAGCTCAGCCTCGGGCTTGCAGGGCCTTGCCAAGAACTCGCCAAAGAGGCTGAAATTATCCGTCTTGATTGTGTCTAAACGGTTATGGGGACCAAGGATTCCTTTAGCCAAGTTAATTTGCACTTGGAAGGCACAGAGTAAGAGCTCAGCCTTTCAAGTCAGGTATTCAAGCGGGGGTCCCAGAAAAGTTGTTTTTCTTTTCAGAGTGGGTCTGTGCCTTCCTCAAGACTGAGGAATAGCTGTTTGACACTGGACATGCCCTGCAGCTGGGATTACAGGCACCTGCTCTGTGCTGGACCTTGTGGTGACAAGTGAACAAAAGTTAAAGCAATAGGCCTGGTGTGGCACTGCGGGAGGCCGAGGCAGGCGGATCACTTGAGGTCAGGAGGTCGAGACCAGCCTGGCCAACTTGGCGAAATCTTGTCTCTACTAAAAACACAAAAATTAGCCAGGCACGGTGGCAGGCACCTGTAGTCCCAGCTACTCAGGAGGCGGAGGCAGGAGAATCACTTGAACCCAGGAGGAAGAGGTTACAGTGAGCTGAGATCACACCACTGTACTCCAGCCTGGCAACAGAGCAAGACTTTGCCTCAAAAAAAAAAAAAAGGAGTTAAAGCAATAAATGCAGATTTCATGTACATTACTGCAATAGGGGAGTAGGTGAATATTGAGCAGGGAGGAGACTCAGTACAGGACAGGGCCCAGTTCCTAATACTGCTTGGCCGGTGGGGATTCCAAGGGCTTTAGGAATTCTGTGCCGGGAACTAGGCACACAGACTCGATGCTGTTTTATTATCCTGAGTCGTCATAACCCCTGCCTTACTGCAACCTTTCTTTAAGAATAAGACCCTGCCAGCTTCCCGGACCCCCACGCTATGGCCCAGGAGCAGGGTGGTGGGAGAGGATGGAAATTCCTGAGTGGAAGCATCAAGGGTGTGGGAGATTCTGGCTAAACCAACCTAACAGGATTCTTGCCGCAGGCAGCCTGGGGTGAGCAGACATGCCGGGTGTCGGTGTGGGGTGAGGAGCCTGGCAGTTATCCAGGGTCGGGGGGTCTTCTTGCTAAAGTTGGATTTGATATGGAAGTGCACAGATAGACTTAGGAGAAGGCCAAGGAGCCCAGTGAAGCAAAGCATCTTCCTCATCCGCTAGGCAAGCACAGAGCTGGCCAAGGCAGGACGGCCCCAGAAGTTTCTGCAGCTGGAGGGACCTCGAGGGCCTGACATGCTGGAGACACCCAACCCCAGCAGGGAGGTAGGCACCTTCTGCCCCCTTCACCGTTCCCAGGGAGGGGACCAGGACAGCCCAGCATCTGCCAAGGCCAGCAGGGCAGTGAACACACTCCACCAAGGTCCACCAGGGGTCTGCACTGGCCCAGTCGGCCGAGAGAGGCTTCAGCAGGACTGGGCCATAGCATGAGGTCCGGGAAGCTGGCAGGGTCTCGTTCTTAAGGAAAGGCTGCAGTGAGGCAGGAGCCTGGGCTCACGACTCAGAAGAATAAAACAGCATCGAGTCTGTGTGCCTAGCTCCTGGCACAGAATTCCTAAAACCTTGGAATTTCCTGTCTTTTATATCTTAATGAGATGACACCTGGGGGAGGCAGAGGCTGGAGAGCTTCAGGATGGCAGGGGCTGGTCACCAGAAGAACCAGGCACATGATTCTAGAGGAGTAGAAGGTTCAGGAAGAGGGGCTGGAGGCTGAGCTCAGTTGCCATTGACCGGTGATTAATCAGCTGTGCTGTGTATTGGAACCTCTGTTAAAACTCTGGGCGCCGTGGCTCACACCTGTGATCCCAGCACTTTGGGAGGCTGAGGCAGGCAGACTGCTTGACTCAGGAGTTCAAGACCAGCCTGGGCAGCATAGGGAGACCCCATCTCTACAAAAAAATTTTTTCTTTTAATAAATAAATGAAATAAAAAAGAAAAAACCAGGCTGTGGTGCTTCCGAGCTGATGGTACCCAGAGGGTGTTTGTTTCCCACGAGCTCCTCTTCCCTGTGGGCTGTTCGGAGGTGCAGCCTCCACAGTAAACCAGTTGCCCTAAGTGACACGCATTCCTAAGGACTGTGAATGGTTCTAGCAGATATGAGGCCTGAGCAAGGCTTATGGGAGCTCTGACTCGTAGTCAGCTGTGCAGAAGCGTGGGTGTCTGGGGAGCCTCTGCTTGGTGACGCGTCCGAGGCGGGCGGAGTCCTGTGGGACCGGGTCCCTCGCCGCGGGGTCTGTGCTGACTCTGGGAGGTCCTGTCAGAATTGAACTGAGCAGGAGGACACCAAGCTGGTGGGGATTAGAGAATTGGTTGAAGGTGGAATGAAAAATATATATATAACACCAGCTGCTTAATGAGCACTTACTGTGTGCAGGCGCCGTACTAGGGTGTGTGTGAATGCCCCCATCCCGATGGCCTTATGAAGATGGTGCTGTCACTGTGCAGGGGAGGAAACCAAGTCTCTGAGGTGAGGACCTCAGCTTTGCAGTGGGCGCCGTGGCAGGTGCCATTCAGGAGAGAGCATGTGGTGGGTTGGGCTTCCCAGAGCTGCCCTGACTCCCCAGCTTGGCCGGCCCCTCCCCAGGAGCCCAGCCCCAGGGCCAGTGAGTCAGGGCCCCAAATGCCTCTGGAGCAGGAGCTGCAGCCGGGTGGGAGCTGGGAGCTGGTCAGGAGGACCAGACTCACACACAGAGGAGCTTATTAGCAACGCAAGAGGCCGCCTCCGGCCAGCCGGATTAGGAGCTCAGACAGCGCAGCGGGTGCCTGGGACCGAGGGAGCCATTTCCATCTGTTCCCAGGCAAAAAGACACGCCCATGGCAGGGCCTGGGTGGTGAACGGGGGATCACAGTGCCACCCCTCCCGAGCCCCAGCGGCCCTTGCCTGCCCTGGCCTGGGCTCTTGCCACTGGCCCATCCTCCTCCAAGAGGCTACCCTGTGCCAGCGCTCGGCATGTGGGAGGAGCTCCCCAGGCCTTGTAGCCTTCCTCTGGGGTCCACCGAGACCCCAGCAGGAGACACAGCAGCCGGACCAGCCCCATGTGATCCTGCGATGGTGTCCTTGGGGCTCACGTGGCCTCAGAGGACGCAGTCTCTGAAGGGCCCCTGGACGGGGACAGCGGTGCCTCACCCAGGATGGCCGCTTTTGCTCCTTTTCGGCCGCAGAAGCCTGAGAGTGGGCTGAGGTCTCGCCTCAGTTGTCGTAGTGAGACCGTGGTTTCGGGTCACGGCAGCAGCAGGGGTCACCCTATTGTCTCCTACCGGATGGAAGACCCGCCTCCCCTCAGAGGTGCTCGGTCCACGTCCCTGCAGAGGCGCTTGGCCCATGTCCCTGCAGAGGCGCTCGGCCCACGTCCCTGCAGAGGCGCTCGGCCCACGTCCCTGCAGAGGCGCTCGGCCCGCTCTGGTCCCAGGTCCATCTACTGGTTCACGCAGGGAGCAGGTGTTGGGACGGGACAATGTCTGCTGTGAGCTGAGGGTGGGATGTCCCATCCTGACCCTGCCGAGTGACTCTCCTGGGCAGGGATTTGGATGCTGGGGAAGCGTACACACTGCGTGACCCACAGTGGGATCGTCTGTCACTCTCTTCTGGTTTCACAGGGTCAGACGGGGCAGTAGCCTTGTCCCCCTCCAAACCCCAGGCTAACTAATGACAAGTGCTACCAGCTGGTCTGGAAGGTCCCACACGTGGGGCTGCACCTCTGGGGGCTCATTTTATCTTCACAGCAGCTATGGGGGAGGAACCGGGACTGGTCCATTTTCCAGATGAGGACACTGAGGCCCAGAGTGGGCAGGCCGGGGGCTGGAGAGGTTCTGTGGCCTCAGGACTCTCTCCTGAGCATGGAGAGTGGTCTGAACCAGGCCTGTCATCCCCAGGGAGACAGAGGTACAGGGTGGGAGGTCAAGGTTGGGTTTTCCAAATAGGCTCTTTCCTGGCTTCTAGAGCGTCACCTTAAGAAATGGGGACATGGCTGCTAACGGCGTCTAGTTGAGGCAAAATTTGGGGGGACTGTGATTCTTTAGGAAAAAGCAAACTCAGCTTCTTCCTACCGTGCTCTCTCAATGCAGTCCACACAGAGCACTCGGTGGCCAGATAAGTGGGTTTCCCACACACAGCCAGCAAGCAGTCGGTTCCCTCGGATACCCACGGATCCCCTCATTCAGTTAAGTTCTGCACTGTCCACCTGGAGAGTGTGTCGATCACACAGGGTGAGGCCCAGTCCCACGGGACAGCCCCCTACCCTTTGCAGGTGCCAAGCAAAAGCCCCAGGTTATGGCCTGTGCCTCTGACCGACCAGCTATGAATCAGAATCCCCAGGGTGCCCTTCGCAGGTTGGATTAATTTGCTAGAGCAGCTCACAGAACGGAGGGAAATACATTTGCTGGTTTGGGGGTTTGGTTTTTTTTTTGAGACGGAGGCTTGCTCTGTCACCTGGCTGGAGTACAGTGGCTCAATCTCAGCTCAGTGCAACCTCTGCCTCCCAGATTCAAGCAATTCTTCTGCCTCACCCTCCCAAGTAGTTGGGACTACAGGTGCATGCCACCATGCCCAGCCAATTTTTTGTATTTTAGTAGAGATGGGGTTTCACCCTGTTGCCCAGGCTGGTTGCAAACGCCTGAGCTCAGGCAATCCACCTGCCTCAGCCTCCCAAAGCGCTGGGATTACAGGCATGAGCCACAGTACCCGGCCTTGCTGTTTTCTTATAAAGGACGTTACAAATGGAGTGACATGTAGGGTGAGGTTCAGGGGTGGGCGTGCAGTTTTCATGCCCTCTGGGTGCACCAGCCCCCAGGAACCTCCACGTGTTCATCTCTTCAGAAGCTCCTCCAAACCGTGTCCTTTTGGGGTTTTTACAGAAGTTTCATTACGCAGACGTGATTGATTAAATCATTGGCCATTGGCGATCGACTGAACCTTCAGCCCCTCTCTCCTCCCTGGAGTCAGGGGGGCAGGGTTGAAAATTTCAACCCTCTAATCTTGGGATTGGTTCTCCTGGTAGCCAGCCACCATTCTGAAGCTACCTAGGGACCCCCAGCCACCAGTCATCTCATTAGCGCACAGAGACACGCAGCATTCTGGAGATTCCCAAGATTTTAGGAGCCATATGTCAGTAAAAGAGAGGAAGACCAAATACCCATTTCACAATCAGGCAGCCTATGGCTCCTCCATGCGTTTCTCTAACAGAGCGCCCTCTGTTCTAAAATGTGCCCAGTCATCAAACTGCAGTTCCAGAAAGCACCCTGCAGCTGCACCTGCAGCTGCCACCCGTGCCAGGCTGGTGGAGGGCTCTGCCTCCTCACCCAGCACGGGCTTCCCCTGCCCCTCCCCCACCTACTTACTTGGTTCAAGTTCTCAGGTGTGGGATTGGTCAGCCGCCCTGGGGCAGGCTCCTTCCTGCTGAGATCTCCAAATGGAAGACGGTCAGCCCTTGAGGTACTGGAGAAAACCCCTGCCTCTCCTCATGGCAGTGGGGAAACTGAGGCTATGGTGCCCGGGAGTTAGGAGATTTCTTGGAAACCCCGCCGGGGTGCAGGAAGCTGCGTGATCAGGTCATCTTGTGAAACAGCTTCTTTTTTTTTTTTTTAATACTTTAAGTTCTAGGGTACATGTGCAGAGTGTGCAGGTTTGTTACACAGGCATACACGTGCCATGGTGGTTTGCTGCATCCATCACCCCGTCATCTATGTTAGGTATTTCTCCTAATGCTGTCCCTCCCCAGTCCCCACCCCCCGCAGGCCCAGGTGTGTGATGCTCCCCTCCCTGCGTCCATGTGTTCTCATTGTTCAGCACCCACTCATGAGTGAGAACATAGAGCGTCTGGTTTTCTGTTCCTGTGTCAGTTTGCTGAGAATGATGGTTTCCAGATTCGTCCAATTCCCTGCAAAGGACATGAACCCATCCTTTCTGATGGCTGCATAGTATTCCGTGGTGTATATGTGCCACGTTTTCTTTACCCAGTCTATCACTGGTGGGCATTTGGGCTGGTTCCCGGGCTTTGCTATCGTGAACAGTGCTGCAGTGGACATACGTGTGCACAGCTTCTTCAGGAACCAGCTTCCAGGAGTGGCCCCGAGGCCCACATGACTTCTGAGTCATGGTCAGACCTTCCTGGGCTATTGGGTTTGTGCTCCAGGGAGCACCAAGGGCCTGCTGGTTAGAGTGGAGGCGTTGGAGAAAGTCCCAGAGCCCTGCCTAGTGAGGGTCAGGAGCCTGCGGCCGTGTCCCCTGAGCGGGGCTGAGCACAGCTCACATGCATCTCTAGGGGCTGCACTGCAAATGATACATATGGATTTGCTTACGGTTTGGAGGCCACAATTCCAAAATCAAGGTGTGGGCAAAGCCAGGAGCCCCTCTAGGCTCTAGCGGAGGGTCCTTCCTTGCCTCCTCCAGCTCTAGGGCTCCTGGTATTCCTTGGCTGGTGGCCACATGGTGCCAATCTGTGTCCCTGTCGTCACACAGCCTCCTCCTCCTCTCCCTTCCCATCCCTCATAAGGGCACCTGTGATTGGATTCAGGGCCCACCTCAGTAACCCAGGATGATCACATCTCGAGATCTTTAATTATACCTACAAAGACCCATTTCCAAATAAGGTCATACTGGCAGGTGCCAGGGGCTAAGGGCATGGCCGTATTTTTCGGGGTCACCGTTTAGCTCACTGTGTTGTCTGTGTTTGTAACCTCCCTGCAATAACTCAAGGATAGCACACAGCAGGCACTCAGCATTTGCCCAGTCACCAGGGGAGGCTGCCCGTGCCCCTACTGCACACGCAGTGGCCCGTGCACAGAGGAGTAGCGTGGATCTGGGGCAGTGAACCCTCTGTAGCCACTGTCACCGCGTATGCAGAAGCTTCTGAATGAGGAGCTCCCTGGCCTGCATAGGCCCCACTCTGTGCCAGCTGCCTCGGGAAGTGCAGGGTGCCTTCCAAGATGGCAAGGGTCGGCCCCAGCATTGGGGGCACCTGGGACTCCACAATGCTCTGTTGTGGGGGACCGTCCTGTGCTTCCTCGGTCTCCACCCACAAGAAGTCAGTAGTAACACCAGCTGTGACAACCAGAAATATCTCCCAATATGGCTGAAAACCACTGCCTTAGGCTGTAAATGGGGCTCTCAGAGCCACTTTGGATAGCGGGCTCCACGCCCCACATCTGTCAGTGCCCGCTGGCCTCACCTCTGCCTGCCCAGGAGATCTCTGGCGCGACCCATAGTCACCTGTGCATCTGGTCATCACCCACCCTGTCCTAGCTGGCTTATGCCTGCCCGCCCACCTGCTGCATGTGATGTAACTGGCTGGGAGGCCATACCAGGGAACCGCCCAGCTGGCACAGCCAGCTGCCCATTTTCTTGATGAAGCTGAGGACGGTTGGTGGGGGGGCCAGTGGCTAGTCCTGCTTTTCCCACTAGGCTGATGAGTAGGGGAGGCTTCGAGGTGCCGCCGGGCTGACCGGGAAGGACGGGTGTTCTCTGGTGAAAGGTCCAGCCCAGGTGTCCTTCACGGGTGCAGGAGGAAGGCAGATGTGGTGTATCCAGAACGGGGAACCTTGTTCCATCTCAGGAAGGAAGGAAACCAACACCAGCTACAGAGGCCTCCTGCGGAGGAGCCTGGAGGGTATGAAGCCAGGTGAAGCCAGCCAGTCACGGGAGACAAGCTCGGCACTGCTCCCTCCCACTCATACTCCGTGCTCTCTCCACATGGAGAACATCATTCAGCCAAGTCCATGGAGACAGAAAGTCGGGTGGGGAGTGCCAGGGGCTGGGAAGGAGATGGGGAGTGAGAGGTTCACAGGGACAGGCTCGTTTGGGAAGATGAGAATGTCCTGGACAGTCACTGTGTTCAGTGCATGGAATTGAGCCCTAATGGGGATTACCATGGTAAGTTTTATGTTATATGGATTTTACCACAATTAAAAATTTAAAGTATAGGCCAGTGTGGTGGCTCACGCTTGTAATCCCAGCACTTGGGGAGGTCAAGATGGGTGGATCACGAGGTCAGGAGATCAAGACCATCCTGACCAACATGGTGAAACCCCGTCTCTACTAAAAATATAAAAACTAGCTGGGCTTGTGCCTGTGATCCCAGCTTCTCAGGAGGCTGAGGCAGGAGAATTGCCTGAACCCTGGAGGCAGAGGTTGCAGCGAGCCCAGGTCACGCCGTTGCACTCCAGCCTGGCAACGGATCAAGACTCTGTCTCAAAACAAAAAAAATAAAACTATAAAGATGCAGCCCTGGGTGGGGTTGGCAGGGAGTTTCCAGCCTCTGTGGATCAGCTGTCCCCCGTCGCTAATCATGAAGCTGCAGCTGTGGGTCTCGGGTGTGTGTCAGGCTGGATGTGAGGTTCCCAGGCTCTTGCGGTCAGGGAGGAGCGGGTAGGATGAGAATGGTCCTCATCATCCCGACTCCGCAGGAGAGAGGGGACTCCAGCCTGCCTGGGTTTCTCAGACACCGTCCCCTTGACCTGCCCGAGGGTGCCCCACCTGCTGGTTCTGTTCTTGCAGAGATTGGCGAGCCTCGCCCCTGCCCTCAGCGACACTGGCCTGGGGGAGGGGTGTGACACAGACATGCCCGTAACTCTTGGCTGGGGTGCGCCATGAGTTCCCCCAGATTCTTGGGTTGAAGCTCTAACCCCCGTCACGTCAGAGCAAGGCCTTGCTTAGGAATCTGGACATTGCGACGTGACTGGTTAAGATGGGGTCACACGGGTAGGACGGCCCCTGATCTACTGGCCCATGTTCTTGTAAGAAGAGGGAAGTTTGAGTACAGAGAGGCACGCAGAGGGAAGGCCAGACGAAGATGGAGGTAGAGGGGGTGATGCTCATCCAAGCCAGGGACACCAAGCCTTGCCAGCTGCCACCAGGGGCACAGAAATGCCTGGAACAGAAGCCGTCTTGCCGTCCCTAGAGGAACCCACCCTGCCCACACCTTGATTTTGGACTTCGCCTCCAGGACTGTGGGCAAATGAATGTCTGTGGTTCAGGCACCCAGGCCCTTTGCTTCAGCTGCCCCAGGAGAGAAGGGCGCTCCCTAGAAACCCCAGCCTGCTGGGTCACGGCTCATCCTAGCTGACGAGGAGAGGGCGGATGTGGTCAGCGCCCAGATTACCTCCCGGTCCCCACAGCAGAGCCTGGGCAGGGAGGACTGGGTAGATAAGAGCGCCGGAGTTGCTGCCAGCCTGTGGGACTGCCCGTGCCGCTGGATCCCTCGTGAGTGATCGTGGTGAGGGAGATTTCCGCGTGGTGTAACCCCAGCACCTTTCCCCCGCGGATCTGTTGGGCACCCGACGGGAGGCTGGCCCTCATTCGGGATGGAATGTTCTAAAATGCTCTTCACTGGCTCTGCTCTCTCTACATGGAGAACACCATTCAGTGACTGGTCCTCCAAGGCTGTCCTGCCAGCTGCGTTTGGTGCCGAGCCGGGCCGCGTGTGGCACCGCCTGCCCTCTGTGGCGGTGGCATTCATTGCTATTGCCTCCTGGGGTGGGCTGTGCAGGCTTGGCCATCTGGCCTCTCCGTCTGCGTGCGTGGGCCTGCCTCTGCAGCCCGCCTAACTTCTCTGACTTCCTGACTCTGACCCGCTGTGTGCAGCGGACCCAGTTAGCCAGCCTGTGAGAACTCTGCGTAAAACAAAAGTAAATCCGCACGTCGGCCCCCAGCGAGAGGGAGAGTCGTTCTGCAAGTCAGGTGTCTGGGCGTCGGGCTTATGATGATCAACGGGACGGCCCAGGAGGCCTCCTAGCCTGTGTCCTCCTCTAGGCGGCGTCTCAGTAGCCACGGCTGGCAGGGGGGTGATTCACAGTGGGACTGGGGGCGCCCCTGAGACAGCACTCAAGGCTGCCCCGACACTCAGACTGCCCCACCCAGGGCTTCTCTGTGTGGAATGGGGCTGTTCCCTGGAGGCTGTGTCCCCCGGGCTGGCGGGTCTCATCTCCGCCTGGAGCAGGCAGAGCCCCAGGGAACCAGCACGGACTCCACCACTGGTGGAGCAAGAGTGACGGCCGCCTCCTCTGCCATGCACTTCCTGCAGCAGACAGGTCCCCCCCAGGTCACCCTGCTCCTTCCTCCTGACCAGAGCTCCACTCTGACGGGGGGGCCAGGACACTGCATGGGACAGTGGGAGCCACCTGTCCACAGCACTGGCTCAGGGACTCAGGGTGAGGACTCACCCCTGAACACTGTATGAGCCATGTGCCACCCCATGATTTTGCCCTGTCCAGGGCCTCAGAGGCTCAGCACACGGTCCGCAGGAGGCCCAGCAGGCAGCATCTGCTCCCCTGTGCATGTCTGGCCCAGCCCCTCGGGACAGTCGGTGGCCTCAGATCCCCTGCCCCCACCCCCGGTCACTGTTGGCTGATCCGGGGAGGGACTGGTAAGGCTGCCTGGAAGACGTCAGTGCCCAGGCACACCATGTGGCCTGCTGACTGTGTCCACAGGCAGGGCTGCAGGGACCCGCAGGGCTGGGTGACTCTGCCCTCTGGCCCTAGCAGGCCTCAGGCTGGGGAGACAACAGTGACCGCCTGAATCTCCACTGGTCTCTGCCCCTCATCCTCACCACTCACTACTGCCCAGGGTGTGCTGGGCCAGGATGGCCATGAGGGTTTGAGGGCAATGCCCCTCTGCAAGCGAGTGAGCAACTTTGAGATCACTTTTCTGTGACTCTCTTGGGGTCTCTCGCTGCCCCCTCAATGTAAAATCCAACTAGGGCAGGTGACTGACCAGGGAGTTGCTGAGGACAAGTGCCCCATAAAACGCTTCTGGGAAGACTCCCCCACGGGCCTCCGGGACCTGCTGCAGGGCTGCAGCAGCCCAGGACGCGCGCACACAGTCCCTGTGGCTAGTGGTCTCGAGGGTGCCCTCTGCGGAGCTGCTGGAGCACCTCTGCAGGACCGAGGCAGGGCCCAGCCACCTAGTTCTTTGTTGAAAGTGTCTGAGTGTCCTGAGCTTGCCACAAGTGGTGACAAATGGGGTGGCTTCAAGCAAGAGGACTGTGTTCCCCCACAGTCCTGGGAGCCAGGAGCCAGACAGCAGCCTCACAGGGCTGCAGCCAAGCACCGCCAGGGCCCACGCCCTCCCAAGGCCCTGGGGAGGCGGCCTTCTGCCCCTTCTAGCTTCTGGGGGCTCCCGGCGCTCCCTGGCTGTGGCCGCTCCCTCCTGTCTCTGCCTTCCTCTCCACGTGGCCTCTCCCGGCTGTGTCTCCTGTAGTGTCTCTTACCAGGACACTTGTCATTGATTTTCAAACCACCATAAATCCCAGGGCATCTCCTATCCCGAAACATAATTACATTGCAAAGACTTTTTCCAAATTGTCAAATTCACAGGTTCAGGGGGGCTAGGACGTATCTTTTGGGGGCTGCCATGCTGGCCCTGGGGCCTTCTTTCCTAACGGGCATCCTGGGGGCAGGTTTGCCTCCTCTGATTCTGAGGCCTAAATTCTGGGCGGGGGGGGTTGGCTGTTAGGCACACCCCTGCAGTGGACTTGAGAGGCAGACTCTCAGGGGACTTGGCAGAGCGGGCTCAGCCCAGCGCTGAGGCTGGGGAGGTTTGGACAGATGAAAGCTAGCTACAGTCCTCTCCCGGACACCTGCCATCGCCCTAGCCTCATTCTCCCTGCTCATCCACTTAGCTGTCACCCTGTCCGCCCTGGAAACCCTCCCCATCTGCCCACAGTGCAAGTCCATGCTCACCCACGCAGCACACAGGTCCTAGCACAGGCTCTGCTGTGCCGCCAGCCTCTCCGAGCCCTTGCTGCGTCCAGGCCTGCGATTCCAGCATGGGCGACTGCTCCCCTCACCCAGGGCACTTCCCTACCCTCCCCCACACCGCACGCCTCCCCCGTGCCCTGCCCCTCTGGCCTCTGTGTCTTCATCACCGTCCCTGGTCCCAGATGCCTGGGCGAACCCCCTCCCCGTGCCCCAGTACCATGCAGTGAGCAGCCCCTCCGGGCCGGCTGACACTTACCACAAACACATTCCGCGTGAGGTGCCCTGGCCCTGCTGTGCCAGGACGTGCTGGGGCTGAATGGAAGGGAGACAGGTCCACACAGGGCCATGGTTTGGTTTTCCCAGTGGAGGAGAAGGGGAGCCACGTGCACAGACAGCCCGGGCTTACAGCATGTTCTCCACTGGTCCTGAGCCGGGACGTTAGCAGTTGATCACCCAACTCTTTCTCAGAGCTACGGGGATAATGAAACAGGACAGAATCCAAGGGCATAGGAACGTGGGCCCTCTGAGCCAGGTGGGACCTTACCAAGTTTGTCAATCAGGGACTGGGTCCTGCTTTCAAGATAACCTAAGTGAACACAACTTTCTAAAACGTTAGAGGTTATTTTATCTTTAAATCCAGAAGCAGACAGTTGCAGGCATCAGCTCGACAGGTCAATGCTTTGATAGCTTAAATTCTCTTGGCTGTATCATCACTGTCACAGCATGGCTGCTGAAGATCCGGCCTTCACATTCATATCCCAGGCAAGAAGGCCCAAGGAAGTGACAGGTTGGCATTTGTATTAGAAAAATCAAACTTTACTGAAGATTCCCAGCGGATTTACATCTGCATCTCACTGGCTGGAACTGTGTTATGTAGACTCTGGGAACACCAAAACCTCAAATCCCATCAAGCTCATAGAAGGGCAGAATTCGAGGCTTGACCTCCAGCGGCACCCAGCAGTACCTGCTCCGCTAGGCTTCCAGAATCCAGACATTTTCAAACTGCGTCCCTAGGATCTCAGTATTGGGGAGGCCCCAAGGGAGCGAAAGAATGGGCAGGCCATGTGCCCACCCCTCCCCAGCCTCATCTGGGGAGCCCCTCTTCTAGCTGATGGATGACACAAAGCCCAGCACCCAACATTGCTCAGAAAATGCTGTGTTTATTTCCTGGAGTAAAAAGGGTCCCCTGCCCTGTTCTCACCCCATGATTCTCTGGCTCAAGCAGTGAGAGCCAAGCCTGGGATATCTGGCCCCAAGCCAGTTGAGGGGAACAGTAGGTTCGAACCCCAGGAGCTCATGAGAGACGCTGAGTGTGGGAATCAGGCCCCTAGCAATGGGCCCTGTGCCCACCGCAGCCATGCGGGTGCAGACACAGCCTCGGGACCAGCCAGCCATTCTGCCTCTCGGGTCCGCCAGAGGCCTCAGCTCAGCTCCATGGGGACTGCTCGCCAGCCCAGGTGGGGACGGCCCTGGGGAGCACAGCCGCACTTTGCTGGCTGTGGAGTGGCCTCCAGCCCACAGAGCCGGCCCACACGCTGACGCAGCTCCGGTTTTATTTTAGACCAAGCCTCTTGCTCAGCTTGGTCAACAGACTTGAACTTTAACAGACGACAAGCGTGACGAGCCTGCCTCGCCCTGCCACTTACAGCCGGCCCAGCCCCCGGCGCTGTGAGCCACGCCCTGCCACTTACAGCCGGCCCAGCCCCCGGCGCTGTGAGCCACGCCCTGCCACTTACAGCCGGCCCAGCCCCCGGCGCTGTGAGCCACGCCCTGCCACTTACAGCCGGCCCAGCCCCCGGTGCTGTGAGCTCCGCTCAGACCACAGGAGCAGGCTCAGCACAGAGCCGGGCAGCAGGCCAGGGGCAGGAGGTCTCCTGGGTTGGTGTCTCCAGCAGGCCTCTGTGGGCTTCAGCCCAGAGTGAGGTCCCCCTGGGGAGCAGGCATGGTGCTGTCCGTGGCCTAGGCCTGGGGATGCGGGCATGTCCACATGCCTCGCTGGTAATATGTGTACCTGTAATATGTGTACCTGCACAGTGTTGTGCCCTGTGGGGCTGCTGGCTTCAGGCCCAGCCCGCACGCAGCCCCACAGTCATGCAGCCCCAGGTGAAATACATGTCCATTCTGAGCTACGTGCCTTTCCTGAGGTCCCTGGCCAGTCACTACTTCCCCAACAGTTTACCAGGGCCTGAGTGCCCTGCTCCATTCTTTTCAGGCTCCCGAGCTCCCCAAGTGTTCTCCCTGCCAGCGAATGGCTCACCTGAACCTCTCCTGCCCTGTGGAGCACAGGGACTTCCCACAGTGCTGCCGGGTGGCCCAGGTGGCCATCCTCCTGCAGAGCTGTGCAGCCCTGAAAGGTGGGGCCAGTAGTTCTTCATTCCCCAGTGTCTAGCACAATGCTTGACCTCACAGAGGCAACCCGACGGACATGAGATGCACAAGCAGACAGAAGGATGGGGGGATGGATGGACAGATGGATGAATGGACTGCTGGAGGGAGGATAGATGGACTGATGGATGATGGCAGATGGATGGATGGATAGATGGATGGGTGGGTGGATGGATGGGTGGACAGACGGACAGATGGACAGATGGATGGGTGGGAGGATGGATGGGAGGATGGATAGATGGGTGGATGGAATGGATGGACAGATGGATGTATGAGTGGTTAGACTGATGGATGATGGCAGATGGATGGATGGATAGATGGATGGGTGGGTGGATGGATGGACAGACGGACAGATGGACAGATGGATGGGTGGAAGGATGGGTGAGAGGATGGATGGGAGGATGGATAGATGGGTGGATGGAATGGATAGACGGATGGATGAGTGGTTAGACTGATGGATAATGGCAGATGGATGGATGGATGGATAGATGGATGGGTGGGTGGATGCATGGATGGACAGACAGACAGATGGACAGATGGATAGGTGGGAGGATGGATGGGTGGATGGATGGGAGGTTGGAGAGATGGGTGGATGAAATGGATAGACAGATGGATAGATGAGTGGTTAGACTGATGGATGATGGCAGATGGATGGATGGATGGTGGTGGATGAGGAATGGATGAATGGATGGACAGATGAATGGAAGAATGGATGGAGTGATGGATGGGCTGACTGATAGAGGAGAGAGGATGGATGGAAGGACAGACGGAGTGGATTGATAGAAGGATGGATAGAGGGATGGATGTATGGAGTCATGGATGGACTGACT
>CM052657.1:113950176-114026105 GCA_028533165.1 Leontopithecus rosalia | reverse complement strand
GAGGACTTAGTGAGTTACCACCTGATAGGGTTTGGCTGTGTCCCCACCCAAATCTCATCTTGAATTGTAGTTCCTATAATCCCCATGTGTCATAGGGAGGGACCCAGTGGGAAGTCATTGGACCAGGGTGCGGTTATCCTCATGCTGTTCTCATGACAGTGGGTTTTCAGATCTGATGGTTTTATAAGGGGCTTTTTCCCCTTTTACTCGGCACTTCTCTCTTGCTGCTCTGTGAGGAAGGACATGTTTGCTTCCCCTTCTGCCATGATTGTAAGTTTCTTGAGGCCTCCTTAGCCACGTAGAACCATGAGTCAATTAAACCTCTTTCCTTTATAAATTACCTGCCAGGCATGGTGGCTCACACCTATAATCCCAGCACTTTGGGAGGCCAAGGCGGGTGGATCACCTGAGGTCGGGAGTTCAAGACCAGCCTGACCAACATGGAGAAACCCAGTCTCTACTAAAAATACAAAATTAGCTGGCATGGTGGCGAATGCCTGTAATCCCAGCCACTCAGGAGGCTGAGGCAGGAGAATCACTTGAACCCAGGAGGTGGAGGTTGTGGTGAGCTGAGACTGCGCCATCATACTCCAGCCTGGGCAACAGGAGCAAAACTCCATCTCAAAAAAATTACCCAGTCCTGAGTAAGTCCTTAACAGCTGCAGGAGAACGGACTCATACACTGGCCCTCTAGGGGAGCGCCCAGCAGATGCAGGCCTTCGTTCCTCCTTCACCAAGAGACACTGGGCCGGGACGGGCTCAGACCAGCCGCGCAGCTCGGCTCTTGGAGAGTGGGCACTCATGCAGAGCACCACTTGCCCACAAAAAGGAAGAAAGCGTGGAGCCATGCCACCTTGTGTGTGAGCATGGAAGGCAGGAGAAGAAATGCTGGGCCTCGTGCTGGGCCTGCTTCGCTGACTGAAAGAAGCAGACATGAAAGGCGGCATGGTGCAATTTCATTTTCATGGAGTGTCCCGGCCGACTGGGGCTTGCCTGTGGCTGGGGAGCGGGAGAGTGGGACTGACTGCAAATGGGTGGGGGTTCCCTTGGGGGATGAACTAAAGGCGGTGCTTGCACAACACTGAACGCACCAAATGCCATGGCGCCCCACACTTTAAAAGTGTGGACTGTACATTATACATGCTCATCTCAATTCAGAAGTATATACATATCCCCAGAAAAGCTGGTGGCAGCCAGGCACTGGGGAAGGCTGCGGCAGAGGGAATGCAGGGGGAGGGCCCGATGGCACGGATCCTGGTGGCGGAGCTAGGCTGGACATTCTCAGCAGTTCTGACACTGGGATGCGGATGTCGGATTTGTACCTGGGAGTCCCTGTATTTGAGGCCTTGGACTGATTGCCTTTTTTTAAAGTGGTGGTAAGGCGGGGCACGGTGGCTCACACCTGTAGTCCCAACACTTTGGAGGCCGAGGCAGGAGGATTGCTTGAGCCCAGGAGTTTGAGACAAGCCTAGACAGTACAGCGAGACCCCATATCTACAAAATAAAAACCTAGAAATGTAAAATGTTCATAAAATACACGTAACGTAAGATTTACCATTTTAAAGTATACAGTGATATTTGACATATTCACAGGTGATATGCAACCATCACCTTCTTCCAGTTCCTGGAGAGTTCCGTCACCGCAGAAGGAACCCCGTCCCCATGAGCCTCCACTCCCATTCCCCATCCCCACGGCCTCTGGCAGCGTCTGCTTTCCCCTGTGAATTGGCTGCTGTGGACACTACGTGGAATCACGCGAGCTGTGGTCTTCGTGGCTTCCCTCGTGTCTCTCAGCTCGCACCGCCGCAGCTCGTGTCTGCATCGCTGCTTTCTGTGAGCGCTGCCCTGTGTGGCCAGACCACAGAGGGTTCCCTCACTCCTCTGTCGGTAGACACGGGGTTGGGCCGTCTTTCAGCTATTGAATGGTGGACACCGATCTGCATGCATCGGTCTGAGACCCTGCTCTGAATTAGTTTGGGGTTAGAAGTAGGCATGGAATTGCTGGGACATTGGGTTTCTTTTGTTTAACTCTTTGAGGAACCTTCAAACTCTTTTCACAGCAGCTGTACCATTTTGCATTCCCACTGAATGCTCCTTTCTTTTTTCCACGGACGGTGGACTGTATCAGGAGCTGGCTTCACCGTGCTGGGCCTGCTTCCCTGGAACAGGGGCTCTGGGCCTCTTTCTGGGTTGGGACTCCATTTTAGAGTCTGGCGGGGACCAGGGGCCCTCCCTCTAGGAGAAGGCCCACAGACTCACAGTTCTGCCCAGACTTGAGGCGTTTGCTGCTGGGCCACCTCTGTGAGCCCACAATACCTCTGTGCACATGTGAGAAGCCCCCCCGCTCCCCCACTCTGTGCAGGCATGCCAGCAGCTGTGCACAGCACGGGGAAACAGAACTCAGACTGGACTTGAACACCAGCCCTAGCAGACGCCCTTGTGCAGTGAACAACCTACACAGCTGTCCAGGGCAGCCCTGCCTGCTGATCCCCAGAAACACATTTATCTTGCACAGTGTGGAGCCCCGGCCTTATGGAACCGACACGTTCCTGAGAACAGCTGCTGCCACAGGAATTTCAGCTCAGCATACCCAGCTTCTCAGTGACAGGCAGAAAAATCGAGGAGACGTTTCCTTGGGCCTTTCTGCCCAGGTGCAGTGAGCCAGAGGGAGGAAGCCCAGGTTGGAGGAAAATGCTAGGAGCTCAGTGCCCAGCTTCTGTCCTAGAGAGGGGCATCTGTCCCGGAACTGTCACCACATGCCATGGTCCAGGCAGTCAAGCAGAGATCTGGTCCCTACTGTCAGCTCTGGGAAGGGTTGGTAGAGGCAGGCCCAGCACCCAGAGCTGTGAGGCGGGCAAGAGATGAGGGGGTGGGGGTGGCAGCAGGGCTACAAGGACCCCGTCCCATCAGTGCGGGGCCAGCCAGCAAGTGACCAGGTGTGGAGAAGCCACTTCCAGCCCCCAAGTGACGGGCAGGCCCAGGACTTCCCCAGGCCCCCAGGGTCTCTGTGCTTCTACCCAGTCCCCACACTTGCCCCGAGGTGCTGCTTGTCCCACACCTAGGACACAGAGGTGCAGCAGAGTGCCTGTGGCCACAGAGCAGGGCCTGGGGACACTGAGATGGGACCTTAGCCCTAAACTCATCCTCAAAATCCTGCTGCATGCCACAGTAACCCGGCCGGCCCTGGCGTGGTCCCCGGCCTCCCTGGGGCCTCACCCTCAACCGTGTCCTGGGAACAGTCCACACGTGGGGCAGTCAGTCTAGCGTGGGAGAAGGAATGGGGGAAGGAGAACCACCCCTCCCCTCCGCCGAGCGCATACCCCAGGCTCAGGATGGGCGCCTGGGTGCGTTTGTGTTTGATCCTCGGAGACCCCAAAGAGCAGCCCCACAACCAGCCCCACACAGATAGATGCAGAGGCCCAGAGAGCCACTCATGGTGCTGGCAGGTGAGGTGCCTGGGCTGTGCCTGTCCCTTTTAAAAAATTATTTTCAATCATCGTAAATACATGTAAAATCCAGGCTTAGCCCTTTTTGGGTGTTTTTCTGGGTTTGTTTTTGCTTCCCTGAGACAGTCTTGCTCTGTCACCCAGGCTGGAGCGCAGTGGCACCATCTTCGCTCACTGCAACCTTCGCCTCCCAGGTTCAGGTGACTCCCATGCCCCAGCCACCAAGTAGCTGAGATTACAGACATGTGCCACCAAGCCCGATTAATTTTTTTTTTTTAGTGGAGATGGGGTTTTACTATGTTGTCTAGATGGGTCTTAAATGCCTGGCCTCAAATGATCTGCCCCCCTCGCCCTCCCAAAGTGCTGGGATTCCAAGCATAAGCCACCGCACCCGGCCCAAATCTCAGCCATTTTTAAGCATACACTTCGTATACTTACGTTGTTGTGCGGTCGTCACCCCCATCCATCTCCAGAACCTTCCATCTTCCCAAGCTGGACTCTGTCCCCAGTAAACCCCAGCTCTTTATTCTCTCCTCTCCCAGCCCCAGGCACCCACTGTTCTACTTTCTGTCTCCGTGGATTTGGCTACTCCAGGGACCTCAGATAAATGGAATCATGCAGCACTAGTCTTTTTGTGTCTGGCTTATTTCACAGAGCATACCGTCCTCAAGGCTTATCCATGGTGTGGTGTGTGTCACATCTCCTTCCTTTTTGTTTTTAAATTTTTTGGACACAAGGTCTTGCTCCGTTGCCCAGGCTGGAGTGCAGTGGTGTGATCGTGGCTCGCTGCAGCCTCAAATTCCCAGGCTCAAGCGATCCTCCCACCCCAGCCTCCCGATTAGCTGGGGCTACAGGCACACGTCACCGCACCTGGCTGATTTTTAAATTTTTTCTAGAAACAGCGTCTCACCATGTTGCCAGGTGGTCTCGAACTCCTGGGTGGGAGGATTGCTTCAGCCCGGGAGTTGGAGACCAGCCTGGGCAACATAGTGCAGAGATTACAGGCATGAGCCGCTGCTGGGCCTCCTCCTCTTCACGGCTGAGTAATATTCCAGTGCATGGAGGAACCACATTTTCTTTATCCATTCATCCACCAGGGGCCATTCGGGTCACATGAAGGTCTTGGTTATTGAGAATGAGGCTGCTGTGAACGTGGCGAGCAGCCATCTGCTTGAGTCCCTGCATTCTTTTCTTTGGTTCTGTACCCACACGTGGAATTGCTGGATAATGTGGTAACCCTGTTCGGTGTTTTGAGGAATGCCACCCTGCCTTCACAGCTGCTGCACCATTCCACATCCCCACAACCCAAACCACACACGCTCACAACTGGTAAGCAAGAAAACCAACTGTGGTCAGTCCACGCGTGGAATATTACTCAACCATGAAGAGGAACAGAACACTGACGTCTGGTCCGACGTTGTGGACCCTGAAAACACGAGGCCGTTGAAAGAAGCCAGACACAAAGGCAAGGTGGCGTCTGATTCCTTTCATATGAAATGCCCAGAAGAGGCAAATCCACAGAGACAGGGGAGGCCAGCGGGCACGGGAGGGGAGCGACTGCTCACCAGCGCAGGGTTTCCTTCTAGGCGATATAAACGTTCTGGAATGAGATCGAGGCGGCGGTGGCAAAGTGCTGGGACAGTCCTAAATGTTATCAGTGGTCAATGTCATGCCGCGTAGTTACCACAATGCTAGGGCTCAGAGATCGTGGAATCCCTATCAGGAGAGGAGGACCTTCCCGGCTGTTCTAACAGAACCCAGAGTCTGCGTCCACCCCACTGCAGCCCACATCCCACGGCATCTTGTGGGGAGTACTGGGTGTAGTGGGGAGCCCGAGCGCTGAAGCCCGGCTGCCTGTTTGCGCTGCGCCAGCCACCAGGACCAGCTGTGTGGCCTTGAGCAAGTCGCTTGCCTTCTCTGGGCCCAGTCTCCCGTCTGGAAAATGAGGATGATAATAGGGCCTGCTGACAGGCTGCTGGGAGGGCTGGGTGAGATTCTGCAGTGCTTCTTCCACGCCCCTGGGGAGGCTTGTCAGGGCATAGAAAGAACTGCCCAGCCCTTCACCAGGGTGTAGGAGCCCCCCGTGGAGTTCTGCTGGCCCCACGCTGGCTGACCGGGGCAGGTGAAGGGAGCTCTGGGCGACTTGGATACCACATGGTAAACAGGAAAGAGCCCCGTCCAGCCCCTCCCATGGGTGTCATAAAGGGCCATGAACTTCGGTGTTCTGTGGGCCCTGGAGCCCCTTTCCAGGGTCCCGTGGGTACCAGCTGGCACCTGCATTGCACCTTGAGGCACTGGCATGGAGCTTTGTGTCAGCCTGGGAGGCTACAGCCCTGCCGAGGACCCGCCAAACCCTCCTGCTTCCACAGATACCAGGCACCACCGCAGCCCGAGAGCCACGTTCATCCCACACATTGGCAACCTGACCCTCAGACCTCAGGGACACCTAGGGACAGGGTCTCGGCCTCTCAGCCTGCCAGGTCCTCAGCTGGGGCTGGCAGCATCTCACTCAGGCACACCTGACGCTCAGCTGGTTTCTGCACGGCCATCCTGGCTTCCACCTCCTGCTCCCCCCGACCTTGTCCCCCGGGTCTGGATCCCCTGCGGGGCGTGTGAGGATGGTAATGAGCAGTGCCACCTGCCCATTTGCTGCTGGTGCACCCGCAGCTCTCCAGGTCCTTAGCATGCACTTAGGCCTCTTCCCCTACCATCCCGATTTGCCACTGAGACACCTAAGGCACCTGAGTCCTAGGGGTGGAGACAGGGACAGGCCCTGGCAAGGTCTGGGTTGCCCAGTGAAGAAGCATGAGAAGGAGAAGGCCTGGGCAGAGGCCGGCCTGGCAGAGCCTGGGCTGAGGGCAGAAGGGGGTCTCTCCGGGGCAGTTCTTTCTATGCCCTGACAAGCAGGGGCATGGAAGGAAGCAAGCATCCTCAGGACCTGCTGGGGACGTCACCTACGCTGAGAGGGAGGGTGAAGGGGACCCATGGTGACTGACAAGCTGGGAGAAGCACAGCACCTGCAGGAACCCAGGAGGAATCTCCTGAAGGAGGGCTGGGCCCATTCGTAGCTCAGCTCATCAGAGGGGCCTTCTCCACAGCTTCCAAGTCTGAGCCACCACCACGTCCCCTGGGAGGCCACATGAATGGCTGGGAGAGATTTGAGGACCCAGCCCACGGTGGCTCCAGGGAGGAGGCCCCTCCGCAGGCCTGGGCTGGCTGATGACACTTGCAGTGCCATCTCCAGGCTGCCAGAGGCCGTTTATAGCAACTGCCCTTCTGAGTGAAGAGTAAATGGGTATCTCAAACACACCAGGAGGCCATGCTGCTCTAGGATTCCCCAACTGGAATCAGGCCCCGCCTGAGCCCACACCATTCCCCAGGGCCCACTGGGAAGCTCGGACCGTGGAGGTGGTTCTGGAATGAGCGCCTGGTGGCTACAAGCTCCGCCCAAGAGGAACAGGATGAGGGTCAGCCCAGCCCGGCTCCAGAAGGGGTCAGCAGAAGCCCATAGCCAGGCCGGCACCACACCCTCCCCAGGAGGCTTTAACTACAGGCGCCCGGGGTGGGGACAGGAGCAGGGCCTAGGCCGAACATTCAGGAGTGTTTGGTCAATGAAGGACCAGGTATCTGGGCTCTCCCGCCCCGACCGCAGCTGTGGAATCACAACACCAGCGTGACGTGGAGAAGGTCCGGAGGCCAGGACTGGAGAAAGGGTGGTGTGAGGAGGGTCTGGAGTGTGGTCATGTGGGAAGCGCTGAGGACGGGGAGCATGCAGTTGGCAGCTGAGGCGACGTGGGTGGTTGGCACACCTCTGAGATGTGGGCAGGGATGCTCCTAAGGGGGTGGCCGGATGGGGCAGGTACAGCGAGGAGAGGGGTTCAGAGGGGCTTCCTGGGATGTGCCGAGAGGAGAGGTCGGTAGCACACGGTGGGGGCAGCTCAGGGGAGAGAGAGGGAGGGGGTCCTTCTTGCCTCAGAGTAGGGGAGGGGGAGGAGTGGCGTCCACTGAAAAGAAACCACAACATCGTAACATTTCAGGAGACTTTATTTTGTAAAGGGTTAAGCCTGCGGCGAGGTGACATTGTGACCAGCTGGGAAGCGTAGCCACCGGCCGAAGCTGGCACTTCATGGGAGGGGAGGCTGGAGTGAGCCCTGGCTGGCTGAGCATACTCAGCAGGTCATGGGAGGAGCCACGAGGATTCACACAGGGGTCCTAACGCCTGTATGCTGAGCACACGTGCATGCTGCATGCTTCCCGTGGTCACCTGGGGCAGAGACTTCACATCGAAAGGCGCTGCAGTCAGGTCCCACCTGTCAAAGTGAAGCAGGGACTCAAAGGCGCTCAGTGCAGCCTCTGTGAACCGGCCAGAGCCAGCCCACGGCTGGTGGTCTCTCGTCAGGAGAAAGTCCCTGAAATCAGCCTCTGGTCCATTCACAGCTGCTGCGGCTGGTGGAACGGGGCTCAGCTGTCAGCGTCCGGAGGTGGACAAGCTGTCATTGTTTTGATGTTGCTTATCCCAAGGCCAGCACTTGCTTAGCTGCTAGAGAAACGGAAAAGCCGCCTTATTCTCCAGGTTCAGAGCGCCTGACTTCACCTTGCCTGGCACAGCCTCAGCTCTTGTTTATAGTTTGGTATCTTACCAGGAGTCCGTTCTGTCCGTCTGTAGATCTCTGTTTTAATGCAAGTGCTGGTCAGTTATATCTGAACCGCAAAGGTGGTCGGGGTGGGGGGTATGCCAGGGCCTGTCCTCCTGAGAGAGGCCTGCTGGCTGGGAATGACGGACAGTTGACCCCCAAGCCGCCGAGACTACGATGGGGGAGTCCAGCAGAGGGGGCAGGAGTCACAGAGCGGGGAGGGGGAGGAAGGTTCTGAGAGCAGGACGTCCCCCCATCACCTCACCTCCGCAAAACCAAAGGGGCTGCATCCTTGGGGGCTGGGAGGGGGTGAGCTGGAGAGCAGCTGAACATGCTATTCTGGGGGGCAGAGAGGTAGCTTGGTTCTGTCCAGGACTCGGTGTGTGTGCTTATCGGGGTGCTTCCCTGGGAGGGGGGACACTGCCAGGACTGTGTCCTCCTGTTCTGTGGCCGCCAACCCTGGCGTTTCAAGAAAAAGAGCCTGTTTTCTCCCCTACCCCAAGGCTTGTTTCCAAATGCCCATTTCTCTGCCCCTCTCTTAGTCTGTCTCATGCTCCAAGCAGAAGACAGAAAAAGAAAAAAAAAATCCACCATCCCCTGCCCTCCCCTGGGCCTGCTGGCTGGGGGTCACAGACGTGGGATGAGCTGTCCTGGACGTTAGGGGCTGCCGTCCTTAGCTCCTGGAGGGGGGCTGCCGTCCTTAGCTCCTGGAGGGGGGCTGCCGTCCTTAGCTCCTGGAGGGGGCCTGCCGTCCTTAGCTCCTGGAGGGGGGTTGCCATGCACAGCAACCATTTCCTTAGTGGATCCTGGGGGCTGGTGCACAAAGCTAACAGAAGTGACCTGGCTGGACAAGCCTTGGGCAGGACGAACACCACAGCTCAGGAGCAAGCCAGAGAGACATTTTCCAGATGGAGAAGAGTTACCTGCAAAGAAGGGCCTGGATTTGTTCCTAGGTCCTCGAGCCTGCACTAGGTGCTGGCAAGAGCCTCCAGGCAGCGTCCCTGCTTGCCATGGGCACTGCAAGTGTCGCTGAAGCTGCTGCACTGTCAGGCCGACTGGCAGGGTGGCAGGGCCTGTGCCACAGCTGGGACCTGCTCAGAACCTTATCTTCCTCTGGTCCCCGCTCAAAGTGGGCAGGCTTGCAGAGGATTTTCCAGATGGGCTAGGAAAAGTGCTCGAATGTGGCCTGTGTCATGTGAGCAAGTGTGCATGAGGTGTGAGAGGCAGCAGCGTGTCCCTCCCCTCGGAGGGGCTATCGCCACATGTTCTGGAGCACTGAGGACCCAGACCCTGCACTGAACTGGCAGCCCCTGCATCCTTGCGGGCTTCCTCCCCGACCCTTTGGTTTGCATAGAAGGCATCCGAAGCCCGTGCGACTTCCTGCTCATGATCTAGTTACCATAACGTCATCAGTGTAGTGGACAGCGTGATGTTTTCTGGAAAGCTGAGCTGATGGGGTCTCTGAGGGCCCTGGGATGGCAGAGAGCAGGAGGCTTGGGGTAGCTTGAGGCCGGGCTGTACGGGTGGACCAGTGGCGCTGCCAGGTGAAGGCAGACTGCTGCTGATACCCCATGCAAATCAACGGGGAGCAAAGGACTTCACAAGGTCATAGCTGCATCTGGGTGTCTGGGGTTGTACCAACTTGCTTCAGTAAAGGCAACACATTGGGAACGGCAACTCCAGTGGGTGTCACCACCAGGTTAAGTTGAAGATAGTCCGTGAGAGTCTGTGCCATCCACGCTGGTAAGGCCCGCGTGGATGTGAGCGGCACAGCTGCCCCAGTGCTTTCCTGTCTCCAGTGGCGTTCACAGCTGCACTGGCCCCGGGGAGGCGGGACCGCTCTTGGTTACTCTCCTGGTAGAGGGGATGACCCAGGGATCCCACTGTGGCTTCCGTCCCTCATCTGTAAAATGGGATCCATCACCACCTGGTGCGCAGGGTGCTCCTGAGGACTGAATGGCGTACTGTATAAAGTCCTTAGCGCAGGGACAGCCACGTCGCCGGTGCTCAGTTGGCACTGGCTCTTAAGGGCGCCTTGCTAGTCACACCGCAGATATGGCCAGGTACCCCCTAATGTTCCAGGTACTCAGCCTGGGCCCCGACCCGACAGGGGCCTTGAGGCCAGCACACAGTGGCCACGCAGAGCCGGAGCACACGGGAGGGAAAACAGCTACAGGACACGGCAGGGTGAAGGGTGTTCTCGGAGGATGCCACCCTGGCTCTCCAGCTCTGTCTCTGAGTGATGCTTTTCCACTGCTATGAACTGAAATTGTGGGTATTCTTATTGAGAACAAGGTAGTGGACTGCGAATCCCCTACAGCCCCTGATTCATGCCCAGCCCCGCCCCAGCTAGATAGCTCCTCCTGACACAGGAAGCAGTGAAGGCTGCCCTTCAGCCGGGAGGAGGCAGGACCATGGACAAAGCCCAACGAAGCGAGAAAGCCAGCCTGCAGCACAGGGCTTCAGGCAGCACGGGGGCCCTCCCAGCAGAGCAGGGTCTTTCCGCCGCATCACACACTGTCCCCTGCATCTCATGGAGATACTGCTGGGCTGCTTCCCCCTAGGGCAGACAGGTGATGAGGGCCAGAGCCCTGCTCTAAGGTCACACTCACTTGGCGTGGAGGAGCTGAGACTTGAACCCAGGCATTCCCACCCCGCTGTGTTCTGCCACGGTCCAGAAGAGAACCACTCGATGGTATTTACAGAGCACCTGCTGCTATGAGGGCCAGGAATCTGCATTTGTAACCAGCCGCATGCTGAGGTATGAGGCCAGCCTCCTCCTGACACTCTGGATGGAGAGGCCTCCCGGTGCACACGGTAACCAGCTAGCCCAGGCAGATGCAGAAGCACACCCTGCTGTGCCTCCCACCTGCCTTGATGCTCGGAGAGGGGCAGGAGACAAGCAGCCACCCCCCCACACCCGCGCCAGTGCTGCAGGTGTGGGTCCGTGGGCTTCCTTGCACCGCAGGCCCTCTGCCGGAGACCTACTGGCGCTGTGCGTAAACACTTTTCAAAGCGGGTGTGGACTGGATCTGCAGGTCTGGAGCCAGGCCTCAGTGAAGGCAGCCTGTCCACTGCTGCACGTTGCCAGGGGCAACTGTGGCTGCTAAGAAAGGAGCTGTGGCTTTAGGGGCCCAAGTGCTTGGCTGGCTTGGATTGGGGGTGGCTTCCCTTCTGCACAAGTCTCAGAAACGATGCCACCTGGCTGGAGGTGGGGGCAGTGTCCTTGTCCTTCTTTCATCTCCCCCTCTGACAGCGGCAGTCACTGAGGGGCTAGGACCCGGTCCAAACGGATGGCAAGGAAAGGCCATGGACAGCCTTACAGCCTTGGAAAAGCAGCAGGAGCAGGTGGCTGGCCAGCCTGTGGAGCTGGAGCCGGTGAGGGGCCTGGCCTTTCAAAGCCCGAGCCTGCAGGGACTCAGAGCCCCTAGGTAGGATGAGAGATGATAGAGGGGTCCCATCAGAGAGCTTTCCAGCCAAAGGAGGAAATAAGATCCAGGCTTGAATAAGCCATGGCTGGAGACAAGCTAAGAACGACACCCCCCGCACGTGTGTAACAGTGGCTGCTGGCCGGCGGGTTGCAGGCGGCGCCACTGCCTGGGCAGCCATGATGCGGCTGCCTCTTTGGTATCATCTTGTATCTTCTTTGAGAATAAATGAAGTTTTAGAGATTTGACTGGCAACGTCCAGCAAAAGAGGGACACTGCCAGTCAAATCTAGATAGAGGTTAAGCTGTGCATTCAGCCATGCACGCAGCAGGAAAGCCATTCTTAAAAGAGGCAGAGACCGTCAAGGACCAAGCAGAAAGGGCGATGGCGGCTGCACGGTTTGGAAGCTGCATGGCAAGTGGACTCAGAGGCCTCAGAAAGCTGGAGCCGGGGCCGTGGTGGGGAAAGCCAGTGGAGTCAGGACCACACAGTGGCCTCTGCCCAGGAGGTGGAGGTATTCTGGGCTAAGGCTGATGGGTAACTCGATAAGAAACCGTGACAGCCAGCAACCCCATGGATGTGAACTTAGCCCAAAGCTGCACTCAGAAAATGAGGAGAACAAGCACTCACGTGGCTGTTTCCAGCTGTGTGTGGAGTGCAGAACACCAAGCACCAGACCCACCAGCAGGAGCCTGCAGTGTGCACAGCCGAGCAGCTCGCGGGGAGGGCACGTAGCCAGGCGGGAGCAGCGTCTCCAGGGTGTGTTGTTATGTGGGAAAGGCAAGGCCAGAAGAATGTGAACACATGCTGCTGTTTACCCAAGGAACGTGGGGAGGGTGCACACGCACGCACTCACACACGCACTCACAGCCACACACCCACACACACACGCCCACATACATGCGCACCTACACGCACGCAGACACACGTGCACATACATGCACACGCACATTCACACCCATACACATGCACACAAACGTGCATACATGCACACGCACGCACTCACACACATACACACGCACACACCTGCACACGCCCACATACGCGCATGCATACACACGCAGACACGCACGCGTGCCTATACTCACGTGCACACACGCATTCACACCCATACATATGCACACATGCACACAAACATGCATATACACAGACGCACATGCACACACTCGCGCACACATGAACATGCACTCCCACACACGCATCCGCACACATATGCACACACTCGTACACATACAGAAGCACACAGGTATTTACTGATTTCTTCTTTTTAATGGAAGGATAATCCCCCAGAATAACCTGTTTCGGTTTAACATTGCCTCAGGAGGGGAGCACAAGAAGAGGAAGCGTAAGAGAAAGGGTAGCAGGTTCCACTTCGGAACCGAGTACGTCTCGCATAATTGTAAAACACAAGTCAAAATCTGGAAAATCTCAAAATGCAAAACAAAATGATAGAAATGAACATAACTGCTAATTAAATTAATGGCATGAACAAATTATGTCAAGTGGCAATTTGCATGTCAATGCAAACTGGAGAGAAATCGTAACCTCTTTTCAGCAGTCCTGTTTTTAGTGACACTGGTGGTGTCAGTGTGAAAGTATCTAATGATAGCTTGATTCGTGACTGATTAATAACTGATAGAGCAAACAGACCATGACCTTCAAGTCAATCACTAGGAACCTAGATTTTCAGCAAAGAGAGACACCAATCTAAAAGAAAACAAGTAAAAACAGCATCACCCTAAATTTCTGTTGAAACGATCAGTATCATCTCATGAAGAGTGTAAAATATTTTGTCACACTTGAAAGCAAGGAAGGTATGGAAGACACAAAGTCACATTCGACGGGCTCAGGTGCCAGTGTGAGGGAGGGCTGCTGATACAGCACAGTGGAGAATTCGCAAGAGCAGCAGAAGGCAGCAGCCTGGAGCATCCTGCAGAACCGGCAAGGAAGGACTTGGTCAAAAACAAAAGGCTGGGGCGGACCCCAGGGAGCTCCCAAAGGCCAAGGCTAGGACAATTTGAGCTAGAAAATAAAGTCACGTTGGGTTATCTTTCAGAGTACAAAATGAGTATCCATGGCTCCACACTGATAGAAATAAACAACTGAAAAATAAAGGGAGGAACAGAAAATCTGCCCGAAAATCTGCAGAGATACTCTGTCCTCAGGGAAGTGGTAACTCCCCACCCCTTAGAGGTGTGGGTACTGCGCAGTGACTTCCTCCCGAGAGCACAGCCTGGAAAGGAGGCAGACGAGAGTGAGTTCAAGGTGCGGGAGCCCGGTGAGCCCCGCCTCGGCAAGGTGACCAGAGCGTAAGTCTTGGTGACCGTGCATGCCCTCGATACTATGTGACACGAATGGCTCTTCACCTCCTGAACACCCATATGTACCTCAAATCTAATAATGAGAAAAAAATCTGAATTGAGGGATCACACAAAAGACCCGACCAGCAGCCAAAACTGTCATGGTCAACAAAACCTTGCCACACGCAGAGCCTAGAGATGCGGTGGCCAAACGGAATGTGGCATCTGGACAGGTCCTGGGACAGACACGGGACCTCAGGTAAAGATGAGAGAAATCTGAGTACGACGTGGGGCTTTAGTTAATGACAATGGGTTTGTTAATTGTGACGAATGTCCCGTGCTAGTGTGAGATGTTAATAATAGAGGAAACAGCGCGGACTGTATGGGAATTCCAGGCACTGCCTTCACAATGTTCTAAATCTAAAACTGTTCTCAAATGAAAGAGTTGTTTAAAAACAAAGAAGAGACCAGGCATGGTGGCTTACGCCTGTCATCCCAACACTTTGGGAGGCTGAGCTGGGTAGATTACTTGAGCCCAGGAGTTCGAGACCAGCCTGGGCAACAAGGCGAGACCTCAATAAAAACTAGCCAGGCGTGGTGGTGCACACCTGTGGTCCCAGCTACTTGGGAAGCCAAGATGAGAGAATCACTTGAGCCCAGGAGATCAAGGCTGCAGTGAGCTGAGATCATGCCACTGCACTCCAGCCTGGGTAACAGAGTAAGACCCTGTCTCAAAAAAATAAAAACAAATAGTAATTGCAGTGGATTCAAACCTTTATCAGATATGTTCTTACAAACATCCCTGACTTCATAATAGCACTTTTTAAAGAATGGTCACTTGAAGAAAGCAACTCATTCATATGAAAGCTGATGAAAGGAGAGCATCCAGCCTCAGGGTCATCAAAGTGTTGAAAAGGGAAAGTTTCTTCTTAAAGATGCTTGTGGCCGGGAGCAGTGGGTCATGCCTGTGATCCTAGCACTTTGGGAGGCTCAGGTGGATCACTTGAGCCCAGGAGTTCAAGACCAGCCTGGCCAACACAGGAAGACCCCATCTCTACAAAAATTAGCCCAGTGTGGTGGCGCACACCTGTGGTCTCAGATACTTGAGAGGCTGAGGTGGAAGGATTGCTTGACCCCATGAGGTCGAGGCTGCAGTGAGTTGAGATGACGCCACTGCATTCCAGCCTGGGTTGTCACAGAGCAAGACCCTGGCTCCAAAAATTAAAAGTTATTCCAACTAATAAGTGGAGAAGGAGCAACAGAAGCCGAACATCGGTGTTCCGCCCCTCCCAGGAGGTAAAGGACAAGGGTGGCCAGGCTGAGGGTGCCTGACCCACTGGTGCCATCTCCTCACGGAAAGACCCAAGCAGCTGTGCCGGGGCTCCTGGCGTGGGCGTGCCCAGCGCCACCTGCAAAGTGCGCCTGGACACAATCCTGCCTCTGACCACCACTAATTAAAAGCAATGCCGCAGGATGCAATTGACTTGCTTTGTTCAGCAAATGGTGGGGAAAGCCTAGAGATGTAAAAAGGCTTCAGAGATGTGCCAGCCAAATGCGACGTGTGCATCTTGCTCAACTCATGAGTCAAGGGATCCTGAGCCAGGATGGGTTGCCTCATGAGACCAGGAATGCAGAGCTGCTTTTTAGGTGTGAGAATGGCATAGTGGTTTTTTTGTTTTGTTTTGTTTGAGACAGTCTCACTCTGTCACTCAGGCTGGAATACAGTGGTGTGATCCCTGCTAACAGCAGCCTCAACCTCCCAGGCTGAAGCCATCCTCCCATCTCGGTTGTTTTTTCTTATTAAGAGTCTTTGTCTTTTAACAGAAAGCATGCCCCGAGCCATTCCCAGGAAATGCAGAGGGATATGATAATCCCAGGGGCTGGGTGGGTGCTCTCAGAGTCAGTAACAGCTGACGGTAGCTGAAGGGACGACAGTGGCTTAGTGTACTCATCTCTCTGCTGTCATGTAACACTGGGCTTCTTCCATAATAAAAACTGATAGAAACTAGCCTCTTTTTAATTAGTGGACTTTATATTTTGAGTTTTAGTTTATGGGGAAAAATGAGTGAAAAGTACCGAGTTGCCACATGCCCCGTTGTATTTCTCCCCGTTTTCCCTATTTTTCCTTTTCTCTCTCTCTCTCTTTTTGAGACAGAGTTTTGCTCTTGTTGCCCAGGCTGGGGTGCAATGGCGCAATCTCGGCCCATCGCAACCTCCACCTCCCGGGTTCAAATGATTCTCCTGCCTCAACGTCCGGAGTAGCTGGGCTTACAGCCATGTGCTCACCACACCTGGCTAATTTTGTATTTTTGGAAACAGAGTTTCTCCACGTTGGTCAGACTGGTCTCAAATCCCCAACCTCAGGTGATCCGCCTGCCTCAGCCTTTGCAAAGTGCTAGGATTACAGACGTGAGTCACCGTGCCCGGCCGTCCCTGTTTCATATCTTAGTATGGGACATTTGGTACAACCGATGAGCCAATATTGCTGATACACTACTGTTGACTCAAGTCTGGAGTCTACGTGAGGATTCACTCTTGGTGCTATACATTCTATGGGTTTTGAATAATATCCTGTACATACTATTATAGTATCAAACAGAACAGGCTCACTGCCCTAAAAAACTCTCTGTGCTCCCGTTCCACCTTCCCTCCCCTGAGCCCCTGGCAACCACTGATCTTTTTACCTTCTCCATAGTTTGCCTTTTCTAGAATGCCATGCAGTTGGAATCATACAGGGTGCAGCCTTTCGAGATTGGCTTCTTTCACTTACAACATGCATGTAAGCTTCCTCCAGGCCTTTCCATGGCTCTGCAGCTCATTTCTTTTTAGTGCCAACTAATAGTCTGCTTTTTAGATGGACCGGTGTGTTTGTCCACTCGCCTCCCGAAAGACATCTGGGTGTCTTTCAGCACCCAAGGCACATCAAACTTGCCTCCAGGTTTGGCAGTTATGAATAAAGCTGCTCTAAACATCTGCATGCAGGCTTTTGCATGGACCTGTTCTCAGTTCACTTGGGTAAATGCAAGGGAGCACAGTTGCTGGATCATAGGGTAAACATGTGTTGTCTTACAAGAAACTGCCAAACTGTCTTCCAAAGTGCCTGTGTTATTTTGCGTTCCCACCAGCAATGATCAGCATTCCGGTGGCTGCACATCCTCACCAGCATTTGCTGTGCTCAGTGTTTGGCATTCTGGCCATTCCAATAGGTGTGTAGTGGTGTCTCACTGTTGGCTTGCTTTGCTATCCTTTATTCCACATGATGCAAAGCATTTATTTGCCATCTGTGTAAGTTGGTGAGTTGTCTATTCAGATATTTTGCCCCTCCCCCCTTTGAGACAGAGTCTCACTCCGTTGCACAGGCTGGAGTGCAAGTGGTGCAGTCTTGACTCACTGCAACCTCTGCCTCCCATGTTCAAGCAGTTCTCCTGCCTCAGCCTCCCAAGTAGCTGGGACTACAGACGTGTGCCACCACGCCTGGCAGATTTTTGTACTTTTCGTGGAGACGGGGTTCCACCGTGTTGGCCAGGCTGGTCTCAAACTGACCTCAGGTGATCCACCCGATTTGGCCTCCCAAAGTGCTGGGATTATAGACGCAAGCCACCGTGCCCAGCTCTTTTTTAATTCAGATGTTTTCCTACTGTCGAGAGGTAAGAGTTATTTTTGTATTTCAAATACCAGTCCTTTATCTGTTACGTATTTTGCCAAGAATTTCCCCCAGTCTGTGGTTTATCATTTTATTCTCCTCAGAGTGCATTTGGCAGAGTTTTTAACTTAAGGAAGTCCAACACCAATTTTGTCTTTTATGATTGTGCTTTTGGTATTGTATCTAAAACTCATCACCAGACTCAAGGTCACCTAGAACTTCGGGAAGTGTCACAGTTTTGCTTTTTACATTTGCGTCCGTGACCCACTAGGGGTTAATTTTTGTGAAAGATTTCAGGTCTACCTCTACATTCATTTTTTGCCTGTGGATGTCAGCATGGCTTGTTGAAAAGACTGTCCTTTCTCCATGGAACTGTCTTTGCTCCTTTGTCAAGGATCAGTTGGCTCTATTTGTGTGGGTCTATTTCTGGGCTTTCTATTCTGACCGTTGGTGTGTTTGTCTGTTCTCCGCCAGTACCCCGCTGCCTTGATTACTGTAGCTGTGTAGTAACTCTTGAAGTTGGGGAGTGTCAGCCCTGTGACTTTGTCATCCTCCAATATTGTGTTGGCTAATTTGGGCCTCTTACCTTTCCATATAAACTTTAGGATCAGGTTGTCAGTATCCACAAAATAACTGGCTGAGATCGAACGTAGACTTTTAGGGATATTCTGAAATATGAGGTGCCTTCCAAAGAACATCAGACACTTGATGAAATAATATGAAATACAGCCCAAAACAAACATATGGTGAAAAACCTTGAAGGAACCAATATGCAGGAAGAGTAAGATTAAGAAACGTATTATTAATACGCTCAGTGAGATCAAAGAAAAGATTGCATCCTTTAATTAAGTAAAATGTTCTTTCTGAAATGATCATTCAGAGAACAAAATAAGAGTTCCTGAAAATTAAAAGTATTATAGCAGGTATAAAAACATTGTTTTTTGAGACAGGTCTCGCTCTGTTGCCCAGGCTGGAATGCAGTGGTGTGATCGTGGCTCATTGCAGCCTCGGCCTCAAGGGATCCTCCCACCTCAACCTCTTGAATAGCTGGAATCACAGCCACGTGCTACCATGCTTGGCTAATTTTTAAAAGTTTTTGTGGAGGAACGAGGTCTCACTATGCTGTCCAGCTGATCTCAAACCCCTGGCTTCAAGCAGTTCTCCCACCTCAGCTTCCCAGCGTGCTGGGATTATTGACAAGAGCCACTGCTCCTGGCTGGTATTAAAATTTTGAAAGATGGATTGAAAGATAAAATTGAGAAGAATTTCTCAGAAAAGAGAAAGATATGCCCAGGTATAGTGGCTCATGCCTGTAGTCCCAGCACGTTGGGAGGCCAAGGTGGGCAGATCACTTGAACCCAAGAGTTTGAGACCAGCCTGGGCAACATGGTGAAACCCTGTTTCTACACAGTGGCATGCATCTGTACTCTCAGCTACTTGGGAGGCTGAGGTGAGAGAATCACCTGAGCCTGGGAAGTCAAAGGTGCAGTGAGCCATGATCACACTGCCGAACTCCTGCCTGGGTTACACAGCAAGACCCTGTGTCCAAAATATATATATATATATATATATATATATATATATATATATATATTTTAACGTAATTTAAGAAAACTTTAAGCTGGGCTCAGTGGCTCATGCCTGCAATCACAGCACTCTGGGAGGCCAAGGTGGAAGGACCGCTTGAGGCTAGGAGTCGCAGCAAGACTCCACAAAAAGAAACTAACCAGGCGTAGAGGCACGTGCCTGTAGTCCCAGCTCTTCAGGAGGCTGAGGCAGGAGGATCACGTGAGCCCAGGAGTTCAAGGCTACAGGTGAGCTATGATTGTGTCACGCTGCACTGCAGCCTGGGCAATAGAGCAGGACCCTGCCTCTGAATTAGAAAAAGAAAAAAAAGTTTCTAGAACTGAGTTTCCTGTTAGAAGACGATCAGTAAGCACCCAGTGTAAGTGAAGAAAAGAGACACAGCAAGGCACATCAATAAATTTCAGAAAATTTGGAACAAAGAGAGTATGTCACAGGGGTCTCAGTAGGGAGGAGGCGGGCAGCAGACGGGGGGCAGACTCCATACAAAACATCAAAATGGGAATGGCATCGGGTCCCTCAGCACACCTGGAAGCCAGGTGAAGCACAGCCTTCAAGATTCTGGAAGCGTTTCCAACCTAGAAGTGTATGGACCAGCATAGCATTTATTTTGGAGACTGTTCCATACACACTTGGAAAGAATGTATACTCTGAAGTTACTGGTGGTGTAGTCTAGAAGTATCTGGTTCTTCATGCAAGCGAATGGCCAATGCCCCTTCAAATCTGAGTGTGTCTGCCTGCACCAGCTCCCAGCTACGGCTCTGACCGCCAGTCCTCCCTGGCCTGAGAGAGTGCACCTGGCCTCGGAGTGAGGTGCCGGGCCCAGCATCGTTCCTAAGGGGTGCTGAGCCGGATAATTACAACGCGTTCTTCACAAACTGCCTTGGCCATGACCTTCTGGGGTTCAGAACTCCTGCAGGACCCCAGCAGTTCTTGCCATGGCCTTCTGTTACCAGGATCAACTTGAGGGAGATTGGGGTGAGGGGAAGGCGTTTCTAAGTGGTAGATCTTTCCCTTTTTGAGTTTGGTGGGGGGCAAAAATAGCAAGCCCTCCACCCCCATGAACTGCAGCAGTGACACAGCTGGGGACATGGAAGAGTTGGGGGCGGCTCCTAGAATAAGGAAGGTTTAAACCCTCTTGCCAGGGCCTTGGTTTTTAACTTTTCTCTTTTGTAGAATGACTCTGAAATTTAAAAAACAATAAAATGCACTAAGCTACCAAAAAAAAAGGTCAAGGTGGTTAAGGTGGTGGCTCAGATCATTTGTTTTATTGAGTTTTTGGGGGGGCTGTTTTGTCAATTTGAGAAAGCGGTATTGAAATTTCCTTCTCTGTTTGTGGAGTTCTCTGTTTCTCCCTCTTGTTCTGTCAAATGTTGCCTCATTACACTGAAGCTGTTATTCATTGTGGAAACATTTATGATTGTTATATCTTCCTTATAAATTGCCTTTTTTATCATTATGAACTGTGCTTCATTTCTGGCAATACTTTTTCTTGAAGTATACTTTTTAGTAACAGCTTTATGAGATATAACGCACCATAAAATGTAAGATTTTAAAGTGCACAATCCAGTGAACAGTTAACTCAGTTGTGTAAACAGCGCAATCTATTTTTAGAACACTGTGTCACCACCCCCTAAAAAACCCCATACTCATTAGCAGTCCTTCCCCATTCACCCCACCCCTGCTTTTTGACTATTAGGAGTAAGCGCTGCTGTTAACTGTCATGTACAGGGTTTTGTGTGGACACACGATGTCTTCACCACTAATGGCTGTGTAACTAAGGGTGAATTTCTGGGTCACATGGTAACTCTGTGTTTACATTTTGAGGAATTGCCAAACTGGTTTTCAAGTGGTTGAAATCTATTTTGTCTGAGGCTAACAGCCATTCCACCCAGAACTATCTTTTCCATTTATTCACTCTCAGCCTTTCAGTGTCTTTGTATTGAAAGTATATGGACAGCATAACTAGGTCTTCTTTCTAATCCGCTTGCTAAGGCCTGATGTTTAATTGGAGTTGTATTCTATTTAACAGTTGATAGAATTGTTCATGTTGTTCCGTCCGGGTTTAGAAGTTTGCTTTCTTTTCTCCCTTTTTCTGCCTTATTTGGATTATCTGACTATTCTCGGGACCCCTTAGTCGATGCATCGGCTTTGTGCCGTGCCTGTTTACATTCTTGTGGCAGTGGCTCGAGGATTACAGGATTCATTTTTAGCTTTCCAGAGTCCACTTAGAGTCCAAATCGTACACTTCATGTAAAATATAACCACCCGGCAAACGTACAGGTGTATCTTCTTCGCTCTTGCCTCACTTTATAATTGTCATGTGTGTTACATGTACACACTTGTAAACCCCGAACCCAGTATTATTTTTGCCTGAAACAGTCATATCTAATTTTGAAATTAAGAAGGAAAATAATCTTGTATTTTTTTACCCAGGTGTTTACCATTTGTGGTCCCCTCTGTGCCTCCATAGATCCAGTCCCACTTCCCTTCAGCTTGAAAAATATTCTTTAGCATTTCTTATAGTGCAGGCTTCTGGCAACAAATAACTTGGTTTTCATTTCTTTATAAAGGTCTTCATTTTGCCTTTGTCATTAACAGAATTTTCACCAGAAATGGAATTCTAGTTGAGGTTTCTACTTTCACCTGTTGAAGACGTTGTTCCGCAGTCTTCGACAAGAAGGTCTTCTCCGTGGTCTCGGATGCAAAGTCTGCAATTTTTCTGTGGAGTGTAAATAATGCAAATAATTTCTCAGCCTGCCTTAAGATTCTCACCGTGTCTTTGACTTTGAGCAGAACTGACTATAGTGTGCCTAGGCATGACTTTTTTTTCTATGCATCCTTTTTGGGATTCACAAGCTTCTTGAATCTATAAATTTGTATCTTTCACCTAATCGGGGAAGTCCTTGGCCATCATTTTTTCAAAAAGCGTTTGACTCATTTTCTCTGTCTTCTTTGACTCTTAATTTTCTCCCCTTCTGGGACTCTCATGTTGATCCTTAATAATCTGTTCTCCTTTTTAAAACCGTTTTCTCTCCCTCTCCTTTGGATTGGATATGTTCTCCTGCTGTGTCTCCAAATTCACTGACTATTAGCTCTGTCATATATATCCATGCTGATGTTAAGCCCATCTGATGCATTTTTTGAGTTTCAGATATTTGTTAGTTTTAACAATTCCATATAATTCTTAAAATATCCTTGGGATTTCCTGTTTGATTCACTATACGCCTATTTTCCTTTACTTAGTTGGGTACTGTTACAGTCTGGGTTTTTTTTTAAGTCCTTATCTGATAATTCCAACATCTGTCATCTCTCGGTTTGCTACGTTTGAGTTGTATACTAAATATCATGAATGTTATGCTGTGGTAACTCTGGATTATATTACATTCCTTTGATGGGTGTTGATGTTTTTGTTTTAGCTGATAATGACCTGGTTAGACTCAAATTGCAATCTCTGTCTGCCCTGCAGTGGCAGCAGCTCAAATTTCAGTTCAGATATATTAGCCTTTCAGCAAGCTTATTTGTGTCTTCCCTCTGCACATATAGCTCAGACATCAACCAAATACCTAGGAAACTACCCTTCTCTGGCTCTCTCTTTTCTGGAGTTCTCCCCTCACTTTAGCAGCTGTGTCCACCCTGAGCTGTGTCCTCTGATTTCTATCAGAACTGCAGGTTTGTGAAGGATCTGGATTAAATAAAATTTGTTTTAAAAAACTGCAGGTGATTCACACCATACTGTATCCATTGCATAAAGCTTCTAATTTTCAGCTCTCATCTAAAATATGCCTGTCTTTGTTCACTCTCCAGAACCTTCAGATAACTCATTTGTTGGTTTGGGGGTAGAGATCATACTTTGTCCAGATTTTATAGCTGTTACCTGCAGAAGAGTTAATCTTCGGAACTTACTTTACCCTATTCTCTAACCTCAAATTTTATACCCAGCCAAACTACCAATTAAGTGACCAGATAAAGCTATTTTCAAATAGTCAATGTCTCAAACAAATTATCATCTCCAAACTCCTTTTGGGGAGAAGATACTGGAGGATGTCCTTTATAAAACATGAAGTTTTTGAACCAAATAAACAAATACAGGAATTCAGGAGATCCAACAGAGGAAAGAAATCAAAGGAATTTTGAGGATTACAGTACTGGGGACAGCTGCTAGAAACCACTTAATCCTAGATGTTCAGTGCAGATTAAAAGTCTTCAGGAAATATTTCTTCAGGAAGACAAACTTAAAATGGATAATGTATTTGAAGGTTCTGAGAAGAGATTTACATCATTAGGTAAGCATTTGGATTTGAATTACTGTTAAGTACATAGAAAAACCAACCAATAAACAAAATTATTTTGCTCTAGGGAGAACAAAATATACAGGAAAAGACAAAGTAATCATAGTATACTATATAGTTTAGCTATGAATAGATTTTACATAGTCATGATGTAAATCCTGAATGGCACTCTAAAATTTTGATATAAATACACTTAGAGGATGGTGGTACTGAGAAAATAGCAGGGAGGGTGGATTTTTTTTTAAATAGCTAAATTAGTGGTTCTCAGTTGATGGTGTCTTGACCTTCCATAGGACATTCGGCAATATCTGGAAGCATTCTTGGTTTTCGTGCTTGGGGGTGGAGACTGTTGCTGGCAGCTGGCAGGTAGAGTTTAGGAACACTGCTAAGCATCCTACAATGTACACCCACAACAAAGAATGAATTGGCCCCAAATCACCATAGTGCCACTGTTCAGAAACTCCAAGCCACGTCATCCTTTTCCATCACAATGTGTCGGCAGATAGTATCAAAAATGTAAATATCAAGTAGCAAAAATAGGCGTTCAGAGATGGAGTGATAGGTATAAAATTAAGTAGCTGAAGGCTCGGAGTGAGAAGTCAGGCTGGGTGATGGGGTGTCATTGTAACAATCCTGTGGAACTCTGTTTCTGTAAACTATGTGTACATGTATGTACAGCTTTGGTATTTTAAATAACAATTTAAGTGAAAGAAGAGAATCATTTACAAAGGAAGGTAGGCATGCCCATTCTTCACAGAAATTCCCTGGACTATGGCTGATGACAAGCTTGGGTTCTTGCCATCTACCTGGATGCGGCCATGATTCACTCACTCTGCAAATGTCTCCATGTCTGTATGTAAGGGTGATGCACGGATAGGCACATTACTCTTTTTTTGGAGTTAATCTGAATCCATGATTTCTGAACAGTTTCTCTCTACTCCAAGGCAGTTATCCCAGGAGCCTCAGTACTTATCTGAGCCTTCTATAAATCTGGCAAGTGATCAAGCCATACCTTTCCCTGGTGGTAGCATTCCAGAATTGCAGGTCCAGGTTTTTTGAGGGGCACTGAAACCCCATGAAAGTTCAAGATGCCAACCTGAGCATACGAGGAAACAGCAAGCATTTCACCTATTCTGCCGTTTCTGTCTCTGCAGTGTCACCACATGAGCAATTTCTGGCATCTGTTTTAAGGACTGTAGCTGGTTCCAACATCTCATTGCAGGTTAAACTGATTATAGGTTTGTTTAAAGGCTGGGAAATTCTAAGGATCCTAAAGCTCTTTTTTCCTCCGCCCCTGTTGAACTGGGTAGGGAAATGTAACTGAATTTCCCAATCCAGCCTTGTTGCATGCTGATCTTGTCAATTTCACATTGAGTTGAGTTGCCAGCCAGGCCTTTGTCCCACTCTTCCCACAGAAGTGTTGATGGGCGCTGGAGCATGCTGTTGGCATCCTCATGCCTTGTTGTTAAAGTGCTCACCTTCACACGGGGAGCAGGTGCACAAAAGCCCAAAGCCACACAGTGCACAGCTTTGACCTTGGTATGTTTCTTACTTTTGGGAAAGGTCTTCATCTACAACTTGTTCACTTTGCAGAACAGGATGAGAACTTAAGACCAGCATGGTTGAGGGGAGGCTGAAGCAGCCTCTTTGCTTGGGGCTGGCTCCAAGGCAGCAAAGAGTAGGTGCTGCTACTTCATGTGGCTGTGTAGCGTCTGTCCGGAAAATGGAGTCACACTTCCTCTTCACCAGGAAAGGCGAAGGCAGCTGGGAGCACGGGCTCCACCCTTTGTGGGCTCAGCTCAGGGAGGACTGCAGTAAGCTCTAGAACTCACTGTGCCATGACTCGTAGAAGGCAGAGACACTTCCCCTAAAGGCAGAAGACAGTAACATGGACCCATCCTAGAGGACACCCTCTTCCTGCAGATGGGTTCCCTCGGCCCCTGGACAGAGGAGGGAGGTGCAGGGAAGGGAGGGACAGGATTTGTATCCAGAGGCCTCACAGACAGCTGGGTCTAGTGGCAAAAACTTGGGGGTGTGGGGGCTGGCAGAGGCAGGACAGATAGTCTCGTCTCAGGGATCCACATTCCCCAGTTAGTCCTGCTAAAGGAGACAGTTTTGATAGGGCCTCTGTGGGGTGGGGAAGGGCAAACACTGTTAGAAGCATGACCGCGGGAGGGCTGTGGCCTCCAGCCTGAACTGCCTGCTTCCTCCCAGGGCTGCTGCAGTCATTTTCCATGGCAATGCCTCTAAGTTCCCACTCACAACACCCTTTCCCCCAGGACCTCCAGGACGCCCCAGCCAACCTTGGCCATGGGTCTGCTAACAGCAACAGTAGCAGCACCTGGGGGCTGTGATCCTTACATGCCAAAGCTGCCTTCATCAGCTCTGCAGGTCTGGGTAGACTGCGGCCCCAGGGTCTGCTCCTCCAGTCCCTGCCTCCCAGCTTCCCTTTAACTAAGACCAGTCACTCCCAGGTCACCTGCTGGCCAAGATACCTCCTCCCTCCCCATCTCAGGCCTGGTACAATATATGTATCTATCTGCAGAGGATGGGCGACATGAGGCCAGTCCCTAAGATCTCAAGGGAAGGGCTCTGCCAGGGTCCTAGGTAAGTAGGCACAGCCATTGTTTGTCACTTGAGTTCTTAGTCCATTTGGGCTGCTGCAACAGAATATACAGATCAGGTGGTTTGAAGCTCTGGAGACCACAAGTCCAAGATCATGGCCCTGGCCAACTTCGTGGTTTGCCGAAAGCCAGCTTCTCCTCAAAGGACAGAAAGGGCAAAGGGTTGCTCCAGGATCTCTTTTATAAGGGCACTAATCCCATTCACGAAGGTTCCACCTCAGGATGTAACCACTCCCCAGAGTCCCCGCCTCCCAACCCTGTCACACTGGCCGTGAAGGTTTCACACATGGACTCGGGGGGACACAGACATGCCGCCACTGCAGTTCCTCAGCTTCAAGTCGTGGCCAGCAGGGTGGGCTGAGTCAGAGCTGAAAGACAGGGTGAGGGGGCAGGGGAGCTGAGGAAAGCTGACCCAAAGGTGACACAACACTTCAGACCCAGAGCTACATGCCAGCTGGCCGCATTCTGAGCTCCTGCAGGGAAGAGTGCAGAGCTCTGTGCTGAGAGCCCCTTCTCAACAGGATAAGCGGAACTTAGGGCCATTTTTACTCTAAGGCCAATAGCCAGTGTCCCCACACTGGGCCCCTGGGGGAGTTTGTGCAACCAAGAGACAAGGCTGTGGTCCGATCAGTGTCCACTCACACCAGCTGGAGACCTGTGCCACTGCATGGGCACCAGTCGTGCTGCAGGGGCAGGTGAGCCTCGGAGGCAGTGCACAGAGACACCCTCTGGTGGAGGACTATGACAGAGCAGTCCTCAGGGTGGTGGCCAAGAAGTCCGGACAAGGCACAGGCCTGGGGACCAAGCACTGCAGGTGGGCACATTTAGCTAGACAGGGGCCCTCCCACAGCCCTGGAGGCCAGAAGCTTGAGATCAAGGTGGCAGTAGCATGGGTTCCCTCTAAGGCTGTGAGGGAAAATCTTCCAGGCCTCTTCCATAGCAGCTGGCGGTTTCCTGGCAACCTCTAGCATCTCTTGGCTTACAGAAGCATCACCCTGATCTCAGCCTTCATGGCACCTTCTCCGTGTGCGTGTCTCTCTATGCAGACTCCCCCGACCCCGTCCTGTTGCCCAGGCTGGAGTGCAGTAGCACAATCACGGCTCCTTGCAGTCTCGACCTCCAGAGCTCAGGGGATCCTCTTGCCTTAGCCTCCCAAGTCGGTGGGTCCACAGGCACACACCAGTACTCCTAACTTGTATCTTTGTAGACATGGGGTCTCACTCTGTGGCGCAGGCTGGTCTGAAATTCCTGTGCTTGAGCAACCCACCCACCTAAACCTCCCAGAGTGCTGGGATTACAGGTGTGAGCCACCGTGCCCAGCCCAAATCTCCCCTTTTCGTAAGAACACTAGCCACCTGTTAGGCTCTCCCTGATGTCCTCTTTTAATTTGACTGTATCTGCAAAGACTCTCTTTCCAAATAAGGTCCTATTTTAACATACTGGTCATATTTTGAGGATTCCAACATATAAATTTGGGTAGGACACAGTTCTGTCCAGAACAAGTATCTGGGGACACAGAGATGATGCATCAGCAGGCAGGGTAGGGCAGGGGGCAAACTCTGCCCCGCCCCAGGACTTAGCCCTGCCCTGAGGGGCAACTGGAGAAACGGGATGGTAGGGAGGGGTGCTGAGCATTCTGTTGTGAATGGTCAGTGTGTGCGGAGGGTCAGGATGGATTCTCTCTGCTCAGATGAGGGGGACAAGGCAGTTGTATGCCCAGCAGCACATGGGCACCATCCACCCCCGTAAGCCCTGGTGCTCCGTGGTTCTCCCGGTGGACAGGTTCTCATTGCCCAAGGTCAGAGCCAGGCACAGACTGTCTGGGGGGGGGGCCTCATATCCTGGGCCCATATGATGGAGGTTCCTGTAGCACATTCTCATGGCCTGTGCCCTCTTGACAGAATCTAAACCACACCCTGGAGAGGCGCAGAGCAAGTGTGCATTGCAGGAGTTACTACCGGTCTGAGTTCATTTGCAGAGCCTCTAAACACCCCGAAAAATTGCAAGCCCCACTCCTGCGTGTGCCTCCCAGGCCCAGCTGCTTTGGGGAAGTCGGCATTTTTAGTGCCTTGATGGCATTTAAAGTCTAATTGCAAACGCGTGTCACTGGGACCACATGCTTGATGATGGAACCGGCTCTTCATCGATGGGAACAATGTGGTTTCTATGTTAATCGTGAGATTTGGAGCCACTTTCCTGGCTTTTGCAAGCCCAGGTTTGAGTTGGGGTCCCCCACAGGCCCCTCCAGACCTCATGTCCGTGTCTGTCCACTGGGTGTGTATCTAGGGCTCAGGGTAACTCAAGAATGGTGACAGACGGGGTGGCCGCCTGCCTCTGCCCCAGGGCCCACGTGACATGCCTTCTCCTTACGCTGATAGAGGCTGTTGCAGGCCCCTTGCAGACATCTGCAGGGGGAAGATTTGGGGCACAAGGTTAATGTTTTTTGAGATCCGAGCTCTGGCACAGGAGACTGACCTGGGAAGCTTAGATGATACAGGGCTCACCAGTCACCTGCAGGTTCCCTAGGAAATAGAAATCAATTTCATGAATGTCACCTGGACTGAGTTTGAGACCAGTGCAGAGTTCAATCTGTCCCTTCCCAAAAGTCTAAACGCAGATGGCATCAAAGGCAGTGATAGCAGTGTTCTGTTTCACTGGTGGCTGGCAAGAGCCACAAATCCAATGCCCCCTCATGCCGAGAAGGTGACATCAGGGCCCGGGAGGCTGGGTGGGCAGGCACAGCAGCACTCACAGCCCCAGCTAACAGCAGGGGAGGATGTCACTTGCAAGTGGGAGGCCCAGCTCCCCAAGTGCCAGGGTTCTGATTTTTCAATGGAAACTGAAATTCTAGACTTTTTATGCAAAGCTCTTGTACTTTTTAAATTGTGGCAGCTAAGTCAAAACTGATTGAGGCACTGTGTGGGTGGGATTTGACCCATGGTAATCGCTGGATGGGGACCAAAGGGAACATCCTAGGATGTGTGTGGATGGTTTGAGGCCCTGTTGGTGCTGCATCCCTGCCCCCAAGTGCTTGCCAGGGCAGGAAGCCATGCTGTTTACTGAGTACGCCCCGCTAGAGAGGCAGGTGTCCTGCCCACGGGCACCCAGCAAGCAGCAGGGTCCCCACAGGCTCTGGACCCCACAATATGCTGACTCCAGAGGGGTGCAGGCCCACCAGCACCAGGGCTCCAGACGCCATCCCTCTGTGAAGTGGGAGGGAGGGCTCTCCAGGTGGGGCTGGGCCTGCAGGGGAGCTGATCCAAAGCAACTTTGTTTAGAAGTGGCTCATGACCCAGCAAGACCTGGGGGAGACAGATTTCAGAGGTCAGAGGGGAGTCAGATGCCCAAGAACTGATTCCAAACCTAGTTCCATCCCTGTAAGCCCTGCCTTTGTCATCAGCTTTCGGAGAAGGCCAAGTGGCGTTTCCAGGGCCCATGGGAGCCTCATTTCCTCTGAGCTCTCCTCAGCAGCTCCTGCCATTTACTGCAGTCTGCTGGGGGCAGCAGGTCTATGAGGGATATGGGGGACAGAATCAGGAATCAGAGGGCCGATTAGGAGTTAGGTGGGAACAGCAGCTTCTACAGGCTCAGATACGAGACACCGCATCTGGGCAGTCAGCCTGTCCCGGGCAGGAGCACCTCTGGCTGGGGCAGTGTGACTATGTGGAGGTGTCGCCAGAAGGTGCAACCAGGCTGTCAGCTGCAGACAAGGAAGGTGCTGTGGACATCAAGGTCCTGGGCCCGCAGCCAAGCTTCCTGAGAATCCTCCGTGACTGGCTCACTCCCTGAGAGGCCCTTTTCCTAAAACTCGGTCTCTCCCACCCAGAGAATAATGATGCCTGCCTCTGACACTTCTGAGGAAACAGCTCTCCAGCCCCTTGACCCTCCCGAGGCACAGGAACAAAATTATTCTAAGTGGCTGAGGTCATGGAAGGACAGGATCCAGCCACCACAAATGCACTCCAGGAGATTCTGGAGGACATGGATTCTAGGGAGTGAGCCCAAGGTGTGATGGTCAGCAGGCCACAGTCGGAGCCATGTCCCCAGACCCTCCCTGCCCAAGCAGCCGGGCTGCTAGAGTCACTATCAGCCCCACGAGCCCTCAGGAGGCCCAGACTTGCACCTGACCTCTCCAGTGACTGGTGGCCCATCCCTGTGCCAGTGCCATAGTCTCCCCAAGCATCAGATCCAGAGAACGCCACACAGATGGGTGGCAGGAGCAAGCAGGTCATAATGCCCACTTTCTTGGTTGGAGACCCCTCAATGCCTGGCATTGGGAGCCTGCCCAGAGCAAAGAAGCTGGTCCCAGCCCATCTCAAGGTGGGGTCAAGTCTTCCCCTCTCTACCCACAGCCTTCCAATGGGTGACCCCCAGGGATCCAGTACCAGGCAACTGGGGGCTCCCTCCTGCTGGGTCTTCTCACCAAGGCCTCATGTACTGGCATTGTGGCTCCTGAGCCTGGGCAGCCCGCCCCCTCCGTTTGAGAACCCAATGTCTCGGTGGCCCTTATGTCTGTTGGCACCTCATATTCACAGTATGCAGAGATGCCTCATCTCTGCATCAGACCTTGGCACTCCCTGGCATCCAAGGCCCTGCTCTCAGGCCTTGGCCTTGTCAGCATCCCCAACCCCTTACCACTTCCTTGCCCACTCTACTCCGGCCACCAGTTCACCTGCTGTCCTGCAAACACACATCCTCTGCCCACAGTGCTCCTCCCTGGTGGGTTGAGGCCTCTGTCCCCTCTCCTCTTACTCAGCTCTGCCTTCTAAAGTGGTACTCAGCCACCTGAAGGTATGCATGTGCTTCTGTGTGTTGGCCAAATCTCCCTAATGAGGTCTCAAACTTCCCACAGATGGAGGCAGGGACAGCTGAACTGCCTGTGCCTCGTGTCTTCTAGTGGCACCGGGAACAGAAACACTGGAATGAATGAATGAATGTATGTATTTCTGAGGAACAGCTGCTTCCTGGGTGTGCTGATTGGAGGGGAGAGAACTGATAGCTTGTGGCTTGTGCCCTGTTGCCTGTCGGAGCCAGAGCAGCAGGGGTCCTGCAAGCTGAGGTCTGCCCTCTGAGAATCTCAGCACTGTCTTCCTTGGTCTGGCTCCTTTACTTTGTAAAGCCATCTGCTTTCCTAATTACACTCTGAGAGCCTCAGTGAAAAGGACAGCCCCCAGAAGTCATCTTTCAAAGACCACTGCCACTGGAGGTGGGCCTCTCTCCCAAGGCCCCACTAGGATGGTTCTGCTCCCAAGACTACATCTTCGGGGCAATGCGGGGTGACCAGCTCTCCGGTGGGCCCAGGACCAAGGATGTTCCCAGGACACTGGATACTCACTGCTGAAACAGGGCAGGCCTGGCAGGTACATGGGAATGGGCTAGTTCCACAGCAGAGACTGCAGAGCAGCTGCGTGGGGACTGCCCTGGCCCCACTGTGTCCTCCCTGGGCTTCTCGCAGCCCTGCCTGGAGCAGCCATCTCAGAAGTGACCAAAACTGGCACGTCCTGGGCCTGTCAACAGTATGGGGAGCTGGGCGGTACCTGCTTCTGTCCAGCTCTTGCACAGGTATTGGGTTTGTGAAAATCCACCAAGCAGCACACAGGCTTTGATAAGTTTTCTGTTTGTGGGTACAGCAGATGTGTAGCTTTTGAAGAACCCACAGCAGGAGAGTGCGTACAGCACAGTGTGGCTGGCGAAGGGCATGGCTTCAAGGCTTGTCTGGTGTTTACAATCAGGGCGCCTCTCTTGGTTCGAAGATGGTGTGTAAAGCAGCTTCGAACTTCACCTTCCCGGCTTCCTCCTCCCTGCTGCCACCTAGAGACAGCAGCTCTTGGGCTGTGCTCCCATTCAGGAGCTGCTGGGATGATGGTGCCAGAGGCTCCCTGTGGAGCTCAGTTGCATGGGCTGAGATGAATCTGGGGCCTTTTCACAGCAACATCTGAAAACCACTAAGGGTTATTCCTGCAGCAGCCAGGGTGGGCAGTGTCGGCCCAGTCACCTGCCCAGTTCCAGTCTGTGTCACTTGGGTTTCCTCTGGATGTGGCATGGGCTTGGGAGGCAGAGAACAAGGCCATCTGCTGCTCAGCATCGCTCAGGGAGGTGAGAGGAATGGACAGCAGAGGGGCCAGGGCCCAGCCCTGCCTCTGCCTGTGTGATGGCACCCTGAGTCCATGCCTGCTTCCGTGCTTGGTACACTTGCCACAGTGAGGACAAATGGGGTAGGGGAGGTAACGGGCTCCTAAAAGGACCACAGGGCAGAGGCCACAGTGTGGCAGCTTTAGGGGTCCCCAGCCTGCCACCCACCATCCCAGGAGCACTGGGGCAACTGGCCCCTGACATGGGTCAGGGCCTCCACTCAGTGAGTGCCCTGTTGGACCAGGCTTCTCTGCTTTCTTGGGCCTCTGGAGCAGGAGAGCAGGGAGGGAGTGGGTGGAAAGGGGCCACATCAGTGTGATGTGTATTCCCAGAATATATGAGAAGCAATTAAGCACCACATTTCCTCCTCCTGTGAGGATGCAGAGCCTGGTGCAGCCCAGCCCAGGAACTTGCCTGTAAGGCTCTTTGCAGGCAGTCTTTCAGTGGCTGTGAAAATTGCCCCAGGCCTGTAAAAGTGAGCACTTAAGGATGCTCAGGTTAAATAGGAATCAGCCATTCCTGAGGACTCAATGGCGAGCTGCAGTGTCAGAGGAAGGCCTCCCCACCACCTCCCCCCCCAGCCTCCTGAGCCACAGTTAAGTGACCTCCACAATCACAGCCTCATTCATTCTGGTTTCCCCAAAAGCACCTTTGTTTCCAAAAACGACCGCCTCACTCCCTTCGCTTCCCTGCAATCACCCCCTTTTAGGAGCCCACATCGTCTCTGCCTCAGGTGGGTGCCAGCTGTCTTCCTCTCCACTGACTCTCACTGACGCCCTTCTCCCCACCTTCCCGCAGGTTAACAATGAGAATGTTGTCAAAGTCGGCCACAGGCAGGTGGTGAACATGATCCGACAGGGAGGGAATCACCTGGTCCTTAAGGTGGTCACCGTAACCAGGAATCTGGACCCCGATGACACCGCCAGGAAGAAAGGTACCCATCCCACACTGCCCGGCTGCAGCCTGGGGCCCTGCGGGGGTGGGTGGCGGTGGGCAGCACAGCTGGTGGGCCCTCTCTCCAGCTGAGCTCACACTTCTGAGAGCCCAGGCACAGGGGCAAGGCTGCCAGAGCCCATGACACTGACTTGGGGCTCGCAGGCTTCCAGAACCATCCGTGTCCCACCAGGCATGCCCTGTTAGTGACTAGCAGGCATCCCTTTTGCAGGCTTCCACTGGCTTCCCAGTCAGTGTCCCATCCCCTCCCTCCACCTGCCCAGGCCCACCCATGAGAGGGCAGGCTCTGCACTGCAGTTTAGGGATATGGCAAAACCCTCCTGAGCACCTGTCCTTTCTCATCCTAAGCATGCCTGCACAGCCCCTGACCACCACAGCCAAACAGCCCACAAACCCACCTGCCAGCCTACAGGGCCACCACTGGCCTTATTCCCATGTCTGGAAACATGGGCTGGGGTCTCACACTGCCTCTCCTCTGCCCTCCAGCTCCCCCACCTCCGAAGCGGGCACCGACTACAGCCCTCACGCTGCGCTCCAAGTCCATGACCTCAGAGCTGGAGGAGCTCGGTAAGTGACACGCCCAGCCCAGCCCAGCCCCGAACTGTCACCATGCCTGTCCCTGAGCTGTCCTTTGCAAAGCATCAGGCTGTGCATGACCCCATGCTTGCTCACTATCCCCTTCTTGCCCCTGCACCCAGACGTGTATCAGGAAATGCCCCTGCATGCGCAGCAGCCCCACGCGTGCACCTCCCTTGGAGCCTCACGGGGAGTTGTTGCTGGTTCTTCCTTTCCTCTTTTCTGTTTATCTAACATTGTTTTGTTTTGAATTTTTGGGCCTCTCACTAGTGGATAAAGGTAAGCAGCCCCATCGGGTCCCCAAAGCAGCTCCCCCTGCTGTCTAGGGCACCCCACCGACATCCACCTTGGCCCAAGCCTTGGAGGCCTGAGGGAGTCCCTCCCCACATGGCTCAGACCAGAAGGCTCCAGCCCCCTGGGGATCTGTATAGATAGTGTGGGCTTCACAGAGCGGTCTGGTCTACACAGCAGGCTTAGGAACTCCTGGCGCCTTTGTAAAAGATCTACAAGGAACAGAGAGAGGCTCTGGCCCTCTGACTCCATCTTGTAGACTGGGAAGGGGGACTACCAGCCATGCTGGCTGCGCAGGACCCTGTTCAGGGGAGTCACCATGAAGCCCAGGGACACCTTTGGAAAGAGGGTGGCTCTGAGATGCACAGAGATGGCATGTGGGTGGAAACGCTTGCTCCACTGGAGCACAAATTGGAGCTGGTGAAGGCAGCTTATGTGGGCACAGAAATGAACCCCTGCCCGAGGCCCACCGTCCAATCCAGCTGGCCCGGGGCATTGAAAGCCCAGCCCCCCACCAGTGCTTTCACTCACAGGTCCCATCCTCCCAGTACTCCTGACACAGGCAGCTTTCCTGAGAGGGTCCAGCCAGGGCACTGAGGCTGGCCAGGCCGCCTCTCACAAGGTTGTGGGGCTGGAATCAGAACAGGCATGAGGCCTGTCTTCTACAAAACAGCAGCCCTGCAGTGGCGCTGTCCTACCCACCCAGACCTACCCAGAACCAGCAGTGTCCTGCACGGGAAACCCGCTTCCATGTGACCCAGCCTCACAGGCGACGGAGGACATGGCCGGCCTCCAGGCCCTCTCCACAGGGGCCCACCCCGGGACTCCCCTAAGGGACAAGCCCAGCAACTCTCATCTTTCCAAGGGGTGCTCCCGTGAGCTCAGCTCAGTTGGCAGACAAAGGAATGAGGCAGGAAGGGCCATACGTGCGCTCCAAAGGCTGACCCCGCCTCCTCTGCTCATCTGCTCTGAGAACTCAACCCCAACTTTGGCACCGTGCTGGTGAGACGAGGGGCACTGAGGAAGGAAAGCCCCTTTCCACTGCCAGGCAGTAAGTTAATGAGCAGGGCAGACAGGACAGTTGTGCAGGCAGCCAAGGTCTGGGGAAAGCTGCTCCATGGATATCGTAGCCTGCATTTGCAGCGCTCCAGTCGGCCCCTGCTCCCTGCCCGCTGCCCCGGTGCCAGCCCAGCCTGCTCCTGAGGCGCCCTGAGCTGACAAGGCCCGAGTGTAGGCTGCGGGCGGGCGCTGCGTCCTGGTGGCTCACAGCGCTCCCCTTTCTGTTTACAAGCCTCGGTCCGGAAGAAGAAGGGTAAGGGAGGCCCAATGTCTGTCTCAGCCCCCTGCCCGTCACCCCCCGTGGAACAGAAACCTCCTTTGTGACGCCGTGAAGTCTCAAGTGTGCCACAAAGCCTTGTGTTGTCTTCTCCATGCCGGGTCCTGCCCGAGGAGCCCCTGCCCTGGAGCACATCCGTCTGTCTGTCCTTTCTGCTTGGCTTCTCCTGTCTGTGTTTCCCCAGCGTGTCCTGTGTTTCTTCCCTGAGCTGTGCTGTGTCCACACTGTCATGACCGTGAGGCTGGTGGGACCCCTGTTTGGTCTCAGCTGAGCCTGTCTCAGCCAGGTGGCCTCCAAGCTCTGTCTGTGAGGCCTCCCAGGGGACTGAGTCACATAGGGCTGCCTGGATGGGCGGCTTGCAGGTGAGCAGAGCCCCTGGCTGCATTCCTGACCCTCACACCCGCTTTGTGGTGGGCAGGGACTGCCTCCCTTTAATGCCCAGAAATCACCCACTCCTCAAGAGGCTGCCCTGTGCTTGCCACTGGGCGGAGAAGGGAGCAGTGTGAGCCCTTTGGCTACACCTCCACACCCAGGGCTGGTGTGGGGTGGGAGACTGGCAGTCACTGTGGCTGTGAGCCCCAGAGAGACTCGGGTCCCCCTTCCACAGCAGCAAGCACATCCAGGGGTACTGCTCACCTCCTGCTGGATGCAGCTCCCCGAACAACTAAAAGCAGCATTCCAGGCTGGCATGGTGGCTCACACCTGGAATCCCAGCACTTTGGGAGGCCGAGGCAGGCAAACTGCCTGAGGTCAGGAGTTCAAGACCATCCTGGCCAACATGGTGAAACCGTCTCCAAAAAAAAAAAAAAGGAGCACTTCCAGCCACAAATCCCTTGGAGTTGGGAGGACCCGAGCACCTGGCCAGAGGCACTGGCCCTAAGACACATCTTAACTGTGTCCCAATCACGTGAGTTGGGAATGGATCCTGAAGTGGGCACAGAACCACCACTGCCTCCTCCCCTGGCTGTCCCTGCCCACTGCCCCCGCCTGTGTCATCCCAGCAGCCTCTGTGCAGCAGCCCAGGGCCTACACCAGCGTCCTGCAGCTGCCCAGAAAACCCCAGCAGGCTTTCTAGGCCCTATTGCTGCACCGAGGATGTGGTGGACACATATGGTACAGAATACTCTTCTATGTTGTGCAATCCCGTTCCTATGTGAATGCCCCTTCAATCCAAGGCCAAACCCAGCTCATGGGAATGGCCCTCTATTCATCACCTACCTGAGGAAGATGCCCCACCCTGGGTGCCCAGGAACCCAGTTGCCAGAACAGTGAGGAACAACAGAAGTCCCTTGTCAGGGAGAACAGCTCAGGACTCAGGTGGCTGAGCCGCTGTGCCTGTGGCCTGCTGGAACCTGGCCCCGTCCATCCCACCCTTCTCCCCCAGGGTGGTATCGAAGGAAGAGTCAAGCCTGCACAGCCAGACAGAGTTCACGCAGAGCACAGGCAGAAGCCCCAGAGAGATATCTACCTCCCATCTAAGCAAAAGAAACTGGCTACAAATTTGAGTTTAAATGCCCCAGAACCCCAACCCCAGATATAATGGGGTGGGGGTATGGGCAGGAGGACCCCAAAGGGACCAGCAGCCGTGACCCAGCCTGCTGACTTTGGAGGCTCCTGCTGGGGACTGAAGACACCAAGGGATGCTGAGTCCCTGCCTCCCAGACCATGAGCACATCCCAAGGGTACACAGGTGATGTGCAGGGCACAAAGTATAGGTACGTGGCAAATGTGCCAGGCCCCTCATGCTGCCTCCACCTGTCTCTAGAAGACTGACCTCGCCTTGGAAAAAGCACTCGTCATGCTCCAGAAAGGCTGCGTGGAACAAAATTCAGGCCTTTGCAGTTATACTGGGTTGAAAAGTGGCCCTCAAGTCCTGCGAATGGACTTACTTGGAAATAGGGTCCTTGCAGATGTGACCGAGAAGAGAGCATGCCGGACCTGGGGGCCACATCCAGTCATGTGTCCCTGTAAAGAAGGAAGGAAAAAGCCCAAGAATCCACAGGTTTCCAGCAGCCCTAGCCGCGGGGAGAGGCAGGAAAGATTCTCCTCAGACCCTCCGGAGGAGCTGACCTTGGGCTCGCAGCCTCCAGAGCCGTGCAGGGAGACGTCTCCGTTGTTTTAAGCCCCCCAGTGTGTGGTCATTTGTCTTGACAGCCCTGGCAAAGCACTTCAAATCCCATCTCTGCCCCCGCTAGGTTTACCTGCTTAGTGATCCCAGGTTTTCAGTCCATCTGTAAAATCCTTGTTTAGTCTTTGAGTGTTCTCCAAGCACCTGCTCTAGCTCCCAGACCCTGTGCTGGGCTCAGGCAGAAGCCAGCTGTCAGGTAGGGGGTAGAATGGGCCTCTGCCCCCAGGGCACATGAAGGGGACTGTGGCCTCCACCCTACCAGACACCTCTGGCTACACCTCCAGCCCTTGGAAAGCATGTGACTCAGAGCCTGAGGTCCAGGACCAGTCTACCAGGGTCCAAGCACACACTGCCACCCTTCACTGCCTCGTTGGAAGATTAGACCGAGAGGCTGGCCAGCTGGCACCAGTTGCTGCTTCTAACACATGCAGCTCTGTCCTCTAGCATCTGGTGCTGCAGATGTGTGTGTTTTCCTTCTGGAAATGGAGTGACATTTGTACTCTTTCACCCAGAGACAGGACCCAATGGCACTACTTCAATCTCACACAAGGGGAGAGAGCAGTGACTGAGAACTGACAGGGTCCCTGGATCATCTTGCAGGGTGAACTGGGTCCTAGGAATGCGGAAGAGCTGCAGCAGCCCCACGCAGTCCTCAACAGGGTCTGGTCTGCTACTTTCTCCCCAGAAGGTTTTGAAGAGTTGATGGAGAAACAGCTGGGCATTCTGCTCCTCAATGGGGCTGGCTCCCAAGCCCTGAGCCTGCTATGTGGCCACAGGCAAAGGAACTCGCTGGACAATTGACTTGGCATCATTCAGTCCAGCACCCATTTCCTACCTGGGGAACCAGGAGACTCAGCCACCAGGTGCCTGTGTGGTCCTGGGCCTCCTGGCCTCAGTATGGACGCTGGGGTTGTATTACTCGATTTGGTGACTCCCTTGTGACTTGCTGAGGATACATGGCAGTGGCAAGATCTCTCTGGCATGGGGCACATTGATTCCTGCCCCCTCTCAGGGGAACCTGTGCTGAATTCAGCTCATGGTCCAGAGTCAGCTCACAGGCTAGGGGACCCTGGTGATAGGCAGGGCAGGCAAGTGACAAACCAACCACCTCCCCTCCCAGAGCACACTCTTCCAGTGTCTGGTCAGCATCACTTGACTTCTAGAGCAAATGCATGTTGCTCAGACGGCTGAAACACAGGTGACTGTTGGAGCATCTTCATCAGCTTCTCACTAGAGTGTCTGGGATTTGACAGTTTCAAATCTGTCTGAGGATCATTTTCAGACACTGAGCACTTCATTCTAAGACTTCCAGGGGCCGGATTCACTAATCCCCTTCATCCGGAGTCCCTGAATAAAAACCTAGTTCTGAGCTTTTATAAATTAAGCATAATCCTTAGGAGCCTAGAATGAGAAGCAGGAATCTGCAGTCCTCTGGCTTTTCTGAAGAGTCTCCATATCCTGGTATAAAAGTTCTCCAAGACAGGGACTGAGCAGGTCAGGCCAGCTCGTTCCCACTGGCCACGTCCCCAAGAGGCAAAGGCCAGGAGGGGACCCGCACCCCCGTGAGGGAGCAATGCAAGATTTCCCCCTCTTTTCATTTGAATTACACTAACTCTTAAAAAAGGAATGCTAGCCCCTGACCCTACCAGCCCAACAAGCCCAGTTGCTCTCACATGTACTGGTTCAAAAGAATATTTGGGGATTCGAAGCAAGAAGGGAAAGGTTTAAAACAGAGACCAGATGTCCACAGTCAAGGTGGCCACAGCTGGAGGGATGCACCTTCAATGACTGACATGACCAACCCCACCCTCCAATGGGGCGACTGGGATAATGGGAAGGGTGCCCACCCTACCTCGTGCTTCTCCCAGATGAGGCAGAGCATGCCAATGGTGACTCAGCCATTGGCAAAGAAGCCTCCTACTGCTGCTGCCCACTAGGGCCCAGGGCTGGGCAGCACATCCACATGGCAGGCACAAGGCTTGGGGAGACCCCAACACCAGCCCCAGCTCCCACCTGGTCCCATGGTTTGCCCCTGTATGGCCTTATGCATCTCAGACCTGAAATGTGTTCCTTTCAACGTGGCAACAATCCCTCTACTACAGCCAGCTTCTCATTAGGATGAGAAATGAGATGATGGGCCCAACTTCCACCTGATTCAAGGATGGTTGTCATTACTGACCAGGACACCTTTCCTTCACCCTGGGCACACGGTTACATGAGGTAGTGTTGGCATGATGCCTGCCGCAGACCCTGAGGTCTTAAAATTGCAGCCTGCAGCCTGTTCAGTCTGGGCACGTGAGGATTCGAGGCGGTGCCCCGGGCAGTGAACCTCGGTGTGTAGTGGATGGAAGTGAACCAGCCCCATCAGCTGTGGCGTTTGTTAACACAGAAGAAACAGATGCGTGGCTTCTCGAAGGGCCTAGCTGGAAAGGGGAGCGTCTCGAAGATTCAGCTCATTTAAATTGTAATCTCAGGAAAGCTTTTATGCTCAAGAGTCCCTCCCTCCTTGATGTGCCCAGACATGGCCTAACAGCACAGCGGAGCCTGGCCAAAGCCTTCCCACACCCACCTACGCCCAGGCCTCCCCCTGCAGGGTCTCAGTCCTCCTGCATCTTCTGGGTCTGACCCCTCTGTCAGTGTTCAGCGCCGCCCTCACCTTGGCTTTTCAGCCCCAGCTGCCACCTTAGCCTCTGAGCTTATCATAGCCTAGAAGTCCAGCCAGGAGGGATGCCCAGGGCTTTCCACTTGGGATGGGCCTTCCTGCATCTCCATGGGTCCAGGCCTGAGCACAGGCAGGTGGCAGCAAGGAAGGCAACCTTCTGTCTGCAGCTGTGCCCAGTACCAGGCGAGCTGAATTCTGTGGATGCCCCCAGAACTCTCCACCTGGAATGCCCCCGTGGGATGTTTTGTCAGGCCCCAGCTGCTCTTCACCTAACTTGGTGGCACCCATTCTGGTCATGTTCATGAAGGCACATGCTTCTGCACCCCACCCAGACCTCACCCTCCACTGGGATCAGAGGAGGGGCCCAGGCCAGCACTGTCAGGAAGCATGTCCAGGGGTGTCCCACCCTACAGTGCCCTGGCTAACCACAGTTGTGGGACATAACTCCCCAGTGCCCGAGAAACATCTCAAACCCCGTTTCATTGGAGAAAAATATTCTAGGGGCCACCAGTGGCCACACCTCACCTGAGGCAAAGCTGAACAGCCACTGCCCAGCACCCCTGCTTCTAGGGACAGACCGAGCTGCAGCTCCAAGTCACAGCCGGCCAAAGCAGATCACCGAAGTGTCACCTGATCCTGAGTCAAGGGGGAGTAGCCAAGCTGACGGGCGAGGCCAAGGTGGAGAGACCTGCACAGAAACAAATTCGACCCTAGCCATCCAAGGAGTCCCAGCCCAGCCCTTGGAGGGGAAAGGCTCCTTGGAGGAAGCAAATTGCTGGGACCATAGCAGATAGACCCAGAACTTGCAGCCCAGGGAGACTGACAAGGACCCCAGCAAAAGGGAATGTGAGACAGGACAGCCACACAACACCTGCTGCAGCCAGAGGAGCTGGGCTGAGGAGGGCAGGAGAGGAGGGCCTTGAATGCAGGTGAGGACAGCATGGCTCTGGACGGGGTCACACATCCAGCCAGAATGTCCCCACTGCTAAGTGAGATGAGAATCGGGGGTTTCTTACTGTGCCTGACTAGTTCCCTAAGGAGCAGATGCTTAGCATCCACTAGGGGTATGACCCTCGTCAAAGGGCCAGGAGGGCTTGTGGATCCAGGAATCACGGAGAGAATGCCTGATCAGCTGGACTTGGCCATGAGGGGACAGTGCTACGGGGGACATTTGGCTGCCTGGACACCACAGGGCAAGGGCTTTCTTGCTTTGTGTGGACACTTGGCACTTTGCTGACCACTGGAAACATGGTGCAGGCCAGAGGTGGCACCCCTGAAGGGCCAGGTGGTAAGCGGGCCGGGCGTGGCAGCCGTGTAACTCCCGCTGCACATTCTCCTTCCTTTGCTTCCCCTCTCTGTCTGAAGACTCTTTAAAAGTGTATGGCCGGGTGCGATAGCTCACACCTATAATGCCAGCACTTTGGGAGGCCGAGAGAGGCAGAACACTTGAGGTCAGGAGTTGGAGGTCAGCCTGGCCAACATGGTGAAACCTCTTCTTTACTAAAAATATGAAAATGAGCTGGGTATGGTGGCACACGCCTGTAATCCCAGCTACTCAGGAGGCTGAGGCTTGAGAATTGCTTGAGGCCCAGAGCGGGAGGTTGCAGTGAGCCGAGATCACACCATTGCACTCCAGCCTGGGTGACAGTGAGACTCCATCTTAAGAAGAAAAAGTATAGACTGCCCTGAGGTTCTGGCCGGGTGGGGGCAGGACTGAAACCAGGCCCCTCATCTAACTCTACCATGAGTGTCCACAGGTGTCAGAGTTGCGTACGTCTCGGCTGCTCATCAGGCTGAGGGCCATCACAGGGCACCCAGCTCGGAGGACATCCCATGTGGCAGTCCCCTGTGCCTAGATGCTCTGAGATACTGGCACACCCCCATTTCCTCTCCCAAACTTCCTCTTGTGGGGACCTCTGGACTGGGCTTTTGTCAGGAGGCCGGTGCCTGCACGTTGGACAACCCTGAGCAGTGCCGTGGCTCTGGGAGCTTTGCCTGTGGGTCAGCTCCCCATGAGAAGCTGCCATGACAGGGAATTTCCACCTCATCTTAAAGAACAACTGGGAGATGTGGGCCTTCCTCCCTGCATTCTCATCAGCTCTGACTCTCACAATGGCCTTAGGGCTCAAAGTCTGGGCAAGACCCTAGCAGACACTTCATGGGGGGGCCACCAGACACCAAGAGTGGGCTTAGGGTGACTGGGAGAAGCCAGCATGTTCTAGATGGCCTGCTTCTGGGGAGTAAGGCCAGTGAGGTCTCAAAGGCTTAGAATGGGGTGAACCCACCAGGCACCACACTGGCTTTGTCCCAACCCAGTGACATCCCAGAAATGCAGCTGGGGTCACCTTTTCCAGAATGCACATCAGGACTGGAAGACCAACTCTACAGGTCTCAGTAGCCCAGGCACTTGCATTTTAACAGCCCTAGACACACCCTTATGCCATCCCAAACACCCTGAGATAAAGCTAAGGCATCAGGATACCTCCAGGATGTGCTTCAGTTTTCAAGTTAAAAAAAAAATGCTGTAAATGTCCTTTTTTAAAAACTTATTAATTACTAAGGATCCCTTATAACTGAACTTTGGCTTTCTTTTCTTTTCTTTTTTTTTTTTTTTAAGGAAATGGGAAGTTTCTGCTTCGGGGAAAATAAATGGAGACTTCCCTCTGCAACACTTACTAACGTCTGGGGGCCCCTTAGTGCCCTGGCCTCTTAAACACCCACACTGCTTTGGGTGGCAGGTCCTCATGTCTCGGTCATCACAGTTACAAAGAAACCACATTTCTGAGTCTCTTAAAAAAAAGCTTCAAAAAGTCGGTTTAGTCAACCCTCACAAGAATAAATCCCATTAGTAAGAATAAAGTAATTCCACTAAATAAATGGCCCAAATGCCTGTAATCCCAGCATTTTGAGAGGCCAAGGTGGGTGGATCACTGAGGTCAGGAGTTTGAGACCAGCCTGGCCAACATGTTGAAACCCCATCTCTACTAAAAATACAAAAATAATTAGCCAGTCGTGGTGGCATGCACTTATAATCCTAGCTACTCGGGAGACTGAGGCAAGAGAATCGCTTGAACCTGGGAGGCAGAGGTTATAGTGAGCCAAGATCATGCCACTGCACTCCAACCTGGCCAACAGAGTGAGACTCTGTCTCAAAAAAAAAGGAAAAGAAAAGAAATAAATGGTCTAAAAAGCTTGAGGAGCCCTTGGTGGCTGAGCACTTCCAAGAAGGCAGCCAAGCTGTGGAGGGTCTTCTATGTCCCTCCATGTGCCTCTGAGGGCAAGGTCTGGGGAAGGAGCCCATGCCTTGGTGGGAAAGCATGTGGCACAGGCATATGCATGCTCCCCACATCAACGACAAACACCCCCCGCACAGTTTTGGATGCTGGAGTGGCTGCTGCACCTGTGCACTTTCCTGTCTACACCCAGCTTCCCCCCCTGGTGTTGCTGCTCCAATCCTCGTGGTTGTGTTGCAGATAAACCCGAGGAGATAGTCCCGGCCTCCAAGCCCTCCCGTGCTGCTGAGAACATGGCCGTGGAGCCAAGGGTGGCGACCATCAAGCAGCGGCCCAGCAGCCGGTGCTTCCCGGCGGGCTCGGACATGAATGTGAGTAGCCGTGCCCTGGGACCACGCGGCAGGGGAGATGGGCGGTGACCCCGGAAGTGGGTGGGCTGTCTCAGCAGCTGAGGTGCACACGCTCTCATGTCTATTTCATGCTGTCCAGAGATGGGGCCCAAATCTAAGTGGCCATAGGACAAACGGCCAGGTCCATGCAGACTCACAGTTGGGGGACAGAGCAGGCTGCCTCCAAGCCCTGCCACTCCCTAACCACACTGTCTGCCTCCGCTCACTCAGTACCCCATGCTTTGAAGGCATCCCCCATCATACTTGGCTGAGGACCTGTGGGCAGATGGATGTGAGGGGCCTTGACATGCTCTTCAGAGGGAATCTCGGCTCCTAGTCCACCCAGAGCACAGAAATGCTCCAGCCTGGAAGAGGCCATCTGTCCCACATCCCATGTGGCAGTCCCCCAAGCCCAGATGCTCCGAGATCCTGGGCAACACCTGTCCTTGGAGCCAGAAATGCCATGAAGGGCTTCAGTATGTGCTGGGTGCAGTGGGTGCCCGGCTCAGAGCAGGCTGCCTGTGCCATGGTCACCTTCCCTGGGCAGTCAGGTGGGACACAGCGAGCCCCGGGGTAGAGCAGGGCCTGGGGCAGAGGCTGCTCAATTCCCCCAGGCACGTCCTGAGCAAGGCCTGGCCTCCTGGACCCCTGGATTGCTTCTCAGTTTCCAGAGGCAGCTGTTTGAGCCTGATGTTGGGTTCTGGCACTGCCTACCCGTCCCGATTGCTTACTAATTTACTATTCTCTTTGAACCAGTATCAGACTAACTCACTGTGCCTTTTCTTAAACAATAACACCCATAAATAATATAAATTTACCATGAGGCTTTTCTGTAATGTGCATTAAGTAACTGTTAATGATTAAAATGAAAATATCTGCCTTCACCCCTCCTCCCATCACCTCTGAACTCCACAAGGGCCTGCCCGTCCTTGCCTCCCATTTTGTTCCCAGTCCTTTGCAGCGCCCATATGCCCACCTTGTTGGGCGTGTCTGAGACAAGTACCCTTGACCTCCCCAAAGGGTCCCACTTTCCTCCCCAGCCTCAGGGCCACACAGTGAGACAGAGGCTGCAGGCGCATGGAAACTGCATCTCCAAGCTGGCGTAATGAAAGCTTGCACACCAGCATTTCCATCGAGTATCCACATCTGCTATTTTCCCGGGTTGCCCTCCAGCACGACGGGTCTGGGGCCCTGAGCTATCTCAACCTGGCAGACAAATCAGCAGCCTGGGGCAGCAAAAGGGTGGGCAGCACCAGGACTCTGCTTCCAAGGTGGAGGAGGGGAGCTCTGGGCTCCTCCTGGAACAGGCCAAGGAGGGAGGAAGCTGGGGACCACCCGCTGCTGCAGAATCCAGCTGTAACCCCGTACAGCCCCGGGGCTGTCTCAAGCTAGCCAGCATATCACGCTCACGCACACAGCGACGGCACTTAGTTGGCCTTCGCGCACACTATGGGGCTGGTGTCATGAGCCCATTTTATGAATGAGGAAATGCTTGCTCCTGTATAAGGACTTGATGGTCACGTGACACACAGGGAGTGGGGTATGGGCACAGGCCACTCCACTGCCCACCACTCTGTGCCCTCTCCCGCAGGACATCCAGCCTGGCCCCTCTCTGAGAGAGACGTGTCTGTCTAGCTGCTCTGACAAATGGTGTCGCAGCAGACCACATCTCCATAAAGCAAGGCAAGCTACCATCCTCACAGGGTCAGAGGCCAACAGCACTGCAGCCAATAGGAAAGGTGCCAACAGAGGGCCCTTCCTGGGCACTCAATGCTGTGGTTCTCACCAGCCTCCCTATAGACTTGAGGTGGCTCCAGAAGCAGCTTGTAGAAGCTGCAGTGGCAGAAGTTCCCTGTGGTCTCTGTGGCCTGTGACCGTGGGAGGGGACTGACCAGGGCTGTGTCTCACCCTGGGCTCTCTGGTTTGCAGTCTGTGTATGAACGCCAAGGGATTGCCGTGATGACACCTACTGTTCCTGGGAGCCCAAAAGCCCCGTTTCTGGGCCTTCCTCGAGGTACGATGCGAAGGCAGAAATCAATAGGTAAGAAGTGTGGCACTCACCCACAGAAGATGCCCTGGGCTTTCAAACAGGGCGTTAGAGCCCTTTGGGAGTTCTGCCCGCCCCCCCCCCCCGGGCCTGCCACAGCTTTCTTGGCATCCCACCCCAGCAACACCCTGCCAGCCCACCCACCAGAGGGTAGAAACCTGACTTTGCCCACCAGGGAGCCACTGGAACACCAGAGTGGCATGAAACTTATCTACCCCAAAGGATACAAACTCCAGGGTGGCTTGTATAATCTTGAAGCCCAGTATCTGTGATAATTCCCGAAGGGTAAAGGAGGAGGGTGGGTGGGGTGGTCTGGGCTAGCCCCCCTGCTCCACCTGGCCCTGCTCAGGGTGGGAAGGGTGAGTGGGTTCCCTGTGTGCCCTAGCCACCGCCAGGCCAGGAGTATGAGCTCAGCGGATATACTTCCAAGGGTGGTCAGGTCAGGGTCTCGAATTCTAATGAAATAATGTACTGTGTGTTGCAGAAAACTGCCTTCCTTTCTCCTTAATGTCACAACTATTCCTATTGACTCTGTTGCAGGCAAAGGTACAGTTGACCTTGAGACAAGGTCACACTTGACCCTTTGAGACAGTCCTTTGTGAGATAATTCAGCATTGCCTTTACTATGTCAATTCTGTTAGAAGCTAAGGCCCCTGCCCTGTAAGAGTTGTGGGGACAGCCCCGGGACTCTGGAATGCCCAGCCCACCCCAGGGGCACTGTCCTGTGTGTTCCGGAAATGCCTCTGGGCTGCCATGTGAAAGCACAGCGTCCTTGTGAGTCTGAGGTGGATGGCAGTCACTAGGCAGTAAGTGGCCGTGGAGGTGGCGTCTGCTGCACTTGAAGCTCCCCCGCACCAGCAAACTCGGGGAGAGCTGTGTGTTTGCCTTGTGGTTACTGGTTAATAACAGCTGGTTTCCTCCTGTCAGACAGCAGAATCTTTCTATCAGGTCAGTGAACCGTTACGGTTTGGAATCTGTAATCTGAATGTAAACCAGTTTACTTTATAAGGTGTATTCTTAAATTAGTACTCCTTGGGAACACAATTGCCAGGCAACAAACTCATAGTGACTGGTCAACGGAGAATACCTTAAATGACCCATCTTTGCAATGCCAAAATGTCCTCCCACAAGGAGTATGTTAAATTTGGAATACCCTTATCGAATGGAAGTTTTCATTGGAATAAACTATTGTAGTTTGTCCTAGGAATTTTTTTCATTTAAGTAGTTTATTTTGCTACCTCTTTGAAAAACCTGCATGCCCCCGACATGGGATCCCGGTGCCGTGCGTCTGTCGGTGCGTGTGTGCGTGTCTTGCTTCCCTTCTCCCCCAGTGCTCCTGTTGACATTTCTGTGTCTTGAGCTGCTGCACAGTTTGTAAAGTCACACTCAGGCAACATACCCGGAGGCCCCTCCGGCCCCGCTGCTGGCTGTCATAGGACCTCAGCCGCATCCCCCACACTCAACATTCACGTACTTTCGTGAGGCCAACTCATGGAACACGACTTGGACTTTGTGCCAGGTCAGCCACACTGGAAGCCTGGTCAGCCAGGATCATGATGGGCCACTGGGCCCTCAGCCGCTGCTCCAGACGGTCTCAGGCAGGACTAGTTCCAGGGCTGCCGTGGGGATGCAGAAGGGGCTCGCTGAGGCCTGGCTCAGGCCAGGGTCTTTAAAAGAACCTGGGCTCTCCCCTCAGGCACAGGCTCCAGAGCCCACATGGCCTCTCCTTTGAGCTGGCAACCCCTAGCCACCCATCTCTCTGCAAGTCGAAAGAACTCCAGGACATACAGAACCCTTAGTGGGGCCCAGTGAAGTCAGACAACAAAAGGATTCACATGACCCTAGAAGGAAAGCACCTCCTTCCAGCACACACAGGGCCAACCGTGGGCAGACGTCTGCATTCAGGGTGCCAGAGGCCTCCCTGTACATCTGGGCAGCTACGGGGCTCAAGTGCCATTTGGACGGAGGACTGCACACCATCCTTGCCACATAAACACAGCAGTACCTGCAACCCTTTGCTCTCATTTCAGATGGACAGGTGACAGCCTTAAGCCCCTGCCCTAAAAACACGCCCAAGGGGCCCTTACCACACCTGAAGGGGCATGGTGGAAGGATACCTCTTGGTCTAGCCAACCCAGCCCCTACTGCCAGCACAAGCACACGTGCACACACACATACACGTGCAGCCCCAGGCGAGCTGCCCACTTGGCCTGCAGAATGGCACACAGCTCAGTGTCTGGTGCCCTCCTGCCCTCGACTCACACAGCTCCGTGCTGCAGCCTGTGCCCAGAGGCTCCACAACAGCTCACTCACAGCGTCCCCAGTGCCTTTCTGTCCTTCCCTTTCTTGTCCTTTGGCTCACAGCGGGCCATGTGACTAACCACTCGACATTGTGGCTTGTGCTGTGTTTCATGAACACCTGTTCCTCATCTGACTGTGCGTTTGTGGAGACGTAGCATATCGCACGTTCCTAGGAATGTAGGTTTTGTTACTGTTGTGACCTAAAGCAAAACCTATCTTCTACTTGCAGGAATAACAGAGGAAGAGCGGCAGTTTCTGGCTCCTCCAATGCTGAAGTTCACCAGAAGCCTGTCCATGCCGGACACCTCTGAGGACATCCCCCCTCCACCTCAGTCTGTGCCCCCGTCCCCACCACCACCTTCCCCCACCACTTACAACTGCCCCAAGTCCCCAACTCCAAGAGTCTATGGAACAATTAAGCCTGCGTTCAATCAGAATTCTGCTGCCAAGATGTCCCCCGCCACCAGGTCCGACACGGTGGCCACCATGATGAGGGAGAAGGGGATGTACTTCAGGAGAGAGCTGGACCGCTACTCCCTGGACTCTGAAGACCTCTACAATCGGAACGCTGGCCCTCAGGCCAACTTCCGCAACAAGAGAGGCCAGATGCCCGAAAACCCATACTCAGAGGTGGGGAAGATCGCCAGCAAAGCCGTTTATGTCCCCGCCAAGCCCGCCAGGCGGAAGGGGATGCTGGTGAAGCAGTCCAACGTGGAGGACAGCCCCGAGAAGACGTGCTCCATCCCCATCCCAACCATCATCGTGAAGGAGCCGTCCACCAGCAGCAGCGGCAAGAGCAGCCAGGGCAGCAGCATGGAGATCGACCCCCAGGCCCCGGAGCCACCAGCCCAGCTGCGGCCCGATGAAAGCCTGACCGTCAGCAGCCCCTTTGCCGCCGCCATCGCCGGAGCCGTCCGCGACAGGGAGAAGCGGCTGGAAGCCAGGAGGAATTCCCCGGCCTTCCTCTCCACAGACCTGGGAGACGAGGACGTGGGCCTGGGGCTGCCTGCCCCCAGGACACGGCCCTCCATGTTCCCCGAGGAGGAGAGTTTTGCTGACGAGGACGACGCTGAGCAGCTGTCGTCCCCCATGCCAGGCGTCACGCCCAGGGAGCCTGAAAACCATTTCATGGATGGCACCGAGGCCAGTGCTCAGGGTGAGGCTGGGAGGGCACTGAATTCCACGTCCAAAGCCCAGGGGCCTGAGAGCAGCCCAGTGGTGCCCCCGACGAGCGGCAGCACAGCCGGCCCCGGGAATTACGTCCACCCGCTCACAGGGCGGCTGCTCGATCCCAGCTCCCCGCTGGCCCTGGCACTCTCTGCAAGGGACCGAGCCATGAAGGAGTCTCAGCAGGGACCCAAAGGGGAGGCCCCCAAGGCCGACCTCAACAAACCTCTTTACATTGATACCAAAATGCGGCCCAGCCTGGATGCCGGCTTCCCTACAGCCACCAGGCAGAACACCCGGGGGCCCCTGAGGCGGCAGGAGACAGAGAACAAGTACGAGACCGACCTGGGCCGGGACCGGAAGGGTGAGGACAAGAAGAACATGTTGATCGACATCATGGACACGTCCCAGCAGAAGTCGGCTGGCCTGTTGATGGTCCACACTGTGGACGCCACCAAGCTGGACAACGCCCTGCAGGAAGAGGACGAGAAGGCAGACGTGGAGATGAAGCCGGACAGCTCGCCGTCCGAGGTGCCAGAAGGTGTTTCCGAAACCGAAGGTGCTTTACAGATCTCCGCTGCCCCTGAGCCCACCACCGTGCCCGGCAGAACCATTGTGGCGGTGGGCTCCATGGAAGAGGCGGTGATTTTGCCATTCCGCATCCCTCCTCCCCCTCTGGCATCCGTGGACTTGGATGAGGATTTTATTTTTACAGAGCCATTGCCTCCTCCCCTGGAATTTGCAAATAGTTTTGATATCCCCGATGACCGGGCAGCTTCTGTCCCGGCTCTCACAGACTTAGTGAAGCAGAAGAAAAACGACACCCCTCAGTCCCCTTCGTTGAACTCCAGCCAACCAACCAACTCTGCAGACAGCAAGAAGCCAGCCAGTCTTTCAAACTGTCTGCCTGCCTCATTCCTGCCACCCCCTGAAAGCTTTGACGCCGTCGCCGACTCTGGGATCGAGGAGGTGGACAGCCGGAGTAGCAGCGACCACCACCTCGAGACGACCAGCACTATCTCCACCGTGTCTAGCATCTCCACCCTGTCTTCCGAAGGTGGAGAGAACGTGGACACCTGCACAGTCTATGCAGATGGGCAAGCATTTATGGTTGACAAACCCCCAGTACCTCCTAAGCCAAAAATGAAGCCCATCATTCACAAAAGCAATGCACTTTATCAAGACGCACTCGTGGAAGAGGATGTAGATAGCTTTGTTATCCCCCCGCCCGCTCCCCCGCCCCCGCCAGGCAGTATCCAGCCTGGGATGGCCAAGGTTCTCCAGCCAAGGACCTCCAAGTTGTGGGGGGATGTCACAGAGATCAAAAGCCCGATTCTCTCAGGCCCAAAGGCAAACGTGATTAGTGAATTGAACTCTATCCTACAGCAAATGAACCGAGAGAAATCGGCAAAGCCAGGGGAAGGACTGGATTCACCAACGGGAGCCAAGTCCGCCAGCCTCGCTCCAAGGTAAGTCTGTGGTTGGTGCAGGTGCACACCGCCCATGTATACTGTCCCTGCTGACCAGAAAAGGCCCTCGGCGAACAGCCCCGCCGGACACGAGGGGAATTCGTAAAGCCTGTGTGGGCCACATCTGTTAATGCAATAACAGCACTTCTTTTTCTCATGTTCCTGGACTCTGGGACAGCCAAGTAATGAGCACAGCCATCCTGGTGGGACACAGCACTCCCTCATAAAGATTTGTAAAACGAGGCTGCTGGAACCTCCCCACTTTGGCTTCCAAACTGAAGCTCCACTCTCTCCTCTGTGTCCTCCAGATCTCTGCCAGGACCACCTAGAAGGCCATTTAGAGCCTTGACAAAGCCCAAACCAAGCTTCACGTTGGTTGCAGGAGACTAGCTGCCCCAAGAGGGCAGCGTGTGGGTGGGCGGCAGGTGCAGGTGTCTGATTGCACACGTGAGTTCTTCTCCCCATCCCATCACTACCAGGTCTGCAGGATAGGGAGGCACTGGGTCATGGCTATACTGGTGAACTCAAAGTGAAATACATTTTTTCCTGCCAACCCATCCTGTCCTGGGGCAGAAGCCTCCAGCTGTGTCCACATTGGCCCTTCACAGTATCATGCAGGGTTTATGTTATTTCCATTGGAACTGAAGGTAGAATAAGTCAGGAGTCATTTCTAGATGCAACCAGAGGGTTCTGTCTGAGGCTGTCTGGAAGGAGCCTATATTTGATGGTTCTTGCACTGCTATAAAGAAATACCCGAGACTGGGTAATTTATAAAGAAAAGAGGTTTCACTGGCTCACAGTTTTGCAGGTTGTATGGGAAGCATGATGCTGGCATCTGCTCGGCTTCTGGAGAGGCCTTAAGAAACTTTCAATGATCATGGAAGGCGAAGGAAAGCAAGAGAGAATGGGGGAGTACCACACTCTAAACAACCTGATCTCACTATATGAGAACTCAGTAAACTATATACAGTACCCGGGGGGATGGTGCTAAACCATTCACGAGAAGTCCCCCATCATGATCTGATCACCTCCCACCAGCATCTCCTCCAACACTGGGGATTGCAATTTCACAGGTGAGATTTGGGTGGGAACACAGATCCAAACCATACCAGGGCCCCTCAGTGGTCTGTGGCTTTTGGGAGCCCCACTGGCTCCTGCAATGGCTCATGGTTCTTGATATCCCCGAGGACCAGGCAGCTTCTGTCCGGTCCTCTCCTTCCCTGTGGCATGCACCATTTTGCTGTTACCCAGGCGGCAGCATCTTCAGTCTCTCCCACTGGTATCTGATCTCGAGTTTCCTCATTTTGACTGATGAAGCCTCTCTCCATACCCCTGCTGGGCAGAGGTCTGATTTAAGCTGCTCAGTGCATTAATCAGTGACATCACATACAGCTGGGGCTGGAGACGCAGCCTGAGAGCCACAGTTTTCCCAGTTATTTTTCAGTGTGGATGTAAATAAATTACTCGGATGCCACACATTACTCTAGAGGAGTACTGATAGGCTGGCATTGAAAGAGAGAAGCACAGGGATGCTGCAGACATTGAGACAGTGCCTCCAGTCAAGGAGAAAGCCTTTAAGAATTATGCACATATATACCTACAACTACACTCAACAGCCTCAAGGAATTTTTTTTTCTTTTTTTTGAGAAAGGGTGCTGCTGTGCCACCCAGGCTGCAGTGCCGTGATGCGATCTCTGCTCATTGCAGCCTATACCTCCTGGGCTTAGGCACTCCTCCCACCTCACCTAGCCTCCTAAGTAGCTAGGACTATAGGCACATGCCACCATACCCAGCTAATTTTTTTGCTAGAGATGGAGTCAGGCCATGTATCCCAGGCTGGTCTCAGTCTCCTGGGCTCAAGCAAACCTCCCAGATGCAGTGGCTCATACCTGTAATCCCACCTCAGCCTCTCAAAGTGCTGGGATTACAGGCATGAGCCACTGCACCCAGCCAAAAATCTTAAAAACTGACTAGTTTTACTCTTCCCCATTACATAATAATGTGGGTCTGCCATCATTACGCATAAGCAATAATTAAGAGGCCTTATCTTAGGGTTTCACATTTTTACAGAACACTTTCACATGGCTGGGTAATTTTTATGACACCTGAGAGTAGGTATAAGTCACACCCATTTTTAAGAGGCTAAGTGGTTTGTCCACATGCACGGCCAGCAGGAGACAGCTCTGGGACACAGGCTGAGGTTTCCTGACCCTCCCTTCCCCTTGCTAGCAATGTCTACAATAAGAAAGGAGCTGGAAGGAAATGACTCTAGAGCTGGAGGAAGGCCAGCTGGATTCCCCACTGTTGAGGCCATTGGGGAATCCTGCACCAAGCCATGCTCCCCTGAGCACTCCACCCTTAGTCCAGGGACCTTGTCCATGGGGACCTCTTCCTGAATGGCAGCTGGACAGCTCGTCCTATCTACTCCTCAGGCTGGGTGAGCTCCTGGGGTGCCCACAGGGGAATGGAACTCCCACTTGCTGTGTCTCCAGGGTTTCTCTGCTCTGCATTTCTCCAGGGTGACCCTGGGTTGGGGGCTGGCTCAAAGCAGACCTCAGGGCAGAATCCTGCTGGACTCTGAAGGACAGCAGCTGCAGCACACTACCACCAACCCACATGTGGCTGCCAACAACAGCCGCCTCCCAGCTGTCTTGTTATTTATAGTCCAGCTCTCTTACCATAAGAACAGGAGTCCACACCTATGACACAAAACATTCACCGAACACCAGCCACTGCACTCCATAGCACCCGAGCCAGGGGTTGTAATTATTCCCACTGTGCCAACAAGGAACCCGAAGGCAGGGCAGTGAAGCTACTGAGCCGAGGGTACTTCACAGGAAGCTGCGAAACTAGACCTCCGACCCATGGAGCTGGCTCAAGGTTTGACTCCTGACCTCGTGGGAGCGAGGGATTCCCCTGGAAGGAATAGCCAACTAGTGAATCCAACACCTGCAAGGCTAAGACTGCCCCAGGCAGGGCTCTCAGGCCTCCGACTCCCCTTAGGCCAAGCTCTTTGGTCACCCTGCAGCTGGTAACAGCAGGCTTAGTCACTAGGGGTTCACTGGTACTGCCAAGCTCCCAGAGGCCACGTCTGTCCTTCCTGCTCCTGCCCAAGGATTACACTCAGAGTTGGACTAGAAGCAGGATGGCCAGAGGACAAAGATGCAGGGCATTCGCTGTAGGCACTGAACTAGGCTCAACTCTCTCCCTTGCCCTTGCTTCTCAGATCTAACAAACTCACCAGGCTGAGCACTTGGGGCAAAGCCCCTGTGGAGGTGCGCCACAGCCATGGGACACACTGACAAGGACAAGGGGGGCAGTCAGGACCACCACTGGGGGGCCCAGTACAAAGCTACCAGGGCAACAGCTGTCCCCCTTGCCTAAGGACTGTCCTCGCAGCCACAGACCTCTCTCTGGGCAGTCTCCTTTGTGGGTGTGGCCTTCATTGATGGGCCCTGGGCACTTGATTATCTGAGGATCAGAGGGAGCCTTCAGAACTCTCACCTGGGCTCACCTGCCTGGGCGACTCACCATCACTTTTCACTGCATCTGAAAATTAAGAGCTGTGACGGCCCTGAGCAGAATGAGGCGCAGAATTGGATGAGGGGAATTCCTACTGAGGAAAAAGAAATGGTTTTTCTAGGGAAAATTGAAAACCGGCCATGCTTTTTGAAATGACAGATAAGCAGTGGCGCAAAAATCCCATTCCCATAGAAACAAGTTTTGATTACCCAAGAAAGGTACAATTTTTAGAGTTGTTCCTCAAACATTCATTCATGAAATGGGCAGAAACCTCAGCTGAACTTGACTCTTTTAAAAGTTTAAAGAATCTTTGGATTCTTCCTGAACTGAGGTAAGACTGTTTTCTTTTCCCTTCTTGCAAGAATCCAGGAAGGGATCAAAGGAAGCAGCAGCAGATTAAATGACTAGATCCTTGTTTTCCTTGGGTATGTGTGACTGAACTTTAGCCGAAAATGAGTCTCTGCTGCTGTAAAGCTCATCCCTGAAACCAAGGATGACATGGAATTCGCAGGCGTCTTAATTACAAATATGCTGACGAAAGAAAGATGATTAGGTAGTTCTCTTTAGTACATAATGTTAAAAGAGAAAACGTGTGTCATGTTGGAGGCATCTCTCGGGCCTGATCTGAAAACACCCTGGAGAATGGAGCTGTCAGTTCTGAGAAGAGTTCCGGGACCACCTGGCCTAATTATTCCAGGAGGTCATCTCATCTTTGATCTCGAACTGAATCAAGTGAGGGAAACTGTGGTTTGGGGAAGGAAGAGTGAGTGAGTCTCCATGAAGAGTCAGTGGTCCCTCCTCAGTAGAACACCAAGACAACAGCTGCCAACCCAGAGGTTTCCTCACCTGACAGCGCCACACACTGGGGGTCCCAGCACAGGAGCCGAGGCTGCAGAAGCTCCTCAGGTGCAGGCCCGGGAGACTGACTGGACATTCAGGCTTGGAATCACGGCCCAGCCCCAGTCTCCTGAGATCACTGGTCAGGAGTTCACTGAGCTACTTTCTGTAAGCCTAGTATTAGTCTGAGGGGAGAGAATAATGAGAAATACACCAATAAGGATGCCTGGGCCCTCAGAGTGGGTCAGCAATTGTCACTAATTATTCACTCAACAAACAGGGATTGCCTTTATGTGCCAGGCACCATGCTGTGCCCAGGATTTATCGCTGAACAAGAAAACATCCTAGGTCCCCCCCGCGCTTTGGGGAGCTCAAATTCTTGAGAGAAATGGACAACAAATAATAAGAGAAACCCAAAGTGACAAATGCCACAAAGGAACCACAACATGCTAACAGGTTGAGTGACCAGTGCAGAAAGGGCTGGCTATGATGCACTAACAGGTCACAGTGACCACCTGCAGAAGAGCGCCGTGGTACAGTAGCAGATTACATTGACCACGTGCAAAAAAGGACTGATATTCTGCAAGGAAATGGCATTTGAATGACCAAAAATTTAAAAAGGAGCCACTGTGCAACCAGGAGTGGAGCATCCCAGGCATGGGACAGAGTACAAGGCCCTGAGGCCAGAAAGCACCTTCCATGCTCATGAAACCACAGCCAGGTTACAAGGGGCTTGCAGACCATGGGCATGAGCTAGATCGAGTTCCAGATACGGCTATCTGCAGGGGGCTTCAGCAAAGGTTCAGCATGACCAGACTGTTTCCTGAAGATGGCCCAGGCAGCTGTGTGATCAGCTGAATCCAATGGTGACACAGGGAGGCTGCTGTGGGAGTGTAAGGGTCTGCACTCTGGAGACAAACAGGAAGACTCAGGAATAAGTGCCTAAGGAACCAAGGAAAACACAGCAGCTTGCCTAACTTACATGCTTTGATCCAAAACAAACTTGCTATGACCCAGGAGGCCCAGGTGTCACTTGCCCCCCCCAGCTTTATTGAGAGATAATTGACATGTATCAGGCGCCGATTGTAAAGTCAGATAAATCTGATGTTCTTTACCATCACTTCCATGGCAGAGGTCAGCTTCACATTCATTCTTTGTATGTAGGGCAACAGAGCAGTGAGCGTGTGCCTGCGGGGGTCCCCCATGGCTTCGGTTAGAGGGCATGGCCTATGAAAGTTCCCCAGAGTCCCCTCTAGGTCACAAGCCCTTTGCAGTGAGGAAGTCCAGAAGGACCTCAAGATTGGCCTTCATTTCCCCATGGGATGGATGGGCTTGAGGGAGATGTGTCCTGTGAAACTCCAGGTCCCAGAGGCCTCTGAGGGGGCTCAGCCTACCTGGGGTGTGAGCTCAGGTGAGCACTCACACTGCAGCTTTCCTCCCGCGGCCCCGGCCACTGCCTCATAGCACCTGTCTCCCCTTGCCAAGGCCTCCGGTCCTTCCTGGGCTCTCTGCAGTATTACCCTGACACAACTGGATTTTCACATAAATCACTTTGGGTTGCTAGAAATTCTCTCTTCCCAGCTGATCCCAGAGCACATACTGCTTCAAAACTGACTCAGTACTAGAAGTGACCTCACAGTGTTCTCAGCACCTCAGCGCCACCACGATGGTTTGAGGGTTTCCAGGCCCTGATGGAAACGTGAGGGTGATGTCAGCAAGCGAGACTGTGGATGGCTGGAGCACTGGTCAAGCCGTGCGTCCATGGGGGCTGGTACTCGTGGGGGCTGAGCGAGGATGAATGGGAGTGCCTCAACCTTGCCCATCAACAGGCGGATCTCAAGCCAGAGTCTTCCTCCCCATGTGGACATGAGGCCCCTTTGGCAAGAGCATATCACAGGGTGAATCTCTCTTCCCAAGAGCGGGGCACCTTCTTGATTTTAGCTGCAAACCCCCCGGTGTGAAGACCTGGATTCCTGGTGGAACTGTGGCAGAGCCTCAGCCTGCCTGCCTGCCTGCCTGCCTCCCAGGTCTGGCTATGTAACTCAGTCAAGTCACGTCACTTCCTGATCTGGAAAAAGGATTATCCATCAACAGTTTAGTCGACAATCACTTATTGCACCCCTGTTCTGGGCCAGGCCTCAAGGACTGAAACTTGACCAGGACCCTCCCTTGTGGCACTCAGAGCCATGGGTGAGGTGGAGGCCTGGCAGCTGCTGAGACACACAAAGCATGGCACAGGTGAGCAGTGTGGGCTCCAGTCCCCCAGTCCCCACCCAGGCCTTGGGGAAGTTAAGTAAGGACTTGGTGCCCCCAGTTGTCTTTTCAATGCCCTGCCTGTCTGGAGGCTATAAAGATGGGATAAATGAGAAGGCAGTTTGGATATCGGTGCTATTTTCATGCAAGATGGGGGCTCATCTCTAAAATGCAGAGGTGTGCAGTGTGCTGGAGAGAACATGTGTTGACAGGCTCCCAGCCCAGCCCCAGTGCTGGCCAGACCCAGCAGGCCCTTGACAGGCGGCTGGTGGGAGGGACAGAACCAGTATGCCTAATCAGCATCACCCACCAGCCTCTGGCCCATGTTCAGCTACAGTTAAAGAGCAAATGACCCCAGCTATGCCAGAGGCTGAGGCAGGAGGATCACTTGAGGAGGTCAAGGCTGCAGTGAGCTATGACAGCAGCATGACCCTGTCTCCAAAAAAAAGAAGCCAAATTGAACAGTGAAAAAGCCACTTGCATCTTTACTTCCTCCACCCCAATTAACCTGTACTGATGAAATAACAGCTCCTCTTTGAATGTCTCAATTACCTTGAGGTTTTTTTCACTCTCACATTTCTATACGGATTTGATTTAAAAGGCAGGGTAGAGAGTGGTGACCTGGTGGGGAGTTGGGTGTGAGTGTATATATGTGTCTGTGTTCTAAATCAGGGCAGCAGATTCCTGTGTATTCCGACTGGGAACCCAGTGGTTGCTTAGCAACATAACCATCTGTGCAACCAGAAAGATCCAGTGAATACCATCAATGTGATTAACCAATAGAGTCAAGCTGCTGAGGAGGGTGGGGCGGGCAGCCCAGGGCAACCTCACCCTGCGTCTCACGCTCCCGGGCTATTATTTTCTAAAGAGATGTTGGGCAGGGCACTGGCAGGCCCAGGCACATGGCCATATCTGACACCCCCGTGATTAGCCACTGGACTGTCATCTGATGAGGTAGACTTGAAGCAAAGCACTCGTCCTGTTGGGGTGCCCTACCCCACCAGGAATGTTCGCTCATCCTCCCTAAGCCACAGGAAAGACAGCTCAGGCACCTGAAGTAGGAAATCAGCAATAAGCTGCTTCTCAGTGGGCTTCAGGCAGGGGCAAACTTCACTCCAGTGCCACTATCTTCTTTCATTTTTCCTGGTTATATTTCTTCTTTATAAGCGGTTATATTATCCCAAGCCAAAGAAGAAGGCAAGGTTGTGAGTTACCATGCTCTCTGTGAAAGTGATGCCACGTCGGTGTTTCAGCTCTCGGCAGGCTGTGGCAGCCGGACGGGCCACCACGGATGGGCTCTCAGCCAGTCTGCCCCGCTGCCTTCATCTCATCTGGCGAAAGCAGCTTCTGTCTCTTCCTTTCTTGTTCGTTAATTTTGCAGTGTTGTCTCAAGTCATTCCATTTGTCATTTTCATTTGCTCCCATGATCGGTGTTAACAGAAGAGGGTCGTGCTGAATGGAAGTAAGTGCCACCTGATGCTGCTGCGTGACCCCGTGTGTGCTACTCTCACGCGCCCTCTCCCCGCTGGGTGTTTGCAGAGCCTCCTCTTCGCCGCCTAACCACACACACAGCTGCCTGCACAGCCTTTCCTTACAAAAACTAAGATCAATCCCAATTACCTTGGAACAGCTGGGTATTTTCCCATCGAGGTGGCGTTGAGGTGACCCTCAGATACCACCCGGGTGTGAAGCAGGGGCTCTCACTCTGGGGGAATCACTTGCCTCTGCTTCACAGGCCTGGTGAGCACCAAGGCCAGAAGCCAGCCGTGCTGCCATGGTGGAGCTGCCACGGTGGAGCTGCCACGGTGGAGCTGCCATGGTGGAGCTGCCCGAAGTCGGGGCTGCAGGTGCAGTCACCACGCAGTCAGCGTTAGCAAAAGCAAACGGAGACCAGAACTTTACCTCAGCTACCCCCTCCTCCTCTAGTCTTCTGTGGGCACGTGTCATATTATAAGATGTTTTCCCATTTTATGGAAAACACTCCCTGTGCCCCAAGGTCCTTGGCTCTAATACATACCCCAAATCACCTCTGAATACCTCGGCTTTCAACTTACCCAGTATTTAAATCACCTTGGCTTAATTGTTTTATCAGCATGGACAAGTAAGCCTTCCCCAAAATGTGTACTTGTGATTCTGGAACAAACAGAGGAAGAGGCCACAGCGCTGCCAGTTTTAAGTTGCTCATGTTGGACTGGAGCTGGTCCTTCCACCCTGGTTTTAGTACCAGAGAGGGGAATTCACAGGTTTCTTCGTGTGTCCTGTATCCACAGCCCACCTCTTTGTTGAGAATCTAAACTGAGATACAAGAGGGTGCTGGCCCCTCTCCCCTGCTGTGAAGCCCCGCTGGGCTCTGATTTCTTGTGAGTAACTGGGCCCAGAAACAGTGGAGGAAACAGTCTCACCTGCCTTATGCCTGTTGATGTAGTCAGTACAACCAAGACCAGCAAGCCACCGTGGGGGTGGGGCAGGTTCTGCATGGGGATGCCTGGGGTGTAGTATCTCCCACTCAGGGGCATCCAGCCCTCTGGAAAATGGCACATGAACGCCCTACAGGTGGACAGGGTCCCTGGCCCCGCAGTGCACCAGCAGCCCCAGCAAACACTTCTCACAGCTGGACTGAAGCCCACGTCCACAGCTCAGGCCCGTTTCAGACTTGCAACTCCTTTCTCACTATGGACGCTCTGTGTAACAGGACTAACATCAAGTGGGGCGGTGTCCCACAGCTTAGGGGCACCTAGGTAACTGATGGGTGGTTTCGCCCAAATATACATCCATGGGAAAGAAAGGGAAAAGAAAGACTGGAGACAGCCTGGACCAGCAGCAGGGCTGCCTCCCGCTCACCCCTTTGCTTTTAGCTCTGGAGGGTTCAGGGCTGTTAGCTTTGTGCACGCCCTGGAATGAAAACCAAGGCCTAACCAAGTGACCGCTAAGGTTCAGTGTCTCTCAGTGTCTGGGGAGATTGTTAACTGCAGACACCTGGTCCCCACGCACGGCACTCCTGCTTCAATAGCTTTAAGACAAGCTCAGTAGTCCTCACTGCCTACCAGTGTCCCTGGTTTCTATGACAGGTCTGTGGGTTCTTTGGGAAGTGCTGCTCTAAGTGGTCAGCCATTGAGCTCCAAAGATGCCCCATTGCAAGTGGATGAACGAGCCCCCAGCAGATGGGCAGGGGCTTCAGTCCTGCCCTCCAGGGAGTCTCCCCACATGGCAGCATCTCTGCTGTTCACAGCTCTCCCCATCTCACCCGTGACGCTTTCACTGAGATGCTGCAGCCCACCACCATTCACGGTCACAGTGTCACACCACTGCACGCCTCCCACTCTCCAGAGCCCCTCCACCCAGGCTAACCCACCACATAGAAGGGAGAGGAGCCCATTTCATGTGGGAAGACATGGAGACGGGAGAAAAACACACCCAAGCTGGCATTTGGCAGAGCCAGGGATCCAGCAGACATCTCTCAAGTCCAGGTCTCAAGGAGAGAGCTATGGTAGGATGCATCTTTCCAGAAGCGGTGGGTGAGCCGTCCACGTCTATGCGAATGAGCCCAGAAAGCAAGAGATCCACACCTCTCTCGCCCCTCCCCAGTGGTTGTAGCTTTCCTAGGAGCAGTGGGATGAACGGGCCTTCTGGTGGGAACAGCAAAACATGCACCAGGCCCAGAGTGGCAGTTGTTCTCTAGGTGTGGAGAGCGCCTGCCACAGGCCTTGGCCAAAGCCTGTGAGGGTGTGGCGTGAAATGCCACCTCCATGTGGGCAAGCGTGAGCACTGGGGCTTCTCTGGCACTGAGATGGGACCTCCTGCCCATGCGAGTCATCTGGCCACCTCTCTGGGACCAGTAAAGGTTGGAGCTGGAAAAGTCATCCTGACTGACCTGAGCTCTGAGGGCTTCACCTGCCCAGCCAGAACGGCAAGGCACAGGGGTCCCTTGGGGATGCCCATGGCCACCCTGGGAAGACAGGGCGGCTTGCCCATTCTGCTTTTCAGTAAGGACCGTATGTCATACCAGTGAGCCTCTCACATGAAAGGGGCTAAAAATAACACAGTGAACCCCAGCTCCTTCTGCAACAAAACCTCCACTTGGTGGGTGCTGGACAGAGTCACCTCAGGAAGGTGAGCTCAGCCTACGCTGGCCATACAAGCCACGTCCTGCTATCTGGGTTTCCAAGTGATCTCAAACCCTGAGGGCCCCACATAGTTACAGGGGTTCCAGTTACTGAAAGGGGCCACCTGGGAAGGATCCTGCCCTGCTCGTGTCCATTTACCCAAAAACCCAAAGGCTGCCAGGTAGCTGAGAGGGTCCTCTCCTCCAGGTGTGTTCCCTCTCAGCTGCTGAGGTGGAGGCACTGGTGGTGTTACCCAGCATGTTCCACCCGAGGGACAGGACTCCACGCTGGCCATCCCCACGCCGTCTTTGAGGGACCCCTTCCAAGTGCCTCACTGAGCACCCTCCCGAGGGCCCCGGCCCCGCCTCCTAGCACAGGCAGGTTCCCCGGCTCCTCTGTCCCAGTTCAAGTGAGTGGACTGACGTGGTGTGCTCTGGTGTCTCAAACTCTGCTCTGGCTCCTTCCCGCTCCCCAACTCTGGCATGGCAAATCATTTATTTGTTCACTGCCAGTGCATCTGCCACTAGACATTCTGGCATGGTTTGGGCGTCTCCCTCACCTTCCCTGGTGATCTGCACGCAGCTGCCCTGACTCAGTGGTCTGTCTTGTGATGGTTTTCTCTGCTGTTGCCGTTTCAGAAGCCCGGAGACCATGAGCACCATCTCAGGTACACGGAGCACGACGGTCACCTTCACTGTTCGCCCCGGCACCTCCCAGCCCATCACCCTGCAGAGCCGGCCCCCCGACTATGAAAGCAGGACCTCAGGAACAAGACGTGCTCCAAGCCCTGTGGTCTCGCCAACAGAGATGAACAAAGAGATCCTGCCCGCCCCCCTGTCTGCTGCCGCCGCCTCTCCTTCTCCCACTCTCTCAGATGTCTTTAGCCTTCCAAGCCAGCCCCCTTCTGGGGACCTATTTGGCTTAAACCCAGTGGGCCGCAGTAGGTCGCCATCCCCCTCGATACTGCAACAGCCAATCTCTAATAAGCCTTTTACAACTAAACCTGTCCACCTGTGGACTAAACCAGACGTGGCCGATTGGCTGGAAAGTCTAAACTTGGGTGAACATAAAGAGGCCTTCATGGACAATGAGATCGATGGCAGTCACTTACCAAACCTGCAGAAGGAGGACCTCATCGATCTTGGGGTGACTCGAGTCGGGCACAGAATGAACATAGAAAGGGCTTTGAAACAGCTGCTGGACAGATAAGGACGGCTGCTCTCCACCTCGCAGACTGCTCTTGTTATAAGTAGAGATGGGCTCATGCTGAAACATCTGAATGCCAAGCGAAGTCTGTGAGCGTCAACCCCACTCCATGGGTTTCTCTCCTGGTACCCAAAGAAATACTGAATTGTGTCCACAGCATGGCTGGGTCCTAAGACCCCTGGTCACCATGTGGGTGTCTGGGGCAGTTTCTGTCAAACATGGGACAAGGGGAGAGAGTTTTTCTAACACTGAACGAAATTCCCAGCCTGCCGCCCAGCATGCAGGTGGCCTCGCTTTGCTGGGTCCGAGGGGCTCCTCATCGATTCTGCACGGGATCCTAGCTCTTACAGGCAGACACCAGTGCACTCTAGATACCTCCTGAGACCTCTGTCCTATGCTTTCTGGGCAGCTCTCACCATCCCAGGCCCTGGCACAAGGCCTTTCCTCAGTCCTGTGGCCTCTCGGAGGACACCTGATGCTCACCTGTCCCTCTCTCTCCTGCACTCAGCTTGCAGTGAGATGCTCCCAGACGCATTTGTCCCGTGCCCTGCCTTGGGCCTGAGAGGTAGAGAAACTTTTTCCTACACGGATTCTTTTCCCCACTCCTCCTGTGTTTTGCATTCATGGCTCCTTGTCCATGAGGTTCCTGGCAGTGCGGGGAGTTTGGATGGGATCGTGCCCAGCTTTGCTAAGCTTGCTTTATTTATTTCTGCAAATCTATTAACATAATTCCAAGGTGGCCAAGCATTTGTCACATGGAGTTAGTCAAAGCACAAAGTCACGATTCCACAATGAAGGGGAGACCTGGCCGTAGGAGCCAGCCAGTGTGCAGCTGCCCACGCTCCAGGTCTCCAGGACAAGAGAGCAGTTGTCTGCCAGGAGCGCCCATCCAGGATGGAGAGCAAGGGCTTCTCTGCCTCTCAGAATTCTTTTTAATTGAAGATGTCTTGAGCTCTGCAAAGATCAGAGCAGGTGAGCATCCACTTTGACATGAAGGACAAGAAGACACACAGCTCATGGCAGGCACACTGCGGCTGCCAGTGAGACAGCGTCTCCGCTGGGAGCTGGGCAGGCACAGCGTCCTCAGTTCTGTGCCCAGCCAAGGGTGAGCATCTCTGCTGAGACAGTCCTTTTGCTCTCGGAGGCCAGGGAAAATGGTACTTAGAGGCTTTCCCCTATTGCTCTGGGTGTCCAGGAATCCCACCAGTTTGTCTTAACAGTACAGCAGCTTCTTTGAGGACCCAGTGGGTATGGAGTATAGACAGATCCCAGGGTTGAGAACAGAAGGTGGGCGGCAGGATCAGAGTGAAAGCAGAGGCATGAGGAGAGGAAAGCAGGGAGGTCTCCTGGGCTGCCAGGCCAGCCTCTCTGGCAAGGCTTTCTTGAGCCCTGCCCCTTTCTTTCCCCGGAGTCCCTCCACCCCATAACAATACCTCGAATTTCCAAAAAAGAGGTCATCAGATGCACATGGGCCGCAAAACACCCAGTCAGGCTTCCAGCACATTCTCCCCCATTTGGAGGATACTCGAATGTCAGGTTTTTGGTTTTATTATGATTTCAGAACTAGCTCAGCCCATCTCTAATTATAAAACATGTTTTCTTTTCCTTTTTTTCTTGATTAGGTCTGGAACAGCTCTAGAATGAACACATAAAATTTAGCAATTTAAAATCTCTTTCTTTACTGCAAGTTTAAATAGTTGTACAGATAGTTTATAAGCACAATATTTTAAGAAAAAAAAGTGGCTGGTCTACTAGGCAGCCTTTGTGCCACTTCAGTGCTAGAAAGTTAAAGAAAAAACCTTTTGTGATTTAATAATACTATTTCTGTGGAATAATTATAAAAGTATGACCTTTTTAAATCAACCTTATTTGGATGCATCTGAACCAGCAGAGCTGTGTTATATTTTCTATCTTTGCTAGAACTTCGTCATTGAAGGACAATCTCTTCAAAGTGGTTACAATTCACAATGCAGCAGTTTCTCCAAAAACAAAAACAAAATACACACCACACACACGTGCTTTTCCAGCCACACACCCGATTTGGAAACCAAGTTTTTGGACCTTCTGTTCCAAAACCTTTTGCAGGTCAATCTTTGTATTTGAAATGATCCAATCCAACTTGAAATCAATTGAGTATCAAGGCACTTTGCTTCCATGTGCTTTCAGTTTTTCCATTGTGAGATGAGTATTACTCTAGAGAAATGTCAAGACAGGATACTAAGGTGGCCTGCTGAGGCTGCCCTGTATTTTAGACAATGTGAAAATGGTGGTCTGGCCATTAATTTGTCTTCCATTTGATGATACTGCAAAATTCTGTGAGTCCATCCCTTTGCCATGGCACTTTCCTCGGGCCTACAGTTGGTATTATTACCTCTGTGCGCAGGGCCAGGCAGAGCACTAGCTCAGAGCGTATACTGCTGGCAGATGATAACCAGTCACAACTCAGTGACTTCAGTTTGATGAACTTTGGCAGCCAGTTGGTGAGGGCCAGATGTTATTCCCTTCTTAAAGAGACTCCAAGCCACATGCCACTAACCACAAGCAAGCTGGCTGCAAGAGTCAAGAGCTGATAACAGTTTATTTTTACATCGTCTTATTATAGACAAATAACAGACCTGTGAGAACCTGCACTCACCAACAAACGTGTCACCAAGATAAATCGGTCTCCAGCTCTATCTGCTTATTTTGCTACTGAAAGCAATAGTTCCTCATTCTAATCGCCACCCACTGTTCTCCCCCTTTGGGACATGTTAGGACCAGGCCCTATTCCATGACCCTCTTTAATGGTGGAACAAATGTTAAACTGCTCATCTAAAGATCATGTTGATATTATTCCAAGTTTAAGATCAACTTTTGTTACATACTGTAATTTAAATAATAAACTGCATTTACATGCCTAGTTTCTGTAACATTGTGTATACAAAACCCAAATCTCTCAAAGTGTAAATTATGTATACCTGCCAAGATACCTTTTCCAGGGTGTCTGCACCTATTTTAAGTTAATTCACATAATATAAAAATGACTCAATGTGACTGTTGATTTGATGAACTTTACATATCACGAAGTGAATTATCTGTGATACTTTAGTTAATAAAATGGTAATTTTTTCTCAGTTATTGAACAAGCAAGCATTACCCAGTTGATCTGGCAATGACTTTTTGTGTGTAGGCCACAATACTGATTTTCCCATTAACAATTCTTTTTTGTTTTTAAATACTAACATGTTTCACACTACGGTTTGTGTAACGACACGTGTTCGCATTATCTATGTTGCTGTTACTTTTGTGCTTTTATTCTTTTTAGACTTTATAAAAAAAAAAAAAAAAGCTCCTGTAATTTGCACTTTCTCCCAATCCTTAAATCTCTTGTATGGCAACCAAAATTACTGTAAAAAAATAAATACACTATTGCACTAAGGTTGTGGTTTGATTGCAAACAGTGAACACTGTCTGAATTAAACAAAAAGCTGCCCGACTTGCAATCTAACGTAGGTTCTCTCAAGTATTGTGGCCAGCTCTGCCTCTCTAAAACTGACCAGAAAATCTCTCTCATGGAGTAAAAAGCCTCCTGTCACTGAGCTAATTTGTCTCAATTTATCAATAGAAGTATGTATGTTATTTCAGAATTATGCAAAACGTCAAAATCTGCTTCTGTGGCCACTGTCAGGCGCGGAGCTAAGGCTCGGGTCTTCCTTTTGTTCTGTGTGGAATCAGGGGTGCTGCAGAGGGCCAGCCAGATCTGGACCCCTCCCTCAGGGTCCAGTCTCCCCACACCCCAGCGGTGTGTCTTCTAGCCATAAGGCCATGGGAGTGGCAGAACTGGGCCGCCTCTCTGGTTGACAAGCAAGCCACATGCTAAGCCTTGGAGCAAGAGAGAACTTGAGTCTATTGGCAAAGAACTAAGCCAGGAAGCCATGGGCCATCCCTCCACTTTAGGGAAGTATGTTTTAAACCTAAATGTTGAGCCTCTTCTTTGGCCTCATCAGTGAAAACTTGTTTGTCTTTAGTTCCTAAAGTTTCTTCTACTTTGGCACATTCTCCAGCTGAACAGCAGCCACTATGCTTCCACGTTCATGAGAAACCCCAGTCCTCATATCTTTTGTAGTTCACCCTCAAGCTCTCCCGCTTCATAGTTTCTCCCAAACCCTGGCACCCCTCAGATTGTTTCCAATGGTTTCTTCCAGACCACTTTTCCTAGATGAATATATTATAGTTTATCTTACTAGGAAACTTATTGGAAGATTTTTTCTTTTACTTGAAATTGGAGGCATTTTAGTAACTGGGGAACCGGAATGTGTTTCTGGATCTGTAGACACCCATGTACTCATGCAAGTAGGTGAACATTCCACAGTGGCTGGGTGACCACAGCAGCGCATGCAGACAGGGCTGCCCATGCTTTGTGGGGCATCAGAGAATTTCCAAACTTGTTTCTCAGACTTCCGCAGATCCGATCACTTTGATTTCTAATCCATGCTGTATTGGTGATTTTGTTTATCATTCCTGTAACTTGTTTTGCATTCCACAGTCTTTACTGTTTTATGTTCAAAATTACAACAATCCCTGTCCATTGCTTCCACTCTGGAACTCTTTGTTCATGGCGATTTTGAAACTTTAATATGAGCCTTCAAATAAACACAGAAAAGAAAAAAAGGAAAAAAATAAAGTGTGTGCCTTGGGTGTTTTGAACCTGATCTGCATAAAACCATATTGTATTCAAATGCTGTATCTTTAATGAAAGGATAAATATATCTTCACTGTATTAATGTAGCCGATAAAATAGTTATAGTGCCTTGTTTTCTGAACTGAGAAGCCCATATCAATGCACAACGTAAAGAAAGAACGGTTCGAGCTATGAAATGTTGAGGACACCTACACGTGATTCTGGAGCCTTTCTCATCATAAGACTGTGGAAAATACACAGTCGTTTAAGTTAAAAATAAAAAGTAAATTGAAATAAGATTGTGTTATCAATTAATTTTCCATTAAAAGTGCTCTCTACTCTATCATTTTCAGTATTTTCATTTAACTAAAATACAGTATGTATCTGAGGATTTTCATGGAAAGGAGAGAAGACAGGTTAACCACAGGAGCCCCGGGCTCTCCAACCTCCTCCCCTTGTGCTGTGCCGCCTCCTGGTGGTACTCATTGGTAATGCTTATCGAAGCCATCAGTAGCAATCATCTCGACATTCTGTTATAAATACACACAAATTCATTTTTAGTGACCGAGGCCACTCATGGCAGGAAAACCGTTTCCATTTTTCACAAGTGAAAGTGGCAACATGTGTGGTTTTCCTTCCACAGAAAAACGATGTGAAAAGTCCATCAGTGTCATTCTTGTCTGGATGCTATCGTACTCCATTTGCTTCAAGTGCGAAGCTTCCCTGGGCAGCCTCTGCCTTTCTAGAGGATGGGCCTGGGGTGGGGTGAGCATATTAGGGTTGCCATCTGCCTGCGGGACCAGAATAGTCACAGCAATAGTGAGCGTCTGTGGGACTCCAGTCAGATGGGAGCAGCAGCAGCCCCATCTTCTTGGGGACCCGCAAGCAGGCCGCAGAGGTTATGGAGGCAGGGCACTGCCACGGGCTGTCCTGCCACACACATCTCTCAAGGGAGCAAGGAGCTACTCAGATCCAGAACTCCCCACCGTGCCCGCTGAGCTCACAGACTATTACTGGTGCAGCCATTTTACCAGTCAGAAGACCACTGGAATCCAGATTGTGTAGTTTCAGGCGACAGTGCAGCCAATCGATCCAGAGCCTGCAAAGTGGTCAGGGAGAGGCAGGCAAAGCTTCTTAGCTACCCTGCTCCACATGTGCTGCTGCCTCCGCTCCAAGTACCAAGCATGTGTCTGAGAGCCAAAGGAGGGGCCCTGGCACTGCCCACAGCCACTGGATAAGACCTGGCAGCCAGGCCTTAGACCCCTGTGAGGTGGAAGCCACAGAAACGGCTGGGTTCACAGGACTGAGTGTGGAGACCCCTCACCAGCCACCTGCATCTGGGTGGCACAGTGCTCCTGGAAGGCAAGCCATCCTGCCATCGCCCTGTGGTCATCTCTGTCCAAGATGACTGCAAAAATAGAATCAAGCGTGTTCTCCAAATCAGAACCCAGGGAGTAGGAAGAATATGTAGCCCTTGAAGCCCCACGGAGGTGGCCACAAGCACAAGCGTTGTGTGTGTAGCCAAGAGGCAGTACAGGGTGGAAACAGCACTCAGTCTACCCAGTGCTCTCTGGGCCAGGCACCGTTCAGAGCACTGTACTCAGCCTTGTGAGGCACTGTCTAACAGCCTTGTGACGTAGCAACTAAGGCCCATTTCCCAGATGAGGAATCTAAGTCTTGCTGAGGTCCACAGCTAGTGGAGAAGCAGAGGTTGGTGTGCAGCTTCCCAAGTCTATCTACAGAGCCCAGCCCGGGCCTTGGGAACCACTGCTGGCTCAGAACCTGCCCCACCCACAGGGTGCTGCTTCTCCCTGCCCCCTCTGATGTCATGTGGGCAGGGCCAAGAATCCAGGAGGTGGGGCAAGCAGGGGAGCTCCTTCCTGCTGAAACACCTCAGGGTTGTGGAATTGGCAGCAATCTGGTTACCTTAATTCACTACACTAGGATCAAGAGAACCAACACCTAGGAACCCCTGCTTTTCAGAAAAAGGACTCAACATCTATAAAGTCCCTTTGGCTTAGAGGGCCTGTGACACATGGATCTACTTTAATTCCCACAAGAATCCCATGAGGTAAGTATCATCAAGGTGACTGTCCCTTTTTCTCACGAGGACACCGAGGCTCAGAAAACCAGCTGCCACTGCCTATGGCCTCCAGGCAGCTACACATTATCTCCAGACTGTGAGCCCTCACCACAGGGGCAGAGTTGCCCGAGGCCAGTCCTTCTCAGGTCCTCTACGAAGCCGTCCTCTCGTGGCTATGAACTGCCCAGAGCACCCCCAACACGCGCCTCTGTGGCCTCAGCCAGACGGAGCCCATTTCTGTAGCATGCAACCACCATGTGACATAGCTCCTAGCCCCCCACAAGACGATGTGTTTTCTCCCAAAGCCCACGGCCTCCCTCTGCCAGTCAGAACTGGGGCAGTCCCTTCCTCTCCCTCCACTGTCACCCCCACTGGCCGAGGAGAAAGGCCAAGCTAATGAAGGAAGAGATGGGGGTCTCACAGCTACCCAGAGAGCCTGGAGGCGGCTTACCAGACCCACGCAGCTGTGACACTCCACTTAATGCCAAGGGCATGGCAAGCTGCCCTCCTGGCCTTGGAGCCACCTGGGAGAGCTAAGAAAGGCTCCATCTTCATAAGTGGGAGTTTATACAAGGCGACTACAAAGGCCCTGATGGAGACATCGAGGTTCCAGGGACAACCACGCAGCCTGAGACCTTTAGAACCCAGCACACTCGCCGGGAAAGATGCCTTCCTCACCGATAGGCATGGGACCAGCTTTCTCCCGCAGCCCCAGGAAGGCTCAGTGGAGAGTGTGGTGGGAAGGAAGGAGACCACAAAATGAGAGGCCTGGAAATAGCAGGAAACAAGCCACTGCGCATTCACAGCAGTGACCCAGAGACAACCACACCGACCTCAGCTCTGCCACTGTCCCGGGCCTACCCGCCCTCCTCCTCCTCCGGCTTCCTCCCTGCTGACCTTGCTGCAGCCACACTGCCACCTCAGGGCCGCCTCCCTGCGGGCTCCGGGTACCTGGAATGTTCTTGCCCGGTACCTGCCTGGCTTCCCAGACCACCAGATTTAGAATGGGACTCACTGCACGTCCCCACAGCACACTTGCTGCCACTTTCACTGGCTGATTGCTTTACTTATTTGCTCACTGATGACTGCCCACCGCCCCACCCCGCCCACACAGGCCTCTGGAAGACAAACCCGTGGCGGGTGGCACAGGCTGTTTCACACACTGCTGTAGCCCTGGCGCGGGCAAGGTCTGCAGGCACAGCCCCTCTTGGAGGCCCCTCACCCGCCGCCCACTGCAGCTGTGTCCACACTGCTCCTGCTCCCAGCCCCGCAGCTTCCATCTGGTCCTCAGACACCGGGTAAGGAAGACGGGCTAACCCAAAGGCCCGGAGACCCCTCCTGAGCACCGCCAGCGCCTGCACTGGGCCTCCTAGTCCCCTGCCCGGCAAGTGCCTGGGAGGCCTCCACCTGTCCTGCTCCCCCAGCCCACCGGAGCCACAGACGTCACCCGTCCTGTCGCAGGGTGTGGAAAGGAACACCGCCCCAGTCCTCGCCGGCGGCCGCAGGAGCAGCAGACTGCGTCCCGGGCAGACGCTTGGCTGAAACCCCCAGACCCCACGAGTCTGTTTTCTGGCTCACGGGGCTGACGTCCACACGGGGAAAGACGCTCGTACTGACTGGCCCCGTTTCGGCGCGTGGAAAGTCCCACAGCTCTCTGGGGTCCCGAGGGGACGCTGCGAGGGTGCGGGACTCACGGCAGCGAGGCCCACAGTGCAGGGGCTGGAGCGCAGCCATCCTCCCAGAACCGGGTGTTCGGGGCCGCTCATCCGGATCCCCAGCTTCCGAAGACGAGGCTTCTGCCCCCCGGCGCACCACGTGGCTTCAAAGACCGCGAAGGCGCCCGAGCGACGACAGGGATTCCAGCCCCGGCCCGACGCCAGCCGGGTGCCTCGGACCCCCCGGGACTAGGCTTAACCTCGGCCCACGGAGACCACGGCCCCTCCAACCCCGTGGCGCGCGCGCCCCTCCCGTGAGCAAAAGACCGGCCGCACCCCGGGCCCCCGGCCCCGCGAACGCCCAGCCCAAGGAAGGGCAGCGCTGCCGGGCCCCGCTGCTCCAGCCGCACCGGCCGCCCGTTCCTGGCGCCCTCTCGGCGGTGATCGGGCCCCTCCGCGACCCCGGCGTCGCGCACGCGGCATCTCGTGCCGGGACCCGAGAGCCGCTGGGCCACGCCGTCGCCATCGGGAGGGTCTGCGGAATCCGCACCCGCCGCCCCGGGGCGCTCTCCACTGGCGCCCCTACTCACCCCGCTTCTCCTCTCCACAAGGCCGCCTCCGCGCCGGCCGCCGAGCTCCGGCGGCGCCAGGCCCGTCCCGCGTGCGAAGCCGTCCTCACGCCGCAGCGGCGCGGCCTTCGCCCTCCTCGCCGGCCGGCAGCCCCCGGCTCCCCGGCCACGGCGCTGCGTGACGCCCTGGGACACGGCAGGACAGGGCGCAGATTGGCTACTGGGGACCTGCGCTTCGGGAGAGGCCGAAGCCGGGACCACCGTCCCCACAACTCCCGCGCGCCCGCAGCCAGGTCCCGCCCACGTACAGCCGCTCGCGACCACCACCCCGCCCTCTGGGCCTGACCTGCACGCAACTCAGCCTTTAAACAAGGCCGCAAAGGACGCTGGGCCCGCTGGTCACATGCCCCGCATGGACCAATCACTGGCAAAGAGTGGGGATTCGTGATTGGCTGGGCTGGAGTAGGAGGGGCATCTATCAGCCAATCTCTGGGACCAGGAGACGGGGCCGCAGATGAGGCAGGTGCCTTGGGAGGGAGTCGGGATACTGATGTCCCTTTAGACGGCTGCATCCTCCTGGAGGGAGCAGTGAGGCACCCCTCCTTACATGTGCAGGTGCACATGTTTCGGGGGGGTTTTTTGTTTGTTTTCTTTGTTTTTTAGTAGAGACGGGGTTTCACGGTATCAGCCAGGATGGTCTCGATCTCCTGACCTCGTGATCCACCTGCCTCGGCCTCCCAAAGTCCTGGGATTACAGGCGTGAGCCACGGCACCCGTCCTCAGGTTTGGTTTTTTTAGTTATGGTTTTGAATTTCAAAGCCATATAACCACATTAGGCACACACTGGAAAACGGGGAATTGCCACAACCCTGCCACCACGCTGAGTTCGCGTCCAGGCATCCAAGTCTCTTCCAGTCCTAACACCCACCTTCTCCCGTTGAATTATGACGCACCTACACCTCCACTCCTGCTTCCTTGGCTTCCCTTTAGCCCCTAAACCTTGCTTGCATGGCCGTCAGCACCCAGCCCTTCAGGGAAATGGTGCTGTGAGATCCCACTGAGTGGTAATGTCCGCTTTTCGCTATTACATCCAGTCCTCTGAAGGTGTGGCGTTCACATCACTATGCTACTGCTGCATGCGCTTCAAAAAAACAAGACAGACCGTGGGTAGGGTCTGTGCAGAAGGGTGGAACAGACATAAAAAAGACACGTGTGAAACAGAGTCTGGGCCCCAGCCTCAAGGAACTCTTGTCCACATCCAAGTTCTGGAGCTTGTCAGCTATGTGACCAGGGCACCTTAACACGGATGTGAACATTTTTCACTCTGAGCCCTGGAAGTAGATCGATTGAAGTAAAGGGTTGTGTCAGTTGAAATCATGTCTGGCTGCAAACAACAGAAACTCCAATTAAAAGCGACTTAAGTAGTGATTTATTCTTTTCATAACACACAAAAATGCAAGCTCCAGAAGGGCCCGGGTTTGTCAGTCCTGTTCACTGCCCCAGCACCTGAAATAGGATTTTCTCAATAAGTATGAGCAGGAGAAGAGGTGGGTGGTTCCCAGCTTTGGTCTGACAGCTCAACAGTGTCAAGTCTCAGATTCCCTCAGCCTTGTCCTCAAACTTACCACCTCACAGCACCCAAAGGCTGCTGCCGCTCCACACACCACATTCTCTTCCAAGGCAGGAAGATGGGACAAGACCATGACAGCCAAGTCCATCTCTTTTAACAGAAAAGTCAATGCTTTCCCAGAAGTGTCTACCAACACATCAGTCACAATGGCGTCCGCAGCAAACTACAAGCAAGGCAGACTGGCAGAGCAAGTAGTTAGCTTGGCACTGTGCTGCCAGGAACAAAATGGGGTAGATGGGGTGGAGGACAAATGTTAACAAGGCGGAAGGGAAATGGAGAATGGGTCGGCACATGGCAGATGCTGGCGAGAATGGGTTCAAGTGGACTGTCCTCACTGAGCATGTTTAAGTGTACAATTCATTGGCATTAGATAAATTCACAATGTCGTGCAGCCATCACCACCATCTAGTTCCATTGCCCTAAACAGAAATCCTGTACTCAATGAGCAGTCACTCCTTGTTCTGGCCACCACCCCATCCCCAGCTGCCGGCAACCACGAATCTGCTTAACATCACATCACTATGGATATGCCTATGCTGAGCATTTCATATAAACAGAATCAGGAAATATTTGTCCTTATGTCACTGGCTTATTTTACCCACTGTAATGTTTCAAGATTCACCCAAGTAATGGCAGGTGTCAGAACTTTGCTCTTTATTATGGCTGAGTATTATTTCACTTTATGAGTAGACCATATTTTGTTTATTCACTTGTCAATTGATGAATACTGGTTTTTTCCACCTTTCAGCTATCATGGATAGGGCTGCTGTGAACATTTGTACGTGAGTTTTTGTTTGAACAGCTATTTTCAATTTTGGGGGGTGTATACTGAAAAGTAGAACTGTCCAATGGTATGTCAATGTTGAACTTGTTAAGGAACTGCCAAACTGTTCTCCGCAATGGCGGCACCATGTGACATGGTGCATGGGGTGCATGGGGGCTCCCACTGGAGTGCATGGGGGCTCCCACTTCTGTCTGCTGTACCTCTCCAGCGGAGTTATGTTTGAGGGGCCGAGCTCTATCCATCTCACACTCCTGTATGCAGCACAAGCATCGGGGACGGATTTGAGAGTCAGAGACTCTGTGTCTCTCACACGCACCAGGCCCTGCTGGTGAGGCTGGGTCTGCATCCCTGCATCCCACTGCCCTGAGTACAGCAGGAGGCATTTGTGAAAAGGGATTCCCAGGCCTCCTCTGGAAACTCAGGTTTAGTAGGAAGGAAGCCTGGGAATCTGCTTTCAACAGGCCACAGGGGAGTCTGATGAGAAGTTGGAGAAACTGCTCCGCATAACCCCATCCTCCATTGACTGGGGCCGGGGATGGGTAACGGACAGCAGTGCTACAGCCACAGGCCCTCAGAATGCAGGGTGCACAAGTGGCTTTAGTGGCAGGGCAGCTTGTCTATATGCTGCCTGTGTAGTCACCTCTGGCTCCATCAGCCCCTGGTTTACAGAGGAGGCAGCTCCAAGGCAGTGGTCCTCAGGGTGTGGTCCCTGTACTGATCGCAACAGGATCAGATCACCTGGGAGCTGGTTAGAAATGCAAGTACCCTTGACCCCCAACACACACACACACACACACACACACACACACACACACACACACACACGTGCAATCAGAAACTCTGGGCACAGCCCAGGGAGCTGTGTGTTAGCAAGCCCTCCAGGTGATCCCACCCCTGCTTAAGTCTGAGCACATAAAAACCTTTATTCCTGCAGAATAGACCTACCCCCAAACCTCCAGCTGTGGGACATCAAGGGACAAGGGGGACTGCTGAAGCCACCCTGGTGTCCCATATGGCCATGCAGCACCAAGCACGTGCCCCACAGTCCCAGAGGCAGGGGCCACCTCATTAGGAAAAGGCCATACCACAGCACTGCCCAAGCTCTGCCTGTGGACACCTCTGCAGCAGCTCATCTGGCCACAGAGAACACCAAAGGGAGGGCACTGTGGCCTCTGATGCTCAGGAGCTGGTGCACTGGCCCAGGGTACCCCTCCCACTGAGCTCCACTGTCCAGGGCGGGAGGAACCTCAGCTGGGAACCAGCCACCTGGGTTCCAAGCCTGCAGCAAGCACTGACCAAGGAAGCAAGGAACCTGTCTGCTCCTCTGCCTTCTCATCTGAAAGGGGCTGACAGTTGCTGGAACCCCAGGGCCTTTTTGGGTACAAATGAGGTCCTGAGTAGGAAATTACCTGGCAAAGCTAAAGAAAATATATGAATAGAGGTTGAATTCTTTTTTTTTCCTAAAAAGGGTCTCACTGTGTTGCCCAGGCTGGCCTCGACCACCTGGGCTCAAGTGATCCACCTGCCTCACCCTTCCATGTAGCTGAGACTAGAGGCATGTGCCACCATGCCTGGCTAGTTTGGATTATTGTTTAATTAAGAAGTAAGAATACGTGTGGTACAAAATTCAAAAGGCAGCAGGAAAAAGCATGTCTCCTCTCTGCCTCAGCTCCCTAGTCCCCAGGACCCCTTTTCAAAGCTCGGGCCCACTAAGAATCCTCTGCAATGGTTTCCAGGGCTGGTGCTTGCATCCGCAAGTGTAGATGTAGGAACCATTTTAAAAACCCAAATATGGGAGGCCGAGGCGGGTGGATCACGAGGTCAACAGATCGAGACCATCCTGGTCAACATGGTGAAACCCCGTCTCTACTAAAGATAAAAAAATTAGCTGGGCCCGGTGGCGCGTGCCTGTAATCCCAGCTACTCGGGAGGCTGAGGCGGGAGAATTGCCTGAACCCAGGAGGCGGAGGTTGCGGTGAGCCGAGATCGCG
>CM052657.1:113935911-113949676 GCA_028533165.1 Leontopithecus rosalia | reverse complement strand
TGTCCCTACAAAGGACACGAACTCATCATTTTTGATTGCTGCATAATATTCCATGGTGTATATGTGCCACATTTTCCCAGTCCAGTCTATCATGGATGGGCATTTGGGTTGATTCCAGGTCTTTGCTATTGTAAACAGTGCTGCAATGAACATTCGTGTGCATGTGTCCTTATAGTAGAACGATCTATAGTCCTTTGGATATATACCTAGTAATGGGACTGCTGGGTCAAATGGAATTTCTATTTCTAGGTCCTTGAGGAATCGCCACACTGTCTGAGATGGAGGATTTGTTTCCAAAGCGGCTTGCTCACCGGGATGCCGGCATGGGGCCTCAGTTCCTCGCCACACTGACCTCTCCACATGGCTGCTTGAGTGCCCTCATGACAGAGCGCTGGCTTCTCGAGGAGCTTATGATCTAAGACAGTATGGCAGGCCGGGCACGGTGGCTCACACTTGTGATCCTGGCACTTTGGGAGGCTGAGGCGGGCGTATTGCTTGAGCCCAGGAGTTCAAGACCAGCCTAGGCAGCATAGTGAAACCCTATCTCTACAAAGATTACAAAAATTAGCCAGGCATGGTGGCACATACCTATGGTCCCAGCTACTTGGAAGGCTGAGGCAGGAGTCACTTGAGCTCAGGAGGTGGAGGTTGCATCGAGCTGAGAGTATGGCATTGCACTCCAGCCCAGGTAACAGAGCGAGACCCTGTCTCAAAAAAAAGGAAACCAGCTACAGAATCCCCACAGGTAATATATGCATAGGGGTGAAAACCTGCACGCTCTCTTCCTAAGAATGAGGACAAACGTGCTCACCCTCATCACACCTACTGGATGCAGTGCTAGGGTGCTGGCCACTGGAAGAAGGCAAGAAAAGAAAATGAGGATCAGAAAGATACACATTGAAAAGGAAGGACTGAAACTGCCCGTTTGCAGATGGCATGACTGCCTATGTAGAAAACCCCGAGGAATCTACCAAGAAACTTTCTAAAAAATTTGATATAAAAAAAACTAAGGCCTGGTGAGGGGGCTCACACCGGTAATCCCAGCACTTTCAGAGACCAAGAAGGGAGGACCACTTGAGCCCAGGAGTTCGAGACCAGCCTGGGCAACACAGGGATAGCCCCATTTCTACAAAATTCTATTTTATTCTATTTATCTTTTAAATTATTGAGATGGAGTCTCGCTCCATCACCCAGGCTGGAGTGCAGAGGCATGATCTCAACACACTGCAACCTCTACCTCCTGGGTTCAAGCAATTCTCCTGCCTCAGCGTCCGGAGTAGCTGGGACTACAGGCATATGAGACCACGGCCGGCTAATTTTTTGTATTTTAGTAGAGATGGGGTTTTACCCTGGCCACGATGGTCTCATCTCCTGACCTTGTCATCCGCCCGCCTTGGCCTGCCCAAGTGCTGGGATTACAGGCGTGAGCCACCAGGCTTAGCCAATTTTATTTTTTAATTAGCCAGGTCTGGTGGCTCACACCTGTAGTCCCAGCTACTTGGGAAGTTGAAGTGGGAGGATCGATTGAGCCTGGGAGGTTGAGGGTACAGCGAGCTGTGACTGTGCCATTGCACTCTAGTCTGGGTGACAGAGCAAGGCACTGTCTCAAATAAATAAATAAATAAAACTAAAAATGGCACTACACCGAAGGTGTTGAATGAGGAAAAAAAGAAAAAATATAAATAAATAAGTAAATAAAAAGGACACTACAATCTCAGCCCCTAGAAGAGCACAGTGGGCAGCTCCTCCCTCCATGTGGGCCCTTCCTTGGCACCACACGGGCTTCCCGCACACAGCCCCGCCTCGTCAATGTCATGCTTCGGATGAGCTGGGCTAGTGCAGCTGGGAGCCAGGAGCTCGCTGGGCAGTCCTCAGCCCCAGAACCCACAGGGAGTTCTCCCAGGACGTCAGTGCTCAGGAGCAAAGTCCTTCTCAGGAGCAAAGTCCTTAAATATGAATATCTTCAATAAAACTAAATCTTTAGAATTTAATCCTTGTATTTCAAGGGGTACTACCCATTCACTTCGTGTATGCTATAGAAAAAAGGAGGGTACTCTTATTTCCACTTACTGAAAGTGGAAAAGAAAATACCCACAGGCCAGGCGCGATGGCTCACGCCTGTCATCCCAGCACTTTGGGAGGCCAAGGTGAGTGGATCACTCAAGGTCAGGAGTTCAAGACCAGCCTGGCCAACATGGCGAAATCCCGTCGCTACTAAAAATACAAAAATTAGCCTGGAGTGGTGGTAGGCATCTATAATCCCAGCTACTCGGGAGGCTGGGGCAGGAGAATTGCTTGCACCTAGGAGGCAGAGGTTGTAGTGAGCCAAGATCACACTACTGTAGTCCAGCCTGGGCAACAGATGAGTTCCTGTCTCAAAAAAAAAAAAACCTACATTATTTTTTCTTTAAGAGACAGTCTCACTCTGTCATGCAGGCTGGTGTGCAGTGGTGCAATCATAGCTCATTGCAGCCTCGACACTCCCCAGACTCAAGTGATCCTCTCCCCTCAGCCTCCTGAGTAGGTGGGACTACAGGTGCACTCCAGCACACTCAGTTAATATTTTTATTTTTGTAGAGATGAGGTCTTGCTCTGTTGCCCAGACTGGTCTCAAACTCTAAGCCTCATGCAATCCTCCTGTGTCAGCCTCCCAAGATGCTGGGAGAACAGACATGAGCCACTGTGCCTGTCACTATTTCTAAAAAACCATCTTTCAGTTGGTGAGAGTATGGGATGAAAGTGGATGCGGGTCCTGGTCATAGCAAAGCTCTGACCTTCGCTGTGTCACAAAGCCCATGAATGCCAGGATAGCCACAGCTGGCCACGTGCAAAGCAACTCCTAAGGATAATGAAATTATAACCAAACAGGACTGCCCAGAACAAGGGGAGAAGGCCCTGGTGCTTTGCCTGCCTGTTGGGTATCTCCCTTCTGCTAAGACCACCCTGGCTTTCCTTTGTGGGAGCCCTTCCCCCATAATCAGCCCCCAGTTCTAGGGGTAACCATGTGACCTGGCCTGGCCGGTATCTTCCACCCCTGGCTATAGTGAACGGATACATGACCCAAGTCAAACCAATGGGTCCAAATCCAGAGATCTGCCCCGGAACAACTGGGCTGGGGAAGGGCTCTTGCTGATGGAGTGTCGTGCTGTGGACCACTAGGCATTGCCTGTCCCTTCATGAGGAGACTCTGCCTTAGAATGAAGCAACACAGGGCAAAACAGACCCAGGAAATAGAGAGACCAAGGCCTGAGAACACAGCAGACATCCTGGATCCAACCCTACCTGAAGTTAGATGTACCTCTGACCTAGCACACAGGCCAACAAATTCCCTTCTTTGCCTCAGCCAGTTTGATTTCTGTTTTCCTCACTCATTTTCTGTCTGATGCAGGAAGTGAAGCTTTCTCTAGTGTGGGTCAGCCTGAGGCTCCCAGGGTGTTGTTCACAGAAAAGGTACAGTGAATTCAACGAGAGACAGAACGCTACCACAGCTGGCCCACGTAACCACGAGGCTCCGAGGGGCACAGCTTAGTGCTGCTTGTTTAGAGGACACAGGCACCCATTTTTAGGGTCATACTGCAGCAGTGCCTTGGCCACTCCCCTGAATGTGCAGATCCCCACCTACACCTGGAAGGCTGAAAAAGTCACATGTGCTCTTCACCCACTACTCCCTTGCCTTGCCAAGTCCTGGTGACACCAGAAAAATCACACCACCATACAAACTAATGCCAGTATAAATACATAATCTGTTCCTGAAACCAATAACCAATTATATCCAAGTCTGCAGGATACAAAGTTAATATACGAAAGCCACTCACCTTCCAAACACCAGCAATAAACAAGTGTAGACTGAAATCACAGGAAGTTTTCACCTAACATAGTCGATAGGTTCCTGGAAACCGACTTTAAGTGAAAAACGGTCTGTGTAACAAAACCAATTTACCACAGACTAACTGACATTAACACAAGTTTTACAGCATACAGTAAGTCATTTTGCTTAAAGTCACAGTTTCCAAGAAGCTCTCAGTGACATTAAGTGAGGATTTACTGCAGAAATGCATGATCTCAAACAGCAGCGTGGCCCCCACATTGCCAGTATAATATCCCCTCAGACCCGCAGAAGCCCCTGAATAGGGCTGTTACCAGCTTCTGTGCCCTCTAAATCTCTGTCCACAGTGCCAGAATAGTCCTTCCAAAACACAGATCAGATCACTTCCGTGCTTAAAACTCAGTCTTCACTGCATTTAAAAATAAATCCAATTGTCTTGAGGTGACCTACGGAACTTTCTGGTCCGCCCCCACCATGTCTCCATTCTCCGCATGTGCTGGATGCCTGAGCTGCATCAAAGCCCTTGATCACACACACACACATCTCAGCCTGGGACGTTCCTGCTCCTCACCCTCCCCTGCGTCTCCTGGTTTACTCCAATGTGTTCTCCCACACTCAGTGCACACCTGAGCTCCGCACACTCTTTTCCTGAATCCACCCTCCCCCTTCTGAGTGACTGTGGCCTCCGTCCCTTGCGTGTAGACCCTTCCTCCTCTTTCTGAGTGACTGTGGCCTCCATCCCTTGGGTGTAACCTCCTCCTCCTTCTGAGTGACTGTGGCCTCCGTCCCTTGCGTGTAGCCTCCTCCCGCTTCTGAGTGACTGTGGCCTCCGTCCCTTGCGTGTAGCCCCCTCCCCCTTCTGGGTGACTGTGGCCTCCGTCCCTTGTGTGTAGCCTCCTCCCCCTTCTGAGTGACTGTGGCCTCCATCCCTTGCGTGTAGCCTCCTCCTCCTTCTGAGTGACTGTGGCCTCCGTCCCTTGCGTGTAGCCTCCTCCTCCTCCTTCTGACTGTGGCCTCCGTACCTTGCGTGTAGCATCAAAACTGTCTGCTTTTCACTATGTCGCAAACTTCAAGACTGAATCATTCTCTATTTGCTTTTTTAAAAATTAACCGTTTTAAGTATACAATTCAGCACTCAGTACATTTACAGTGCGTGCCCTCTACTTAGCTCCAGAACATTCCTCTCACCCCATTAGCAGTCACTCCCCATTTCCTTCTTCCCCCAGCCCCTGACAATCACTCGTCTGATTTCTGTCTCTGGATTTCCTGAGACTGTCTTTTCGCCTTTCATCACCAATTCTTAAGCAAAGAGGTGGGAGTAGAGTGGGAAATCCAGTTCGCACAATGAGACGGCAACCAAGCTGTCCTCAGTTAATGACCCCACCTAGCGGCTAGTGTGGGAAACGTCACTCAATCTCTTCCCCACGTCAGGTCGCTCCAGCCCCATAGGGGATCCGGGTTCAGCAAGCCCTCTGTATTTCCTTTCACCAGTCATTAATCTCCTTTAGGCAAAATCTTGGTCGAATATCATACAACTTACTTTTCCCCACCCGGATCAGAGGACCTGACAAATTATGTCAGTATCACTCTTTGAGCACGGACAGAGTTTTCACTCTCCCACCCTTTCCCTGAGGTCATATCCCTTTCAGGACCAAGCCTTATTCAGGTACTCTTTCCAAATGCACACTCCTTCCCCACACATCTGTTTAACCCCAAGGCTTAAAGTTCCAGTGCATTGTTACTGCTTGACATCCAGAAAAACGCGGGGAGGGTCTCGGGGTGATCAAGACTTCAGGGCTAGCCTTTCGTTCTGTGTTCTGGCTTCCCCTTTTCATTTCCCCCTGAAGATTTTCTTGATCTTTTGCAAACTCAACTTTACATTGAAAAGATGCTTATTACAATGTATCTACCACTTCCAGTGTTGTATGGGAAGGGTGTTCACGTCTAGTTAAAAATACTTCCAGAACTGAAAGTCCTTATTTGAATTCACCATGAGCATGTAATGAATCACTTGTGTATTTGTAAGAAAGGAAGCAGGCTGGGCGTGGTGGCTCACGCCTGTAATTCCAACACTTTGGGAGGCTGAGGTGGGTGGATCACAAGGTCAAGATATCGAGACCATCCTGGTTAACATGGTGAAACCCTGTCTCTACTAAAAATACAAAAAATTAGCTGGGCACGGTGGCGCGTGCCTGTAATCCCAGCTACTCGGGAGGCTGAGGCAGGAGAATTGCCTGAACCCAGGAGGCGGAGGTTGTGGTGAGCCGAGATCGCGCCATTGCACTCCAGCCTGGGTAACAAGAGCGAAACTCTGTCTCAAAAAAAAAAAAACAAAAACAAAGAAAGGTAGCAAACAGAGGATAAAAAGAGGAGGAGGGAAAGAGGGGCCCATTCGCTGGAAGCAGAATTAAAGAGAAGCAAAAAAATAATACGCTCTTTGACCTCTTATGATTGGCAGAGGCTCTTCCCCTTTCTTTTTTTGAGATGGGGTCTCGCGCTGTAGCCCAGGCTGGAGTGCAGTGGCATGATCACGGCTGACTGCAGGTGACCACCTGGGCCCAAGCGATCCTCCCACTTTAGTGTCCAAAGGAGCTGGGACCAGAAGCACACGCCACCACGCCCAGCGTGATGTTACTATTATTACTATTCACAAAGATGGGGTCGTACTATGTTGCCAAGGGTGGTCCTGAATCCCTGGCTCAAGCGATCCTCCCAGCTTGCCCTCCCAAAATGCTGGGATTACAGGTGTGAACCACCATGACCAGCCTAAAATTTTTATACTTGAATTCTACAAAAAGAAGAAAAAACATGCTCTTGCACGTAAACGAGTGCCAGGCACGCCGGAGGGAAACTGTGTGCTCATCGACTTCGTGATCAGTTGGGATTTGTATTTGGACTCATAGTAGAGACTAGAAATAACAATTGTTTAGATAAAAAAAGTTGACTTCTCTGTTTCATTGTTTAAAAAGGTCCTAAAGCAAGTTGGCAGCAGTGGCTCACGTCTGTAATCCCAGCACTTTGGGAGGCTGAAGTGGGAGGATCGCTTGAGCCCAGGAGTTCAAGGCCAACCTGAGCAACATGGCAAGCCCCATCTCTACAAATAACAATGAAAAAGCACCGGGCATGGTGGCACACCCCTGTGGTCCCATCTACTCGAGGAGCCGAGGTGGGAGAATGGCTTGAGCCCTCGCCACTGCATTCCAGCTTTGGTGACAGAACAAGACCATGTCTCAAAGGAAGAAAAGAGGTCCTACGGCAGGCAAGGCCACTGCAACAGCTCCGTGAGGCAAACATCTATCCAAAGTCTTTCCGGATGCCTCGTGTTTGAAATGACTGGCAGAGCTTAGGGTCTCTTCATGGTCAAAAATGGCCGGCAGAGCTCCAGCCATCAGCCATCACACCCGCGCTGCAGAGAGCAGAAAGGAGGAATGGTGAGTTCGAAGGATACTCCAGCTGTCTGTCCTCCTAATGACCGTCCCAGAAATCCTGCACAATTAACTTTTGCTTCCAGAACAGTCACAGAGCTAAATCAGATGACAACTGACAGACAGTTGTAGTCTTTCAACTGCATTACAATGCCGAAGAAAACTGAGACTGTAGAAAGCAGAAAGCAGGGAAGGCATATTGGGGGTCAGTGTCACACTGGGCAATCCCACGGCCGAACATTCACCCTCCAGACTCAGGACAGCGCTGTAGGATCAGAAAGACGTGGAGAGCAAGCAAGCATCTCTTGATGAGGCTGACCTGACTTTCACACACAAGTGAAATTCTTTTCAGAGGGTACGTGAAGAATGAGAGAGAGAGAAATGGGCAAGCTGGGCACGATGGCTCACACCTGTAATCCCAGCACTTTGGGAGGCCGAGGCAGGTGGATCACCTGAGGTCAGTAGTTCAAGGCCAGCCTGGCCAACACGGTGAAACCCCATCTCTACTAAAAATACAAAAAATTCGCCAGGAGTGGTGGTGGGCACCTGTAATCCCAGCTACTCGAGAGGCTGAAGCAGGAGAATCACTTGAACCCAGGAGGTGGAGGTTGCAATGAGCCGAGATCGCACCATTGCACTCAAGCCTGGGCAACAAGAGCGAAATTCCGTCTCAAAAAAAAAAAATGGGCAAAATATATCACATTCAAAAAGTAGTTTGTAGAAGATGAAGTACAGTATGATCCCTTCGTACATAAAAAGGAATTTCTGTACTATACATACACGCTCCCATATGCAGAGAAAACTATAAAATCACCCACAAATTATTGACAAAGTCACCTCTAGGAAGGGAGAAAAGGAGAGAAAAGAGGAAGAAGGCTTTATTTTTTTCACATTACTCTGATCTGCTCTGTCTGGATTCCTTTTGAACTCATTTTTATATTAAATATGTTCATTCGAAAAAGTAACAGTAACAAATAAAAAGGGCTGCCATTTGCTTAGAGGCCCCCCTCAGACCGCACCACACCCTCCTGCTCCCCCATCCCAGGCTCTGAAGGTGCACTGCTCAAGAGAAGTGCAGCTTCTGAATTACTTTCTTTGGCTGTAATTGCTGGGGCTGGGATGCTGGATTTGAGAAATATTCTTGCCTTCCTTTAGGACTGTGCGCCTCCCATTTTCCCTGGGGGCTGCACCCACTAGCTTTCCCCTCCCTCTGCCACACCAGCCTCCTGCTCGAGGTCCCCTTGCTTCCTCTCCCCACGAGATCTGAGCACACAGGGCTCCCCTGCTCCTCCCCCGTGAGTGGAAGCAGCTGAGGCCTCCCGTGGCCCCTGTGCTGGAGCAGGGGTCAGATCTTTATCTCCCGTCTGCCGCAGCCTCTGACGCGGTGGCCACACTTCCTCTTTGGGATGTCCTGGCCACCCGCTCCCAGGATCCCATCATCCTATCACTGCCAGTTGTTTCTGGGTCTTCTGTAGGGGTCTCTTCTCTTCTCCCGGACCTCTAAATCCTGGGGCGCCCTGGGGTTTCACCCTTGGCTATCTTCTTGGTCTACAAATCCCCCTGTCGGGGGTTTAATCCAATCCATGGTTGTAACTCGTGCTTACAATTCTAACACTTACATTCCCTGTTGGGTCTCATCCCTGAGCCCCACGCGGGACTCCAGCAGGTGCCCGGATGTCTCAGGGCAGCCAGGACACCTCCCTCAGCCCCTCCGGCTTCAGTGAAAGGCAACTCCATACTTCCTGCGGCAGGCACCGAGAACCTTGGCATCATCCTGACTTTCCTTTCCCTCTTGCTCTGTCTGACCTGCCAGCAATTCCCGCTGGGTCCATCAGCCAATGCTGAGGCCCGCATCTCCCACTCCACCGATGCCACCCCTGTCTGACTCTTGCCTGGGTTACTGAACTGACCTCTTACTGCGGTTTCTTCCTCCTGTGCCCCCGTAAAGATCATTTGAATGCAAATGCATCTCCCTGCTTGGCCATGAACCCCGGAGTGGCTCCCATTTCACTCAGGGTCAGACTGAAGTCCTCACCGTACACGTGTATGGGGTTTGCATCAGACAATGAAATCAGTTTCAGTGAGTTAGTCTGGAACCAAATCATGAGTTAAACTGTTGTTTCTATGGGAAGATGAATTCTGAGCCCCGCTGCACTGCAGATTAATTAAGCCACGTCAAAATCCTAAGATTCTGCAGGAAAGAAAATCCTACCGTAAACACAGTAAAAGACAAGTGGAACAATAGGGGGTGCAGGTAGGCAGATACTACAAACAGCACACAGAGACATACCAGCCTTTCCGAAACACATGCAGAGCTGTTACTCATAGTGAAAGGGGCATTACAAACACAATATGAGACACCTGTTGGCAAAGCTGTTTTAACCTGCTGAGCAGTGCCAGCCACGGTGCAGAAGGCGGGCAAACTGGTCCTCCCCACGGCAGGCAGCTGTTACTGTCCACCCAATGTACAAGAACCAAGAATTAAATCACATGCCCAGGGTGATACAGCAGAAAGCGTGCAGCCAGGATTTGAACCCAGGCCGACTCCTGGACTGAGTCTCCTGGTCTTCTTCTCCTAAAACCAAATCCTATCCGTAGCTCTCTGCTCTGGTGAGCAGTCAGGTACAAGACCCACCACGAGGAGGACGTCGGCTCTCAGAGTTGCTCAACCAAGAGGCACAGAGCTTTGATTTGAAAATCAACGCACATTGCACTAATGAAGCCTATGGGCTCAGCTCACTCGTTTCTTCGCTCAGTCAGCTGCAGATTTATCAAGCACTTTCTGGGCTCCCGGGACTGACCTTGCAGGGGAGGGGAAGAGAAAATAATAAGGGGGGTCCACTTGCTTTCCTGGCCTGGCTTCCGGAGGCCGAGGTGTTCCTGGGATCCTGGCTCCTGACGCTTCCACCTGTGGGGACCCTTCGGATTGCACTGGCCTCACTCAGATGATCAAAAGGAATCTGCCTTTTTAAAAAAAAATGTGGTAAAATATACAAAGCATAAAAAATCACCATTTTAACCATTTTTCCATGAACAGGTCAGTGGCTTTTAGCCGCTGCCACCCAGCTCCAGAACGTTCGCATCTTCCACTGGGGTTCGAGAGGGATCATCCGGCTCCTCCGAACCTCACATTGGAATTGATCCCATATGTTGAAAGTGAGGCCCAATGAAGGCTCTTGTGTCTCGGGGTGGGAGATTCCCTCATGAATAGATTAATACCCTCCCCAGGGCGGGAGGAATTTGTTAGTTCTTCTGAGAGCTGCTTGTTCAAGAGCCCGCACCTGCCCCCTTGCTTCCTCTCCCCACGCGATCTGAGCACGCACAGCTCCCCTGCTCCTCCCCCGTGAGTGGAAGCAGCTGAGGCCTCCCCGGGAGCGGACACTGGTGTCATGTTCCCTGTACAGCCTGCAGAGGCCTGAGCCAAATCTCTTTGCTTCAGAAATTACCCAGCCTCGGGTATTCCTTCATAGCAACACAAAGGGACTAAGACATATTCCCAAATGGAAACTGTGCCCATTAAACATGAGCTCCCGCTCCTACCCAGCCCCTGGCAGCCACCATGCTCCGTCCCTGGGAATTGGACTGCTCTAAGGACCTCACATGAGTGGGATCACACTGTATTCGTCTTTTTGTGACTGGCTTCTTTCACTTAGTCCAACGTCTTCAAGGTTCCTCCACGTTGTAGCATGTCAGGATTTCCTTTCCATTTTTTTTTTTTTTTTTGAGACGGAGTTTCGCTCTTGTTACCCAGGCTGGAGTGCAATGGCTCGATCTCGGCTCACCGCAACCTCCACCTCCTGGGTTTAAGCAATTCTCCTGCCTCAGCCTCCAGAGTAGCTGGGACCACAGGCACACGCCACCATGCCCAGCTAATTTTTTGTATCTTTAGTAGAGACAGGGTTTCACCATGTTGACCAGGATGGTCTCGATCTCTTGACCTCGTGATCCACCCGCCTCAGCCTCCCAAAGTGCTGGGATTACAGGCGTGAGCCACCGCGCCCGGCCCTCTTTTTTTTTGAGACAAGGCCTCACTCTTGCCTAGGCTGGAGTGCAGTGGTGGGACTACAGCTCACGGTGTCCTTGAACTCCTGGGCTCAAAGGATCCTCCCAACGAAGCCTCCTGAATAGCCAGGACCGTCCTGCCTTTCAAAGGCTGAATAATACTCCCCCGTCTGTACTTGCCACGTTTCACTTGTCCACTCACCCACAGATGGACAGTGAGTTGCTTCCACCTTTTGGCCAGAGAACAATGCTGCGGCTAAGAATATGGGTGTGGAAACACCTCTCTGAGATCTCGTTTTCAGGTGTGGGGTATGTACCCAGAAGAGGTATTGCTGGGTCACATGGCACCTGTTTATTTCTAGGATTTGCTACACTGCTGTCCGCAGCACCTGCACCCTTTTACATTCTCACCGACATGCATGGAACGTCTGATTTCTCCACATCCTCACCAGCTCCTGTACTTGTTCTCTTCATGGTACTCACCTCACGGGTGGGAGATGTTAAATGTCTTGGCTCTGTCCCCCAGGCTCGAGTGAGATGTTGCCATCATAGCTCACAGCAGCCTTGACCTCCTGGGTTCAAGCCATGCTCCTGCCTCAGCCTCCTGAGTAGCTGGGACTACAGGCACGTGCCACCATGCTCGGCTAATTTTGTATTTTTTGTAGAAACAAGGTCTTCCTATATTGCCCAGGCTGGTTTCAAACTTCTGGGTTCCAAGTGAGCCTCCTGCCTCAGCCTCACTAACAGCTGGGATTACAGGTGTGAGCCACCGTGCCCAGCCTCCACGTGGTTTTGATTTGCATTTCCCGAATGATGGGTGGTGCTGGGATTCCTTTCTCCTGCTCACTGTCCATCTGTGTATCTTCTTTGAGACATCTATTCAAATCCTTTGCTTGTTTTTAAATTACTTGTTGTTTAGCGGTAGTTCCTTACATATTATGGACACTATCCCCTTATCAGACATGACTTGCAGATATTTTTTCCCACTCTCTAGGTTGCCTTTTCATTGTTAGATCCTTCGATGCTGTTTTTTATGACATCCAACTTACCTATTATTTTTTAGAATGGTGTACCACTCTGCTGCCCAGGCTGGAGTGCGTGGAGTGATCTCGGCTCACTGCAAACTCTGCCTTCCAGGTTCAAGCAATTCTTTGTGCCTCAGCCTCCCAAGCAGCTGAGTTTACAGGCACGTGCCACCACGCCTGGTTAATTTTTGTATTTTTAGTAGAGACGGGTTTCGCCATATTGGCCAGGCTGCTCTCAAACTCCTGACCTCAAGTGATCTGCCTGCTTTCCAAAGTGCTGGGATTACGGGCGTGAGCCACTCACACCGGCCCAACTTACCTATTTTACTTTTGCTGTCTGTGCTTTTGGTTCCGTATCTAAGAAATCATTACCAAATCACGAATGGCATGAAAGCGTCAATGTCATGAAGCTTTCCCTGTTTACTTCTAAGAGTTTTATAGACTTAGGTCTTGTGTTTAGGTCTTTAATCTATTTTGAGTTAATTTTTCTGTCTGGTGAAAGGTAAGGGACCAACATCGCTCCCTCGCCCGTATCACTTTCCCAGTGCTGTGTGCTGAAGATAATCTCCGTATTTAAAGGCCAGCTGATTAGCAACCTTAATTCTGTCTGCGACCTAATTCTCCTTTGCCACGCAGGGTAACATCGTCACAGGTTCTGGGGATTAGGATCCAGCATCTTTGGGAGGTAAGGATGATCGGGCCCACCGGGACTCACATGCATCTCATTCACACAGTGACTCAGGAGAACACAGCTGCCCTTTGAACAAGGCTGTGAACTGTGAGCATCTACTTATACACACTTTTTCAACCAAACATATCAAAAATACAGTATTCAGGCTGGGCATAGTGGCTTACACTTGTAATCCCAGCACTTTGGGAGGCTGAGGCAGGAGGGTGGCTTGAGGCCAGGAGTTCAAGACCAGCCTGGGTAACATAGTGAGATACATCTCTACAAAGACTTAAAAAAATAAATTAGCCAGGCATGGAGGGTGTGCACCTGAGGTCCCATGTGGGTAACCCCCATATAGGCACCGAGGAATGAGAGCTGAGCAGAACCCTGGCACAGTTAGGGCTTGAGGAATATCTCACTTTATAGTGTTGCCACTCAGCTATTTCCTTTTCTATAATCCTTTACATAATCATATATTAGTGATAGAATTAGGGCTTGATGAATCCCTTTATCTAATCCTCTAGATATAATCATATAGTAGTTGATAGTATGAGTGCCTAAAGGATATTTCCCTACATATATACCTATCATTATATCTTGGTTCATTCGGAGGAATGTCTAGAGTGGACACGGTACGGAGCATGAATTAAGGAATAAGCAGCTTATCATCGGAGGAATGCCTAGAGCAGACACAGAGCAGAGCATGATTTCAGGGAAAAACAGTTATGCCAGGACAAGAATCCATGGCCCAGGCAGATACCCGCTCTATGGCAGGCTTGGGGTGAGAGCCACTCCTCCTGATAAAGGAGCTGTAGGA